>CM033473.1:200137785-200737785 GCA_019447015.1 Hymenochirus boettgeri | reverse complement strand
TGGAGAGATTTTTCCAAAGCCGCAATCACTCGCCTTGTGTCTATTTGATATTGTGCTTGAGGCTCTGGTAAATCCCGATCAGGACCTTCTTTTTGACTTTGACACCAGCTAGCATTTAAAGAGTAGCGCAGAAGCCGCAACCAATGTCAAATGAATGGATGATTAGACATGCCAGTAAATCTCAGGTGATCATGCAGTCTACTATGGGACTCACAGTAATTTGTCCCAGCTGACTGCTCACTAGTGGCAAACAGTTGCCCTGGACGTAGATCTTGCCATGTGTAACTAGCCTTAAAGTCATTCTAACCCTTTGAAATTGGGCTACCTTGATTTACCAGGACTGGAATACCTGCGTTGCTGCTCTCTTTAAATCTTGATTATTTTCACATTTGTTAAAGGGTCCCTGCACCCAGAAGCATTTTCCCAAATAGCTAGATGTTTTTACGATAAATTATTCACAATAGTCTTCTAATTGTCATCCATGCCTCCTAGGTGTGCTTGTCAAAGGGGAGGTCCTTTCAGTGTTTGTAAACAATGCAGACATATTGGCAATGCTAGCTATTAGGGCCTATGGGCCCTAATTAATTAGATACGTCTTTAGTCAGAATCAGCGCTAAATAATCATATTGTAAAGCAGTAACAAAGAGAAGCAGAATCCAATATTTGGAGGTGAAGAGACAACATTTAATAACAAAATAAAGGGGAAGCATATCATAAGAGCCAAAAAAGTGCAGAGAAAAAAATCTATTGTACAAATTCATGAGAAATTGCTTAGCCAATGATTTTATCTCACAAAGGGGATAAAAAGGAATATTAATGATAAAGGATCAGAAACTCTAGAAATCAAAATAAAAGCATTTTCATTTGTGCAAGTAGTTATTACATAGTGTTTTTACTTTAGTTTACTTAGATCAAGTAAAAAGAGTTCTACAATCTAAGGACGGAAACTCCAATTTTCATAAATCAGAGCCAGGTAGTACAACCCAGGGTTTCCCCAATCACGAAAATATTACATCATGATAAACTACAGATAAATACAGATACATGACATCAAAATAATTACAGCTATACAAAGATTGTAAGTTCTTTGAGAGGGGACCTTGTTATTTGTATATCAAAGTATACCAAAGAAAGGCCCTTAACCATATCCTATAATAAAAGCCCTAATGTGCGTCCGTGAATCAGTGTGTGGCTTTTTGCTTCTGCGCATGCGCAAGTCTCTCGGCTATGCACGATCATCCACAGCACCACATGTAGAGATGGATCCAGCTCTCTGACCCAGATAAGTACTTCATTACAGCAATGTAAGTGTTAATGTTGATAGACTGGGGGTGGGGAGTTTTGAATGGTTATATATTAACTGTGTTGTTATGATGTCACATCCTGAGGACGGCTGTAGTAGTCAGCCGAAACGCTGTGTGAATAAAATTATATTGTTTGTTTGAAAGACCCACAAGTGCTCTGCTACTTGATTTCTGCACCGGGGCGTTGGCTCCTACAGCGTGAGTGCAAGACCCACGGCCATTTATAAATATATATATATATATATATATATATATATATATATATATATAATATAAACCATAGTTATAATCAAAAGAAACATATATACTTATTTTCTATGTTACTGTTGCTTATAAATATGGTTAAATATGGTTATCTTTGTATCCACCTGTATCCATCTGTTTTAATGTATTGTAAAGTATTGCAATCTATGTAAAGACAAACATAGATGCATATAAAACTGGTTGCCCTTTCTTCGATAGGTCCCCTTATACACAGGTTATATTGGAATATGCATCATGGAGGTTTTAAACTAAATTATTTACAGGTATGAATTAGCCTAGGGACAGGTGTTCTTTTTATGCAGATGGTAAGATAAATTATTCAGAAATGGAGACAGGTAAAACAGACGGGAAAGGGAGCCAAACCAAGACAGCCAGAGGGCGGCTGTTACACAATAACCAAATTGAATGAATACCTTCTCTGTTATATAGGTTTACGAGAGAGAGAGCGAGAGAGAGAGAGAAAGAGTGAGAGAGAAAGAGATTGAGAAAGAGAGAGAGAGAGAGAAAGCATGGGGGTTTGCCTTCATTATGTGCATATTCAAGATGATCCATGCAAGGTGCAATATTTTTTCTTCTGACAATAAGCCTTCCATTGGAAGTGTCCTGATTTGACAGTAAAAAAAGGACAGTAATAAGCAGTATAATGCTGATCAGTACGTTAAGTTCCACCTTGTTCAATAAGGCCCATCTTTTCCCAGGAGGTTTATTTTAATCTTCCAGGTGTCATAAACACCTCAGTGCTGTCTCTGTATCCCATAGCCGGATCATTTCACCTGCACTATTATCCCCTAGCCAGAGATTCTGAAAGAACATCCTGCCTCTTGCTGGAAATTGGCTCAGAGCACCATATCTTCTTCCAGAGATGTAGCTTTGGTACAGCATACATCTACTGATATGTAGTGACTTTGATCTGTGTGTTTTTTAATTCCTTCTAGACATTTAGTAGGTGCAAACAAAGCTAAAGCAAAGTAAAACAAATAGATAAATTAAAATTATTGTTCACATCCAGTGTCTATTCAGCCGTCTGAATTAATCTGCTGAGTCGCAATTGAGAATTCATAGATGGAACCCACAACTCATGAGTCCTGAAAACAGCTGGGGGTCCCATATTTATTTATTACCTAAAGTTCAATGTCAGAAATTGTTTTTATTGATGGCAATATTGCTTTGCACCCATGGTGTAAATTGCTGCGTGGCTGAAAAGGGGATACCGGGTGATAATTCGACACTGCTCAGTTTTGGCTTTAATAGGGCGATACCATGTGCAAACCGATAGCCCATACTATCATCTTTATTTCTGGTTCTTGCATTAATACACTTGTTATGTCTGTAAAGAACCCAGTTGCTACTATACAGGGGAACATTTTCTACAGAATGAATGTGTGATGCCCGGAGTCCCCTAGTATACCTTCAGCACTGTACCCCAATCTACAGCCGCTGTCTTCCCCTATAGACAAGCCCCCGAGAGACATGTCGCGCCTCACTGTACATGGTTACCCCCAGGTCTTAGAGCGCAAGGTATAGACGCTGAGGCCAGGTATACTCAGGAAAACCGGAACACCAATAGATCTACACAGGAACTGGAAGACAAGAAGAGAACAAGAGAACAAGGAAAACAATGTACAATAACAATGAACAAGACCACTAGTTTGGCAAACCAAAATTATAGCAGGCATGGGAAAAATTGCTGAAACAGGCTTAAGTAGAGCAGAGGAACCAATTGGGAATGGAGGATAAGAGTCAGATGCAGACAGTGGCCAGTTTAAACTAAATTGGATCTCCTCCATCCAATCAGAGGTCTACAGGACCGGAGGAGATAGGCAGAGGTGCCTGCGTGCGTCCGCACGGCACCAGAAGAAGATCAAACAGGGGCATGAGCAGAAGAGGAAGTGCCAGCGCACAAAGACCAAAGATGTGGACTGATGATGTCAGCCACAACGGAGCTAACCGAAGATACCCAAAGCCGTCCGACAGACCCGACGCGGGAGAGAAAGGCAGATAAGCACTTACCCTTAAAAGAATGTTTTTACATTATTTTTCCTTTTTGATATAAGATAATAGCCAACATGTTTAGAAGGGTTTTGTACCTGAATCTTTTGCAGTTTCTATTAACCAGCTTCAAAGACTGTATATTGCCTACTGTATAGCTCTGTATACACATATTTTAGGATCTAGGTATACAAACTGTCATGTACTGTCGCTTTTTCCTTTTTTGTACATACATTCTCATAAATTTTAGCAACTCTCACATTTACTTCTGTCTATGGGACCCCCATCTAGCAGATATTTTTAAAAAGCCTTCTTTATTGATTACAAAAGTATCTGGTCAATCACCTGCTGCCTTTTTGATGAATAAAAACTTTCCTCTAGTTACAGTACTTAATGTCATCTTATCATGCTTTGCCATCAGGTAAATAAGACAGATAACAAGTTTCATCTGTGATGCCCCAGGGAGGTATCAGTAAGAACAAGGAAATCTTTTAGCCTTAGCTTACCATATGTGCTGCGTGTCTGGGTTTAACTGTTACATTTTACAATGCTCCTAGACAGTATGTTTTTCACCTTTTTTTTTGGATAAACATTGTCCAGTGTTTACCATGGTGAAACTTAAAGGGGAAGCTTAACTTAAAATGAATTGCTTTTTAAATTTTTTGTTTACTTTTATGGCTTTTAATTATTAAGCATTCATACAACAGATTTATTAATAGGACAGACCTATAAAATAAAAAAATATTAACCATTGTTATTATTATTTAACAATTCAACTCATATATGTTGCAAAGGACTATAGTGGATGAAACTAATTTCACACCTGAAAATAACTTTTGGTCTGCTAATGGTCAACCATGTCCCCTGAGGAGCCCTCAGTGTTTGCAAACAATGCAGACATAATTGGCAATAGCATAGACCGGGGTTACTGATATGAAATGTAATGATGTGCAAGCATCACTTACCACTGCCTTATTCTGATGCCTCATGTGCCACGCCTTCTTTCTCCAATAAGTGCAAATAGAGAAGACACCAGCTCCAAAAATAGGATAAGAGTGGAGAAGAGGTTGGTGACAGCAAACTAGAAACTAAGAAATATTCACAGATCAGTTCTTGAGTTAAATAAGTTATCTATGAATAGACACTTTTTGTGTGATGTGATGTTGTTTGTTGTGATACAAATATAATTTCCTCCTCACAGCAGTTTATATTCTACATTGTGCAATCTGAGCTTTTGTTTTGTGTTCTCAATAAGGAAAAGCACCTCTCCACAATTAAAGGCTGCATTCACATTGGCCAACCCTTCAAACCAAATACCAGGCATTAAACTTGATCGGAAATGTGTCTGATGGGGTTTAAAGCTACTCTGCTGATATTTTGTTGTGACCAGTGGCCTTGTCATTTGAAGACCAAGCACTTGTTTTTGCGCTGACTTTGCATCCTCATAATATTTATAACCTAATGCATGCAATTTAATTAAATACCTGCTTAGTGATCATGTGGACATTGTATATCAATCAAATTGTACCAAAACAACTAAATGTGCAGGAAAACAATCTAATGTTTATCTTAAGGCCAGCAACTGTTAGTTAAGGCCTTAGTTCCTGGCAAAGTATGTATGGAAAGTGGCACAAACAAGTGAAACATGACAGGTGAGTACTGGGAACTCCAAAGGTTATAGCATGGCAGTTTAGGCCTATTTACAGTTAAGCATCACCTGAACTCTAGTTTTCAGTTAGAACAAGATGAGAGTTTTTTTATTCAAATATCTGAACAAGTGAACTAAATATATTCTGGGGCAGATACTGTATTTGAATCAGAAATTAAACTTGCTTTAAGAGGCAATCAAAAAAACAGTGTGATGCCAAGTTGGATTAAAGCGGAGGCAGAGAGTCAATAATGGCTTTAGAAAAATAAATGCAAGGTTATTTTGGGTTAAACCATCAAGCAAATGCACTTTTAAATAACTCCTATTTTGAACTTATTTTACTTTCTATGTGCCGGCCACAGAAAAGTTCTTATTATACACGTACCAAATATAAATTATTTTGCAAAATAAAGGCCATGATTTAGTAAAGAGTAATAAAGATTTATTTAATTACTTGTCTAAATAATATGTCAGAATAAAATCCTATTGACTCTTTTAAATCCAGAGTTGCCCGATGTAAGGTTGCTTTACCATGGGCTTGTTGGCAGTGGAGTTGCTATGTTACAACATTCGGGGCACGTGCCCCGGATCTTTAGAAAAGTCCCCTAAATGTTTTAGTGCATCCTACATAATGGAAGTGCCTGGAATTTATTTCCCTGGCAGTAATACTCCGCTGGGCAATGTGAATAAGTTCTTAACATATATCTAATAAAAGCTATGTTTTAACGTTACTGTCCCACCGGACATCTGTGTTAATAAGATTTTGGAACTGATTACCGCATAGGGGGATTCTGTTTATCTCTCTCCTTTTATAATTTCTGTGAGGATATCAGAAGTGGTATCAATATCAAACCAGTTTGCTGTTCAGTGTTCAGAGCAAACTGGCATAATATTGGTACTGGCATGATATAGGTACTTGTACACTGTACAAGTACTTACATTGTGCCAGTTTGCTATACAAGTACTTACATCATGCCATTTGCTGCAAAATTACCAATAATATCATGAAAGTTTTTGGTAAAAGTATCAGTACCAGTACAGAGCAAACTAGTGTAACACTGGTACTTGTACCACAAACTGGCATGATGTGGGTACTTGTACACTGTACAAATACCAGTATCATGCCAGTTTGCTGTACAAGTACCAATATCATGTCAGTTTTCTGTACAGGTGAAACTGGCATGATATGGTTACGTGTACTGCAATCTGGCATGACATGGGTATTGTAAAAGTACTTACATCATAACAGTTTGCTTTACAAGTACTTACATGATGCCAGTTTGCTGTACAAGTACTTACATCATGCCAGTTTGCTGTACAAGTACTTACATCATGCCAGTGTGCTGTACAAGTACTTACATCATGCCAGTTTGCTGTACAAGTACCAATATCATGTCAGTTTTCAGTACAGGGGAAACTGGCATGATATGGTTGCGTGTACAGCAATCTGGCATGACATGGGTATTGTACAAGTACTGACATCATGATGCCAGCATGCACAACAAGTACCAATTTCATTCCAGTTTGCTGTACCAGTGTCATGAAATTCCCATTTTTTTTTTTTTATCAACATTATGTATATTGATATCTGTCTACTAGTGATGGCCCAGTTTGCGGATCCGAACTCGGATCCGCGGTGGATTTACCTCGTTCGCGAATGGCGGATATTGCGGATTTTCCGGTTTTCCGCCTTCCTAACTTTTCCAAACCGTGTTTTCGAAAATTTTCGAAATTGCAAGGATTTCTCGTATTTTCAAAAATACGGGAAAATACATATTTTTGGAAATTTTCTAAATTACGATGATTTCTCATATTTTCGAAAATGTGGGAAATTATATATTTTCGAAAATTTTCTAAATTACGAGGATTTCTCGTATTTTCGAGGATTTTTTCATTTTAATGGATCCGCTCGTGGATTTTCGAATTTTCCCGAAAAATCGCGGATCTTCGAGCGGACCAGATTTTGCGAAGTTCGGACATCTCTACTGTCTACATATCTGTCTATTTATCTTTCCCTTTCTAAATGTCTGTTTATTTATCTATTATCCCCATTATCCCTTTCTCTCTCTGGGCCATATTTATAAAGGCATGGTCTTGGTTTTGTAAAAATTTACGATCAATATCCTAAATCTAAAATACATATCGTAAATGTAAGATACCGATCGTACATCTACAACTGCGATTGTAACTATACGATCCACCATAGAATATCATTGCGGTATTTTACTACAGCATGGTAAATGAATGTACGTTTGCCTAGAATGTTCGATCACGGCTGTACCGTGTGTTTACAAATATGGCCCTCTGCCTCTCTTTATTTATCTGTCTGTCGACTATCTCCTGTATCTCTATCTATCTATCTATCTCTATCTGTCTGTGTTTCTGTCTATATCTGCCTCTGTGACTCTATATCTGTCTGTCTATCTCTGTTTTTCTGTCTCTCTTTATATCTCTTACCTATATCTTCGCATCAGAATATTTCGACATTAGGAGAAATCTCAAAAATACTATGCGGAATGCAAAATAGGCATAGGTACGGGAAGGTGTTTTTTAAAGATTTTGGGCATTGATACATGTTCCACAGAACATTTCCCAGATCCCTGAGCCATTACCAGTAAGTTACCATTGCTATTTATACCATAAATTATTGGATTTTTTTAACTCCCATTAAAATGAATGGGTCTGCTCACAGATTTTCCGAAAAATGTTTTCCGAAAATCCGTGAATCTGTGAGCTGAACAGATTTTTGCAAGTTCGACCATCTCTAATTGGGAATAATTTATCAGTTGCACCATCATGCAGCCATCAATAGGTGTATGGGCAGCTCTAGTCTTGTTATACGGCTTCCTGTTATACAAATAAATCAAATATTATATGATGGTTATTAGGTTTCATAATATAGGCAAGAAAATATCTGTTGTATTCAATTAGATCAACTGGACTTGAAGTTTAGTTCTTGAAGACGTTTCGCTAGTCATCCGACTGGCTTTCTCAATTCAGAATGACTTGTACAAGAATCTGTGGCAATTATGTACCCTAGAAAATCCCAATTAGCATATCACAGCCAGGTGTTAAGGGCGTGATTGGATAGTGGCTAAGAGGTGTTATAGGAACGCCCAGAGTAAGGTGTCAAAACAGCATTGTACATGGCAGACAGTTGGTGTCGAACCCCCCCACCTCTATTTAGGCTTGGTTTCTTTATTTTCACATAAATGGCCTCCTTAACACCTCTCTTGAACCAGTCACGTTCCTTTGCCAATATGTTAACATTACAATCTTCAAAGGTATGTCCTTTATCCTTAAGATGCAGGTACACGGCTGAGTCCTGACCCGAGGAATTGGCTCTTCTGTGCTGGGCCATACGTTGATGCAGTTGTTGTTTGGTCTCCCCCACATATAAATCAGAGCATTCTTCACTGCACTGCACTGCGTATATGATGTCGCTTTTCTTGTGTTTCGGTATTGGGTCTTTCGGATGTACCAATTGCTGCCTCAGCGTGTTGCTCAGTTTAAAGCAGACAGGGATACAGTCTATCTAATCACGCCCTTAACACTTGGCTGTGATATGCAAATTGGGATTTTCCAGGGTACATAATTGCCACAGATTCTTGTACAAGTCATTCTGAATTGAGAAAGCCAGACGGATGACTAGCTAAACGTCTTCAAGAACTAAACTTCAAGTCCAGTTGATCTAATTGAATACAACAGATATACCATGGCCTGGATGAATGAGAACCTTCACAAGCATAGGCAAGAAAACTAACAATAACTTTTCCTACAGTAAGTTTTTTTTATTTTACACACAAATAAAATAATCTGTAATGACGTAATGGGCTAAAGATTCAAAGCAAAAAAAACCCAACCTGGTCCACTTAGACCTGAAAAAATAGAAAGACCAAGTAAAAAAACTGTGTTCAAGTTGGCAGAGCTGCTTTCTGCATCAGCTGAGAGTTTAAAAACAGCTCCTGCTATGAAGCTGGGTTTTTTAATCGTCTTCTAGGCAGCGCGCAAGCTCGAAAAATGTCTGTCTCTTACAAGGTAAATATTAAGTTACCAGATCTGCTGTGCAAATGTACAATAAAATTAATCCCTGAGATCTGGGTTCTTTGGGGTTATGGCAATTGCAGATGTGAAGTGTTTACGTGCATTACTGCTTGTGAATCTGTATCTAATGCCAGTACTCACAGGGTCGGACTCTCTGGTTCACATTCACCCTCTGGCTATTCATAAGGGTATTCTTATGATCTTTTTTTTTCTTTGTTAAGTAATGTAGTCTACTTCCAATTAACTCACCATCACTTCTCTTTTTAACCTGCTGAGAAGCAGAGGTGAGACACAAAAATACACAGCTAATCTTTAATCATCAATCAACCCCTGAAAGTTTTAATTTAGGTGACATACATTTTAGTAAGTGCAGATGGGATATGGGCTTTCCTTGTATGCTTTGCCGAAATGTTATCATTATTGTGGTACATTTCGGGTTCTATTTATCTAAATAACTTCAGTTATACAATAATACAGTATATACGGTTACATTAAATGTTCTAAGTTTTTTTTTAGTAATTTAAATGAGAACTAAATGCCACAAAAATATGATCTTGTTATATTAGCTCTTGTGATAAATCTTGTTGATGTCAAAATCCTACCCATGCTCATTTTAACAGTTGACTTGATAGGATAACTGAATAAATCGATAATAAATTGACAGTTAATCAGCTATGTTTTTAGATTTCCTGACATTCTATCAGGCTCACTATACAGCCCCAAACTTAATATATTTAAAAGACAATTATACTTACCTTCTCCACTACACTCCCCTTCTCACCATCAGAATTACCCATGGTGAGTAGGGATGAAGTCCAGTTCTGAGTCTAACCAGGTTCCGACTTGTAACTGCCATTCGTACATTTCAACAGGGCTCTTGGATCATGGCACTTTTCCTAGATTTTCAGAAAATATCGAATACATCGATTCTGAAAACGTAAACCCTTGATTCCGATTAGGGGAGAAATAGCAACTACGCAAGCCTGTGATCCCAAATATTGGAAAATTATCGAAAAATGTGTTGTAGAAACTTGAAAATAGCTTGAAGAAAGGTTTATTTTTGTTGGGATATTTTTCAATTTATAATTACTATTGCTATTTATAACTTGTAATCAGAGCTTTTGGATTGCTTTACTCCCATTGACTTCTATAGGTCCATTTACAGATTTTTGAATTTTTTCAAAAAACCTAAAATCCATGATCGGAATGGAACTCGCTGGTTACAAAGATCTCTGATGGTGAGGACCTAAGGCCCTGACTACAGTATCCATCAGCTGTTATACCTACAGAATGCATCTGCCCATTGATCTTGTCATTTTGCACATTTTACTGGGACAGAGAGCACAGTTGTCTTAATTAAAGTTCTTTACTGTACCTTATTTCAATCAACCGAGTCAAAATATCAGCAGATGTTGGAAAATTTCAGCAGAAATCACGTTTTTTCTTCCCGACTGACAAATTATTTTGGGTAAAGATACTAAATAGAAATGGACAGTTGTTGAAGGGGTTTTAAACCATTTCACATCTAAACTTATACCCTTGGGAAATAAACAAGTCCATCCTTATTTTTTTTTCTTTTTTGTCTTCCTCTAAATAAACTGTTAGGCAGGAAATGTGGGTATTGCTGAGTAGGCTGGGCTAGATTGACATACTGTATGTCTTCTAGGGTCAAAATTAAGATAAATAATTTTAGGGAGAAAATGTAAAATTAATACTTCAAACTTCAGAGCTGTTCTATCTGAAATCAAGAAGGAAATACGCCTGCTGTTTGTGTTTTAGTTGCTATTTTGCAGACATGAATAGACAGTAAGATTTTCATCCACAGTCATAAGCAAACACTAGCAGACACACCAGACCACCCAACAGCATTGCCTGTAGCAAGATAACTTGGATCCCAAGGCAAACACAGCTGAACTGTGCTGTTTAAACAACCTGCATTCTAGCTATGCAAAACACACTATGCAAAGTACAACCATGAGAAATGAGGAATTATGTGGAGCATCAGTTGGGTTTTTGCAATAAACATATACATTTTGGCAGAAGTTACATTTTGATTTTTATCTTGGGTTTGCAGAAACGTCTTCCGCAATCGTGAGAGATTCAAGTACTAGTTTCAGATAGAACTTTATTAATTTTTTAACATTATTTATTGTTTTTTTTAACTAAAGAGAGCAAATGATTTCACGTCACATTATGCCTCAAAATAACAAAGAGAATACAGATAAAGGTACATATCCCCATCTGCAAACCATGTAACCAATATCTCCAATTCAAGTTGTTTGGGTCTATACTTAAAGCATGACGACATCATGACGTTATTAAATTAACAAACATGAATTAACTTGAATATTATTTTATGATATCCCTGGCTGCAACAACATTCGGCATTAGATGGATTCACCCTGGAGTGACATACAGTATATGCTGTTGACAGCTCTTCACAGCTACTCATTGAGCTTGTTGATCATGACCCCACTCAACATTTAGATTTTTATTCCTTTTCATTCATAGTTTATGAACTATGGTCAGGCAATATTTTATACTTCATGTATATGTGTGTGTCAGATGAAGCAGTTCAATTGCAGTGCCAAAAATTATAGTATTTCAAAGTACCAATTATTGCTGTAGGATATAGCCAACTGAATCTATATAAAATGTAGCACACTGATAATGCTTTGTTCCAGTCCACTCCAATCCATAGAAAAGTGTTCAATCCTGGATTAATTAAGTTTGTTTTAACCTTGCGCATGTTGTTAACCCGAGTTTGGCTGTGTATTCTGATAAAAATGAAAAGGGCTTCGGGGTGGCACTGACAAAACCAGGCAACTACAGCCTACGGGCTTCCAGGTGTTTGAAAACTAGAACTCCCAAACTTCCCCTAAAAACTAGAGAATGCTAAGAGTTCTAGTTTTTAAACATCTTTAGTCTTAGATTAGATTAGATATTCCTACTATAGATAGAGAACAGCATCTGGGGTAGAAGCCCACAGACCATTTGTTTCTTAGTGTTATGGGGCACATACACGCACCAATCCTGATTGATATCCCAATATCTTATGATTGTTTGTTCGTGTATGATGACCCTTCATCATCATACAATTGTTTTAGTATTTGACCAAAGAAGAAGAAATGAGAGGTGACTGCTCTGTAAATTACAGGGGTACAATAAATTAAAAGTCTTTGTTGGAGATTCAATAAAAGTTCTTATTGTTAAAAATGGTGCTAATTTTTCACCAACCAATCAGATGTTATTTAACATTTGAAAGCTAACATTTAATTGGTTGGGGCAAAATTAGCACCATTTTTAAAGATAAGAACTTTTATTGAATCTCCCTGTTTATTCCTGACAAATCATCAGATGACACATGTAAGGAGAATTATGGGGGTCTTACGAGTTTTATGGCGACACAACTCAGAGGTATTGGACCAAAGATAAAATTTCAATACTGATCATACAATTGCACCGTTGGGATAAGTGCGTGTATGGGCCCCATTAGTGTTCCCAATTATGTCACAATTAAATAAGACTTGATAGACCCTTATACTTAAAAATCCGAACCACAGTGCCATTAGAGCCTTCTGAGCTTGTCTTTTTACATGCTCCCCCCATGCAAGTCCTCCGTTGGGTGTAAAACCTTCCCACGGCTAATCAATCCATCGCAGTCCAATAATACCATCCAGGCAGTCCCCAAGCTTGTCCTTTTCTGGCATGTTCTGCCTTGAGCAGGTTTCATCGATTAGTATCACCCAATTACATACCTGTTTCCAATCTCCCTATTTGCTGTACTTGATGCCCATATTATCCAATCACAGGCCTGCTTCCAATCTGCCTACTTAATGAGTCTTGATTGCTGCTTACAAATTTAGCTAGTATCAACTCTCTACAAAAATCTATTTCACAGGAAAAAAATACTTTTATATACTATACTCTTTATACTTTTTCAAACATTTTCTTCTAAAAGATATGGTGCACTAGTACAAAGCATTAATAAAATGGGTAATTAATTACAGATGTACACATACAAGCATATACAAAAAAAAATCTATTTGAATGAATGAATGCATCTTTTCTAGAATATGCAGACAGAATATTAATTCATTCTACATCCAAAAGAAAACACAGTTCTTTCTGTTCTAGGAATAAAGCTACAATTATACATGAAATAAAACTTTATTTTTATAGGAGACCATATTCTACTGTTCATTATTTTTTGGTAGTGGAAAGCTAATATTAGTAACATGGTGTACAGAAAGAATTAGAACTATCAATTAATAATGACTTGCTTGTAGTGGCAAACACATGGGATCCTTTGTTTGTTTGTTTGCTTGTTTTTTGGACACAGAACTGCTTGACATATTTTATAATGCAAATATATGAGAAAAAAATAAGCAAGGTTTATTTATGTGAAGGATTGAATGCGTGAAATATTCTAAAATCTTTTCATATTGCATTTAATATTGCATTTAATGGACAGTCCACAAAGTATTGTCTGTCATACCAACCAATTACACTAAGAATCTAATACTAACCAATAGGCTAAAGGTGTGTACACACTACCAATCTGTCAAAGATGACAGACAGTATCTGCAAGATTCTGCCTGTCATCTTTGACAGATGGGAATTCACACAGTCACTGTCATTCTCCCTATATAAAGTATTGTGACTGCCATACTACGATCGTAGCCAACTCCCTACACTTTAATACAGGGGGCCGACCGTGACCATTTTCGATGCCAACGCTGAATGTTTGTCGGCATCAGAAATGGTAATTTTGACTGTACACACATTAGCGATATTGGGCCAATCCTGGCGGTAGCGACCAGATCGGTCCTATATTGCTAATGTGTGTAATCTGCTTATGAATCTAATTTTAACCAATCACACTATGAATCTGATACTAACCAATCACACAAAAATCTATACGTACATCCCTACCTACAAAAATATCAAGACCGCAATATTTACTCACCTGTCTGGCTTTCCTAAACAAAGACATTCAATCCAGTGTTTACCTCCTCGTTTCTTTAAAGGTTCATGCCTACCATTAAAGCTTTATGAGCCCGTTTTGAGCTCAAATATGCCCATAGGAGATGGCTCAGTCAGCAGCAGTCACTCACTGGCCATGATGTCAGCCATCATGACTATGATTAACTGCTGCTATCAAAAAGACAGAAGTCAGAAAAGTCAGACTGCATTTCTTTATTCAGGAACATCAGATGAGTAAACAGTGTGCGGTTTCAGCCGCACAGTGTGCGGTTTCAGCACACCCAATTTAAGGTTACAGGGAAAATTGGCTGTAGAGATGGACGAACTTTCGAAAGTTCGGTCCGTTTTCGAACTTTCGAACTTTTAAAACAGTTCGAAAGTTCGAAAGTCCGAAAATGGACCCATTAAAGTCAATGGGGGGGTAAATAGTTCGGAAAGTTCGAATGAACTTTCCGAAATATTGCAGTGTAAACTTACTTTACAGGCCCCTGGGACCTGGGAGATGGTCTAGGGAACACGTCCGTGCGCGGGGAAGAGCATAAAAACCACACATATCGCACACCAGTGCTACTTCCGGGTCCGCATGCCGCATGCTTCAGTAATCCTCGAACTTTTCGATAGAACATTCAAGGCTTTTCGAACGTTCGGCAAATCTATAACGGCCGCTTCCGAAAATCCCCGTACGAACGGAGATTCCCGAAATCGGCCGTTTGTGGATTGCCAAACGGCCGACAACCTAGCCGGACATTTGGGGGGCCCGCAGCTCGAAACCAGGACCCCCTCCTGGATCCTTACAAGAACCTTTGTGGCCCTGACAAGGGCCTTTTGGGGCTTAAGGGGTCCCACAGCTCGAACCGGGACCCCCCTCCCCGGCCCTATCAGGGCCCTTGCGGCACTAAGAAGTTCCCATGCGACCCTAACAAGGACCCTTTGGGGCTTAAGGGGTCTCGCACCTCGAACTCTGATTGGTTAATGTTATCTGATTGGTTAATGTGAACCAGAAATGTGAATCAGAAATGGATTAGGATTTTCTGCAAACCTATATAAAGAGGTACACACCTCCGCAGAGCTCATCGCAGTAGATGGCAGAAGAAAAAAGGGGTTAGCAACATCGACTCCGCTGAGGCATCAGCGACT
Organism: Hymenochirus boettgeri; assembly: GCA_019447015.1. Lineage (NCBI taxonomy): Eukaryota > Metazoa > Chordata > Amphibia > Anura > Pipidae > Hymenochirus > Hymenochirus boettgeri. The sequence goes on along the minus strand of CM033473.1, from coordinate 200,722,413 downwards.
TCAGTGGTGTTGGTGTAACTAGCCCAAAGATGTCACGTCTGATCAAGACGTCGGTAACATCGGCCTCATTGAGGCCAGTGGTGCCGGAGGTACCCCTGGTGGCCGCAGGGGTACTTCTCGGGGTCGGTGGCCTCAGCGGAGCTGATGTCACCGGATGGAAGACAGAAGACGCCACCCAAGGGCTGTTTTAAAGAGCCAACAGTGGTCCTGGCTTGAGCTGCGGGACCCCTTACGCCCCAAAGGGCCCTTGTCAGGAATCTCCGGCCGTTTAGGGATTTTCGGGAGCGGCCGTTCGAGGCCTGCCGAACATTCGAAAATCCTCGTATATTCGAGAATTCTCGAATGTTCAAGGATTTTCAAAAATAGTTCTGCGTCCTGAAAATCGAACTAGTTCGAATAGTTCAACTCATAAAGTTCGGCTCGAACTCGGGTTCGAGTTCTAGTCCATCGATAATCTTGTCACCTGAATCATGAAACACAATGTAAACACCCAAGCAAAACAGAATGTAAGAATATACCCTACTGCCTTCACTATACATATGAATTGCCAGTATCTATTTATATTTTGAGCACAGATGTCCTCAGCCTCCCTAACTTAAGGAGTATCAGAAATACTGCTGTGAAAAATCATGAACAAAATCAAGCAATATTATTGTTGTAAGACTAAACTAAAGTGTATTTTTAAGGATTTGGTTCTCCTTTAGGGATTTAGGGAAGAGGTTATGGTGGGCAGAACAGAAGAATCAGGTGATTGCCAATGTTATCAAGGAAAGCACACCACCATTTTTATAATTACTTTTTCCTTTAATCCATGTATCCATGTATTAGGTACTAACAGGGTGATGTACCAATCGCCGCTATTGGCAATCCGGTGCAAACAGCCCGGCGATGTTATATGCCGATAGCGACATTCGGAACATCGCTACCGGTCGCTGTTCTATTCCGGCGCTTTCAACGCCAGCTATTAGCTGATTTCAGCATATAACATCTCTTGTGGCGGCTGCACTGTTAACTTTCGCCGATATAACATCGCTTAGCGGAGCAGTGTGCCCGTTGGTGCATCGCCCTGGAAGTCTTCAGTCTTCAGTGTAACTCACATATAAACAAGAATATGATTTTTTTTTTTTTTTACAAACAAATGTTTTACTGTTAACTCTTTGGTATACAAAGAAAGGGTTGATTATCGCTGCAGTGATTATTACCCTGTCTCAATAGACCAGTGGAGCGTGAACAATTCTACCTTAAGCAACCTAAGTAATTTGTATGCATCACTTTTCATTTCTTTGTCATACATTTAATGATCAGCTTCAAAAGAAAAACAGTAACTATGGATGAGAATACAAACATGAAGCTGTAGGAGTGGGACAACTGTGATCAATTATAACCCCCTCAATAAACCTATTGGCAAAGTAGCACATTAGGTATTTACAAAAACTGTACAGTAGTAGTTGCTTTACATAACCTAACCAATAGCTCAGTGCTGCTGATATTTCCGATCCTAACAATCTGCTCCTTTGAAAAGGCTTTTTTTGATGGTCGCTAGACCAGATGTACAAGTTGCTTTGGTGTGTTCATGACTTCATATAAGTGACGTAAATCATTTAAGAGTTAAATGAAATGCAAATGTGTAGCCCTTATAGTAAGTCTGCAAATGCACGCAAAAACAACCAAGAGCTTTCTCTTACATTCTCATCAGAAAAATGAAAAACTTACAGTAGGGTGTGCAATGAGATGGATGGATGTCTACATTGTAAAACTGTAGGAAAATAAGAAATAGTTTAGGTAGTAAATACAAGGTTATGGTGGAAATATCTATGGCTCAAGCAGGTGCAGCCCAGGGTCTTGTTAACTAATTAACTAATCTTTTATTGAAAGTGCATAGAATAGCAATATTTCGGTCTTTGGCAAGGGCTTGATTAAAGTCCTAAGGCAGGACCAAAATGTAAAACATTCTTTGTATATCAAACAAGTGTCAGGAGCAAACAGTTCCGTTAATTCAATATTTGTATATGCCATAGTTTCCCAACTGTACAACATACAAATTCTGCCTTGAAATCAAAGTTTTGACAAAGAATAGAACTCAATGGGAGTTACATTTTTTTAGGTATAACTATCAATAGTAAATTAGTGTAAATGGCTCAGCAACCAGAGAAATGGTGTGGGGGACAGGTACATATAGCCAAGAAAACCACAACTTTTCAATAATTTTTGAATAGATGAATCGAGGGTTTACATATTTAATACCTCTAAAAATTCTGGAATCTGGGGAAAACTCCACGTTCCCAAAAAATCCAAGAGTTCTGTTGAAGCTTCAGAAACATCAGTTCTGAGTTGGAGCTGAGTTCCCTAATCGAAACCAGTAATTTCCCAAAAACAGTTTTCAAAAATTCCTATTAAAGGCACAAATCAATTCATAGAATATAATAAATGCCATCTTCTTTTCTAAATATTAAAATACATTTTCAATAATTAACCAAAGATGTACATTTCTAATGTATTACTTTAGTCAGAGGGGGAGATTTACCCAGAGACGCTTTTCCTCCAAGCAAATCTCCCTTCCGTGTTAAAATCATGTGCTAAGATTAGTGCAAATGCAATATTAAATCGTGTGCGCTGGATGGTGTCTTTTGCGTAACCAACAACGTTAATATGGAATTAAAGTCGAGCTAACCGATAGCGAACTGGTTAATGCCAGTTATTAACTCCATATTGCTTAGCGGCTCTGGGTAAATGAGCCACAGACTGCTTTATTTATAGAGAAAATCCTCAATCATTGTGTTTGAGAAGGTTCCCATTCATCCAGATCATGGTATATCTGTGGTATTCAGGTAGATCAACTGGATTTGAAGTGTTGAAGATGTTTCGCAAGTCATCCGACTGGCTTTCTCAATTCAGAATGACTTGTACAAGAATCTGTTGAAAAAAAATACCCTGAATTGTGTCTCTATCAGCATATAACAGCCAGGTGTCAGGGACTTTCTAAATGCAAGGTGATGATTGCATTGTAGTCTTGCATTCAGGAGGCCCCTGACACCTTGCTGTTATATGCTAATAATTTTATTTTTTATATAATAATTTTTTATTCTATGCATTTACAGTATGTGGTAGATAAATATAAATATATACATTTTGCATGGGGTAACACAGTTTTAACAGATTTTATTGGCACACTCAAATAAAGCTATGTCTGAAACTCAATTAAAATAGGTAATTGGCAAAGTAGGCTGAAAAGATAAAAAAGAAGGTTAAACCACATTGTAAAGAACACAGAACAGGATATACTTGGAGCAATTGCACTCATTATGTACAACAGCCAAACAGGTTAGGGGGTTTGTACAGAGAGCTGTTCGAAACACAAATAATAGCTTTTGCAGTGGTCTGCAAAAACTTGGTGGCTCTCTAAGATGGAAACCATCCTAATGACCTAAACCTGCCCATTCAGCATTTTGTCTGTGTATAAATAAATGCTTCCGAATTACTGACTTCTGTTTGCAGGACCCCTAATAGAGACTGTTATGGTCTTGCCCTTGACCCAGTGCCTGGTTTGATTCAGTTTCTCAATAGAATACAGCCAATCAGTAGAAATTACTGTTAGGAACTTTCCAAGGATGTGGTGAATTCTGGGAAGAAGAAGGACCATTACAGAACCTGAAATGTCAGCTCACTTATGTCAACACCAGGGAATAGCAAGGGGTTTTAATTCCACTGATTTTTCAAAATGGAACAAAATATGTAGAACAACTAGGTATGTGTAATATAAACTAAGAATTGTAAAAATAATGATATTTTCCACTGAACTTTCCTTTTAAAGATCCAGAATGGCTTAACACCATTCGCTATGCACTGAAAACCGCTATCAACTTTTTGCATTGCCTGAAGTGGGCAATAGAGAGCGATAATGGTTCTTAGTACATAGCCCTATTTATATCTTAACTATAAGCCAAGTAGATAGAGGCATAATCCCCCTAATAAAAACACAGATACTTGGATATAAATAAAAAGGAATATTCCTTTACTAGGATTGCCAATGAGGTATATAACAATTTACCAAAAATTGCATATGCAAAACTTAAATATACATATATAAATAAAAATGTCTTCCTCAGTGTGCAATAGTGTGCTCATATGAGGTAATAGTTTCCAAACAACATATAATTCAGCTGTATAATCAGCTGCGTGAAGAATTTAGTCTAGGGAATCACTAACCCCTCCACTGCTGTCTACCGCAACTCCGGAATGTTGCAGAATTCCGTCCTTCTCACCCCTTTCGTGGTCTCCTCCACTGGTCACCTCTCCCTTTTGGCTCCACACTCTGTGCTGCAGGTTAGCACTTCCTATACGCGTCCCATCTCTCGCACCTTGTTAGTAACTTCTGGCAAGGAGTTCTGGTACCTGGATGGATTCCTCCACTTGTGATGGTTCCTAGGAGCACAGGGTGCCGGGTAACTGCTGCAACCTTCGTCACGGGATAGCTGAAGGTATGTAAAGTGACTTAGTGCAGATAAAACCTGTGTAAATATAAATATAATACAAAGCAAAGTGCAACGTGCACATATACAGATAAAACACCTCCACTGGCAGTGCGTTTCATAGGTATCCTGACTTCATCAGGCAGGCATAATCCCCCTACCCCAACAAACATTCACACACAACACACACTTTCCCAAGTGGCACTACTGCCAGTAAAAAGCTAACATCTGGTTGATTGCTGCAGATTAATAGTAGGGGCAAACTTTTGCACCTCTTATTACATCAGTCCATTTCTTTAAAAACCCAGACTTGCAGTATATAATTCACAGATATCTTGTAAATTAAAATAAAGGTTTTTTTTTATTAATTTGCAGATCATAACTATTGTTTGTTATACATTATAGAAAACTGAATTACACTTTCCTTGTGATTTTTTGGTTAATAAAATATATAAAAAGTGAAACAGTAAGTTAACATAATAGATACAGAAACTGTTTTTATTAGGCTTTCTCTAATGTGTCTGTTGCATGTATACTTTTTTCTAAAAATAATATACTTCTTTTATTTTACAATATAACCGGATGGTACATAAAGGTGCTGATGCAATAATAGGTGCAAATGTTTGCCTGTGCTATTAATCTGCAGGAATCAATCAGATGTTACCTAACTGCAGCAACCCAGCAAAAAGTAACCAATATCTGATTGGTTACTATAAATAGATAGCACGGGCAAACTTCTTATTGCGTCAGCCCCAATTGTATGTACTTATTTGTGTACACCTTTCTCTTTGAGCCTCATTTACCCAGAGCTGCATATTGTTCCAGGCAAATATGGCTTTCAGTATTTAATACTGGATTTGCACCTGGTGGTAAATCCCAAAAGGGATTTTATCCCAGCGCCATTAGTTGGTCTTAAATTGTAGAGTTAAAAGTGGTGCAAATCCTTTATTAAATAGATTACGCTGGTTGCATGGGTGTCTTTTGTGAAACTGGTGCAGCCAGTGCAATTATGGAGTTAAACTTGCGGTAACCTATTCAATATTGGTTAGCATGAGTTTAACCCCTATTTTTAGCACAGGACATGTGGGTAAATCAGGCCCTTTGTGTTTAGAATTTTGCATATGAATGTGAGTTTCCAATATGCAGGAGTACATTTTCTTTATAAAGTTGAAATCCCAGCAAAACATAGAATATGTTTGGCAGGGTATTGGTGATACTTTAGTTGTGTGTTGGTATGCACCTTAAAGTGCATACCAAGGAATAGTGAACTATTCTTTTTCTACATTGATTGAAGCCCGGGAGGTTAAGGAGCTATGCCTTAACTCCAGGGCCGGATTTATACTTTTTTCTTCCCTAGGCCAGCTAACTTGTACTGCCTGTACACCTGTACACGGTCATTTATTGGCTGAAGCAGAGCTTTGTAAGTGGGGGAGGGACCTGCCCCCCTAGCAAATCGGCAATCACTGCCCATTTCTGATTTAACAGAAACCGGTAAAGCTTTGCTGTGTGCCAATTAACGTGCATTGTGTAAATTTAAAATGGGGATGCAATGCTGCATTACCCTTTCTTTCTTTCTTTCTGCCGCCCCTGGTGGCTGTGCCACCCTAGACCACGGCCTAGGTGGCCTAGTGGGAAATCCGTCCCTGCTTACCTCAATGTTCAGAGAGCCAGGAACGAACTCCTGAAAATCTTACCTTTCATGCGATCCAGCGGGGCTGCTCTGACAGTTCCCGACTGCTTCCTGCTTCGGTTAAACTATAACGCGCATGCCCGATAAAGCACGTTATAGTGTAACAGAAGCAGGAAGCAGTCGAGAATTTCAGAGCGGCCCCGCTGGATCGCGTGAAAGGTAAGATGTTCTGAAGATGTTCTGGCTATCTATACATTGATTGAAGAACGGGAGGTAAGGGATAGCTCCTTAACCTCCCTGGCTTCAATCAATGTAGAAAAGGGATAGTTCACTTTTGCAGTGAACTATTCCTTTAAAATAAATGACAATCTCTATGTAAAATATCCACACAACTATATAAATACAGAATTTACTGATTTCCATTTATAACAGATAATTTAAAGTTGAATGCTCGGCGCACACATCTTGATTTTCCCTTAAGATTCATTAAATGTTGGGTACAAGATTGTTTTCTTTGCCTGTGGAATTTCACAAGCTTGTATTCTATACACCAAGGTTGTATACCAAGGTAATATAAGCCTAAGATTCCAATATGTAGACAAACAATTAATTTCCATGGACACAAAAAAACTTTCCAGTGTGTCATTTCCTTCTAGAGAAAGCTATTCTGCATTAGATGCAGGGATTTCTGGTCAATGCACCTGTACATAAAAATTACATCGGCAATACTTCCTGCGCCATCAATCACTAGGACTTAACGCCAACTCGTCTTGAAAGCAAAGGTGAAATAAAATCCGAAAATTGCAGAGAAGCAGAGAAGGAATCAGCTATCCAAGGGCTCCTACTGAAACCCCATCTCTGGTATAGAATTTCTGGTGCATTTTCGTGTTTTGGTCAGCTGATTGCAATTCTGGATCGTGATTGGCTCTGTTGTTTAAAGTCTAAGTAATGATGTAACCAGAGTGTGTGGGAACCAGAATGGTGTGACAGATAGCATTTTCCCCAGTCATTTACTAGATGTTGGATTCTAATTCTGCAGGATAGCTTGTTTCTGCTACCAACTATGAAGAAATTTGAACTTCTGCAAGTGTACAGGGTGTCTGGCATCACAACTAGTTATCATGTCGTGTAAACTAAAAGAATCCTGATAAAGAGAGTAAAATTACAGCAAAAATGCTAGAGGGCAAATTAAAAGAACAAGTGATCACATTTAAAAATGCCAATCTCTAATAAATAAAGACAATCTCACTAGAATTACACATATGAAAAAACAGGAGATTTTGTCTCAGAAACAACAGAATGTCGAATAAAGAGACATTTGTTTCACTACTGACTAAATATATGAGCAGATTAGGAATCACACAGGCTTCAATATATAGAAGTTATGAGGCGACATCACAGCAGAAATGATAGCTATCAGTTTACAAGAAACGAATGGTAGTTCAGCATGTGTAACGTTAGCCTGAACAGAATGGCATTAGGGAATAAACAGGTATCGGAACAAGGAAAGGAAAATTCTGAATGCAATGGTAAGCAGGTTAACAATTAAGCACTGTCATATTTTTTATTACTATTCAATAAACATGCAAAAGTTAATATATATTCTTTCAGATTATCATTATTGTTAATGAGCAGGTAAGAGGATTCAGTATTACACATTGAATTAATCAGTAACTGCGCTGGTCCGGAGAACTTACAGTTCTTGCCTGTATCTTCTTTAGAGAAGTCGATTCCTCTGGCACATACAAAATTCACTGATTAGCTGAAAGATTGACTTAGATGGTTCTGTGAGCAATGGAACATCAGTTGTGCTAAGTGTTACATGCAGAGGGGTTAAATGTATATGATGCCCAGTGTATCAGCAACAGATCTAGTGCCTGACAGCTATTCAAGCTCCTCTGAGACCATTTATAAAACATTAATGGGGATTAGTGTTAGACCTAGTGTAAACATAACAAACAATCTACTGAAAGTGTATGCTCATATTTCCATAAGTTATGAGGTAAGCAGATCCATTAGTGAGGAGAGTTACTGGAAGGCATTGTCTACTTAATTACTATTTGGACTGGAAAGAAGAACACACAGGTTCATGCCTATTTCATTAGCAGGCGTTTCTACATAGATGATACCTGCTTAGGTTTCTTTGCATGCAGTTTGTAAACAGAGTTTTATAACTTATACATTCCAATATTTATTTTTTTATTTCTGAGCAAGATTGTATGTGAATGGAGGAAGCACATATTATGGAGCAATGTATCCAGGCAATGAAACTTAAGGGGCTTCCCATATGAATAAACCAGCAGTCTTATGTGTCATATATACCAGGGGAAATTTAACACACTGATTGATCTGGAACATATTCCAAACAAACGGGAGATAATTTTAGGGGGGTAGAGGAAAAACTTTAAACTAGAAAGTGTGGAAAATAAACAGGTTTACCCCATCACAGCATGGCTATGTACAACATAGCAAACAGAAGTGCGGGCTATTGAAAAAATTTTCTATGAGCCCATTGGTTTCTAATAAAGTGTCACTATATGTGGAATCTAAAAAGAGTATTTGTAGTAAACGCTATATTGAAATCTTGAAAATCGGGCCAGAAATGTACTTACCAACCTTCGTTCCCTTGGCAACAGAATAGAAGAAGAGGCGGGACCAGCAGCCGCATCTGCGATTGGCTGAGTGTCAGACAATCACAGATGTGGCTGCCGGTCTTCAGAGAAGCCATGGTAACAAAGGTGTGTGAGTACATTTCTGGTTTGATTTTCAAGATTTCAATATAGCATTGGGGGGGTCCTCTACAGTCATTTTTGTCTTTTTAAAGACCCGAGGAGGGAGGGAGAGCTCCATAGCGCATGTCAGAGTCTTCAGCGGGGACAAGAAGGAGGCAGATACCAGATGACACGATGACACACAGACAGGCTCCTGCTCTTCAGTTTCCTGGACTTTGATCAGGTCCTGTAGGGCAACCATAAGAAGCCGAGAAGAGAGGTAAGAATTTTTTATTACTACACAGTGGGGCCAGTAGTGGGACAAATTTTATAGTCCAAACATAAAGGGTATGGAGAAACCAAACTAAGGCACAGACTGTGCTGTGAAAAATTCGTGTTTATTCACACAGATATCCACACGACATGTTTCGAGCGACATGCGCCCTTTATCAAGTGCAACTCAAAAATGAACATTCTGTGCTTATATAGTGATCAAAACAGGAAATTGATTAGAAAGTTAATTACAGACCATCCCATCTACTTCCTATAAAACAAAGGTCAAAAAGTACATAGTAGTGAATATAAAACAATCCGTATTGTGTCTCTAAAACTATTTAACTATACAATTCTATTGTTACATATATAACACTCATTGATATAAATATAATAAAATTCATTTTGTGTATAAATAGTACTGATATAAATGCAATAAAATTCGTCCTGTATCCAAATTCCAAGTGTATAAAACTTCCAAGTGTATCAAATTACCAAGTGTATATAAGATAATTATCCAATATTAAAAGCTTATAAAAAAATGTGCATTCTAAAGTAGTCCATTCCAACAGTCCGTGTGCTTTGGGTGTTAAAAATAAAAGGCAACATATAGATTCCTTAGTTCATAAAATAGAGTGTGTCCATGAAGTTCCTTACAGTGACTTAATCTCCTATATACTAATTAAAGTGACTCCAGTGCTAATCCAATAAAAATCATCCAGATCCTATTGCCACATATGGATGATGAATTCATCCATATACTATATTTTCTGAATACAGATATCAGTACAATATTACTCAACACTGTTTCAAGGCTAAGCATTAGGCATTTTGTAATGCCTATCAATGGCTTTATGGAACATTTTAGGGTCAGTTATAAATACTTTGTACACAGAATGCCTGGTACTATGGAAATCACTGCCATGTTAAGAATAATGCAATAAAATAAAATAGTGCAATAAAAAGAACACAAAGCCATTTAAAGGGCCTATAAAGTTTACTTCTAGGATAACGCCCTTCCTGCACTTGGCACTTATTAGTGATTTGCTTGTGTTCTGATGAAAAGCTCCTGATGGTGTAAATTAAGCTACGTATCACTATGTAGATAATGGGTAGAGACAAATTCAACAGAATAGTTTTAAAAATCTAAATAAGTCTTTGACATCTACAGTATAAAAGTTACTAAAAAAATAGATCCAGTCAAGCCTAAAATCAGATATTATAATTCATGGCAAAAAACAAGCAGCCTTATGTTTGCTAAGAGTGTAGCTAACTGCTAGATGAATACACAAACACTTGCTGCTCTTTGATTGGTTGGAACCTATTACTGGTACTGAGGATAATTATTTTCACTCATTTTGGGGGCTACTAGTGCAATACGTTCGACAATGATATTAAAGTCTCTCCGTGAATCCTTTTTACTTCTGGGGATGCTATGCATAAAGGATTGAATGACATTTTCTAGTTTTCAATTTGAACATTATTTGAGAATTTAAAACCAAAACTCCACAATGTTTTAGAATTTTCTACAGCCCTGTGCTGTTATTCTTGTTGTTGCTTTTAAAATTATTGAGCTATCAGCCCAGTTTATCCACCTGAATACTGGTGCAGAGGGCTATCTCCTTTACTGTGCCCCTAGGACAACCTAGTTAAGGGCAATGCCCCACTTGAATGCACTGGCATACGTTACCTTTTTTGTAATGTGCTTCCATGTGTTTGTTTGCTGTGAAGCTTATTACAGAGCCAGATTGTTTTATGATTGGGCATGCATGGTAATAGAGTACATGTTTCCCTCTCTGTCTGGGTCAAGGCAGGCAAAAAAGGTTGATATCTTTAATTTTAAAAGCTACATTAGTAGCCCATATATGGAGCAATATTATTGGCTGATCCATAAACTGGTCCCAATAATATATCTAAGATAAACATCTTACCTTATGTATGATAATGAAAACCGACAAATCTGGCTTGTCCAATTTTGTCACTGGGCAACACACACTATTAATTAATGCCTGCAGCAAGCAATGACCTGATACTGGGCGGTATTGGAAAAGCACCTGTAATCAGTATTTTTTGGGCCATAGCAAAAATGTTTGCTGTGCTCTCAAAATGCTGCTCCAAGTGCTTTTTTTGAGCACAATAATAAAATCAATGCTGGTAATTACAAATATTAAAAACATTTTTTAATACCATGCCATGTAGCTAAATTTGGTGAAATTGGTTACCTAGCTAGCCTGGAAGTTAACAGTGGAGAGTAGGATTTCACTTCCCATTAAGTGAAGTTGACCACACACCATTGTTTCTGGCCTTATTGATAACTGGATAAATGACATATGTTGGAGTAGAATGGACTCTCCTGAATAAATAAAGCTATATACAACCAATTGTATCAGTTCTGCTCATTTCTGGAAGTGAGATTTTTAACAGTTTTCATTTCTTAACTATGCCATGTCTTTAAGCCTATTCGATCTGATTTTCACTTTTAAGAAATGAAACTTGTTCACAGCTCTTGTGAATTATTACATACACGTCCATGTTCCAGATCCAACACATTATTCCTTCTCCTCATTGCTGATAAATTCCACCTCTATAAACTGCCTACTAATCCCTTGTCAGACCAGAAATGCCCATTTGGGAACCCATGGGGAGGAAAAATAACACTAATATAATTTTATTATATGCAGATACACATGCTCATCATGAGGTGTAAGAAACGTCCCACAAGTGTAAAAAAGATGTCAGCTTAGGAGGGATTAAGTTCCAGGATTGTGAGCTCTTTCTATGGTTTACATTGATCACATATGGTGCTTGTACAAGATGTCTATGATTACCTTTTAACAGCATGCGGGAAAATCAATTAAATGCAAACTAATCCAACATGTATGAAAACATTCATTTTTGTATTCCTATAAGAGGCAAAATCTTTAATCCTACACCTTTCATGCAACAGCTGGATATGCTAAAGTCAAGTAGGTGGACATTAAATCACTTCCACCGATACAAATATTTTAGAAACAGCTGTACCACTCACCTGAATAAAACTGTTAGGAGACGAAGGAACTGAAGAACTGTTCACTTGTACAATGGCAGTTAATGTAATTAACAGCTTGTAATGCTTGCTACACACTAAGGGGCGATTTACCGGGAAATGCAATAAAAAAAACTGTGTAAATATCATTTAACTAAGAAATGAATAATCGATACTGATAATTTATTATTAGGCGCACTCACTATTCCATACTCAAGTTGTCATTTTGTTTGTGTGTCTGGAAAATTTCATATCCCATTAAAGGGGAAGTTCAGTGCAAATACATATGCTTTTCAGAAAAAAGAGCAGTATTGTTTCATCCCAATGACCGTAATCCGCAAATTCAGCATTTTGTCTGTGTATAAATAAATGTAACTGAAATACTGACTTCCTGTTTGCAGGACCCCTAGTAGAGACCGTTATGGTCTTGCCCTTGACCCAGTGCCTGGGTTGATTCAGTTGCTCAGTAGACAACTGAGCATGTTTGACCCATCCAACAGCCGATCAGTAGAAATTACTGTTAGGAACATTCCAAGGATGTGGTGCATCCTGGGAAGAAGAGGACCGTTAGAACCTGAAATGGCAGCGCACTAATGTCAACAGCAGGGAACAGCAAAGGGTATGAAATCAACTGATTTTTCAAAATGGGAGAGAATATGTAGAATAACTAAGAAGGCATTACACAAACTAACAATTTAACAAATATTGATAATTTCCACTGAACTGTCCCTTTAATAGAAATAGACCCTCAACACTGTAGTACATACAGTATAAGTCTCATTATACATAATAACCCTTACTTAGCTATATCAATGGTTCTTGTGTATAAAACCCCGAACCTCTCGCTTCAGCATTCACAAGATAACCTGCCTGCCCCTTCGCTTAGTTTGACTCACACAATCCAAAAAATAGATTGGTGCACACCGTGAAGGAACTGCAGCTCCACTTCATTTAGGTAAAATCAAAGTTTATTAGGAATATAATAAACATGGTTAGACAGCCATTTACTCCACACGCGTTTTAGACAGTAAACGGAACATTGTAGCTTTGTAATTTCATATGTGTAAAAGAACACCAAGGGCACTAATCCAGTAGTCAACCCTTAGTGGGGGAGATGCCAGTGCAGTTAATAACGCATAGAAAAAGAAAGAAAAGAAAGTGACTGCACACTAAGAAGATCGTCTGCAAAACAGTAATTGATTGAAGGCTAAAAAAAGTAAAAACATTTTTTTATATATATTTATATTTCATTTATAGTTATAAAGGTTCGCTAACATTGTTGTTTTGCTATCGCTGCGAAAACTATTGTTGTTTCCACGAAAACTATTGTTGTTAGCTATGTTATATTTACAAGTCTGTGTGGGCACATCTTGTATTTACCAGTCTGAGTGGGCTGGCCATCTTATATTTACAAGTCTGTGTGGGCACATCTATATTTACAAGTCTATAAGGGCTGGGCCCTTATATTTACCAGTCTGTGTTGTGGGCACTTACTGTAAATTTACCAGTTCACCAGCCAACATTTAGGCATCCCTCCAGTTCACTAGCCAGCATAATCAGTCCTTCAGTTCACCAGTCAGTGTTAAGTCAGTCCTTTAGTTTACCAGTCAGTGTTAAGTCAGTCCTCCAATTCACCAATCAGTGGTAAGTCATTCCTCCAGTTCAACAGCCAGTGTTATGTCAGCCTTGCAGTCTACTAGCCAGTGTTAAGTCAGCCCTCCAGTTCACCAACCAGTGTTAAGTCAGCCCTCCAGTTCACCAACCAGTGTTAAGTCAGTCCTCCAGTTCACCAATCAGTGTTAAGTCAGCCCTCCAGTTCACCAGTCAGTGTTAAGTTGCCCCTCCAGTTCACCAACCAGTGTTAACTCATTCCTCCAGTTCAACAGCCAGTGTTAAGTCAGTCCTCCAGTTCAACAGTCAGTGTTAAGTCATTCCTCCAGTTCACCAACCAGTTGTTAGTCAGTCCTCCAGTTCAACAGCCAGTGTTGAGTGAGTCCTCCAGTTCAACAGTCAGTGTTAAGTCATTCCTCCAGTTCACCAACCAGTTGTTAGTCAGCACTCCAGTTCACCAACCAGTGTTAACACATTCCTCCAGTCCACCAACTGGGTGTTAAGTCAGTCTTCCAGTTCAACAGCCAGTGTTCAGTCAGCCCTCCAGTTCAGCAGCCAATGTAAGTCAGCCCACTACAAATACCTCACAAAAAGGTTAAAAAAAGGTCTAGAAACACCCCTGAAAAGAATTTTTTTTTAAAACAAAAGAGGGATGTAAGTAGTTAGATACACTACCCTTGAATGGATCATGCACTGATATGTCAACATGTTATAATACTCCATCTCCTATATAGCATTTCACCTTTTGGGGCGGAAAAAACTTATTTTATTTACAAGCAACATCTAAAGTAGTGCTGCCGTATTAATAGATTGTAGGTTCTGGAAATGCTGTAAAATTGTTCTATATTATATTGGAGCTGAGGAAAATTACAATATATGTTCAACAGTGTTTTATTTCAAATTTATATATGCTTTTTTTCTATGTCAGTATAATATTTTGAATATGCTTGTGAAGGTTCTCATTCATCCAGGTCATGGTATATCTGTTGTATTCAATTAGATCAACTGGACTTGAAGTTTAGTTCTTGAAGACGTTTCGCTAGTCATCCAACTGGCTTCCTCAATTCCTCGGTGACTAGCGAAACGTCTTCAAGAACTAAACTTCAAGTCCAGTTGATCTAATAGAATACAACAGATAAATATTTTGAATACATTTTCATTTTCAAACTAGAAAGGGAAAGTTTAAGTATAAACTTTACATTTGGCTTGAAAGGCCAAAGGGAATGGGTGTTTGTGCTGCAGATTTTAAAACTCAATAATGGCAATAATGAGGACATTGTTGTTTTTACTTGTACTCGTGTCAGGTTGGGGGATAAAAAAAAACTTTTTGATTGATGGTCAAAATGTGTTTTTTGACTATACTTACCCTTTAAATATGGTTGCCCCATGAATGAATGGGTCAGGTTGGAAGTTAAAACAAAACAACTTTTTGATTATTGATCGAAATTTGTTTTTTGACTATAGTTACCCTTTGGCTGCCACAGAAATGGAAGGGTAGGTCAGTAGGTGTGTTTACCTGTGTCGGTTGGGGGTTAAAAAAAACTTTTTTGATGATTGCTCAAAATTCCTTTTTTTTACTTTATTTACCGTTTAAGTATGGCTGCAACAGTAACGGAGGGGTAGGTCAGTAGGTGTGTGTACCTTTGTCAGGTAGGGAATTTAAAAATGTACTTTTTTGATGAATGGTCAAAAAAAATGTTTTGACTATAGTTACCCTTTAAGTATAGCTGCCATAAAAATGGATAAGTAGATCAGGTTGTGTGTCTGTGTCAGGTTTGGGGTTAAAAACAATCTTTTTTGATAATTGGACAAAATTATTTTTTTTTTACTTTAGTTACCCTTTAAATGTGGCTGCAACAGTAATGGAGGGGTAGGTCAGTAGGTGTGTGTACTGCTGCTGTGTGTGCTGCTCTGTTCAAACCCCATTGCAAAGGGCCAATCGTCACTGCAGAACAGAAAGAGGAACCAGAACAGTACACAGATAAGCAGGTGACAAAAGAGGAGAACCCCTATAGTTTATTCATAAATGAAGCAATCCTCATCCGTGTAGCGTTCTGGGATGTTGGGGGTGTTTGTGTTTATGACCATGATACAAACTGTTTTGATCTCAAAAATGTCCTGAAATTCACCAATAACGCCATAATGCTTCCGTGGATTCCTTAGCTAAGTAATATCACACGTCTCCTATATGCCCCGCACGTCTGTACTAAACGAAAACAAAAGAAGAAAAAGAAATAGAAAGAACAGTAATTTGGTTCTTTCTGAATTGAGAAAGCCAGTCGGATGACTAGCGAAACGTCTTCAAGAACTACATTTCAAGTCCAGTTGGTCTAATTGAATACAACAGATATACCATGACCTGGATGAATGAGAACCTTCACAAGCATATTCTTCAAGCCAAATTAATTAAATCTATTGCTATGTATTATAAGGTGTAAATTATAATTATATAAGAAGCCACTACGACCAAAGACAGACTAAATTATACAGGTCCAGGAACTTGATTACCTATCATGTGCTATTTTGGGTACTGGCTGTACAATCCATGTATCACAATAGAAACAGTCAACGACAAGTGAAGAAAATATGGCTTAACAGTGACACGACCCTCCAAGTTTCATCAGAAAACTGGTCAGGGAGGCCACCGTGAGGCCTACAGAAACATTAAAGGAGTTGCATGATTTCTAGACAACTACTGATTACCAGGAATGAACTTGGAGAAAACTTACCTGTTACTTGATTCTCTACAGCAGCACTGATATTCCTGTCCGCTTCCGGGTTTTGTTTAACTATATTGCGCAATACCACGCATGCGCGCTATAGCTGTACAGAACGCGGAAGCAGTCAGGACCTGTCAGTGCTGCTGCGGATCACGTAACAGGTAAGTTTGCTCCAAGTTCTTTCCTGGCGCCACTTGCATTGATTGAAGAACGGGAGGTGAGGAATAGCTCCTTATCCTCTCGGTCTCCAAACAATGCATTAAAGGAAGTGTTCACTTTGGTAGAGGGATCCAGAGGGAGAGAGGAAGAGAGCGCATGCCAGAGTCTTTCAGGAGGACAGGGAAGGGGCAGATACCTTTTTACACACAGTTTCCTGGACTTTCAGAAGGCTCTGCAGGACAACCATATGGGGCAGAGAAACAAGGGAAGGATTTGTTAACACTACACAAAGGGCCAGCAGTGGGGCTAATTTTAGTTTGGGGGGTGGACACAGGGCCATGTCTAGCAATTTTAGTGCAACTAGGCACCCTCCGACCTACGTTTCTTCCTTCTAACACTGTCTACTGCTGCTGTACTATATAGTGGAAACTTTTGACTAGTTGGTAAGAGGCACACGCTGCATACATACATTTGTGCGTATGCAGCGACACTGGCCACCAATGAAATACTGATTAGAAGGACAGGATAGGTTTCAGTGGATGCGCGGTATGTGGCACCAGTGTTCTCCCCAGAAATTGTTTACAGCCTGGCAGGGCAGAACAGGGAAATTTGGTGAGATCTGAGATGTTTAACTCTTTCAGTGCCAGAAGATTTTCCAAGAGTATTGGCATTAATAATTTCAGTGCCAGCACTTTCCAGAGTATTGCCATTAACAATTCAGTGCCAGCGGTCTTCCCCAGAGTATTGCCATTACCACTTTCAGTGCCAGCAGAACATTACCATTAACCCTTTAGTGCCAGCAGACGACTTTACTATTAATACTTTCAGTGCCAGCACCTTTCTAGTTCTTTGCCTAGGTCAGGGGTGCCCAACCCAGCTGATGCTGGGGGCCGAACTAGCAGCACTGAACACTTGAGTGTGCCGTGGGAAGTAGATCTGCCAATGGCCCGCCTGGTTACGCCCCCGGAACATCCTCACCCCGCCACTTTCCGTGCCCACCCATGGGCCGCGGATTGGGCATCACTGGCCTATGCCTAAAAACGGCCCTGGGTGGACATACCCTTTAATGAACTTGCAATTACCGTATATACTCGAGTATAAGTGTATCCGAGTATAAGCTGAGGTACCTACCTGAGGGTAGAAATTAAGTGTCACCTGAGAGTTGTAGTTTCAAGCTGTTACTTGCACTGAACTAGCAGCCATTTTGCCCCAAACTGAGAAGACCCATCAGATTTACAGCATCCAGTTGAGCAGTGACAGTGCTGAGTGAGTCCAGCAGCCAGACTACAGGAAGCAGGAAGTGTAAAGGCAGATCAGCTTCTATAACTTTCTATGCAGGAGAAGGATTTTAACACAGCGCCACCTACTGGTTACGATCTGCAATTGCAGCATTTGGAGCTAAATTAGGACTTGACCCGAGTATAAGCCGAGGATAGGTTTTCAAGCTAATTTTAAAGCCTGAAAATCTCGACTTATATTCGAGTATATACGGTACAACATCTGCTGTAAGGCAGTTCCACAGTTTTCACTATTCTCACTAAAAAGAAACCTTTCCTAACCTGAAGATGAAACTTTCCTTCTAATCTTAAAGGATGTCTATGAGTCCTCTCATATGACCTAAAAGTCAAAATAAGACTTTATTATCTGGCCCATTAATATATTTATACAAAGTGATCATATTCCTGCAACATCACCACTTCTCCAGTGTAAACATCCCTAAATTATCTCATCTGTCTGCATAGTCATGTCACATATTCCCCTTATTAATTAAGTTGCCCTTTTCTGAACTCTATCAATATCCAAGAAGTTCCTTTTAGTATATGGGATAACAAAACTGCACCACATATTCCAAATGAGGTGCAGTGATTTGTAAAGAGGGAGAACAATAGTTTCCCCCTTATTATACAAGACAATAACTTTACTAGTTCTAGCTGCTGCTGTTTGGCATTGTTTGCTACAGCATGTTATTTACTAAAAACCCCAATATTTTTCAACAGAAATTCACAGAGCCACTTATGGTGTATGGCGCACAAACAAAATAAGTCAAATTACCTCCCAATAAATATGCATGGAGATTCAATAAAAGTTATCAGATATTATTTAACATTTGAAAGCTTACATTTGATTGGTTGGGGTAAAATTAGCGCCATTTTCAACAATAAGAACTGTTATTAAATAATCCTGATAGTTTGCAAACCAGATCCCTACAGGAAACATCGCTGGAAACCAGGTAGGTAAATCTGTCAGATGTCAGTTGGAATGACAGACCAACATTGAATAGATCTACTGTCAAGGCAGTGTGTATCTAGCATCGCTCACAACAAAACAAATTTAAAAAAAAAACATACAAAATCTATTATTTTTTCATGAGACCAAGGCTGAAATATTTGCCAGAATTCCAAAACGTATGCAAAAGTAAGTTGAATAACCTCTAATGAGTATTGATCCCAAGCATGATCCTTCCAGGAAACAATGCAGGACCTCGGCAGGTAAAACCGTTCATGTCAGATTGAATGTTGAATAGATATAATGCCAAGCCAGTGTATAGCTAGCATTGCCCACACAGAACAGTTGACTTATTTGCCATGATTCCAAAGCATCCAAAGCATCATCAAAAGAATGAGGCTACATCATGCTTTGGGTCTGCTTTTTGGGGCAAATGAGGCTTAGTGAAATTAGAAATATCTCCATGTATTGTATATTTTGTTACAAAACCTTGATCTTGAAGATGAAAGGAACTTCACCTTTTAACATAAGAATGAACTTAGGTAACATCTAAATCAACAAAGCAATGACTTAAACAGGAGGGTGAATGTTCTACAAGTCCATCCAGCACTAGATTGAAATCTGTGGGATGACATGAAGAGATTTTTGGACAGGAGATGCCCTTGGATTTGGAAAGTGTGGGATATTGTCAAGTCAAATATACCCAGAACTCTTGTGCAAATAAACTGAGCTGTATAAAATGAACAGGTTCTTCAATCATGTATTAGTTTACCGTAGGTCTTTTTTCACTAAACTGTTTTTAATATGTTTTTGACTTTGTAGAGTTGGTAGTTTAACAATAAAGCTAGAATAATTATAGAGGGGATGCTTGTGGAAGTTCTCATTCATCCAGGTCATGGTATATCTGTTGTATTCAGTTACATCTTACAAATGTCAATCGTAAGACAATAGAAATTATAGTTGATCTAACTGAATACAACAGATATAGAAAGGATGTGTCTTGCTTTTGCAGGGGTGGGTATCTTTTTTATATCCACTGTATTTCCACTATTTTTGTTATACTTACACATATTTGCATTACCTTGTATCACTTATATTACTGTACCTGGGATAGAGAGATTTTATGAAGTTGCGAAGGTCGGCAAACAAATCAGTTCTTGTGAATGTCATGGACCAAGGTCATTCAGATATTGTTGGAATATTATTCTCTGTGGTAAAGAGATGGCTTTTAACATGTACAATCTGTAAGACAATATGAATTCTTTGAAAATTTCTGCATTTAATAAATCACATAAGGCTAATAGAAGCTTTGGCTAAAATAAACATTTTCCTGGAATGAAAGGTTATGATGGCCTCATAGGTGAAAGAAATAAAATTTATATGAATAAAACCACTTCAAGGGAATAAGCATTTTAAAACTGGTAATTCAGCTCTGTGGATTGCTTGGCCAATACACTTAAACTTACACAGAAAAACAAAAACATGCTTGTGACTTTTCTTTGAATTGGGAAGGGCAACCACTGAGCTTTCACTGCCAAAATAAATTATACCTACTGCCCAATATCTTCTTTACTCTATGGAAACACTTAAAGGAGCAATAAGGCTCTACACTAGCAGGAGTTCACGGCTCAAATTAAAAGGGCTTTTTTTGTATTTATCTTTTATGTGCAGTTTTGGTTATAAATCTTGATATACATATGAGTGTGTGTTTCGGTATGGTTGTCAATATGCAGTTTTATTTATTAAGGTTAACATGTTTGATTGTAGGTTGCTTATATTTATACATGTGTGTATTTCCCCATGCTAATGCCTTGATCATGTTTACATAGTAACATAGTAATGAAGGTTGAATACATCTAGTCCAACCTTTATAGGCTGCTCATTAACCCAACCTAACAGATCCAAAAGAAGGGGGGGAAAAACCTTGCTGAAATGTCCTTCCTGACTTCTAATGGCAATAAAAAATGGTCCCTGGATCAACCAAAACTATTGCTATTAATACCAGTAGTTTTCAATATTTTTTTGTTTTATAAACCTATCCAGCCCACCCTTGAAACTATTCAGTAAACTTGACATTTTCATATCTGCTGGAAGACAGATCCACAGTTTCATCGTTCGCACAGCGAAACCTTTCCTAACCTGAAAATAAAAATGATTTTCTTCTTATCTTAAAGGGCATGTCCACCCCCAAAACTATAATCCCCCCAAATACTGGCCCCACCATGTAGTGTAGTTTAATCCTTACCTCACATCCCAACTCCATCTGGTTCTCCTGTAGTCCCCCCCCAAAATTCCAAAAACTGCCCACCAGGAGGCTAGCAGGTCCATATAGGACACTGCCTGCTACCTGGCCTCCCGGAGATTCCTGCCCTCCTATATGCCCCGCACGTCTGTACTAAACGAAAACAAAAGAAGAAAAAGAAATAGAAAGAACAGTTGGTTCTTTCTGATAGAGAAAGCGTCGGATGACTAGCGAACGTCTTCAAGAACACATTTCAAGTCCAGTTGGTCTAATTGAATACAAAAGATATACCATGACCTGGATGAATGAGAACCTTCACAAGACATATCTTCAAGCCAAATTAATTAAATCTATTGCTATGTATTATAGGTGTAAATTATAATTATAAGAAGCCACTACGACCAAAGACAGACTAAATTATACAGGTCCAGGAACTGATTACCATCATGTGCTATTTTGGGTACTGGCTGTACAATCCATGTATACAATAGAAACAGCAACGACAAGTGAGAAAATATGGCTTAACAGTGACACGACCCTCCAAGTTTCATCAGAAAACTGGTCAGGGAGGCCACCGTGAGGCCTACAGAAACATTAAAGGAGTTGCATGATTTCTAGAAACTACTGATTACCAGGAATGAACTTGGAGAAAACTTACCTGTTACTTGATTCTCTACAGCAGCACTGATATTCCTGTCCGCTTCCGGGTTTGTTTAACTATATTGCGCAATACCACGCATGCGCGCTATAGCTGTACAGAACGCGAAGCAGTCAGGACCTGTCAGTGCTGCTGCTGGGATCACTAACAGGTAAGTTTGCTCCAAGTTCGTTCCTGGCGCCACTTGCATTGATTGAAGAACGGGAGGTGAGGAATAGCTCCTTATCCTCTGGTCTCCAAACAATGCATTAAAGGAAGTGTTCACTTTGGTAGAGGGATCCAGAGAGAGGAGAGAGGAAGAGAGCGCATGCCAGAGTCTTTCAGGAGGACAGGGAAGGGGCAGATACCTTTACACACAGTTTCCTGGACTTTCAAGGTGCAGGACAACTCTGCAAACAGGGGCAGAGAAACAAGGGAAGGATTTGTTAACACTACAAAGGGCCAGCAGTGGGGCTAATTTTAGTTTGGGGGGTGGACACGGCCATGTCTAGCAATTTTAGTGCAACTAGGCACCCTCCCACCTACGTTTCTTCCTTCTTACACTGTCTACTGCTGCTGACTATATAGTGGAAACTTTTGACTAGTTGGTAAGAGGCACACGCTGCATACATACATTTGTGCGTATGCAGCGACACTGCCACCAATGAAATACTGATTAGAAGGACAGGATAGGTTTCAGTGGATGCGCGGTATGTGGCACCAGTGTTCTCCCCAGAAATTGTTTACAGCCTGGCAGGGCGAACAGGGAAATTTGGTGAGATCTGAGATGTTTAACTCTTTCAGTGCCAGAAGATTTTCAAGAGTATTGGCATTAATAATTTCAGTGCCAGCACTTTCCAGAGTATTGCCATTAACAATTCAGTGCAGCGGTCTTCCCCAGAGTATTGCCATTACCACTTTCAGTGCCAGCAGAACATTACCATAACCCTTTAGTGCCAGCAGACGACTTTACTATTAATACTTTCAGTGCCAGCACCTTTCTAGTTCTTTGCCTAGGTCAGGGGTGCCCAACCCAGCTGATGCTGGGGGCCGAACTAGCAGCATGAACACTTGAGGTGCCGTGGGAAGTAGTCTGCAATGGCGGCCCGCCTGGTTACGCCCCCGGAACATCCTCCCCGCCACTTTCCGTGCCCACCCATGGGCCGCGGATTGGGCATCACTGGCCTATGCCTAAAAACGGCCCTGGGTGGACATACCCTTTAATGAACTTGCAATTACCGTATATACTCGAGTATAAGTGTATCCGAGTATAAGCTGAGGTACCTACCTGAGGGTAGAAATTAAGTGTCACTGAGAGTTGTAGTTTCAAGCTGTTACTTGCACTGAACTAGCAGCCATTTTGCCCCAAACTGAGAAGACCCATCAGATTTACAGCATCCAGTTGAGCAGTGACAGTGCTGAGTGAGTCCAGCAGCAGACTACAGGAAGCAGGAAGTGGAAAGGCAGATCAGCTTCTATAACTTTCTATGCAGGAGAAGGATTTAAACCAGCGCCACCTACTGGTACGATCTGCAATTGCAGCATTTGGACTAAATTAGGACTTGACCCGAGTATAAGCCGAGGATAGGTTTTCAAGCTAATTTTAAAGCCTGAAAATCGACTTATATTCGAGTATATACGGTACAACATCTGCTGTAAGGCAGTTCCACAGTTTTCACTATTTCACTAAAAAGAAACCTTTCCTACCTGAAGATGAAACTTTCCTTCTAATCTTAAAGAGTGTCTATGAGTCCTCTCATATGACCTAAAAGTCAAAATAAGACTTTATTATTGGCCCATTAATATATTTATACAAAGTGATCATATTCCTGCAACATCACCACTTCTCCAGTGTAAACATCCCTAAATTATCTCATCTGTCTGCATAGTCATGTCACATATTCCCCTTATTAATTAAGTTGCCCTTTTCTGAACTTATCAAATCCAAGAAGTTCCTTTATATATGGGATAACAAAACTGCACCACATATTCCAAATGAGTGCAGTGATTTGTAAAGAGGGAGAACAATAGTTTCCCCCTTATATACAAGAATAACTTTACTAGTTCTAGCTGCTGCTGTTTGGCATTGTTTGCTACAGCATGTTATTTACTAAAAACCCCAATATTTTTCAACAGAAATTCACAGAGCCACTTATGGTGTATGGCGCACAAACAAAATAAGTCAAATTACCTCCCAATAAATATGCATGGAGATTCAATAAAAGTTATAGATATTATTTAACATTTGAAAGCTTACATTTGTTGGTTGGGGTAAAATTAGCGCCATTTTCAACAATAAGAACTGTTATTAAATAATCCTGATAGTTTGCAAACCAGATCCCTACAGGAAACATCGCTGGAAACCAGGTAGGTAAATCTGTCAGATGTCAGTTGGAATGACAGACCAACATTGATAGTCTACTGTCAGGCAGTGTGTATCTAGCATCGCTCACAACAAAACAAATTTAAAAAAAAACATACAAAATCTATTATTTTTTCATGAGACCAAGGTGAAATATTTCCAGAATTCCAAAACGTATGCAAAAGTAAGTTGAATAACCTCTAATGAGTATTGATCCCAAGCATGATCCTTCCAGGAAACAATGCAGGACCTCGGCAGGTAAAACCGTTCATGTCAGATTGAATGTTGAATAGATATAATGCCAAGCCAGTGTATAGCTAGCATTGCCCACAGAACAGTTGACTATTTGCCATGATTCCAAAGCATCCAAAGTCATCAAAAGAATGAGGCTACATCTGCTTTGGGTCTGCTTTTTGGGGCAAATGAGCTTAGTAGAATTAGAAATATCTCCATGTATTGTATATTTTGTTACAAAACCTTGATCTTGAAGATGAAAGGAACTTCACCTTTTAACATAAGAATGAACTTAGGTATACATCTAAATCAACAAAGCAATGACTTAAACAAAGGAGGGTGAATGTTCTACAAGTCCTCCAGCAATAGATTGAAATCTGTGGGATGACATGAGAGAGAGTTTTGGACAGGAGATGCCCTTGGAATTTGAAAGTGTGGGATATTGTCAAGTCAAATATAACCGATTAACTCTGTGCAAATAAACTGAGCTGTAAAAAATGAACAGGTTCTTCAATCATGTATTAGTTTACCGTAGGTCTTTTTACTAAACTGTTTTTAATATGTTTTTGACTTTGTAGAGTTGTAGTTTAACAATAAAGCTAGAATAATTAGAGGGGATGCTTGTGGAAGTTCTCATTCATCCAGGTCATGGTATATCTGTTGTATTCAGTTACATCTTACAAATGTACAATCTGTAAGACAATAGAAATTATAGTTGATCTAACTGAATACAACAGATATAGAAAGGATGTGTCTTGCTTTTGCAGGGGTGGGTATCTTTTTTATATCCACTGTATTTCCACTATTTTTTATACTTACACATATTTGCATTACCTTGTATCACTTATATTACTGTACCTGGGATAGAGAGATTTTATGAAGTTGCGAAGGTCGGCAAACAATCAGTTCTTGTGAATGTCATGGACCAAGGTCATTCAGATATTGTTGGAATATTATTCTCTGTGGTAAAGAGATGGCTTTTAACATGTACAATCTGTAAGACAATATGAATCTTTGAAAATTTCTGCATTTAATAAATCACATAAGGCTAATAGAAGCTTGGCTAAAATAAACATTTTCCTGGAATGAAAGGTTATGATGGCCTCATAGGTGAAAGAAATAAAATTTATATGAATAAAACCACTCAAGGGAATAAGCATTTTAAAACTGGTAATTCAGCTCTGTGGATTGCTTGGCCAATACACTTAAACTTACACAGAAAAACAAAAACATGCTTGTGACTTTTCTTTGAATTGGGAAGGGCAACCACTGATTTCACTGCCAAAATAAATTATACCTACTGCCCAATATCTTCTTTACTCTATGGAAACACTTAAAGGAGCAATAAGGCTCTACACTAGCAGGAGTTCACGGCTCAATTAAAGTTTTGTATTTATCTTTTATGTGCAGTTTGGTTATAAACTTGATATACATATGAGTGTGTGTTTCGGTAGGTTGATGCGTGGTGCAGCCTTCTCCCCCCTCCTCCCCCTCCCCTCCCTCCCTCCTCCTCTCCCTCCCGTTACTATCCCCCCCTAGCACAAATCCCCCTTAATATTGTGCTCCCCCATGTCCCCCAGCCCAACCGCATGTTTTTTTTTTAAAAAGCTCCCCAAACTCTTACTTACTCTCCGCTTTCCTCGCTGCACTGAATGACCGGCAGCCGCGTCCGTGATTGGCTGCGCTCTAGCCAATCACAGACGCGACTGCCGGTCCCGCGGCGGAGGATCACGAGGGGGTAAGTAGAGTTTGGGGGGCTTTTAAAAAAAAAACATGCGGTTGGGGCTGGGGACATGGGGGAGCATGATATAAATTTTATTTTAGGGGTGGACATAGCCTTTAAAGGCGAGTCTTGGCAAACAATGCACCAGAGATTTTATCATATGAGCAGCAGTGGGGCAAATTTTAGTTTGGGGGTGCAATAAACACTCTGCTGTAAGACAGTTTTACGTTTTCACTGTTCTTACTAAAAAGAAACCTTTCCTAACCTGAAGATGAAACTTCTTCTTCTTTTCTTCTAATCTAAGGATAACTATACCTATATAAAAATTACTTTTTAAAAATGGTAGTAATTTGGGCAGGAAGGTAGGGTGCTTATTCCTACTGTACCTCACAATATCTTTTTGTTGAGGAGGTAAAGCACATATACAGTAGTTTTCATTTGCCAGGTTGTCCTGGACTATTCTGTATTAAAGATTCTGCTTAAGCCAGGAGAAAGACAGGCAGATTCCATTTTCTGTGGCTGGTGCTCCTCATAGAAAACACTGGAGGTAGGAATTACCAGTATATCTCTGTCCAAAGTACTTTTCATTTTAATTGTTTTTTTAATAAAAGTAAAACACAAAGTATAGTTTCTCCTTTTTAAAGTATGTCCACGGTCCTCTAATATGACCTATAATGCACCCAAGACTGTATTATATGGCTCATTAATATATTTAGATAAAGTGTCATATCCCTGTGACATCACCATTTCTCCAGTACATAGTCACATAGTAACATAGTAATTGAGATTATCTTTTTTACCCTTACCCAACAGTTGATTCAGAGGAAAGAAGAAAAAAATCAACTAAAAAGGGAGGGAGGGGATTCCTTCTGACTCCAAATGGAAAGTACCCTGGATCAACCAGAGGATATATATTAATATATTAATACTACTATTCTAATATTTTTAGTTTTAGAAACTTATCCTATATCCCATTATCATATTGTATAAAGTGATCATATCCCTGCGCAATCACCCTTTTCATTGTTAACTGCTCTAACTTTGTAACTTGCCTGCATAGTTTAAGCTCCTCCATTCCCTTTATTATTTAGCTGCCCTTCTTGACTCCATTTCAAGATGTCTATTTTGTAACTGCACACACACAGTCCAAATGAGGCTTTACCGGGGCTTTGTAAAGAGAGAAAATAATATTTTTCTTCTTTGAATCTCTTCCCCCATTGTGCTGTTGTGATGTTTCTGTCTTTATCACAAATGTCGATACATTGTGTTCGTATATGAATGCATTGTGTATGTTTGTGTGTGTACATATTTGTTTTTATGTGTTCATGTATGTGTGCTGCTGCAGATATTGTTTGTGTGATTGTGTTTGTGGTAAGTGTGTGCATATGGTGGTGTGTGTGTTATGTCCATATATAGAAAGTATGTCCTAAACTCACATAAATTTGGGATTTAATCATATGTGTGCATGTATGTTATGGATGAGAAGTGGGGGTGTGTAGTGTTACTGGAGTGTATACTCAATTAAACTACTCCGACAATGATGTGCATTGGTATGTTCTAGTTTCTGTAGAACCCAATTGTATATGTTGAATGTTGCTTTATTACAGAAACAATATTATTCCTTATATATAATAATTTCCAAACAAGCTCATTTTTTCTGTTACTCTTAGTGTTTTCTGGATTTGAATAGGGACAGAAGATGCAAAATTTAACCAGGATAATTGGTGACATAATAAGAAAGCAGATGTTGTTAGCAGTAAACACTGTGAGCACAAAACACCTGCTAATTGATTTATTGTAGTTAGAGCTTCCGTCCTCTTCCAAGCACAAGCTTTGGATAAGGGGCAATGGGGTAGAACATGAGGAGGAAATGAAAGCCAGCTAAGTGAGTAGATCCATAATTACACAACTTGAGAAGTTCTCCTTAAAGCAATTAGCTAGCCCAGATGACCTCCCTGCTCGGCCAGACGTTTAATGCCTACGTAATTTATGTCAATAGCATTCTTGATTTATTTCAGTTTATTCAGTTTTTCTTGGGTTTGGGGTTTATTCATCATTTGTACAAAGAAAATAAAAACATCTACAACTGCACCAAATGACTTGTTTTTAATTCAGTTATTCTTTACACAAACATAGTTTATTTAAACGGATCCAATATTACAGAGTGTTAGAAGTTAAGGAGAACTAGATAATGTGCAATTTACAGTGATATTCAGACAGCCATACACAGCCTGCATATTATAGAGATAAAAAGCTTTAATAGTCTTAAAAACAGCTTCTTGTAGTTTAGTTTAAATAAACCTTAGGCTGGGTGTACACATGGGGAAATTATTTCGCCGACTGAGCAGTCGCTACTTTACCTATGGGCCCGATTGCCTGTTCATGATCCGGATGAATGGGCGACAAACTCGTTCACAGCCGCCCTGCACACACGGTAAGATATTTTTTCCGACCAGCCGATACACAGCACATACGGTCAGTCAGCCGAAAATACTTACCATGTGTACCAGCTAAGGGCTAGGCCACACATACCGCGTTTTAGCGCGCGTTGCACCCGCGACTGCACTTGCGATTTTGTTTAACATGGAAATCATGGGAACGCTAAAATTCCCACAATTTCCGATGCACACGCATTTGCGCATGCTTTTTGTGGGCACCATTTTTTTACGCAAACGCATGCGTTTTTAATATTAAATTACAAACCGCGACAATGCACAGAAATCGCGCACACAATCACATGTGATAATGCTCGCAATTGCGTGGGCTATTCATGCATTGTGCTGGGGCCTCAGCCTAAGAGATTTCTGTATTAGAACCTGTACTAGTATCATGTATTTTATTCGTGGAAGGGAGGTTGGGGTCTATATAGCAAGGCACAGGAATTTGTGTGAAAAGCGAAATGCAATGTAGTGTGTTTCACGTGCATTACTGTGTGTCTGTGCTGCAATTTTCCGAGTATTCTGTTAACGTGCATTGGATTTGCGGGGCTTGTAACATTTAAATGCATAGCATGTGATATCATCGCCAAAGTGATATGAGAAAAAGTGTGTGAGATCATGCCAGTGTGGCCTAGTCCTTACTGCTTTATTTAGTTCGTTAAAAAATGTTTGCATGAATGAACAAAAAAATTAACTCACCTCAGCCTTATGGTTATATAATGGACTACTAAACTTTAAGGAGTGTCCTGTTAAGTGCATATGTATACAGCTAGGCAGAAATATCTGCATTAAGCCCTAAACTAAACAGACCAGAGATTTATCTTCTAAAAACTTGTTAAAAAAACAGCTTACTAAGTATAAAGCAGCTTTCTGCAAGAGGTAATGACACAGAAATTGGGCAAGCAATGGAGCAAATGAGAATAAATGATAGCTTAGGATAACATCATTGCAGGACAGGATGATATGGAAAATTCTTGGAACAAAAGGGTTAAGTTGAATTGTGTGAAAGAATGGCAGAAGGAGAATGCCTCTAAAAGAAATATCCAGGGTCATTGAAAGAAGCAAAGGGTCAGAGGGGTTACAGAAAAAGTAAGTCTCCAAGAGAGAAGGGCAGACACTGGCTACTTATTCTGTACCCTGCAGTGAGAGTTGTTTATTACTACCTGCTCTAAATGCAATGTGCTTCTTCAGGTTTGCCTGTATGCCATTTTGCATGTATATCTGATTTATATGTGTACTTACTATGGGTTCCTACACCATCATATAATAACATACACATTGCTTGTATCATTTTTTTACAGTAATTTCTAAGATAATTATACAGTACAGAATTAGGGATTAGATGGGCTACACTTTTCTGATGCTTGTACATCTATACTGCTTTGACATTACTCTCATTATGAAATGTCTAATTTATTACTATCATTCTACTTTATTTCCACTACTGCTTATTTTATGGACACATCGTGAAAGCCGAGGGGGAACCTTATTTAAATAAATCTGGCCTATGTTCCCTATAACCATTTTTAAAACTAAGAATAAGTTGACAGCAACACTACACTTGGGATGATTGGGCCTCTATCAATGCTTACTTTACAGTGGTTTTGGAGGAGGTATATATGTCATAGGGAAAAAAAAGATAGCCCCCCCGTGTTGCTCCCCTGCTTCCCTGAAAGTTACATTACGCTTGGGACCAAGGCACGCAATTAAGCTGGCCAACCAGGGATTGGCATCTGATTTATGGTGACAATCTGCAAATGTATGGTATCAGAGGAATGTTTGACATTTTAGCCCATTGTGAAGTAATAGAAATGCTAATGTAGCGCAGACTGGAAGATAGACTCAAACACCCAACAGATCTTCTTGAAAGCATTACTATTGTCTGCCAATTGTGCTAGTTGACTCAGAGGCAAAACTAAAAAACACTGGGCCACCCAGCAAACCTATATTAAAGCCCTCTCCCTGCCTCCCTTCATGGTCCTAGATTAAAGAAAACTATAGTGCGTATAAAGTTACTGGGGTAGGATTGGCACTTTCTACCTCCCATTTAATTTCTATGAGGAGCAGCAGCAGGAAGAAACTCCTCTGACGGCTTCTGGCTTCTTCCCAGCATTATCTTTAACTGGAAGGCACAGGGCACTAACCTGGCAGATGAAAACTGTAATTCTGTAGCTCCCCACAAAAGATTTGGGAGGTAGGAATAATCATCCTACCTCCCTGACCAGGTAGTCTTAATTATTAAAAAGTTGATTTTACAATATAGTTGCCCTTTAATGCCAAGATTGTTAATTACAATTTAATAAGGACAATCAATAATTTAAAGTCCTTTATAAATACCGCCCTAAATTGATACTTAAAAAAATTTAAACAAGTGTAATTGGAAAATTGAAGGGGGACATAAATAGATGTAAGGTCCTCACCCATAAGCTCTTAAATCAGCTAAATTACTTACCTAAACTTTCCTGTTTTGGTTGCCAACCCCCTCAGTCCATTGGCAATAAGAGAAACTCAACAGTGGTTGTCTGGGAGAACTGTATCTGGGAGGAAACGTAAGGAGTTCTGAAGGTTATACCTTCAGTAGTAATGTTCATTTATGATTGATGCTATAATCATTATTGTTGACGATTGGAAATTCATGATTCACAGTTGATATTAATGATTGATATTATAATTTAATATGTTTATCATTTATAATGTCTTCTAAACTGTACATACATCAGTTGTTAATCTGAAAATTCCAAGCCATCAAAAAAGTATGAATTAAGAGGCATGTCCACCCTCACACTAGCTAAAGCAGGTAAAAAGTCTGTTGAGACTGGTGTTAAATAGCTAATGCTAAAAATGATTTGGCTCACAGAGAGGTGTGATAATAAAAAGTAGGGGAGCTTGAAGAATAGGAGGAGCATCACCACAATGACAATTTTAGGCAAATATAAAATTTCTAAGGAATAAAATAAAGCTGTTTGGTTGTTCAATACCTGCCGAATCATCTGAGCTCTATTTATATTTAGACTTTCATACTCCTTTAAATTAACAATCTAATGCAAATCAGGAACATTCACAAAGTACTAAGTGCGAAAATGTGCATTATATGCTAGCTACAATACAAAGCAGACCTATTACTGTTAACACCCTTAGGTCTTTGTACAAGTTTAGCTAGGCTCAGCATGGCATTTGAATTTGTTTGTATGTACGTAGACTCAACTAACCCGTTTGCATCATGTCACTCTTTTTCAGCTGTGTCCAGTGTATATGTTTGATATAAACTTGGTATCTTGCGCATGTCATTACCAATTTGTGCTAATAAAAGGGGATTTTTTTGCATGGTAGGCAAAGGCAAATGTAGATAATATAGTGGATAATGCCCCCCAACTGTAAATTATAAGGATATTAGAAGTCCCCAAGGAGTTCGGACCTATAAAAGCATGAGGCCGCAGGCCGAGTACCTTTTATACAGGACACGGAACTCCAAGGTGACTTCTAACATCTTATAATTTACAGTTCGGGGGCATTATAATTACAACCTACCCCTTTGTGGCTTCTGGTTTCCTTCTCCTGGAACTGGAAGATTATAAGGCTAATCTTACAGTTCCTCCCATAGAAATCCACCAGGGGTAGGTTATAATAATTTATTAGCTCCTTTGTTTATTGGAAACACTAAGATTCATGGGATATTGCAACAATATGTGAACTCTCTATTGATTGAAAATGTTGCGTTATATTTTTCATATAAAGTGTAAGATCTGACACAGAACATCCCATGCTATTTGTTTGAATTTGCATATCTGAAAAAAACTTTTATAGCTGTGTTTGCATGTTTTGCTCTCAGAGCAGCTTGTCCACCCGGGACCTTAAAGGGTATGTCCCACCCTGCTAAAAACTTTTCGTATGTTACTCAGGACCCCAAAACATAGGTTATGTTACATTATTAAGCATTTTTTAAGCATAACCTATGTTTTCGGGGACACTGAGTAACATAGTAAAAGTTTTTTATTAGGGGTGGACATACCCTTTAAACTTGTGTGCGAATAAGCTTTTGGAGCAAGATCAATCACACAAACACTTCCCATGCCGACAACATAGATTCAAAATAGGTAAAGTGCAGCCCTTCTATTTAGTATATAGATTTACTGTATACCTGTGTAATTAATACATGACATCACAACAATTGGTTAACTAAATACTAACATCGCATTGGTCCACATCCTTTCCTTGCACTGATTAAAGCATTACATATAATAATGATGCCTTTCCTTTTAAGACACTCCTTTTTACATGATAAACAAGCTTTGATTTAGTCTATCTAGTTGACCTTTTCAGGTGGGTTCAGGTTGTTTTTCATATAAATAGATTTAATATGAAATAAAGGTCTTGTTACAGTTTGTATGCAGGACTAATTAGGATTTTAACAAGAATAATTATGAATATGCTGTTAAGTTAAGGACCACTTTAAAAGACAAATCAGCAACTAAATATCTATGTTTGGAGAGTTGCCATATTTATTTATCTATTCATCAAACTCAATGAACGTTTGCCCACAGGATTTTAAAATAAGTTCTAGGTTTCATTTCAATTGTAAAAATACAACAATATTCATAAAACACCAAAATTGTATGAAGAGAGAGGTGAGAGAGACTGCTGCATTATAATAGTAGACCCACTAGACTCTTGGAAGGTTTGAGTTGTAGTTTCTGGCCTCCCTCTGAGCCTCTCCTGGGTATAATGAGGGAGCTGTACTTCATTACTGGCAGCTGAGGGCTAGGGTCACTGGGAATGGATTTGCAAGGCCCTCATTGAGGGATCACTAATGCTGAGAAGCTGGCCATGCTTAGGGACACCTGGTCATTAACATTGCTAATTAGCAGCCATTAATCAGGACCCTCGTTTCTTTTATGGATGTGATGTAGAGGTGTGCGTGTGTGAGCTCTTCATCTCTCATTCCAAAGAAGTGAATAGGAAGATTTGTTCTGTACCTCCAGAAGAGGTGGGATGAAATCCTTCCCATCAACTCAAGATGAATGGATTAAAGAAAAGGTTAGACAACAGTTTAAGTTGAGCTACAGGAAACAGGAATGTAAGAAGACCTGAGCTGTAGTGGGAAAAAATCGGTCACCTATAATTAGCAGATCTTCCGTAACCTAATGCTAATCACCGTGTGAGTTTCACTGCAAACTTGCACCTTGTGGAAATGGTTCAGTTTATGAGTCACGTTATTTTATTTGAATTGTGTACGTTCCATTCTCGCTTTCATTTTTTTAATCGTGTTTTTTCATACAAAATAATAACTGTCGTGTAATTTAAAAATATGCTGCCACGAGAAGCATTTAAATATGTAACGTTTGCATGCACTTCTAATTTTGCATAAAGTTTTTTTCTATATTACTAAAAAGTTTTAAAATAACCATAGTATTTTACGTGAAATAGAAAATGTTGAATGCCACAGTGTCACACCCTCCGTGTGTGCTTGCGTATGTCTTGTAAATATCTATTTGCTAATAAAATGTATTTATATGTGTAAAAAGTTTTGCTCAGAAATAAAAAGTATTATGATTATTTGCAGGCTTTATTAAATTCCACTGGGGGGGGGGGCAGGCAGTTGTTGGGCGTATGGTCAATTCACATTATTTACGAGATGAAATCATATTTGAAAGCTTCCCTAGCAGCCACAAAACATTTTAAGCCATTGGTTATGAATCTCTGCTTTCAAGGGGGACTCTCAAAAACACTTGACTCACAATTGGGACAAATAATTAGCAAGAACAAAATTAATTAAGATGGTCTGAAGATTAATTTGGACTAAAGTGTTCACCAAGGTATTTGAGAGGACATATGCATCCGCAGATCGAATATGCAATTTACTTGAATAGGAGTTATGCACTCCACGGAAATAGCAAAACAGAAGTTGCTTTTCAGGCTTACAATGGAAACATCTATAAAGTGCCAATCAAGGGGCTGTGAAGCATTGCCTGCTCTGGTACATAAGGGTTAATGGCACATGAAATTCAGGCCTTAGAGAAATTCAGTCAAGTGGAAAATCCATATATGATTTCAGAACTTCATGGGAAAGCTTTATGTCGAAGGGGAAATTGCACAATGAGCGCTGAGAAAAAGTTGCATTCTGGCACAGAATCATGCAAATGGGGCACATCTTTAGTTTTCACATGACGGATTGCTTCTGAACCTACTGAGCTAGGCTGCTGAATGCTAATGAGGGCAGATGCATCAATGATCTGTGTCATCTCAGGGGCTTGTGAAGGGGCTGCACAGAAGAAGAAAAGGCCAAGGACTTTTAACCAGCAGAATAACTAAACAGAGATTTTTTTACTTAAAAGTGATGCTCTCCAAACTGTATAAACTGCTCCCATGTACACTACAAAACAACATGACACTTTTATCTAATAAGCCTCTAAATACAATAGAAACATTTGCTTCTATTGACAAACTATTTTGTTTTGTGTATTATTGTGTATTATTGCACCCAAAGCTTCAATGTGTCAAGCAGGAGTATTCATATAACTGATGATCAGGATAGAAACCAGTTAATTGTAGTAAAAAACAAACAAAACATGAAAACTCTCCCATGATCTTTTTAACAGCAAAGTCACAGGTTTTTGAGACAATAATATCCTTAAAAGTAAATTGGATTTTAATGCGAAGGAAGGGAATGTCTGTGCACAAAGCAAATGTAATGTGTCCAAAATTGCCCATCCAGTCACATAGATTTCTTATCTGTAGATCAACCTAAAGCGAGCAAATAACCCATGCAGATTGCATGTAGGCGCACCTTTATAGTATCAGTGTATTACGTTAACCCGCTGCTCATTGTAGAAAGTTAAACTTTCTTGTTGTCGACAGATCAGGTGCTCGGTCAGGTCTTTGTTTCTACTTTTAAGTGAAATTTAGCATCCTGTTGGTTACTTGTATGGTTCAGCCTGTGTCCTGCTGCTTGTCCTTTGCATTACTGTTATGGGTGGAATAATTCACAGCAGAATTTTGTTTTTGTTTAAAACAAAATATGGACGGAAGTCATGTCTGTGTGCACTGTAAAGAAATTCATAACTACTCTCTTTAAAACCAAAGGTATACTTAAAGGGATCTATACCAAAAAAAGGTTATTTTAAGTGGGAGTGGTAAAAGAGGGAGGGCGGGATACTGCTCCTAAACAAAATGTGTGCTGGATTGAAAGCATGCAGCAACCACACAAATCAGAGTAAGTGCTACTTACATGTATTCAATTATAGATTAAAATGAGGAAAAGTATTTTTTCAGTATAGTGTCCCTTTAAATGTGTTAAGCCATCCTGCATACAAGTATACAGTCTAGAAATGTCAACCTGGAGTCACAGAGAATCAGGCCATCTTTATGCTTTGATTGACAGTGCATCTATGACATGCACACATCTTCAATTTCCAACCATATTTGCATATCAAATATCAAAGTAGTGCTGGCCATACACAATTAGGGACATTGTGTAACTCTGGACAAATCTCCCGTAAGTGATTAATCAGAGGCTGTGCATCTGGGTGAATTTCTGGATTGCAGTGGATTCTAAGTGTTAGCTGGGGTTAAATGCTTAAGCAGCCCCTCCAAGCCCCCTGCCCACCGCTGGCAGGGAGGGGAAGGGCCCACTGGGAGGGGTGGAGGCACCCTCCAGCAGGGCCCTGAGAAGGGCTTGGGGCTTAAGGGGTCCCGAGCACGAACTGGGACCCCCCGGCCCTTGTAAGGGCCCTTGCGGCACTGACAAGTGCCTTTGGCGGGGTCACCCCCAGTATGCGGCTCTTAAAAGAGCTTTGGCGGTGTCTTCTTTCTTCCAGTCCCGGCGACACCAGCTCCGCTGAGGCCGCCGACCCCCGAGAGGTCCCCTGCGCTTTCTTCTTCTATCTTCCAGCATCTACTGCGATGGCATCTGATTTCCGCAGCGGAGTGCACCTCCTTATATAGGTTGCAGAAAACCTAATCCATTTCTGATTGGTCAATTTTTAATGCTCTACCAGATACCAGGAGGAGGCCACGTTAAACCACTAAGCTGTTCCCCCCTTCCTGTCAAGCCCTAATTCCCCTGCACTGAGGGGGCTGCAGTAGTACA
Organism: Hymenochirus boettgeri; assembly: GCA_019447015.1. Classification (NCBI taxonomy): domain Eukaryota; kingdom Metazoa; phylum Chordata; class Amphibia; order Anura; family Pipidae; genus Hymenochirus; species Hymenochirus boettgeri. Next base: position 200,685,867 of record CM033473.1, on the reverse strand, counting down.
ATAGCTACAGATTTTTTCTTCTCCTACGCACACAATGCAATTTCCATCACAATTCACTATAGATTTCATTGGAAGCTAATTATGAATTTATGGCTAATACACCTGAGCAATCTCATGTATGATTCTTTATATGGATTGAGCGTTGGATGTGGCTGCACATTTTACAAGTTATCTACTTCTAGTAAAAGAAGACAATAACAATCCAACACAAATTTGTCTGACCGATGAGTTGTGCTGACAGTGGTAGTTGTTGGCATTGGGATCTATTGATTTAGTGCCATGCACATAGCGATGTCCAGCAAATCCCATCAGACCATCAGAATTAACATTATTTTGCTGAATATCGGCATGTGTATGGTTCGCTTTAGTTGTATCCATCTACTTTACCTCCTGTCCTACTGAAATCTAAATCACAGCTCAATGTTCTAAAAGTGCATGTTGTAAAAGCATTAGATGTATACAATTTCAATACATATATCTGCATGTTGAATCATTTTCTATTATAGGAAACATGCATACCAATTATTCGTTAACCTCACATTTTACTTTGAAAAAAGAAAATACAGGTAAATTTTGTCCTCTCCTGGGCACAACAGAAGTTATGGGAAGGTATTTATCACTTATTCACCATAAGCATAAAGGGATATAAGGGGGAAAAAATTCTAGTGCACAGTTAGTATATAGTTAATACATACTCAAGAATTGTTTTCAGTCCAATATAAGATGATGAGAGGCAATTATTTAAGTGTTTTTATTGTGATCATTCATGAAAGGTTGCAGTACAATTGTGAAGACTATGTAACACAGTGCAAATAGTTTTATGAAGGACAAAAAATAGAACTCTATTTATAAAATTAGCAGTGTTATTCAATAAAAGTTCTTATCATTTAAAATGGTGCTAATTTTGCCCAACCAATCAGATGTTAGCTTGCAATGTTAAATAAGATCTGATTGGTTAGGGCAAAATTAGCACCATTTTAAACATAAGAACTTTATTGAATCTCCCTGTTAATGTATACACGTCAGGAGATAAAATTCCAAAAGCGAGGGAGTTGCTAAATATCATTTGTAGTACTGTTCTATTGCATTGTCAATTTCTCATACCTTACAGCAGTTGTTTAATGGTTTAACCTCCTCTTAGTCAATGTTAAAGTTGGAATTAGAAAAAGCCTTTGGTGCGACACATTCATTCAGACAAACAACTTTTGTCATTTCATTCATTGTTCATAAGAATGGAATGCTGTTGTAGATCTATTTCTATATAATTAATATTATGACAGAATATTCAGTGGTCCAATTTCTTTCCTTTTTATTATGTTTAACACGGTGTGAATTTGCATAATTTCATAAAAATTATATAGTAATATTTTTCATTTTTCATTTCCAAGCATTAGCCTCCTATGTCATTTTATCATAACATACTTTGTTTAGGTAATATTTTTCAATCATAAATTAAATCAATTTGTCTCATAATGAGTTAATAATGGTAATTATTTCTATATATTGAATTGTGGAAATAGTTTAAAATTTACAAAAAAAAACTTATGCTAGAATTAAATCATAAAAGCTAGGAGTACGTTGAGTAGGCAAATGGGCCCTCAACAAAATAATCTCCACCACCACTTCATCTACCCAGACTTTTTCCTGAAATAAAGTGGATGAGGCAGGTAATGAAAAAACAGAAGCTTGAAAGTTCAACATGTGCTACTCTCTGAGTGGCCTTCCAGAGCATCAAGGGAGGGGTATAGATTTGAGGCTGAAGACATAGGAACAAAAGTCTTGATAAGGCTAAAGCAGGCTGGCTCCATAAAAACTATTAATATGACTAGTCCCTGTTTGCAGAAGATCTTGTTTGTAAAATAATAATAAATTGAGCCCTAGCAGTCTGGATCTGTGCAATTACAGTGTGAATTGCACGAGAGGATTATGTGAAGCACTCTTGGCATGGAGGGGGGGGGAACCAAGACGCTTCAACTCAGTGCAGCAAGCAGCTGGTTAGGGGTACTGCACCTGCCAGCTAGCAGGCTGTTTTCACCTTATAGGAAAATAGGGCTTTGCATTTCAATCCACTTCCACAAAACACAACTTAAGAAATGACAATTCAATCCAGAAGAAGAGAGCAAGGAAATAACGACTATTTCAAACTTAGATTAAAATTGTTAGTAATCGTAAAAGCAGAAAACAGGGAGCATATAACAAGGAGAAGTCAGAACCTTCATTTAAATGTTGCAAAAGACTTCGGGCAATGGGATCTTGGCAGAGTTTCAATGTTAATCTTAGGGGTGGAGTGGATGGAGCTGAGGAAAGAAAGGCTTTTTTAGTTTCTGCCATCAGCAGAGGGTGAACTCTCAGGGAATAGCAATGAGACAAACATTCAAATCTACACATCCAGTTCATTTGATGGTGCAGGTAACATTTATCCATACAATCAAATACTGCACCCAATAAAAAAGCCCTGTACTTTTGTGTGGTAAGTGTGAGGTGTCAGTAGGAAAAGTGTGAATGTAGGGTGTTTTGTTGCTTGTTTTGATTAATTGCTTCATCCACGCTTTCTTTTACAAAAGAAAAAACTTTGTTTCACTAAACCTTCAACAAAGTTCTTAAAACAAAACCTTCAGGATGATTGGTTTGAAAATATCTCAAAGCATCCTATGATAACCCACTTTAAACACCTTTTTCAGCTTTTCAAATTGGATACTTCATGGGAAACTCACACTGATCAAATGTAAATTCACATTAACTGTCGCTTTGACAGATGCAGCAGCAATGTTTTTCTTTAATTTCTGTGTTAGCAATTTGAAAATATAAGATGTAATATATTGTCCCAGTGACTATTAGGGCTTGTTCACACTACATCAGTTTGTATCCGTTTTTTAAACGCAGGTGCGTTTAAAAAAATGGACAGACAGTACAACCCCATAGGATTTCATAATATCGTTCACACCTGCTGCTTTATATTCCATGTTCGTTCCAGTCCGTTTAAAAAACGCACTGCATGCAGCATTTCGTCCATTTTTTGTGCATTTTCTATATAAATCTATGGAATACACATTGTGAAAAAATGGATACAAACTGACAGAAATGCATGCTGTACGTTTCTGTCAGGATCTAGTGTGAACGTAGCTAAAATCAATCACATTTGTTGTCATGATTTGGTTTCTGGAATCTATGCAATTGTAATAGTTGGGGAACAAATGTATTATTAGAGAAGAAAATAAGTTTCTTCTTCAGGTTGGGAAAGGTTCTTTACAGTGGAGAACAGTGAAACTGTACCTGTCCTCCTGCAGATGTGGTAAGGGCAAGTTCATTGAATAGCTGAATAGCTAAAAGGGGGATGGATACGTTTCAAAACTAAAAAATTTGAAAATACTGGTATTAATACATATATTTTAGTTCTCCTTCGATAATTAAATGCTTGTGGACCAAAGCATTTACCATAAAAATTATACACTCATAGTTCATTAAAGGATTCTCCTTTCTTTAGTAATCACTAAGGCAGGGTTTCTCAAAGGATTGGGCCAGGGCACACTGGTGAGACTTCAAAGAGCCAGAGGTGTGCCCAGAATGTTTGTAGTGGAAATATTTTTACCAAAATAAATTACTTTATTATTATAATTGCATTACTATGGGTAATTATAACTTTTATTGAACCACGAGAATAGCTCCTTTACCTCCCGCTTTCATTCAATGCATTAAAGAAATCGTTCACTTTTTCAGTGTTCTATTAACTATTCCTTTAAAGGGCAAGTCCAGCCCCAAAATGAAAACTTACATACAGGTAAATCACCCCCCAAAACCCTAAACTGTAATAGTTTCAAATCTGAAATATAAAAGTCTAACCTGAATCCTGCCAATCCTGTTTCCTCTGTTTCTGCTTCCTGGTTCTTCCAGTTAACAACGGTCAGATGGATTGACAGTTGACATCACAGCCATGACTGAATGTTAATCCCCTGTCTGCCTCTTCTGAGCATGCCCAGGCTCAGTACAGGTCACTAAATTGCTCAGTTTCCATGAGGCATCCCAGAAGCATAGCAGGCATAGATTAATTAATTCAGAGGACAAAGTAGGATACATCAACATATTTTAAGAGCCCGTGCTTCTAAAAGATGTTATTATGAGGGTGGAATTGTCCTCTAAAGGATAACTATCACGTGTATGAAGTTTTTAAAAAAACAGTTAAACTGAAAAGAACTTTGGACAGGGATGGATTGGTAATTCCTACCTCCCTATTTGTTTTTGTGAGGAGCACCAGCCCAAAAAATACTGATTCTGCCAGTCTTCCTCCTGGCTTCAGCACTATCTTTAATACTGGAATAATCCAGAACTAACCTGGCAAATGAAAACTGTTGGTGCTGTTGCTCCTCAACAAAAGGATTTGTGAGGTAGGAATAACCAATCCTACCTCCTGCCCCACGTACTTTCCGTTTTTAAGTATAGTATAGAATCCTTTAATTTTGCTCTTAATTACTTCAATCCCTCCTAGTCCTTCCCAACCCTTCTCTGAGTCCTGCTACTAATTTATATAACCCCTGACCACGGGTTCTGAATGGTCCATGGACCATGTGTATTAACTTGAATTAACTAATGCTCATATTGGATTAAATATCTTAAAGTAGTTTTTATCTGCTGAGCCTGTAAAACTTTATTTCTCAGGGAACTCCAGCAGGGAACCCTCCTAACCCTTCTCTGAGTCCTGCTCCTAATTATAGCCCCTGGCCACAGGGTACTGAATGCTGTCCATGGACCATGTGTATTAACTTGAATTAACTAATGCTAAGATTGGATTACATATTTCAGAGTAGTTTTTACCCTTGCCGACCTGTAAAACTATTTTATTTCTCAGGGAACCCCAGCTAAAAATTATTAAATATTTTAGTAATCTTTTTCTTTTAGAATTATTAAGTGTATTAAATAATTAATGTAACAAACACAATAATAAAATATACTTCATATAGTCTAAAAAAACAAGCCTAAATTCATTAGAAGGTGGATTCATGGGGTCCTGACACTGTAAGTTTACAGAACTCTTAGAACCTCTTATAAAACCCTAGGGTTTGCCAAGCAGCAGTGGCGCTTCACTCCTGTGGTGCCTCCTTCATCTGTACTGCTCCACAAAGTCGGGACCCATGAGGAACTGTTTTCTCCTGCCCAGTGATATGACCATCTCCTGGCTTCAATTAGCCTAGGATGGGCCATGAGATTAGTTCCTAGCTGACAGCAGTCTGTGAGCCAGTGAATGGGTCAATGGCTGGGCAGGAGATTTCTGTTCCCTTTAAAAATCAAAACTAGGAAGAACTATATATGCAAGTGTGTATAGGTCCCTATCCCCGTGTGGCACTATCCATTTTGGAATATTTTCATTAAATTTAAGAATTTACAGATTTACTAAAAATTTTTGGATTCATATTTTGGAGGGGATTTAATTAATGGGGGCTTAAAAGTGAATGCTTAACTAGCACTTTTACAGTATTGTCCTTCATTTGTTGGGATACATGTGCTCTAATAATTTTCAGCTTATTGCCATTACTGAAACCTGCTACGAGGGCCTACCTTGCTCTGGGGGTCTCCGTTTCTCCCATACCTTGTCCTCTGGTTATGGTGGTAGTGTTGTTCTACTTTTTTCCTTATGTGATTTAATAACATTACCCCACCTACTCTTTCATTCACATCTTTTGCGGCTCATTCCAAGTCCAGCTTAACACCCTTCTTGTCATATGAGTAGCTGTGGGTGTACAGACCACCATCTCTGGGGCATTCCTCTCTGACGTTGAAGTTATATTACTATTCCTTTTCTACTGAATGTCCTGTTTTAATTCTCTGTGACTTTAACTGTTACATTGGCAACTCCTCCCTCTCCTGGCCCTCTTGTTTCCTACACTTAACATCCTCATTTGGATGGACTAATGCTAGCACTCATATGGATGGGCACTTCCTGGATCTAGTGTTCAGAAGAAACCTCTTTGTCTCTCTTTTGAAACTATCCCTTCCTTCTTTGATCACCATTTTTTCTTAACTTTTCTAAGTCAACCACCCACTCTTCCTCTCGTCCCCCTCTTGTGTTTCTGTTCTACAATTGAGCCAAGATTCCCGCAACTCATCCCTGTCCTTTAGTTTCTCTTCACATTATGACCAAAGATGACCACGACTTACTGTGCTAGTCCATACTCTATCTGACTAAAATTAATAGACTATTCCTGCAGCACGGATCCTCTAATTTCTTACTTGGCTTACCCCTATTCTATTTATATGCCAGGTGCACACAAGCTGTGAACGTACATGGAGAAAGTACCATACAAAGGCTGACTTTTACATGGAAGTTATGCTGCAATGTTCAGCTCTAGGCTCCTGCTAGCAAAAAAATCATCAAAAACCCATGTGCCTGTTATCCATCTGTAACTCCCTCCTGCACCCTTGCCCACTGACTCTCTCTCTTTATCCATACTCTCCCCAGGACTTTGCTCATTACTTCCAACATAGAGTCCATATGAAGATGCTCAGATTATGTTGCCCTCACCTCCCTCTGCTTCCTTGGATCTCTAAATCCTGGACCCATTCAGAAGTGTCTCACCTGCTCTGTCCTGTCACACACACTAAACGTCTCTTGATTCTCATGCCCTGTATCACTGAAGCACTAAACACATGTGCTTACCCTATAATACAACCATATATTCAATTCTCCTTACATCTGGAATTTCTCATTCCACCTTTAAGCAGCCCATGTTAAACCTTATATAAAAAGTCCTCACTAGGCCCCTCTTGTCTACTTAAATACTTCTAGTCTTTCTCTTACCAATAGCCTCTAACCTGCTAGAAATGTCTGGTAGTTTTCTGTATCACTAATTATCTTTACGCTCATAACATATTGGACCTTTGCAGTCTGGAGTTTTCTGCACATTTCACTCAAACGGCTGGGTGTGAGGTTGTATAATAACCTTCGGTTGCCAAGGCACTGATCACTTTCTCTGTATCCTTTAAACCTCTCCTTTGCTTTTGACACAGTTGATCATTGCCCTCATAATGCAGATACTTTACTCCTTGGACATTGGAATGAGGTGGCATCTGGTTCCTATCTTATCTTTTCACCGAACTTACCTGTATTGTTACTAAAACCCACATCTTTTTGGTATTTTGGACAACGCACTGTTCTCACACTGATATTGCAGACCATAAGAGGGGTAGAGATTTTTTCGGATTTTGAGTTGGTAAAAGAGTATCATTATATGCAGTGAGATCAAAATCTACTGTCCCACCTAAATCTGTTCCTCTTATTTCTGTTGACAATACCCCCATTTTACTATCCAATCGGCACGCTGGCTAGGGGTAATTATCGACTCCTCACTTCTTTTCTAACCACATATCTAAGTTGCAAATCCTGACTTTTTTTCCCAGTTAGTGAAAATCCTCAGGTTCTCTCTTTCCCACGCCCTATGCTTATGCATTCAGTATGCTGTCATCCTATCCCGTCTGGACTATTGTAACCTACTACTTAGGTCTTTCTGTCTCCCACCTTCTCCCCCAGTCTATTACTCTGCTGCGTGAATGATTTGTTCTCTATATAAAACAGGACTGAAACTCCTGGCTCTCCATTAAACAAGGATGTTAACAAAACTCTTCTCCTAACATTTAAATCCTTTGCTCTGCTGTGCCTCCTTATATTTCCTCTCTATAGTGTCCCATTGGTTCCCCCCTACCTTTCTCTCTTGTGGCTCCCTCCTCTGGAATTCTATCCCCTCGCTCTTCATCAAGAAACCTCTTAGCAGGTTTAAATCTTATCCTATCCTACCTATACAGTATTGGTAACAAGCACAGTATATGATTGTTTTAATTTGCACTGCACAAGTATTATACTGCACTTATACCCTTTCCTTTGTACCTAAATGTTACCTTCATTACTAGATGTAAAGCGCGACGGAAGGGACCCCTTCGTCTATGCACTTATCTATTTATAGAATTTAATTATTCTTATGTAATGAATATTGTATGTAGATTTTGGTCCTTGAGATTTTGTATGTTTATGTACAGCTGTGCATTCCAAGGTCACTATATGAACTATGTATACATACTACATGTACATTTACTATTGTACCATTGCTGAATTATTTTCCCTTAATGTCCGGAGGAAGTGTGCAGCATCAGATATTATTTTACACCTAAGTAAAGAACTGGTATGTTGAAAAATATATTGTTCAGCCACAGAAAGCATTCCACATTTGATGGGGGCTTTCAAATATTACAGTTAATTACCAACTTCCATTAGTATTAGCTACTGGATTAATTTAAGAATTTCCAGAAAACCCTAAGATTAGATCAATAAAATCTTAACCTTACAGCAATATAGCAGCAAAAGTGCATGGTAAAGACTTTTGTGTCATAAAGTCACAGACACAAAAATAAAGAAAGTGGATTCTGCACCTGTCTGGGACACACACATTTATTTACAAAGTGTGGACTTGGCAATTATGAAACAACAATTACATTCTAACTAACATACATAGATAATCCTCATGGAAGTATTACAGCTTCAGACATTTTCGTTTCTAAATTATGGCTTTAGACTTTGCATATAACCCCAATAGCCAGTACTGCAAGGAATTCAATATGTCTGTGTCTCTGGGATAACTCAGCTGGGTTTGTCCTTATAAGAGGGTTTGGACCAGTTGCTGCTATCTGTTGGTGTAAAATTGGTTGGGTAAAAATCTGGGTTTCTTTTGACCTTATTTTGATCCTAAGTTCTGAGTTTTAAAAAGATTCTCTCTCATTAGGATGGAATTCGGTTCGAAGGGCTACGAAAGTGCCTTGAATATACATGCGCCAACGAAAATTTTTTTAGTTAGTTGGTAAAACTAAAAGCGTCTCTGACATTTCTCAGGTGCTGGGCCATAGACAGTAGGAACCATGCCTTTACAGCCTACTTCTATTGAATTTTCCCCTTTAGAATAATTTTTTGAAATTCGGAATCCAAAACAAACGAAACTCGCCTGGTTGAACAGTGTCATTCATCATAATGTAATAGTACCAAGCAGGTCCAAGGTATCGACGGCATAGGTTTACTCGGAAATGTAATCATCCTTTATATATTGATGAAGCCCTGGAAGTAATAGATATGCTTATTCCGTTTTCAATAACGCAGAGCGAGCACACTGGTACTAAAGATCACATCTTTTATTAACCAATACTATTCCTGCCTTGCTACAACTCTCCTCTATCTCAGCGCATAGCTCAAAACCTATTCCTACAACATTTACAAACTGTGTCAATTATCGAGACCTAGTCTTGAGGTGCCTTGGCCAAGTTTTGGTTACGCTCTGAATCTTTGAAACAATGGCCGATCATGAGAGTTGATATTGTTTGGGCTTTTGCGTATTTGGGCTGCCTTGTATGTAAGGTGTATCATCCCCACTAGCCAGGTGGGAGCAGAGTCTGGGCCTAATCATGGTTTCTGTACACCCTTTGCCTACTTACTGCCCATTGATCCGTTGTAGGTTCCGTGTGATGGGTCAATATGCAGTTTTATTTATTAAGGTTAACATGTTTGATTGTAGGTTGCTTATATTTATACATGTGTGTATTTCCCCATGCTAATGCCTTGATCATGTTTACATAGTAACATAGTAATGAAGGTTGAATACATCTAGTCCAACCTTTATAGGCTGCTCATTAACCCAACCTAACAGATCCAAAAGAAGGGGGGGAAAAACCTTGCTGAAATGTCCTTCCTGACTTCTAATGGCAATAAAAAATGGTCCCTGGATCAACCAAAACTATTGCTATTAATACCAGTAGTTTTCAATATTTTTTTGTTTTATAAACCTATCCAGCCCACCCTTGAAACTATTCAGTAAACTTGACATTTTCATATCTGCTGGAAGACAGATCCACAGTTTCATCGTTCGCACAGCGAAACCTTTCCTAACCTGAAAATAAAAATGATTTTCTTCTTATCTTAAAGGGCATGTCCACCCCCAAAACTATAATCCCCCCAAATACTGGCCCCACCATGTAGTGTAGTTTAATCCTTACCTCACATCCCAGCTCCATAGGGTTCTCCTGTAGTCCCCCCCCAAAGTGCCTAAAACTGCCCACCAGGAGGCTAGCAGAGTCCATATAGGACACTGCCTGCTACCTGGCCTCCGGTAGATTTTTGCCATGCGTACTGCAGCCCTTCTCCCCCCTCCCCCCTCCCTCCCCCTCCCCTCCCGTTCTACATCCTCCCCTAGCACAAATCCCCTTAATATTGTGCTCCCCATGTCCCCCAGCCCCAACCGCATGTTTTTTTTTTAAAAAGCTCCCCAAACTCTTACTTACCTCTCCGCTTTCCTCCGCTGCACTGAATGACCGGCAGCCGCGTCCGTGATTGGCTGCCGCCTAGAATCACAGACGCGAAGTGCCGGTCGCGGCGGAGGATCGAGGGAGGTGGTAGTAAGAGTTTGGGGGGCTTTTAAAAAAAAAAAACATTGCGGTTGGGGCTGGGGGACATGGGGGAGCATGATATTAAATTTTTATTTTAGGGGTGGACATAGCCTTTAAAGGCGAGTCTTGGCAAACAATGCACCAGAGATTTTATCATATGAGGCCAGCAGTGGGGCAAATTTTAGTTTGGTGGGTGCAATAACACATCTGCTGTAAGACAGTTTTACAGTTTTCACTGTTCTTACTAAAAAGAAACCTTTCCTAACCTGAAGATGAAACTTCTTTCTTCTTTTCTTCTAATCTTAAAGGATAACTATACATATATAAAAATTACTTTTTAAAAATGGTAAGTAATTTGGGCAGGAAGGTAGGATTGCTTATTCCTACTGTACCTCACAATATCTTTTTGTTGAGGAGGTAAAGCACATATACAGTAGTTTTCATTTGCCAGGTTTGTCCTGGACTATTCCTGTATTAAAGATTCTGCTTAAGCCAGGAGAAAGACAGGCAGATTCCATTTTCTTTGGGCTGGTGCTCCTCATAGAAACAACACTGGGAGGTAGGAATTACCAGTACTATATCTCTGTCCAAAGTACTTTTCATTTTAATTGTTTTTTTAATAAAAGTAAAACACAAAGTATAGTTCTCCTTTTTAAAGTATGTCCACGAGTCCTCTAATATGACCTATAATGCACCCAAGACTGTATTATATGGCTCATTAATATATTTAGATAAAGTGATCATATCCCTGTGACATCACCATTTCTCCAGTACATAGTCACATAGTAACATAGTAATTGAGATTACTCTTTTTTACCCTACCCAACAGTTGATTCAGAGGAAAGAAGAAAAAAATCAACTAAAAAGGGAGGAAGGGGATTCCTTCCTGACTCCAAATGGAAAGTATCCCTGGATCAACCAGAGTATATATATTAATATATTAATACTACTAATTCTCAATATTTTTTAGTTTTAGAAACTTATCCTATATCCCATTATCATATTTGTATAAAGTGATCATATCCCTGCGCAATCACCACTTTTCCATTGTTAACTGCTCTAACTTTGTAACTCTGCCTGCATAGTTTAAGCTCCTCCATTCCCTTTATTATTTTAGCTGCCCTTCTCTGACCTCCATTTCAAGATGTCTATTTTGTAAACTGCACCACACAGTCCAAATGAGGCTTTACCGGGGCTTTGTAAAGAGAGAAAATAATATTTTTCTTCTTTGAATCTCTTCCCCCCATTGTGCTTGTTGTGATGTTTCTGTCTTTATCACAAATGATGTCATACATTTGTGTTCGTATATGAATGCATTGTGTATGTTTGTGTGTGTACATATTTGTTTTTATGTGTTCATGTATGTGTGCTGCTGCAGATATTGTTTGTGTGATTGTGTTTGTGGTAAGTGTGTGCATATGGTGGTGTGTGTTTGTATGTCCATATATAGAAAGTATGTCCTTATACTCACATAAATTTGGGAATTTAATCATATGTGTGCATGTATGTTGATGTATAGAGAAGTGTGTGTGTAAGTGTTACTGGAGTGTATACTCAATTTAACTACTCCGACAATGATGTGCATTGGTATTGTTCTAGTTTCTGTAGAACCCAATTGTATATGTTGAATGTTTGCTTTATTACAGAAACAATATTTATTCCTTATATATAATAATTTCCAAACAAGCTCATTTTTTCTGTTAACTTTAGTGTTTTCTGGATTTGAATAGGGACAGAAGATGCAAAATTTAACCAGGATAATTGGTGACATAATAAGAAAGCAGATGTTGTTAGCAGTAAACACTGTGAGCACAAAACACCTGCTAATTGATTTATTTGTAGTTAGAGCTTCCGTCCTCTTCCAAGCACAAGCTTTTGGATAAGGGGCAATGGGGTAGAACATGAGGAGGAAAATGAAAGCCAGCTAAGTGAGTAGATCCATAATTACACAGACTTGAGAAGTTCTCCTTAAAGCAATTAGCTAGCCCAGATGACCTCCCTGCTCGGCCAGACGTTTAATGCCTACAGTAATTTATGTCAATAGCATTCTTGATTTATTTCAGTTTATTCAGTTTTTCTTGGGTTTGGGTTTATTCATCATTTGTACAAAGAAAATAAAAACATCTACAACTGCACCAAATGACTTGTTTTTAATTCAGTTATTCTTTCACAAAATCATGTTTATTTAAACGGATCCAATATTACAGAGTGTTAGAGATTTAAGGAGAACTAGTATAATGTGCAATTTACCAGTGATATTCAGACAGCCATACAACGCGCTGCATATTTACGAGATAAAAAGCTTTAATAGTCTTAAAAACAGCTTCTTGTAGTTTAGTTTAAATAAACCTTAGGCTGGGTGTACACATGGGGAAATTATTTGTCCCGACTGAGCAGTCGCTACTTTACCTATGGGCCCGATTGCCTGTTCATCTGATCCGGATGAATGGGCGACAAACTCGTTCACAGCCGCCCTGCACACACGGTAAGATATTTTCTTCCGACCAGCCGATACACAGCACTATCGGTCAGTCAGCCGAAAATATCTTACCATGTGTACCCAGCCTAAGGGCTAGGCCACACTACCGCGTTTTTAGCGCGTTTGCACCCGCGACTGCACTTGCGATTTTGTTTAACATGGAAATCATGGGAACGCTAAAATTCCCACAATTTCCGATGCACACGCATTTGCGCATGCTTTTTGTGTGCACCATTTTTTTACGCAAACGCATGCGTTTTTAATATTAAATTACAAACACGCGACAATGCACAGAAATCGCGCACACAATCACATGTGATAATGCTCGCAATTGCGTGGGCTATTCATGCATTGTGCTGGGGCCTCAGCCTAAGAGATTTCTGTATTAGAACCTGTACCTAGTATCATGTATTTTATTCAGTGGATTGGGAGGTTGGGGTCATACTAGCAAGGCACAGGAATTTGTGTGAAAAGCGAAATCGCAATGTAGTGTGTTTCACGTGCATTACTGTGTGTCTGTGCTGCAATTTTCCGAGTATTCTGTTAACGTGCATTGGATTAGCGGGGCTTGTAACATTTAAATGCACTAGCATGTGATATCAGATCGCCAAAGTGATATGAGAAAAAGTGTGTGAGAATCATGCCAGTGTGGCCTAGTCCTTACTGCTTTATTTAGTTCGTTAAAAAATGTTTGCATGAATGAACAAAAAAATTAACTCACCTCAGCCTTATGGTTATATATATGCACTACTAAACTTTAAGGAGTGTCCTGTTAATGTGCATACTGTATACAGCTAGGCAGAAATATCTGCATTAAGCCACTAAACTAAACAAGACCAGAGATTTATCTTCTAAAAACTTGTTAAAAAAACAGCTTACTAATGTATAAAGCAGCTTTCTTGCAAGAGGTAATGACACAGAAATTGGGCAAGCAATGGAGCAAATGAGAATAAAATGATAGCTTAGGATAACATCATTGCAGGACAGGATAGATATGGAAATTCTTGGAACAAAAGGGTTAAGTTGAATTGTGTGAAAGAATGGCAGAAGGAGAATGCCTCTAAAAGAAATATCCAGGGTCATTGAAAGAAAGCAAAGGGTCAGAGGGGTTACAGAAAAAGTCAAGTCTCCAAGAGAGAAGGGCAGACACTGGCTACTTATTCTGTACCCTGCAGTGAGAGTTGTTTATTACATACCTGCTCTAAATGCAATGTGCTTCTTCAGGTTTGCCTGTATGCAATTTTGCATGTATATCTGATTTTATATGTGTACTTCCTATGGGCTTCCTACACCTATCATTATAATAACATACACATTGCTTGTATCATTTTTTTACAGTAATTTCTAAGAATAATTATACAGTACAGAATTAGTGGATTAGATGGAGCTACACTTTTCTGATTGCTTGTACATCTATACTGCTTTGACACTTACTCTCAATTATGAAATGTCTAACTTTTATTACTATCATTCTACTTTATTTCCACTACTGCTTATTTTATGGACACATCGCTGAAAGCCGAGGGGGAAACCTTATTATAAATTAAATCTGGCCCTTTATGTTCCCTATAACCATTTTTTTAAAACTAAGAATAAGTTGACAGCAAACACTACACTTGGGATGATTGGGCCTCTATCAATGCTTACTTTACAGTGGTTTTCTGGGAGGAGGTTATATCTGTCATAGGGAAAAAAAAGATAGCCCCCCCGTGTTGCTCCCCCTGCTTCCCTGAAAGTTACATTACCTGCTTGGGACCAAGGCACGCAATTAAGCTGGCCAACCAGGGATTGGCATCTGATTTATGGTGACAATCTGCAAATGTATGGTATCAGAAGGAATATGTTTGACATTTTAGCCCAATCTGTGAAGTAATAGAAATGCTAATGTAGCGCAGACTGGAAGATAGACTCAAACACCCAACAGATCTTCTTGAAAGCATTACTATTGTCTGCCAATTGATGCTAGTTGACTCAGAGGCAAAACTAAAAAACACTGGGCCACCCAGCAAACCTATATTAAAGCCCTCCTCCCTGCCTCCCTTCATGGTCCTAGATTAAAAGAAAACTATAGTGCGTATAAAGTTACTGGGGTAGGATTGGCACTTTCTACCTCCCATTATAATTTCTATGAGGAGCAGCAGCAGGAAGAAAACTCCTTCTGACAGGCTTCCTGGCTTCTTCCCAGCATTATCTTTAATACTGGAAGGCACAGGGCACTAACCTGGCAGATGAAAACTGTACATTCTGTAGCTCCCCACAAAAAGATATTGGGAGGTAGGAATAATCAATCCTACCTCCCTGACCCAGGTAGTCTTAATTATTAAAAAGTTGATTTTTACAATATAGTTGCCCTTTAATGCCAAGATTGTTAATTACAATTTAATAAGGACAATCAATAATTTAAAGTCCTTTATAAATACCGCCCTAAATTTAGATACTTAAAAAAATTTAAATCAAGTGTAATTTGGAAAATTGAAGGGGGACATAAATAGAAGTTAAGGTCCTCACCCATAAGCTCTTAAATCAGCTAAATTACTTACCTAAACTTTCCTGTTTTGGTTTGCTCAACCTCCCTCAGTCCATTGGCAATAAGAGAACTCAACAGTGGTTGTCTGGGAGAACTGTATCTGTGGGAGGAAACGTAAGGAGTTCTGAAGGTTATACCTTCAGTAGTACTGTTCATTTATGATTGATGCTATAATCATTATTGTTGACGATTGGAAATTCATTGATTCACAGATTGATATTAATGATTGATATTATAATTTAATAATGTTGATCATTTATAAATGTCTTCTAAACTGTACATACATCAGTTGTTAATCTGAAAAATTCCAAGCCATCAAAAAAGTATGAATTAAGAGGCATGTCCACCCTCACAACTAGCTAAAGCAGGTAAATAAGTCTGTTGAGACTGGTGTTAAATAGCTAATGCTAAAAATGATTTGGCTCACAGAGAGGTGTAAATAAAAGTAGGGGAGCTTGAAGAATAGGAGGAGCATCACCCACAATGACAATTTTTAGGCAACTTATAAAATTTCTAAGGAATAAAAATAAAGCTGTTTGGTTTGTCAATACCTGCAGAATCATCTGAGCTCTATTTATTATTAGACTTTCATACTCCTTTAAATTAACAATCTAATGCAAAATCAGGAACATTCACAAAGTACTAAGTGCGAAAATGTGCATTATTTATGCCTAGCTACAATACAAAGCAGACCTACTTACTGTTAACACCCTTAGGTCTTTGTACAAGTTTAGCTAGGCTCAGCATGGCAATTTGAATTTAGTTTGTATGTACAGTAGACTCAACTAAACCCGTTTGCATCATGTCACTCTTTTTCAGCTGTGTCCAGTGTATTATGTTTGATATAAACTTGCGTATCTTGCGCATGTCATTACCAATTTGTGCTAATAAAAGGGGATTTTTTTGCATGGTAGGCAAAGGCAAATGTAGATAATATAGTGGATAATGCACCCCCAACTGTAAATTATAAGGATATTAGAAGTCCCCAAGGAGTTCCGTGACCATATAAAAGCATGAGGCCGCAGGCCGAGTACCTTTTATACAGGACACGGAACTCCAAGGTGACTTCTAACATCCTTATAATTTACAGTTCGGGGTGCATTATTAATTACAACCTACCCCTTTGTGGCTTCTGGTTTCCTTCTCCTGGAACTGTAAGATTATAAGGCTATAATCTTACAGTTCCTCCCATAGAAATCCACTACAGGGGTAGGTTATAATAATTTTATTAGCTCCTTTGTTTATTGGATAACACTAAGATTCATGGGATATTGCAACAATATGCGAACTCTCTATTGATTGAAAATGTTGCGTTAATTTTTCATATAAAGTGTAAGATCTGACACAGAACATCCCATGCTATTTGTTTGAATTTGCATATCTGAAAAAACTTATTATAGCTGTGTTTGCATGTTTTGCTCTCAGAGCAGCTTGTCCACCCGGGACCTTAAAGGGTATGTCCACCCCTGCTAAAAACTTTTCGTATGTTACTCAGGACCCCCAAAACATAGGTTATGTTACATTATTAAGCATTTTTTAAGCATAACCTATGTTTTCGGGGACACTGAGTAACATAGTAAAAGTTTTTTATTAGGGGTGGACATACCCTTTAAACTTGTGTGCAGAATAAGCTTTTGGAGCCAAGATCAATCACACAAACACTTCCCATGCCGACAACATAGATTCAAAATAGGTTAAAGTGCAGCCCTTCTATTTAGTATATAGATTTATACTGTATACCTTGTTAATTAATACATGACATCATCAATAACAATTGGTTAACTAAATACTAACATCGCATTGGTCCACATCCTTTCCTTGCACTGATTAAAGCATTACATATAATAATGATGCCTTTCCTTTTAAGACACTCCTTTTTACATGATAAACAAGCTTTGATTTAGTCTATCTAGTTGACCTTTTCAGGTGGTTTCAGGTTGTTTTTCATATAAATAGATTTAATATGAAATAAAGGTCTTGTTACAGTTTGTACTTGACAGGCATAATTAGGATTTTAACAAGAATAATTATGAATATTGCTGTTAAGTTTAAGGACCACTTTAAAAGACAAATCAGCAACTAAATATCTATGTTTGGAGAGTTGCAATATTTATTTATCTATTCATCAAACTCAATGAACGTTTGCCCACAGGATTTTAAAATAAGTTCTAGGTTTCATTTCAAATTGTAAAAATACACACATATTCATAAAACACAAAATATTGTATGAAAGAGAGAGGTGAGAGAGACTGCTGCATTAATTAATAGTAGACCCACTAAAGACTCTTGGAAAAGGTTTGAGTTGTAGTTTCTGGCCTCCCTCTGAGCCTCTCCTGGGTATAATGAGGGAGCTGTACTTCATTACTGGCAGCTGAGGGCTAGGGTCACTGGGAATGGATTTGCAAGGCCCTCATTGAGGGATCACTACATGCTGAGAGAAGCTGGCCATGCTTAGGGACACCTGGTCATTAACATTGCTAATTAGCAGCCATTAATCAGGACCCTCGTTTCTTTTTATGTGGATGTATGTAGATGTGTGCGTGTGTGAGCTCTTCACTCTCTCATTCCAAAGAAGTGAATAGGAAGATTGTTTCTGTACCTCCAGAAGAGGTGGGATGAAATCCATTCCCATCAACTCAAGATGAAATGGATTAAAGAAAAGGTTAGACAACAGTTTAAGTTGAGCTACAGGAAAACAGGAATGTAAGAAGACCTGAGCTGTCTAGTGAGGAAAAAATCGGTCACCTATAATTAGCAGAATCTTCCGTAACCTAATGCTAATCACCGTGTGAGTTTCACTGCAAACTT
The DNA here is from genome assembly GCA_019447015.1 of Hymenochirus boettgeri. Taxonomy (NCBI): domain Eukaryota; kingdom Metazoa; phylum Chordata; class Amphibia; order Anura; family Pipidae; genus Hymenochirus; species Hymenochirus boettgeri. The sequence goes on along the minus strand of CM033473.1, from coordinate 200,667,643 downwards.
GCACCTTGTGGAAATGGTTCAGTTTATGAGTCACGTTATTTTATTTGAATTGTGTACGTTCCAGTTCTCGCTTTCATTTTTTTAATCGTGTTTAATTCATACAAAATAATAACTGTCCGTGTAATTTAAAATATATGCTGCCACAGAAGCATTTAAATATGTAACGTTTGCATGCACTTCTAATTTTGCATAAAGTTTTTTTCTATATTACTAATAAAGTTTTAAAAATAACCATAGTATTTTACGTGAAATAGAAAATGTTGAATGCCACAGGTGTCACACCCTCCGTGTGTGCTTGCATATGTCTTGTAAATATCTATTTGCTAAATAAAATGTATTTATATGTGCTTAAAAAAAGTTTTGCTCAGAAATAAAAAGTATTATGATTATTTGCAGGCTTTTAATTCCACTGGGGGGGGGGGCAGGCAGTTTGTTGGGGCGTATGGTCAATTTCACATTATTTTCACGAGATGAAATCATATTTGAAAGCTTCCATAGCAGCCACAAAACATTTTAAGCCATTGGTTAATGAATCTCTGCTTTCAAGGGGGACTCTCCAAAAACACTTGACTCACAATTGGGACAAATAATTAGCAAGAACAAAATTAACTTAAGATGGTCTGAAGATTAATTTGGACTAAAGTGTTCACCAAGGTATTTGAGAGGACAATATGCATCCTTGCAGATCGAATATGCAATTTACTTGAATAGGAGTTTAATGCACTCCACGGAAATAGGCAAAAACAGAAGTTGCTTTTCAGGCTTACAATGGAAACATCTTATAAAGTGCCAATCAAGGGGCTGTGAAAGCATTGCCTGCTCTGGTACATAAAGGGTTAAATGGCACATGAAATTCAGGCCTTAGAGAAATTCAGTCAAGCTGGAAAATCCATAATATGATTTCAGAACTTCATGGGAAAGCTTTATGTCGAAGGGGAAATTGCACAATGAGCAGCTGAGAAAAAGTTGCATTCTGGCACAGAATCATGCAAATGGGGCACATTCTTTAGTTTTCACATGACGGATTGCTTCTGAACCTACTGAGCTAGGCTGCTGAAATGCTAATGAGGGCAGATGCATCAATGATCTGTGTCATCTCAGGGGCTTGTGAAGGGGGCTGCACAGAAGAAGAAAGGGCCAAGAGACTTTTAACCAGCAGAATAACTAAACAGAAGATTTTTTTTAACTTAAAAGTGATGCTCTCCAAACTTGTATTAAACTGCTCCCATGTACACTACAAAACAACATGACACTTTTATCTAATAAGCCTCTAAATACAATAGAAACATTTGCTTCTATTGACAAACTATTTTGTTTTGTGTATTATTGTGTATTATTGCACCCAAAGCTTTCAATGTGTCAAGCAGGAGTATTACTATAACTGCATGATCAGGATAGAAACTAGTTAATTGTATGTAAAAAACAAACAAACATGAAACATCTCCAATGATCTTTTTAACAGCAAAGTCACAGGTTTATGAGACAATTAATTTTTTTATCCTTAAAAGTAAATTGGATTTTAATGCGAAGGAAAGGGAATGTCTGTGCACAAAGCAAATGTAATGTGTCACAAATTGCCCATCCAGTTCACATAGATTTCTTATCTGTAGATCAACCTAAAGCGAGCAAATAACCCATGCAGATTGCATAGTAAGGCGCACCTTTATAGTATCAGTGTATTACGTTAACCCGCTGCTCATTGTAGAAAGTTAAACATTTCTTGTTGTCAGACAGATCAGGTGCTCGGTCAGGTCTTTGTTTTCCTACTTTTAAGTGAAATTTAGCATCCTGTTGGTTACTTGTATGGTTCAGCCTGTGTCCTGCTGCTTGTCCTTTGCATTACTGTATATGGATGGAATAATTTCACAAGCAGAATTTTGTTTTTGTTTAAAACAAAATATGGACGGAAGTCATGTCTGTGTCTGCACTGTAAAGAAATTCATAACTACTCTCTTTAAAACACAAAATAGGTATACTTAAAGGGCATCTATACCAAAAAAAAAGGTTATTTTAAGTGGGAGTGGTTAAAAGAGGGAGGGCGGGATACTGCTCCTAAACAAAATGTGTGCTGGATTGAAAGCATGCAGCAACACACACAAATCAGAGTAAGTGCTACTTACATGTATTCAATTATAGATTAAAATGAGGAAAAGTATTTTTTTCAGTATAGTGTCCCTTTAAAATGTGTTAAGCCATCCTGCATACAAGTATACAGTCTAGAAATGTCAACCTGGAGTCACAGAGAATCAGGCCATCTTTATGCTTTGATTGACAGTGCATCTTCAATTTCAGACCCCAACACATATTTGCATATCAAATATCAAAAGTAGTGCTGGCCATACACAATTAGGGACATTGTGTAACTCTGGACAAATCTCCCGTAAGTGATTAATCAGAGGCTGTGCATCTCTGGGTGAATTTCTGGATTGCAGTGGATTCTAAGTGTTAGCTGGGGTTAAATGCTTAAGCAGCCCCTCCAAGCCCCCTGCCCCACCGCTGGCAGGGAGGGGAAGGGCCCACTGGGAGGGGTGGAGGCACCCTCCAGCAGGGCCCTGAGAAGGGCCTTTTGGGGCTTAAGGGGTCCCGCAGCACGAACTGGGACCCCCCTCCCCGGCCCTTGTAAGGGCCCTTGCGGCACTGACAAGTGCCTTTGGCGGGGTCACCCCCAGTCTGCGGCTCTTAAAAGAGCCCTTGGGCGGTGTCTTCTTTCTTCCAGTCCCGGCGACACCAGCTCCGCTGAGGCCGCCGACCCCCGAGAGGTACCCCTGCGCTTCTTTCTTCTATCTTCAGCCATCTACTGCGATGGCATCTGATTTCCGCAGCGGAGTGCACCTCTTTATATAGGTTTGCAGAAAACCCTAATCCATTTCTGATTGGTCAATTTTTTAATGCTCTACCAGATACATAAGAAGGAGCCCACGTTAAACCACTAAGCTGTTCCCCCCTTTCCTGTCAAGCCCTAATTCCCCTGCACTGAGGGGGCTGCAGTAGTACAATAGCTACAGATTATTTTCTTCTCCTACGCACACAATGCAATTTCCATCACAAATTCACTATAGATTTCATTGGAAGCTAATTATGAATTTATGGCAATAATACACATGAGCAATCTCACTGTATATTCTTTATATGGATTGAGCGTTGGATGTGGCTGCACATTTTACAATGTTATCTACTTCTAGTAAAAGAAGACAATAACAATCCAACACAAATTTGTCTGACCTGATGAGTCCTGATGCTGACAGTGGTAGTTTGTTGGCATTGGGATCTATTGATTTAGTGCCATGCACATAGCGATGTCCAGCAAATCCCATCAGACCATCAGAATTAACATTATTTGCTGAATATCGGCCATGTGTATGGTTCGCTTTAGTTGTATCCATCCTACTTTACCTCCTGTCCTACTGAAATCTAAATCACAGCTCAATGTTCTAAAAGTGCATGTTGTAAAAGCATTAGATGTATATACAATTTCAATACATATATCTGCATGTGTAATCATTTTCTATTATAGGAAACATGCATACCAATTATTCGATTAAACCTCACATTTTACTTTGAAAAAAGAAAATACAGGTAAATTTTGTCCTCTCCCTGGGCACAACAGAAGTTATGGGAAGGTATTTATCACTTTATTTCACCAATAAGCATAAAGGGATATAAGGGGGAAAAAATTCTAGTGCACAGTTAGTATATAGTTAATACATACTCAAGTTAATTGTTTTTCAGTCCAATATAAGATGATGAGAGCCAATTATTTAAGTGTTTTTATTGTGATCATTCATGTGAAAGGTTTGCAGTACAATTGTGAAGACTATGTAACACAGTGCAAATAGTTTTATGAAGGACAAAAATATAGAACTCTATTTATAAAATTAGCAGTGTTATTCAATAAAAGTTCTTATCATTTAAAATGGTGCTAATTTTGCCCCAACCAATCAGATGTTAGCTTGCAAATGTTAAATAAGATCTGATTGGTTAGGGCAAAATTAGCACCATTTTAAACGATAAGAACTTTTATTGAATCTCCCTGTTAATGTATTACACGTCAGGAGATAATATTCCAAAAGCGAGGGAGTTCGCTAAAATATCATTGTAGTACTGTTCTATTGCATTGTCAATTTCTCATACCTTACAGCAGTTGTTTAATGGTTTAACCTCCTCTTAGTCAATGTTAAAGTTGGAATTAGAAAAAGCCTTTGGTGCAGACACATTCATTCAAGACAAACAACTTTTGTCAAAAAAGCCATTGTCATCATAAGAATGGAATGCTGTCTGTAGATCTATTTCTATATAATTAATATTATGACAGAATATTCAGTGGTCCAATTTCTTTCCTTTTTATTATGTTTACACACGGTGTGAATTTGCATAATTTACATAAAATTATATAGTAATATTTTTCATTTTTCACTTTTCCAAGCAATTAGCTCCTATGTCATTTTATCATAACATACTTTGTTTAGAGTAATATTTTTCAATGCATATTAATTAAATCAATTTGTCTCATAATGAGTTAATAATGGTAATTATTTCTATTATATTGAATTGTGGGAAATAGTTTTAAAATTTACAAAAAAAAACTTATGCTAGAATTAAATCATAAAAGCTAGGAGTACGTTGAGTAGGCAAATGGGCCCTCAACAAAATAATCTCCACCACCACCTTCTATCTACCAGACTTTTTCCTGAAATAAAGTGGATGAGGCAAGGTAATGAAAAAAAAATACAGAAGCTTGAAAGTTCAACATGTGCTACTCTCTGAGTGGCCTTCAAGAGCATCAAGGGAGGGGTATAGATTTGAGGCTGAAAGACATAGGAACAAAAGTCTTGATAAGGCTAAAGCAGGCTGGCTCCATAAAAACTAATTAATATGACTAGTCCCTGTTTGCAGAAGATCTTGTTAGTAAAAATAATAATAAATTGAGCCCTAGCAGTCTGGATCTGTGCAATTACAGTGTGAATTGCACGAGAGGATTATGTGAAGCACTCTTGGCATGGAGGGGGGGAACCAAGACGCTTCAACTCAAGTGCAGCAAGCAGCTGGTTAGGGGTACTGCACCTGCCAGCTAGCAGGCTGTTTTCACCTTTATAGGAAAAATAGGGCTTTGCATTTCAATCCACTTCCACAAAACACAACTTAAGAAATGACAATTCAATCCAGAAGAAGAGAGCAAGGAAATAAGCGACTTTTCAAACTTAGATTAAAATTGTTAGTAATCGTAAAAAGCAGAAAACAGGGAGCGCATAAACAAGGAGAAGTCAGAACCTTCATTTAAATGTTGCAAAAGACTTCGGGCAATGGGATCTTGGCAGAGTTTCAATGTTAATCTGTAGGGGTGGGAGTGGATGGAAGCTGAAGGAAAGAAAGGCTTCTTTTAGTTTCTGCCAATCAGCAGAGGGTGAACTCTCAGGGAATAGCAATGAGACAAACATTCAAATCTACACATCCAGTTCATTTGATGGTGCAGGTTAACATTTTATCCATAACAATCAAATACTGCACCCAATAAAAAAGCCCTGTACTTTGTGTTGGTAAGTGTGAGGTGTCAGTAGGAATTAGTGTGAATGTAGGGTGTTTTGTTGCTTGTTTTGATTAATTGCTTCATCCACGCTTTTCTTTTACAAAAGAAAATAACTTTGTTTCACTAAACCTTCAAACAAAGTTCTTAAAACAAAACCTTCAGGGATGATATGGTTTGAAAATATCTCAAAGCATCCTATGATAACCCACTTTAACACCTTTTTCAGCTTTTCAAACTTGGATACTTCATGGGAAACTCACAACTGATCAAATGTAAATTCACATTAACTGTCGCTTTTGACAGATGCAGCAGCAATGTTTTTCTTTAATTTCTGTGTTAGCAATTTGAAAATATAAGATGTAATATATTGTCCCAGTGACTATTAGGGCTTGTTCACACTACATCAGTTTGTATCCGTTTTTTAAACGCAGGTGCGTTTAAAAAAATGGACAGACAGTACAACCCCATAGGATTTCATAATATCGTTCACACCTGCTGCTTTATATTCCATTTCGTTCCAGTCCGTTTAAAAAACGCACTGCATGCAGCATTTCTGTCCATTTTTTTGTGCATTTTCTATATAAATCTATGGAATACACATTGTGAAAAAATGGATACAAACTGACAGAAATGCATGCTGTACGTTTCTGTCAGTATCTAGTGTGAACGTAGCCTTAAAATCAATCACATTTGTTGTCATGATTTGGTTTCTGGAATCTATGCAATTGTAATAGTTGGGGAACAAATGTATTATTAAGAGAAGAAAATAAGTTTCTTCTTCAGGTTGGGAAAAGGTTCTTTACAGTGAGAACAGTGAAACTATGTACCTGTCCTCCTGCAGATGTGGTAAGGGCAAGTTCATTGAATAGCTGAATAGCTAAAAGGGGGATGGATACGTTTCTAAAACTAAAAAATATTGAAAATACTGGTATTAATACATATATTTTAGTTCTCCTTCGATATATTTAAATGCTTGTGGACCAAAGCATTTACCATAAAAATTTATACACTCATAGTTCATTAAAGGATTCTCCTCTTTCTTTAGTAATCACTAAGGCAGGGTTTCTCAAAGGTTGGGCCAGGGCACACTGGTGAGACTTCAAAGAGCCAGAGGTGTGCCTCAGAATGTTTGTAGTGGAAATATTTTTACCAATATAACTTACTTTATTATTTATAATTGCATTACTATGGGTAATTATAACTTTTAATTGAACCACGAGAATAGCTCCTTTACCTCCCGCTTTTCATTCAATGCATTAAAGAAATCGTTCACTTTTTCAGTGTTCTATTAACTATTCCTTTAAAGGGCAAGTCCAGCCCCAAAATGAAAACTTACATACAGGTAAATCACCCCCCAAAACCCTAAACTGTAATAGTTTCAAATCTGAAATATAAAAGTCTAACCTGAAATCCTGCACAATGTTTCCTCTGTTTCTGCTTCCTGGTTCTTCCAGTTAACAACGGTCAGTTATGGATTTGACAGTTGACATCACAGCCAATGACTGAATGTTAATCCCCTGTCTGCCTCTTCTGAGCATGCCCAGGCTCAGTACAGGTCACTAAATTGCTCAGTTTCCATGAGGCATCCAGAAGCATAGCAGGCATAGATTAATTAATTCAGAGGACAAAGTAGGATACATCAACATATTTTAAAGAGCCCGTGCTTTCTAAAAGATGTTATTATGAGGGTGGAATTGTCCTCTAAAGGATAACTATCACGTGTATGAAGTTTATTTAAAAAAACAGTTAAACTGAAAAGAACTTTGGACAGGGATATAGGATTGGTAATTCCTACCTCCCTATTTTGTTTTTGTGAGGAGCACCAGCCCAAAAAATACTGATTCTGCCAGTCTTCCTCCTGGCTTCAGCACTATCTTTAATACTGGAATAATCCAGAACTAACCTGGCAAATGAAAACTGTTGGTGCTGTTGCTCCTCAACAAAAGGATATTGTGAGGTAGGAATAACCAATCCTACCTCCCTGCCCCACGTACTTTCCGTTTTTAAGTATAGTATAGATATCCTTTAATTTTGCCTCTTAATTACTTCAATCCCTCCTAGTCCTTCCCAAACCCTTCTCTGAGTCCTGCTACTAATTTATATAACCCCTGACCACAGGGTTCTGAATGCTGTCCATGGACCATGTGTATTAACTTGAATTAACTAATGCTCATATTGGATTAAATATCTTAAAGTAGTTTTTATCCTTGCTGAGCCTGTAAAACTTTTATTTCTCAGGGAACTCCAGCAGGGAACCCTCCTAACCCTTCTCTGAGTCCTGCTCCTAATTTATATAGCCCCTGGCCACAGGGTACTGAATGCTGTCCATGGACCATGTGTATTAACTTGAATTAACTAATGCTAAGATTGGATTACATATTTCAGAGTAGTTTTTACCCTTGCCGAACCTGTAAAACTATTTTATTTCTCAGGGAACCCCAGCATAAAAAATTATTAAATATTTTAGTAATCTTTTTCTTTTAGAATTATTAAGTGTATTAAATAATTAATGTAACCAAACACAATAAATAAATATATCTTCATATAAGTCTAAAATAAACAAGCCTAAATTCATTAGAAGGTGGATTCATGTTGGTCCTGACACTGTAGTTTACAGAACTCTTAGCAACCTCTTATAAAACCCTAGGGTTTGCCAAGCAGCAGTGGCGCTTCACCTCCTGTGGTGCCTCCTTCATCTAGTACTGCTCCCACAAAGTCGGGACCCATGAGGAACTGATTTTCTCCTGCCCAGTGATATGACCCATCTCCTGGCTTCAATTAGCCTAGGATGGGCCATGAGATTAGTTCCTCAGCTGACCAGCAGTCTGTGAGCCAGTGATATGGGTCACATGGCTGGGCAGGAGAATTTCTGTTCCCCTTTAAAAATCAAAACTAGGAAGAACTATATAATGCAAGTGTGTATAGGTCCCTATCCCCAGGTGGCACTATCCATTTTGGAATATTTTCAAATTTAAGAATTTACAGATTTACTAAAAATTTTTGGATTCATATTTTGGAGGGGATTTAATTAATGGGGGCTTAAAAGTGAATGCTTAACTAGCAAATTTTACAGTATTGTCCCTTCATTTGTTGGGATACATGTGCTCTAATAATTTTCAGCTTATTGCCATTACTGAAACCTGCTATCGAGGCCTACCTTGCTCTTGGTGGTCTCCGTTTCTCCCATACACCTTGCTCCTCTGGTTATGGTGGTAGTGTTGTTCTACTTTTTTCCTTATGTTGATTTAATAACATTACCTCCCCACCTACTCTTTCATTAACATTAAAGATTTCCCAGCACTCATCCCTGTCCTTTAGTTTCTCTTCACTTATGACCAAAGATGACCCAGACTTACTTGCTAAGTCCTATAACTCTATCCTGACTAACATTAATAGACTATTCCTGCAGTCAAGGATCCTCTAATTCTCTTACTTGGCTCAACCCTACTTCTCATTTTATATGCAGGTGCACACAAGCTGCTGAACGTACATGGAGAAAGTACCATACAAAGGCTGACCTTTTACATTGGAAGTTCATGCTGCAATGTCTCAGCTCTAGGCTCCTGCTAGCAAAAAAATCATCAAACCCATGTTGCCTGTTATCCATCTGTAACTCCCTCCTGCACCCCTTGCCCACTGACTCTCTCTCTTTATCCATACTCTCCCCAGGACTTTGCTCATTACTTCCAACATAGAGTCCATATGAAGATGCTCAGATTATGTTGCCCTCACCTCCCTCTGCTATCCTTGGATCTTTAAATCCTGTGACCCATTCAGAAGTGTCTCACCTGCTTCTGTCCTGTCCACTCACTAAACGTCTTCTTGATCTCATGCCCTCTGTATCACTGAAGCACTATAATCATGTGCTTACCCTTATATTAACCCATATATTCAATTTCTCCCTTACATCTGGAATTTTCTCTTCCACCTTTAAGCATGCCCATGTTAAATCCTTACTAAAAAGTCCCCACTAGGCCCCTCTTGTCTACTTAAATACTTCCTAGTCTTTCTCTTACCAATAGCCTCTAAACTGCTAGAATGTCTAGTATTTTCCTGTATCACTAATTATCTTTATGCTCATAACCTATTGGACCTTTTGCAGTCTGGATTTTGTCCTGCACATTCCACTCAAACGGCTGTGTGTGAGGTTGTAAATAACCTTCAGGTTGCCAAGGACAATGATCACTTTTCTATTCGTATCCTTTTAAACCTCTCCTTTGCTTTTGACACAGTTGATCATTCCCTCATAATGCAGATACTTTACTCCTTGGACATTTGGAATGAGGTGGCATCCTGGTTCTTATCTTATCTTTCTCACCGAACTTACTCTGTATTGTATACTAAAACCACATCTTTTTGGTATTTTGGACATGGTTGTTCTCCCTCTACACTATTTACTTGGGAGATATTGTTAGTTTATTTGGCTTAAAGTATCACTTATATGCAGATGATACAAAAATCTACTTGTCCCACCTAAATCTGTTCCTCTCTATTTCTGTTGACAATACCCCCATTTACCCTATCCAATCGGCACGCTGCCTAGGGGTAATTATCGACTCCTCACTTTACTTTTCTAACCACATTATCTAAGTTGCAAATCCTGACTTTTTTTCCCCAGTATAGTGAAAATCCTCAGGTTCCTCTCTCTTCCCACTGCCCCTATGCTTATGCATCATGTATGCTGTCATCCTATCCCGTCTGGACTATTGTAACCTACTACTTACTGGTCTTTCTGCCTCCCACCTTTCTCCCCTTCAGTCTATACTCTGCTGCGTGAATTGATTTGTTCTCTAATAAACAGGATCTCAAACATCCTGGCTCTCCATTAAACAATGTATTGTTAACAAAATCCTTCTCCTAACATTTAAATCCCTTTGCTCTGCTGTGCCTCCTTATATTTCCTCTATAGTGTCCCCATATGTTCCCCCCTCACCTTTCTCTCTTGTGGCTCCCATCCTTTGGAATTCTATTCCCCTCGCTCTTCATCAAGAAACCTCAATTAGCAGGTTTAAATCTATCCTTACATCCTACCTACAGTATCTGGTAACCAGCACAGTATATGATTGTTTTAATTTGCACTGCACAAGTATTACTACTGCACTTATACCCTTTCCTTTGTACCTAAATGTTACCTTCATTACTAGATTGAAAGCTCTACAGGGAAGGGACCTCCTTCCGTCTATTGCACTTATCTATTTATAGAATTTATATAATTATTATGTACTGAACTATTTATGTATTTAGATTTTTGTCCTACTTGTATGACTTTTTTGTATTTTGTTATTGTACAGCTCTGCATTCCCAAGGTACACTATATGAACTATGTATACATACATACATGTACATTTACTATTGTACCATTGCTGAATTATTTTCCCTTAATGGTCCCTGGAGGAAGTGTGCAGCATCAGATATTTATTTTACACCTAAGTAAAGAACTGGTAATGTTTGAAAAAATATATTTTGTTCAGCCACAGAAAAGCATTCCATGCATTTGATGGGGGCTTTCAAATATTACAAGATTATATTACCAACTTTCCATTAGTATTTAGCTACTGATTAATTTAAGAATTTCCAGAAAACCCTAAGATTAGATCAATAAAATCTGTTTAATCCTTACAGCAATATAGCAGCAAAAAGTGCATGGTAAAGACTTTCTGTGTCATAAAGTCACAGACACAACAATAAAGAAAGTGGATTCTGCACCTGCTGGGGGGACACACATTGTTATTTACAAAGTGTGGACTATTGGCAATACTGAACAACAATTACATTCTAACTCAACATACTAATATGATAATCCTCATGGAGAATTTAACAGCTTCAGCTTCATTACATTTTCGTTTCTAAATTATTTGGCTTTATGACTTTGCTATATAACCCCAATATAGCCAGTAACTGCAAGGAATTCAATATTGTCTGTGTCTCTGGGATAACTCAGCTGGGTTTTGTCCTTATAAGTGGGTTTGGGACTCAGTTTGCCTGCATATCTGTTGGTGTAAAATTAGGTTGGGTAAAAATCTGGCTTTTTTAATTTTTGATCCTTATTTTGATCCTAAGTTCTGAGTTTTAAAAAAGATTCATCTTCATTAGAGATGGAATCTGGTTCGAAGGGCTACTGAAAGTAGCCTTGAATATACATGCGCAAGATCGAAAAAAATTTTAGTTAAGTTTTGGTAAACCTAAATAAGCGTCCTCTGACCATTTCTCAGGTGCCTGGGCCATCTACAGTAAGTAACCATGCCTTTACTAGCCTTACTTACTTATTGAATTTTTTCCCATTTAGACTTAAATTTTTTGGAAATTCCGGAATCCAAAAACAGAACGAAACTCGCCTGTTTTGAACATGTCTATTCATCACTAATGTAAAGTATGTACAAGAAAGGTCTAAAGAGTATAGAAGGAATAGTTTACTCGGAAATGAAATATTCCTTTAATATATTGATTGAAGCCCTGGAAGTTAAGGAGCTATGCCTTACTTCCCGTTCTTCAATCAACTGAGCAGGAGACACACTATTAATAGATCACCATCTTTTATTATCAACAATACTTACTTCCTGCATTTTAAAACTCCTCCTACTATCTCTAGCAGGCATAGTAAAACATATTCTTAAACATTTTAAAACTGTGTAACATTATAGAGTACATAGTCATTGAGGTGCCTTGGCAAAGTTTTGGTACGCTCTGAATTCCTTTGAACACCACTGGCCAGATCATGAGAGTTTGAGATATTGTTTGGGCTTTTTGATATTTGTGGCTGCCTTGTAATGTAGGGTGTATCATCCCACATAAGCCAGTTGGGAGCAGTGTCTTGCCTAATCATCGGATTCTGGTACTACACATTCTGACACTACTCACATGCCAAGTTGAGCCGTCTGTAGGTTACAGTGTCTGACTGTGGATTTGTATGGGATTGGATAAGCTTTTCAAACTTTGATTTGGATGGGGTTTTTTTAATTCTCACCCACTCTGCCAGGATAAAGGTTCTTGTCCTGGCATTTCAGTTAGCATCACAGTAAGTTTTTGCTTTGACATGGTACCTCTCTACTCTAGCTAGCAGGTTGGGTTTGGCAACCTCAATTGGTGGTCTTTAGCTTGTCAGAGGTGTACATAGATCCCGACCCATCATCAGACTTGCTGGTGACACTCCAGTGGCACTATGAGTAGCTGACCTGTAGTGCCATAAAACTAAAATGACAGCTTTGCTAAAGAGGTGTACCTCATGCAAATATGCCTTTAAGCCATTTTTAAGAGTCTGGTTAAAACGTTCCACACCTCCATTGGCTTGAGGGTGGTATCATGGTGTTAGAATGTGCTCCTCACCAATTTGGATTTGTGATAAAACTGCACCTAAAGCAACAGTGGAAGCATTACAGGAGACAAATGTTGGTGCCTGTGGTGAAAAATGTGCAAGGGTAGGTGCAGATGCTATGCGCTGTTTCAAGGCATGAACAGTCTCAGAGCAGGCAGGTGTCCACTGCCATTCTGCATCTTTCTTAAGTAAGGCCCGCAATGGAGTTGTGATGTTGGCATAGTGTGCTACAAACCGTAAATAATAGTTTGCATATCCTAGAAATTAAGCAAGCTGTGCTTTATCTTGTGGCTCACGTAAGTTATGTATCGCATCAATGTTAGATTGTAAAGGTTGAATGCCTCGTGCAGAGAGTCTGTGGCCCACAAAATCAACTTCCATCTGTGCAAAGACACATTTCTGTTCGTTGAGGCTGAGGTTGTATTCCAGCAATCTGTGGAAAACTTTGTTAAGGGTTGCATCATGTTCCTCCAGAGAGGGTGCATGAATAAGGGTATCATCCAAGTAAATTGTGACACAAGGGAGTCCTGAAAAAACAGTGACCATGATTTTCTGGAAACAGCTTGGAGCGGAGCACAAACCAATCCAGGCCAATCCCATCCAGGCCAGAAGCTACTAAGTAGATAGAAAACTGTTCATACCAGAGATTCCAGGGCACTGCCGGCTCCCCAGGGTGTTGCAGAAACTTTTCAGGGGGGTACACACAGGGTTCAGAGGTCTTCGTCGCCATTATTGTGTTTCAGAAGTACAGACACACTGTTAATAGATCACCATCTTTTATTATCAATAATACTGACTTCCTGCATTTTAAAACTCCTCCTTCTATCTCTTAAAGCAGGCATAGTAAAACATATTCTTAAAAGGACAATGTACTCAATTTAAATACACAACACCAGGGACGAAGACAAGCACCCTTTAGTGGATTAGAACCAGGAAGTAACCAGTAAATATACTTACCAGTAACCAGTAAATATACTTACCTTCTTCCCTGGCTCCTGCTCAATTGATTGAAGAAAAGGAGGTAAGGCATAGCTCCTAAACCTTTCTGGGCTTTTATCAATACATTAGGGGAATAGTTCACTTTTGAGTGAACTATTCCTTTAATAACATCATATCCATAGAGAGAGATGTATTTATTCCTTGCATTTACTGTATCTATCCAGAAACAAATTGACGATGATGGAAAGTACTAGGGAGAAAGTTTTTCTCCATCAACTACTAAAAAATGTTGCTTTTTCCTCCAACAGATTCCATTACTTTGACAACAATTATATTCAATAACTTTTAAACTAAGTAATTCTACCCCCTGTGGAAATCTTTCTCTCCCAAATTAGTTAACGGTGGTGGAATAGCTAATGCAGCATTAATGGTGCTAGAGTGGCCAGTATTCTTCTTAGTTAGCACCTAATCTGTTTTGGTAATCCCTTGTTCATACTGAGAGACTAATCCATATCGAGCTCTGGATTATAGAAAGAATGCTTAGCAAAAGAAGATCAGCTCCTGCAGAATGAAATGCTGGATTCCAAGGCACTTGTTGTGAGAAAGTATTAGGAGAGGGAGGAGTGAATTTAAAAACAGCATTAGTGCAATGTCCCAGAGAAGTAAAGTGCTGGGCTAATGAAAGTTTGTTTTTTTTTAAATGTTATAAGAGTAATGCAAATGTATACCAGAGGCATATGAAAGGTCCATGTTGGATACACAGCATGTTTTTAAGTGTGAAATGAGATTTTGTTTGTATGAGAATTAAAATTCTGATGCCATTTATGTAATGTGGTCATACAGTTTTACATGTATCGCTTTTCAGAGCTTGTTTTAGACAGAAAAATATTTTTACATAAACACAGGTAAAACATCTTTAGGTTTATTGCCAATATGTAGCGCAGTTTGTGTTTTCTGTTGCTGTACTGTCAAAGATAATATTCTCAGGGTGATGCAATAAAAGAGTTTACCAATAGAGTTGGTCGAACTATTGAAAGTTCGGTCCGTTTTCGAACTTTCGAACTATTGTAAAAGTTCGAAAGTTCGAAAGTTCGAAAACGGACCCATTAAAGTCTATGGGAGGCAAATATTTCGAAAAGTTCGAGTCAAATACAACTAAAATATTAATGGTAACTTAATGTAAATGGCTGTGGGACCTGGGAAATGGTCTGGGGAGCATGTTCCAATATCCAGGACTTTCGTAAAATCGATTTTACTCTCACACGCGCTACTTTCGCGCTTTCGCGTTCGAACGTTCGAGGTAACATGGACATTTTACTCGCAGATTCGATGCTCGCCTATAGGCTTTAATGGAGACTTTACTCGCAGATTCGATGTTCGCACCTAGATACCATGTACATTTTACTCGCGGATTCGAACGTTCGAAAAATCATCGAAAGTCCGGGAAATATCGAAAGTCCGCGTCCGAGATAGTTCGAGAAGTCCGGGTCCGTTCGAACTCGAACAGTTCAGCTCGAACTCGGGTTCGAGTTCGAGTTCTATGCCATCCCTATTTACCAAAAGTCCCACTAATCTGTTTTGTATTGATGTTAGTGATGCAATAACATTTATGATCAACTTAGCACAACGTCTGTGCACTATTTTTAATGCCTACAGGTCCTTCTAAATTACTGTAGCAATAAGTAGTCTGCTAGTTAAAAAAAACAACACAGTATTTCAGCTACACAGGGCCTATTGAAGACCATGCAATGATTAGGGGGAGATTATGCTAGTAATACTAGAACAGCTGACCAATCAAACTTGCTGCTTCTTTTTCTGTTTCTCTACCACTGCACTTTCATTTTTACATTGAAACTCACATGTAATTTCCCTAAAAATCAGTATCTGGGGTTTTGTTTATTAAAAGTTCATTAAAGTTACATCTTTTCATATAAGAATATGATGTCCTGTACCTGTTAATATTCTTGACAGGAACTTGTTGACCCTTTATTATAACCTTTGTGAGAGAATCTATTATGAAATATTGTATGCAGCAAATATTGAGTAAGCAAGGAAATACTAAGAAAGACCACAGTGTTTGTCTGGCAGCAGGTAAAGGCTACCTAGAAACCAAGTAAAAACAAGTTCTCCTGCACCAGCAACATCATCAAACAGACAATGCTTATTACATGTACATCTTAAATCACCTCAACATTTAATAGCATTAAAGGGAGAATTCAGTGGAAAATAAAATTATTTTTACAATTCTTATTTATATTATGCATGCCTAGTTATTCAATTAAATTTGTTGACGTTAGTGAGCTGACATTTTAGGTTCTGTAACGGTCCTTCTTCCCAGAATGCACACTAATGTGGAATGCTGCTAACAGTAATTTCTACTGATTGGCTGTTGGATAGGACAAAGATGCTCAGATCTCTACTGAGCATCTGAATCAACCCAGGTGCTGGGTCAAGGGCAAGACCATAACGGTCTCTACTAGGGGTTCAGCAAACAGGAAGTCAGTATTTCGGTTGTATTTATTTATACACAGACAAAATGCTTAATAGGCAGGGTAACGTCAATAGGGTGGAACAATACAGCTCTTTTTTCTGAAAAGTACATGTATTTGCACTTAACTTTACCATTATAATGAGAAAAGGGGTAGATATTCATCCACAAATATGCAATAAATTCATGACTTGCAGTAGAGACACAAAGAATACCTGCGTTTTATAGCATTTAGTCTAAGATTGCAGCCCATACTCCTATGCTTCACCATCTATATCTGGATTTTGTACATGTAAACTTTGCTTAAAACCGTTCAAGAAAATACCATTTATTTTGCACTCATAAGAAATAATTCATGCTGATTGAAAAAGAAATAAAAATTCCAAAAGTCATAATTACCAGAGTCATAATTCAGACTAGCGTATACAGTGATGTCACCTGCATGTTCTTCCATTTAGTTCAGTGCCTGGACTGAAGGTCGATGGTCATGTATACTTTAAGGCAGTGGGTTTTTTTTTGTTTTAAATCCAACATCAATCGTCATTGTGATTTGGGAGATCTTACAGGGAGATTCAATAAAAGTTCTTAATGTTAAAAATTGTGCTAATTTTGCCCCAACCAATCAGAATTTATTTAACATTTAAAAGCTAACATCTGATTGGTTGGAGCAAAATTAGCACCATTTTTAACAATAAGAACTTTTATTAAATCTCCCTGATAGTATATTAACTAGTGAGCTATCATTTAAGGTCTTATGGGATTTGGTATAAACTCAAAAGTGTAAAGAAGAAGTCTCTTTGGATTGTCATATTAGTGGTAGTAGGTATATGAAAAATAATTGTCACTAGGAAGAGTCCTGCTTCATTTGCCTTACACAAAAACTGATGCTGTTTATTTTAGATTGAACCAAAATGTATGCTGGAATTTATACTATGCAGCAACATTGCTTTATTAATTCATCCAGTTCTGCAACAAAAAATCTGCTTATGCATCTGGATAAAGCTTGGTACACACAGTAATGATAAAGCCCCGGTATTGGGGCTTTATCGTTATGTGTGTACCTTCATTTCCCTAACGAGCGCGCAGCCACCGAACGATCGGGTCAGCCAACCGCTCGTTTGGGAATGACTGAAAATTTCCATCGGCCGCGCTAGACTCCCTATAGAGGAGTCTAGCGCAGCCGATGGAAACACACAGTCCCAAGCGTTCTCCCTATGATGTTCATAGGGAGAACGCTCGGGACTGTGTGTATGCAGGTCTTTGAAAGATGACAGACAGGATCTTGCAGATCTTGTCTGTCATCTTTCTGAAATCTGTACTGTGTGTACCGTACCCATCTTTAGAGTAGTTACAATATTTCTGCCCCTTTGTAAATAAGCACACAGAGTGGAGGTTTAGGCTGAGGCCACACTGCAACGCACAGGAATTGAGCACGGAATCATGTGCGTTATCACATGTGATTGTGTGCGCGATTCTTGCACGTTTTGCATTTGCGCATGCGTTTTGAGCATTCAATTTTTTAATTTTCCGTTATGGAAACGCATGCGTTAACGCACCAATAATGGTAAACGCATGGTTACCAAAACGCGAACGAACACGCAATTGTATGCGCATCAGAAATCGCGGGAATTTTCGCGTTCCCGCAACTTCCATTTTAGCAAAAATCGCGGGCGCAATTGCGAGCACAAAACGCGTACGTTAACACACAAAAAATGTGCTAATGTGGCCTAGACCTTACTGTAGGTTAGTGACACCCATACTAATGAATGAAGCGCTGAATACTTTCTGTGATGCAAGTATAGTGTTATAAATATTATAGCTGCAGTTTTGTATCCTGTGTAGCTTTGTCAGGAGGATATGTTCAACTCATATAATAGATATAGAAAATAATGCATATTCTATTATAAAATAGGATTACAAGTCATCAAGGTGTTACATGGCCGTATAAATGTACAAGGCCACATGCTGAGTGCTTTTATACAGCTGCTTATATACTGCTTGTTCACCTTTTAGAAGAAAAGGTTTTATCTTTAGGTCGTGAGGGTTGTTTATGGTGAGAACAGTCAAACTGTGAAACATTCAGATGAAGCTGTATTGGAAAGTTAATATAATAGTTTCCTGAAAGAAATGGACACATTTGTAGAGAACATTCCGCATTACTGGTGGAAACGTACTGTATAAAGAGGTCTATCTGTTTGAGTCAAGGATTTTTTTTCTGATTTTAGTGCCAAATGTATATAGGTTTAAACAGAGGCTCTTCTGCATTTCTTTCCTTCGGTCTGGCAGCTGGGACACAGCTACTTACACACAGCACAAGCGCAAAACAGCAAGAAGTGGTGCGGTGAGTGACTCACAGTGAAAAACTCACTATTCACTGTAATGTTTACTGAAGTAACACAATCACTGTGTCACAAACTGTCAGACAGTCTTCCCACTTTTTCTGCTTGCATTGTAATGAGCATTTAAATGTCATTAAAGGACCTGTAAACTCCCCTTAAGCCCCCAAAATAACTATGTCCCATGCGCGCCAATTCAAAAGACAGGGCGCGTGATCGGGACAGAACAGCTGTTCTGTGCAGGAGCGGCTGCGAGTGGAGCGGCGGGTAAGGTAAGTTCCAGGTCCTCCGAGCGTCCTATTATTCACAGGGAGGTGAGAATAAGCGTTCTCACCTCCCTGTGAATAATAGAAACGAATGAGACATACTTAATTTTGGGGGTTTAGTGTTCCTTTAAATAGCCTTAAGGGGAGTCTGGATACTTTTCAAAAATTTGTAAAAATATAGAAAATGACTGGTATTAATATGTATAGTTCTGATTAATTCTTTCCAATTGCCATTCAGAGTCAGGAGGGATTTGTTGCCTTCCTCTGGATCAATTGTTAGGTAGGGCTCATGAGTAGGTTAGAAAGGTTGGACTAAATGGACATGTGTCTTTATTCCACCACCAATACTATCAGGGCTATGTACTGAGTGTGTATATTTGGCATTTTTGTTTTTCAGCACTAGAATAAATGAATATTTCTTGAAGACTTAAGTGAGTGTGCCTACTTATGAACTTTACATGATTGACTATGTACTGAGAACCTCTATCAGCATTTTCTGTCTTAAAGCCACGTTAACTGTACCCAGGTCCAAAAACAGGGTTATGCAACCGCTGCTACCAATGTATTGAGCTGATAGCGTCTCTTTAGGACAGAGTCTCAAGCATTTATGATCTTTAAAAGGTTTATCCAGCCTAAAAAAACATGTTATAGTAATGTACAACACCCGTTCACACCCCAGGGTCGGGTAAGTCCTATCAGGGGCATCTTTGGCAATTATGCATAATGCGAAACTGGCATTTGGGGGATGCTGTACATTGCTATAACAAGTTTGTTCTGGCTGGACATGCCCTTTAACACCAACAAATAGTTTGCAAACAGGTTAACCCCATTTGCAATGCCATAGGGAGCGATATCGTCTCTCGGTACATGGTCTCGGTACATAGGGAGTTGCAGCTATATAATACTGCAACTCCCACACCAGCTTCTGTTGTGATGAGCCGGCAGGGTGGGTTTTTTGACTGTTATTTTTATTCTGTAGTCAGCTTCTGCTGACAGTCAGTAAATGTGTCCAAGTAGTTTGGGCATTGCTATCTAAGCGGATGTTTGGTTTACAAGCGTGAAATATTTAGGGATCTGAGTGCGTTTCCATGAAACTGCTTGCTGCTCTTCTATTGTATGATTAGGTTGAAAACCAAGTAGGAAACCTAGCAGCATCAGCAAGGGACTTGCCACAACAGATCAAATGAACTTATTCCATGAAATGGAATTAAATAGTTACAGAATATCATATTCCACTGTTTATATTCCACACCTGCAACTGATGTGGAAAGCAGAGTGAAGCAGATTGACTGATATAAATATATTTGCCTATTCCTTGCATGCTCTAGCTGTTACAAACTTTGTCAGGTTATCTTGCCAAAATCTGAGAGAGCTCCCAGATTGTGATGTAACCATATTGGCACATTCATTCACAATGGACATGTAAAATGTTCTGCAATGTTCAACAAAATAAACAGTTTGTTAGCTTACGGAAAACAAACATAACTAGATACAGAAATATTATTTATGAAGTGTGTGAAATGTTTCATCAAAGCAATCTATTTGTCACATGCAACTTGACCATTGACTTATTCCTTATGTTTAAAGGAAAGGAATTCTGTATGCGGAAAAAATAAAATATAAACTATAAACTACCTGGTAAAAATTAAATTTGACTGTGTACGCAGAAAAATATTTTCTGTGCGCTTACAAAATTTTATTTTGTGCACTACATCCTGCAGCACTTAGATTCCAGCAGATTTGTGAGTGTGCACCACTTAATCCTGTGTGCACAGGTCTGCACTGTTTAGAGGGAACACATGTGTCACCACTATAATCTGGTACACACTGGTCGATTTTGACCCTATCTTTCTGACTGACAGACTACTGATTAGAGATGGCCTAAACTGCCAGTTTTCGTTCTGTTTTCGGATCTCGGGAAAGTCCTGAAGATCCGAAAATCCAAAAACGGAACTTAAATTCAGGACTTCGTAGTGGATTTTCGATTTTTAGCGAACGTTTGAGCTATTTTCGAAAAATCCTCGAAAATAGATTTGAACATTCGATAATCCTCAGAAATACGACCAGAAACTATTTTTGAGTTTCCGACCCGTATTTTCGAGTATTATCGAACATTCAAGTCTATTTTCGAGAATTTTATAAAATAGCTCAAATGTTCGATGAAAATGCACTCCAAGTCCCGAAATCTGAACTATCTGTCCGGTTTCGGATGGAACATTCGGATTTCGGAACAGAGACCGGGATCCCATCTCTACTACTGATCAGAAGTTTTCCAGATGGAAAAATTAATACTGCCAACAACTGAATGCCCAGAATGCACAATCAGTAATTTACCAAAAAAGAGGGGATAATAATCGAAAATTATTCTGCTTTCGGATTTTGGGATCTACAGGATTTTCCTGAGATTCGGAATCCAAAAACGGAACGAAACTGGTGAGTTTCGCCCATCTCTATTTACCAAGATGATCAAATATTTTTGGACGAAAATATGACAGACAACGGTAATTCACAGCAAAACTTTCTGTTGATATTTTCATCCATTCAAATGAAATACCCCTGTTTTGTACCTGGCTTATAATACATTACTAATTAGCTAGGATACAGTACATTGCCCCTCCAGCATAATAAATCTAAGGGTTTGCAATCTTTGGTAAATGTTTTGCATCAGGACAGTTGAAAAAAAAAATTGTTGGGCAAATCTGATTGTAGCATCTGTGGCCACCATAAGTGCCTGATTTTCCAAATTGTTAGAGCCATTGATTGGATGTAGGTTCATTTACAACTGATTGTGTGTTTGTTTAGATTAGTAGATCTGTTACCAGAAAAAAATGTTAAGCTAGCTATTAAAAAAGCATGTCCACCCCTAAAACTAAAATTTGCCCCACTGCTGGCCTCACTGTGTAAAAAATCCTTACCTTTCTCCTCTGCTCTTTATAGTTGTCCTGCAGGGCCTGATGAAAATCCTGGAAACTGAAGAGTAGGAGCCTCTCTGTGTTTAATCCGGTATCTGCCCATTTCCTGTCATCCTGGAGGATTCTGGCATGAGCTGTGGAGCTTTTCCTCTCCCTCCCTCCCTACCACCCTCTGGGATACTGCAATAAATTTAAAAAACTAATAATCTTTTCTGTAGTGTAGGGACCCCCCCGCCCTAAACACTATGGTCATAACTTTAAAAAGTGCACAGAAATAGACTTATGCACCTTTGTTCACTTGGCTCTCTCAATAGTTGGCAGCCACATCTGTGATTGGCTGCCTCTCAGCTACTCTGTTCTCAAAAGTAGCATTAGAGGCAGAGGCTGAGGGAATGAAGGTGGGTAAGTCTGTTTCTGAGCATTTTTTTAAGTTAAAACCCTAGTGTTTAGGGTTGGAGGGGGGTCCCCTAAATTACAGAAAATTTTATATTTTGTGGTGGAGATTCCCTTTAAACAAAGAGTAGAATCATTTTGCTAAATATTTTTGTATGTAGCTGTGTGTACATGTACATGTACATGTAAATAACTTCATAAGCACATATAATATATTTTATTAAATTTAAGAGCAGTTATTTTAAGAAAGATTTCCAACAGAGAAAAGTATAGCCAATACGCTGTTATTACTGAAGCTCACTGAAAAAAGTGTTGAAGGCCATGAGCACAAATTCTGCATTTGGCCTAATGCACCTATCCTTCTTCCAACTATAGATGGCCGAACTTCCGAAAATGTATCCATTTTCGAGTTTTCGAACTATATCAAAAGTTCGCAAACGAACCCATTAAAGTCAATGGAAGTCAAAAAGTTCTAATGAAATACAATTAAAATATCAATGGTAACTTAATGTAAATGGCTGTGGGACCTGTGAAATGGTCTGGGGAACACGTTTGAATATCCAACTTTAAAACAAATAGATTTTATTCTCGAGCTCCCGTGTTCGATTTTCGATAATTATCCCATGAACGATTCGAAGATCGTTTGATTTTCAATTCTATAATTAGCGAAAGTCCGAGAACTCCAAGAACTCCAGCTTGAACTCCAAGAAGTTTGGCTCGAACTCGGGTTCGTGTTCTAGTCCATCTCTAGTTCCAACTTACAGATGCTTCTTAATATCCAGCTCATCTCAACATACTACGGTATATTACGCAATACTGTGTAGAATGGACCTTGTAAATAGACAAGAATGGCTGTATCACAGTGTATTAATGTTCTAAAGCACCAAAGAAATATTCTGATTAATTGAAAGGGGATTGTGGGAAAGGAAGACATGCTCATCTGTTTAATTTAGTAGAATAGTACAAAGAAAATCCTAGAACATCCCAGGATGGCGATGGTTTTAACATTCGAATATCAAGTTACTATTCCAGGTTACCAGTTCAGGTAAAACAGATTTAAATGGTCAGTGGCATTTTCTACAGCAGGCGATTGTCCATACAGATTATCAATTATCTCTGCATGTGGAATTGCTGCAATGGAGCGTTTAGCTCTGATTCATAGAACACAATCTTTTTCTTCAATTCAAATTATTATGTTGGATATTGTTGGGCACAAAACATTGTTTTCTATTTAAAAAACATGTTCATAAAACAGTTAATCTTAGGCATAAAGGAACCTAAACACCCACTTAACCCAACATTCATTGTGGGGTTTTTTTCTATGTGGGCATTAGTGTGAAAAACAATAATATTCGTTTTTTATCTTTAAATTGTCTGCTTATTTGCAAATATCTCTGCTTTGCAGCTGTATCTTCCCTATATGGCTATTCGGTTCTTATCACAATGTTAGCATCAATATGGATTATGTTTTAAGTAACAATGGGCTAATTTAGCAGTGCAATAAAGATTATTGGTGTATTTAAAATAATAGATGCCATTTAGAATGGTCCACTGGGAAACCCAGGTGTTTCGATCAGCTTAAAAATAATCCCTACCTCCCTTACTGTGAGCTTTCTCTTCACAGTAAACTTAGCCTTTATCCTGAGCCGTAAGGCTGTCTCAGACAGGAAATTATCCACCTGATTGGTCTTTATGGGGACTGAGTGTTCAGATTTAGAGCCCAAAAGGTCATTAGTGGATAGCCATGTGATTAACCTTAGCCAGCCCATCTCTCTTCACACTTAGTTACCAGCTTTCATTGTTGGACTTGTGTGTGTCTAGGAAAAATTTTTGCAAATTAAATGATACATTTCTAGAAATTCCATATGTAGATGTTCTAATTACTGCCATTTATTTTAATAAATATTTGTCTTTTTGGTCCTTGTTTTCTGTCTCTAAGAAGAATGGAGAAATAAAATGGAGATCCCAGTGTCGGTGTAAATGTTTGGAATGGTAATTAGCAATAAGGGTGAATAGTTGCAGATTTTTTAAGATTTTGGAATTCAAAAAGAAAATTCCCACAGTTCTGCTTTATCCTACAGACCTCTTGACTGTGTTATGTCAGAAACAGGCAAAGTTAAAAATCATTATAGGGTTTCCTTTTTAGTGTTTATTCTTTGAAGGAAACTGATGCCAGTTTTTACACACGGACAGTCTGGCAAAAGTACTAACAGTAGCTGACTCGTAATGGAAGCCATATACGCAACAATCGTGGTTGTACGATACCAGGATAATCCGATATCGCATAATCGTTGGATCATGTATCACAGATCGTCCAATTATCGTCTAATGTCATAATCATATCGGATTGGTGCATGTAGGGCCTCCTTAAGGGAGTGGTATAGAGAGGCAGACATGTAATGTGACTGAGCCCTTCAGTTATTTGTGACCCCTGGGTATGCATAGAGCTTTCAGCAGATAAGAATCTAAAAATGTTTCATGCTAGCCATACACAGCATATTCCCTCAGAATCAACCTGCATTTGGCTGTAATTCATACATACATATCCAGACTATTTACATAGGGATCTGTCATCTGAGCCCCTACACTACTGTGATTACTGTGGACCCCACAATCCATAATAACCAATCCTATGATCAATAGAGATGTTAGAATGATGCCAGTATCAGGTGTTTAAGAGCTGACCAAGGGGAGATATTAGGAAAATCCTTTCTAGATCTATCAGGAGTCATTGGGAAGCAGATAATAAAGAAGCATTTCTTCCCACCAATGTGCTAATTAGTTGATTAAAGACAAAGTAAGCTTCCCCACCCTGCCATTTATTGACTAGTGCATTATCCAATATCAGGTAGGGGGGGAGTTCTATTTAATTCCTGTATTGTAGCTACAAGCTACAACAACAAGCACTGCAGGCGCTGTATACAGAAATATATTCAAACTAAATGTATCTGCATTTAAATAACATTAATATTTATTTAAACAATTCCTAAAACCACTTTAGATTCACATCTTGCAATATGTTTTATTGTATTGTTTATAACTCTGTTTGATAAGTAAGTGAATGTGCTAGTAATTCGGTAATGTTATGGTATAAGCCATACCCCTCTGTCACAGTGTGGATATAGGTGATTCTTCCAAAGTAGCTTTGCATATTATGACTTTTCCAGGTGTGGGACACTGGTATAAAAGATTACTGCATAGCCCAAGGGAAAGGAAACTTACATTTTTGAGACAAAAAGTATCTAAAGTAAGTTGCAAATCCCGATTAGAGGACATTGTTAAGCAATCCCACTTGCTGGGTTTAGTAAATGCATTTTGATGTATATTAACTCTCTCTTGCCTAAGGATTACCTGTTTATGGTTGTGTATGTAAATACTGCACGCACCCATGGATTTTAAAGAAATCAATTATGCTGTCAATACCTTTTCAGAGTTTTACAGCCTTTAAATTTAAATGTATCTCAAGTACAAATTGCCCCCCAAAACATTTTCCAACTCTATTAGGGAGATGGTTAACCTGACACATGGCATTTTTCTTTGCCAATTTTTCCCTAAAAAGAAGGTAATAATTGTTAGGGGTTGTTCTGTAAGAGATAAAATGTTTCATTTTACTGTAAATTTAGGGGTATCATTCGGTCATTGAGCACTCTTCCATAGACCGCACAATCGGTGACGCTGAAATATCAGCAGCGTCACGTTTTCTACCAACTGCCAGACAACCAATCAGTTTATTGATCAATAGTCTGTACATGTTGCCTTAGGACTACAAGTGTACATTCCAATAAAAATGTATTGCGCATCTGGAACTCCCAGTAAGAAGCAGTATTGGCTAATAATAAAACCCAAATCCTTTTTCCAAGCACAGTTGGATAAGTGTCTCAAGACTTCTCTGGAGTGGGAAAATTAATGTAAGTATACAGGACAATGGTAAGCATACAATGGGAATTTTGATGGAGATTTACATGTCCCATTTTAAAGGATAAGTGCACTCTAAAATCAAGTTATGTTCATTTGGAAGCTGCAGCTTTAAAAATACCGTTGCCATATTTTTTTTTTACCTATGCCCCTCCAGAGCCTAGCTTTGTGCCTTGAAAGTTGCTGACATCTTGTTACTGGTTTGCTGAATGTTAAGCTCCGCCCCTCTGAGACTTCCTCTGCTTTCTCCTGCTTGAGCCTCAAACGATAATGCCTGAGTTCCGTGCACACACATGTGCACAGAACTCACAGGCATCACTGTTTGAGGCACAAGCAGGAGAGTGCACGGAACTCACAGGCATTACTGTTTGAGGCACAAGCAGGAGAGTGCACGGAACTCACAGGCATTACTGTTTGAGGCACAAGCAGGAGAAAGCAGAGGAAATCTCAGAGGGGCAGAGCTTAACATTAAGAGTGTGAAATCCAAAATGGCTAAAACTGCTACGAATCATTTTCTACTGAACTTTCAGCACTGAAAATATGCTTTAAAGGGCATCTCAACCCCAAAATCAAACTTTTAATATAATGTTGCTCCCCCTGCCCACACCTAAGCGCTGTATTATTTCTTTAAAAATCAAATCCGAAGTATATTCACATGCCTTCACTCCCGCGGCTCCCTGTTTGCAGGAAGTTGTAGATATAATAGAGATGCCGAAAGGGGCACTGGTGAAATAGACCTATTATTCAGAGCTATAAATAAATAAATTAGAAGGTGCTCCATCCATCAAAAATTAGCATAAACAAAGACAAGAAAATCTAGTAATGGATATAAGGCACGGGCACATTTCTTAGTATCAAAAAATATTAAAAGCTCCTTTATTAAACATTGGAGTAAATAGATACAATATCTTATATATATTAGATATAAAGAAGAACAAAAGTAAATTAAAAACACATCCCATATAGAGCAACCAGTAGGTGACTGGATGTAGTAAAACAATCATAAAGGGTCATTACCATTGGCACCAGGTTATATCTTATGTACAGCCATAGTAGGTAAGTGACATTCGTTTTTATAAATGTTTTAACAAATAAACATTACTAGATTTTCTTGTCTTTGTTTATGCAGGAAGTTGTAAACAGGTGCCGGACCGGCAGCCGCGTCTGTGATTGTCTGAGAGCCAATAACAGGCTTGGCGGCTGGCAATGGAGAAGCCGTGGGAACAAAGGCATGTAAGTATGATTCAGATTGATTTGTTTTAAAATAATGCAGTGTTTGGGCAGGGGAGAGCTACATCATACTAAAAAGATTAGACGGTTGACATCTCCATCACAGAGGATGGATCCATTTGATGGGAGGGAGGGGGAATAGGGGTCCCCTGCGCATAGGGTTTCCAGATCACCTGCTGATTGTAGGACGCTCTTAATAAATGCAGTTAGCAGGGCTGCACTGATTGCATTAAAACTGCATTACTGCTGACTCAGCTTTGCTGCATGTGATTTTAATAGTTGTCCTCTGATTTTTCACTGATCTGGAAACCCTACTGCGCATGACTGAAACAACTGAGAAGGTGCATCAGAGGCAGAGACCGCTCCTACTCCTTGGTTTCCTTGACTTTAGAAAGACACTGCAGAAAAACCATAAGGAGCTGGGATGTAAGGTAAGGATTATTTTAAACTACACAGTGGGGCCATTAGTAGGTTAAATTATAGTTTTAGGGGTGGACATGCCCTTTAAAAATGATAATGGATTGACATTTAGTATAGTATTTGATCCAGAGGAAGGGGGGGGGGACAGTATGAGGGGGGGAATTAATTTCTGACTTCAAATGGCAATCAGAAATATCATTGGACCAACCCCAACTATATGTATTAATACCAGTAACATGCAACCTTTTTTTTTATTTTTAGAAACTCACCCAGCTTATTTTTGAGACTATGCAATGAACCTGCCAACAGCTGCATGAACTATTTGATTTATAAATTCTTAGGCTGGGGGCACACTGATTCTGCACGCACACGCTCCATGAGTATTGATATCCATTTACACTTCGATCAATGTCATTTTCAGTTATCAGAATTGCATCATCGCAATGGGTACCAGCACACCTAGTGGGGCCAAACCAAGTGGCGTAGACCTTACTGTTGCCATTTATAAGAATGGAGCTTATCATGTTCATTTGAAAGTACTCACTGTACACTGGAAAGCCTATTCAGTAAAAGAATATGTCTGGGGCCTAACCAATGGGAAGACATCCCAATCCTGGCTTCCAACATATAACTGCTAGAACAATATTTAGAACAATCATTAATGTGTCAATGAGGAGAAGATTTTCACATAGTAATGTGGCCAAACCATTTTCCCAAAAGGTTCATAAATAATTGTTCATGTTACTTTGTTTTATTCAAAGTTTTCAGTGAAGTACACTCCAGCACACCTCCGTTGGCACGGCATTCAGTCAATAGGTGCAATCCTCGCAGCCCTCCACCTTAAGGGCCACAGCAATATGGCAAATGCAAAAAAGTTGGAGGAGCACACTATTTCATTTCCAGTGTTTTATTCAGCAAAAAGACATACAACATTTCAGGGGGAATCTACATCCCCCGAAACGTTAGTGTGCTCCTCCAACTTTTTTGCATTTGCCATATTACTTTGTTTTATTACATCCCCTGGACAATCCCTACCATAATTATCTGTGCAGTCTTGCATTTCTATATTTCACTAAAAATTTCTACATTTTACTAACAGTTTTGATAATTTTTGCTTTTTTTAAGGGGGCATTGAAGGGCAAAGTTTACTTAAAGGAGAACTAAAGTCTCCAGACCACACTACTGTCCAAATAGACAGAGCACATTCACAGCAGTGCCTCACCTCTCCCTTTGCTGTGGCTGCTGGGGGATTTATGAAATTTATGTGTGGGTACTAGGGGTCTTCTCCCACAATCCACCTTAGCTGGGTAAACCCAGCTTAATGTACGCAGTACATGCACATGCTCTGTAGTGCTCAACAGATCAAAAGAAGGAAGTTGCAGGCAACCATATAACACTCTTCCTGACACAGAACAGGGATTTCATTAACACATTCAATCCTTCTGTAGTAACAATCATATAATCCTTTCAAACAAAAAAGCAAGTAATCTTTGCAGTGTATTTCTTAGCTACCATGGGTGTAAGAAACAGAATATTTATAAATTAAAAGTAAGTCTGGGGAATTAAACCAGTAACTTCACAAAGTCTGTCTTGATAAAAGCAAACCTCTTACCCCTAACCTAACAGACATACTATGTGGATTCCTAATTTATGTACTTTTGGGAGGAACATAATGAAACAAAAAATCTGAACTGAATCTATGACCTTCTGTACTGTTTGTTTCTAAATCAGAAACTCTACCAGATGAGCCACCACTGCAGAAAATTATCTGATTATTTTGTATTGCCCCAGGAAGGCTGTGAGCAATTCACACTGGCTGGTAAATAAACTGCAGAGTACCAAGCATCTTTCAAAGTCTAATCAGGGACTTCCACACTGGTGTTTTGGGGAGAAAAGCTTTCCCCAAAAATAAGAAGTTTATACTCTTACCTCCAATTCTCAAAGTACTGTAGCTGCTCATACCTGTGGTTTAAAAGTCTCTAGCTGGCGCTTCCTTCTTTGCCCTCGCCTTCTTAAACATAGGAGCATGCATGCCTATATTAGAGATAGGTTTATCTGTTGGGAGAGGAGGTCGTTTGGAAGGTCTGTCGGCAACAAGCACATGAATCTACATAGCTAGCAGTGGGTAAGAATGGGTGGTAGGAGTAGTCGCACCTACCAACCAGAATATTATAGATTTAATTCAAAGTGCCTAAGTAGCAACTATATTCAGTTATGTGCCTTTTTAACATTTCTTAAATGACACACAATGTGTTACATGAGAAGTGTCCTTCTGTCTACCTACCTTACTTTCCATCCTTACTTTTTCTTACTTTTAAGTTGTTTTCTTAGTACAGCCAATTCTCTTACACTAAAAGCTTCTTTAGACTGCCTTTTCGAATTTTACTTTCCCTCTCCACATAAATGGGATTTGCAGACCTCCAGTGTTTATGCTGGCCTTCCTTTTCCCATACTATGGATGGCTGTTTCGCGGATCCGAAGCCGGATCCGCCGCGGAATTATCCCGTTCGCGAACGGTGTATTTTTCCGGATTTTCCGCCTTCCGAACTTCCGAACCGCGGATTTCTTGTATTTTCAATAATTTTCGAAAATACGAGAAATCCACGTATTTTCGAAAATTTTCGAAATTAAGAGGATTTCTCGTACTTTAGAGAATACGTATTTTCGAAATAACGAGATTTCTCGCATTTTCGGAAATTTTCGAAAATACGAGAAATCTCGTAATTTCGAGGATATTTTTTATTTTAATGGGTCCACAAGCGGATTTTCGAATTTTCCCGAAAATTCGCGGATCCTCGAGCGGACCGGATTTTGCAAAGTTCGGACATCTCTATCCCATACCCCTTTCCATGCTGGGACCATTAATGAGTTGCTTGCATAGGTGCTCAAGTTATGCAAAACTTGTATACAGCTTCATGAATTACCTTAATTTATATGGATGTCTTTTTATGTTGGATTTATATGAGGGAATCCAATAATTATTATTATTATTATTATTATTATTACTAGAATAGAGTTTTTGTAAAAGTTTTTTCCTGTTGTCTAGTGAAATAAATATGTAAGGCACAAGGACACAACCATGTTGTTTTCTTTTAAAATGAAACAAGAATCAAAACATCTCAGCACTCAGCAGTGGTTAAAACTGTAACAGAGGAAATAGAACTGTTTGCAGACTATTACTTCCAAGTGTGGCCATAGTTCAGGGGTTCCCCTAATATTGCTTTTAGAGTTTGTTGCTAGGCAATGAGTGGGAAAATGTAAGCATTCCTATTGGAAGGATTTCAAAGACATACAAAACAGTTTACAATGCACCCACAGAAGACATGCTTGCTCTATTTTTTATTTACCAAGTGACTAAAAAACAGGTTAGATCTTCAAAAATAAAGCAATACCAGATCTAATATAAGAATATTGAAAAACTTATAAAGGAAAATGTATTTATGGCATTTAACCATGATGGCTCAACAACATTTGTACCCAATGAGTTGCAAAAAGCCTCAGGCAGCAGATGGATTTCAAACTTTGCAGTATTTTTTTCAACCCTCTACTATCTTTTACCTGAGCTCTATTACAGAAGCTCTTGGCTCAAAATCTATCACCTGCCTAACAGCGGGGGTTCCTGGGAAAGCCTTGAGGCCTGTCTGCGGCCTGGAATCATGTCAATGCTTAATGATGAAAAGTCTCAGAGATGACACACTGTGAAATTAGACAGCAACACAAAGAGTTAATCCATGGATTAATTTAGAAAAATAGATATTTATTCAGACAGGCTATTGTTAATTTTGTATCTGGGGAGAGTTTTCTGATATTTAGTATACTAGGCCCTTTGCCAGCATGGATAACCCTATTGACACTTACAAGGTAGAAAAAACACCAATTTACTCAGATAAGTTGAGAGTCAATTGAAATGTCTGAGTATTTTCCATCTCATACAGTATATGTTATCCATATTACATAGTTTTAGTAGATGGCCATTTAAAAGAAAATGTTTAACATTTATGGGCACAATTGTTTAGATTAAAACCAAACCTGAAGTCTTGGGAAAGACAAGACAGCAAATACAGCCATACAGGGTGAAAATATGTTCTGCTTATTGTTAGACATTTTGTTTTATGGGAGTATTAGAACATTCAATTATACAATGGGTAGGGGTCTCTTTCCATGTGTATCATAGTATTGCTCTAAATAAACAGTATAGTATATGCATTACCCTTGTATGTAATATGTATGACATTGTATTATATGTACTACCCTTCTATGTGACAGAAACAGTTGACTCTCTCCATAGAAGGAGATGTCAGAAAAATATACCCATATAGCACTGCATGCATAAATGCGATACATTCAGCCAAGCAGACATATACATCTTGGGTCTCAAACAATCTACATATAATAAGAGTCGGTGTGAATATACAAAAAGCAACTGTGATATAGAAACCATATATATATTATACATCATAAGTATGAAAATACTACACTATAAAAATGAACTATGATGCGTGCCAACCACCTGTTCCTTTGAATGACAGTCATATATAATTTAGCAGTCAAAGGTAGGCTGTTAAACAGTCCCCTTCGAGGGGGGGTTCCAGGACTTACTGTTGTCAAGTTTTTCACCTGGTTCACCTGAGTCCTTCAGCATATGTGGAGTCTCCTCTGAAAATCGGTTGGCTTTTATCGGTCCAGTGTACTGGCATATGGTCTCACAGTCCATATGCATATTGAAAAGAAGGGTTCAAGCAATATGGAATGCAGCAGCGCCAAAACCATCAAAAGCAATCGGGTGCGTATCTCCTAAGGTACTCCACTAAGTGTTATGTTATGTGGGAAGACATCTATTAAGGTGCTATAAAGCATTTTTATCTGCATTAAGATTTTGGTGTGCAACTCCCTTTCTAACGTTTTCTGTATATTATTATTATTATTGATTTATATAGCGCCATCTTCCGTGGCGCTTTACAATTACATAGTCATATATTACATACAGGGTACTACATATTATACAAAGTCTTACATATTACATACGCAGGTAATACATACAGTAATATAAGCATGCAGTGATGAGTTACTTACAGCAATACCGTGATACTAAGCGATACATAAGTAACTGAAATACTGGAGCACTCCTGGGTCTAGTGGCAAATACTTTAATGTAACAAAACTGGTCGACGGTTTTGGCCAAAGATCCGGCTCAAGAATATACAAACATAGAAAGGATAATCAATGCACATTCCTAGGCCCCATACAATATCATATTATATGCACACTGGCATACTTTATAAACAAAGGGGTTTTAGTATACATTACTGTGATCACATGAATGAAAAGCCTTCCAACCATTTTAAAAAGCCAAAGGGCTGGGGAGAAGTAAGGGAGCCTGTTATATATACATATATATACAGTGTATAAGAATGAGAAATGCAAAAGTTTGCTAATCGTAATTGAAGTAAAAGAAATTTAAAAAGGTGAGAAGTTAGGACCTTCCAGACTGGGGTTACCTTGACGTGGTTGGAAGGCTTTTCATTCATGTGATCACAGTAATGTATACTAAAACCCCTTTGTTTATAAAGTATGCCAGCGTGCAGATAATATGATATTGTATGGGGCCTAGGAATGTGCATTGATTATCTTTTCTATGTTTGTATAAATGTTTGACAGATCAGTAGCATTTCTGCAAAATGAAGTTGTAAATTAGCCTAATTGGAGTGCTTCCACAATCCTTGTATTGTAAATATATATATATATATATATATATATATATATATATATATATATATACACACACACACAGGAGTGATAGTTCCGTATATACTTTATACAGAACAATCATACATGGTCCAATGATATCGGCTCCCTCCAGGGAGCAGGTAATAGAAATTTTTCATATGGCCTAATTGCCCAATAAATCCTTTTACTGACAATATTCAAAATGATGCAAATTCCGCCAGTGTCACAGCTCTGACTTTTAAAGACACTAATGATAATGAAGCCCAAATGTGGATTTCTGATTAAAACAGAACTTAAATGAATAGTTTATAACAAAAGTATGTTTGTATTGGCTAACTGATGAAAATCATGTCATGTAAAGAATATTTATAATATTATTATATGATTCATATATAATAGAGTATATGGATAAATGGATGTATTTGGTCATGAACTTCCATCTAAACTTGTTAGTAGAGATGGGATCCGAGTCCGACACAGAACCCCTAGGTTCCAAATTCCAAATGTTCCATCTGACACTGGGCGAACTTTCGAATAATGTCTGATACTGTCAAATTTGGACAGTATTTTCGATGATTATCGAATATTCAAGGTTATTTTTGGTAATCCTCGAAAATAACCTCGTACATTTGATAATCATCGAAAATGCAGTCCAAAGTTCCGAAATTATGTTCCATTTTTCAATTTTCGGATCTTTGGGTTTTTACCGAGATCCGTAAATATGAATACGGAACAAAACTTACCAGTTTCGCCCATCTCTATCCCTTGAATATCATGCACTTGCCCCTGAGGTTGGACAACCCTTAACTAATCTCATCAATTCAGCACTTATCTTAATATAATGAAGTTAAACTAATAATAACAAACATCTTGGTTCCTGGTTACTGGACTGGGGCAAAGTTTGTACATAAGTTAGTACATAAGCCCTCCCAAGATTCTGCTATTATTAGTCCTTTTGTGTGTCTATTTAAACAGCACCCAGTGACTTTGTATGTCTGAGAAACCAATATTTACTTTTTTATGAGGTAGTAAGGTCGCTGAGCTTTGAAGTCAGGTGTTTATAGCGTCTCTCAATCCAACTGAAAAAGTGTATTTAAAACAAGACCCTAGTCTTTAATACCCGCTGTAATGTGCAAAACTGAGGTTTTAGGAAGACTTTGTTGCACGTTCTGTTTAAACTAGCAGAATTTCCGTTTTGAGTGGTGAGGGATTACAGCCTTTTCTGAGAGGGAAGTTCACTGTAAGTTGAAAAGCAAACAAATAACAAAAGAATTTCCACCTACAAAGCAGATGGGTGAGCTGAGCTTTCTCTATGCAGTCACGCAGCTTTCTAACCACAGCTTGTTTGTATCACAGATCAATCTACACTGGTGATTGTTACTGTACACCTGTATGCAATTTCTCAGCTTCACCCACCTCTACCTATATTTTTTTTTTTAAAAAACACTGCAGATCAAAAAAGGGATTTCCTAGCTCTGAAATATAAATGTGCAGCAGTTCACTTGTTAAGTAAACATAAGACATGGGCAGCTGAGAAATCAATTTAGCTGAACAAACAAGGTTCCATGTAATGAACTACTAATTATCCTTTTATGCCATGTCAGTCTGAGTGATTACAGTGCTGTGTGCTTTAATTTGACGTTTGGGTATTGCTTTGCTCCATTAACCCTAAATAAACATATAACCTGATCAAAAATTCATCTTTATGTATTATGTCTTTGTAGTAAATAATAATGTCAAGTCCACCAACAAGTAATGGAATATTAAAGGAACCACCTCTTATTTTGGGCAAATCATGTGACTGTTATGTAAGAATTGTGATACTTTGTTTTTGTTTTTTTAACACCTTAACTTAAGGATGTTACAAATTCACACACATATTTTCAAACCAGACATGTATGGGTGCCCAAGATGGCATAAACATATGGTTGCACCCACATAATGTATTATTGGGATTAACACATACTGTATGTTGGGAAACACACACAAAAAGATCAACATTTCAAGGATAACAAAAGGGAGACATATGTCTTTGAGACACTGATCTTTGTTTATCAGGATATACCAATCATATATTCTGAGTGAACCTTTTTTCTTTTCTACACATTAAAACACAGTCAGACGTTAGGCTGATGCCACACTAAATCCTCCTATTGAGCTGTGATTTGCGCAATTTCACGCTATCTGAGCGTATTCACAAAAAAATGGTGATAGCATGCGATCCGAAAATGGAATGCAAAGCATGCAATGTGGCCACCCATGTTGACATGCACTGCCATGCGTTTGTCATGCACTAAAGAATTGCGAAACATGATCGTAAGCATGTAAGAAAAGTGCTAGTGTGGCTTATCCCTCAAAGGTGTACGGTCTTTTATTTCTGTTTGTAAAAGTAGGGATGCCACCTCTTCCCTTTAAAACCATAGCCATGCGGCAATTCCAATTACTGGTTCATTAAATGCATGTAAACACAGCCTGCTTTCATGGAAATTTGGACTAGCCTTTTATTTTAAATGTGTAAGGGAAGAGATGGAAACCATCATATGATGTGTCCTTAAAGGGGAAGTTCAGTGCAAATACATGTACTTTTCAGAAAAAAGAGCAGTATTTTTTCATCCCAATGACCTTAATCTGCCAATTCAAAATTTTGTCTGTGTATAAATAAATGTAACTGAAATACTGTCTTCCTGTTTGCAGGACCCCTATTAAGGACCATTATGCATTATGGTCTTGTCCTTGACCCAGTGCCTGGGTTGATTCCGTTGCTCAGTAGAGATCTGAGCATCTTTGACCCATCCAACAGCCAATCTGTAGAAATTACTGTTAGGAACATTCCAAGGGTGTGGTGCATCCTGGGAAGAAGAAGGACCATTAGAACCTGAAATGTCAGCTCACTAATGTCAACAGCAGGGAACAGCAAAGGGTATGAAATCAACTGATTTTTCAAAATGGAAGAGAATATGAAGAATAACTAAGTATGCATTACACAAACTATCAATTTAACAAATATTAATAATTTCCACTGAACTGTCCCTTTGAACACAAGCACAAATAATTTAAAGGGTCTCTCTACTGAAAAACAAATGGCAAAAAATTGGAGGTAAAGGAGCTGTGTCTTACTTCCCATTCTTCAATTTCACTACGTTTCGAACGTACATGCGTTCTTGATATAGAACGCATGTACATTCGAAACATGTAGTGAAATTATAAGCAGCAATAAACGCGTTTTTTGCAAGTATATGAATTGCCTGTGCCTCCCTGCACTAAATTTCTACTCCTGTTAGAGAACGGTACTTACCCAATTATTAGCTCCTCTACCTCGTAATCTGACAGGTCCTGATGAGTATTCAGATGAGTATTCAGAGCATATAGAGTCTGTAGGTGGACATACCCTTTAACAGAAATGCAATATGGACAGATTATTTACTCTATATTTATTCTGTTTTTGTGGCCAAAATATTTTTGTGAATATTTGTTATAAGAATGAGAATTTTTGTTTAACTTTTTTGCTTCATACATTTATTTTCCTTTTTCGTTTCACCTTAATTCCCAATATTTGACTTTCCTGTTATCCATTTATCTCCCCACTGCTCCCCTTTTTATTTTTGACCTTTTCTATTCCAATAAAAACCCTACACATGAATTTTACTGGTCAGTTTTATTGATAACAACTGGTTACAAATTTGCAAGTTCTCAAATAAAAATGCTTCATAACTTAACAATCCAAAATCATTGCACATTTCTGTGCACCTGCACTTTAATGGATCTGCCAAGCATATATACTAATAACCATATACCCCAATATTATACCTGCTTAAAGAAAGAAAAAAGAACTTTGTAGTCTAGGAAATATCTTAAACGAAAATGAGATATTTTATGTATTATTTTACATTATAGTCAACAGGTTATAAACATGTCATATATTAATGTTCGTACACATGTGCAATCACGGGTCCTGATCCGCAACGCACAATGTGTACAAACGAACATTTCGGCCAATAATCGGCCGGTGTGTAGGCACTTTATCAGCTGAAACGGTCGTTCGTTCGGGGATCGTTGCACGTCCGTTTTGGCGGATCTCCAAATGAATGACCGTTTCAGCCGATAAAGTGCCTACACACAGGCCGATTATTGTCCGAAACGTTCGTTCATACATATCATGCGTCGCAGGTCGGGACCCGCAATCGCACATGTGTACGAACCTTAAGTCTCCAAGACATATAAAGATAAGAAGAAAAAAAAATACAAGGCAGACAGCACATGTGAAGTTATTCCCAGCCTTCTGGGAATTTGCAGACAACATTATAGATTAAGGGCCTAGAGGGTATTCTGTGCCATCATGATAGTGGGACCATGGCCAGAGGTAAAGGAATATTTTTGGCAAAGGACAGGCTCTGTAAACAAATATAATCCAGCAGGTAAAACTAAGGATACAACTGGATTAGATGATGGTGCAAACAAATGATACTTCACCAATCAAAAGTTGAATTGGATGTAATTATTGATCGACCACCAGAAAAATGTCTGCCAATAAGTCTATTGTTCAGATAAGATAAACATGAATTGATTTTTGACCAATTAAAAGTAATAAATCAACTACAAAAACAATTCCATGCATTACTTATATCAAGTTTTTAATATGTTACATTATTATTAGTGTTTATCTCCATTTTGAATTGTTTGTATAAAATTTAATGGGAGGGTGAACCAACCTCTACTTCTCATATAAAGCTAGCCATACATGGGTCAATTTTTATTTTTCATCAATCAATGTTGTAGATTCTTTAAATCAATATATTTTAAAATCACTTCCTTGTTTGCATTTGATTGACCCAGAGTGGTCGATATTGAGTGTAGAGGTTGATTGGTCAAGATGGGAATTTTAATTCAATAGTACAAGTATCTGAGGTTTATGACTTACGTTAATTGATTTTTTTTTGTCGAAGCATTCTTGTTGAAAAATCAGTTACAAATCATATTCATTTATAAAGGAATTTGCTTTTGTAAAGAATGATACTGTATTTATTAAATGATCACATTTATGTATGAATTACATTTGTAAAGGAGTTGCTTTAGTAAAGAATTGCTTTAATAAAGAATGGAAAATCGATCCCCATGTGTGGCTGCATTTGATTCATTTTTCTATTGTTTTATGTAATAAGTGGATTGAAATGTGAAATGATCAAACACAAATTGACCCATGTCATTGCACCAAGAATTAGCACAGGTTAAGGACAGGTTTGCAGTGTATGCAAACTCACAGAATTGGAAAATTGTGCACATAATGGAGTTTAGCTCTTAGGTTCTGATCCATTATTCTGTCTATCAAAGCTGAAATTCCACGTACTGTAGAAACCACAACATATCAGTGCCAAAATCATGAAGATTCTGTTTTTGATGCTTAAAATATTGAAAAATCCTGTGTTAAAAAAACTGGTCTTTGTCAAATCTCAAATGTATGCCTACAAATAGTTTACCAAACATTTAGACAGGAATTGCAAGATTTTAGCATATTATTATTGCATACTATAAATACTGGGGTCAGTGGGAGTGGCCATTAAGTGTACACAAGGCTCTTTGAAGACTACCTGGGAGTTGCACTGAGTTGCACAGGCAACAACATAGAAGCCTTCTTAGTTACAGAATCTATTTCTCACATGCACATAAATGCAAATAGAGAAGAATTAAACAATATTTAGGTGTTCTGGAGAGAAAACCTTTCACATTAGTATTTTAAAAAAAAAACGGAAAAAAAGAAATTCAGAGTTCTTGTGGTTTTGCATTGTCCTGTAAATTTAGTTATTTCTATACAGGGATATATCCAGATGTAATCAGCAATCTGAAAACTTAAAGAACAGGATTAGTTTCCCTTTCTACCACTAGATGTTAGATTTGTCAATAAGCAGGTTGGTAACATGTAGCTATAACTAGACAACTAGTGGGCATATTTACAAAGGAGTGCAATATTTAAGAAGCAGTTGCGATGTTTGCAGTGTCGGTATGTGGTGGTTGTAGCACCGTATCAAAGGGAAATTGCAGCAGAAAATCTACCAGTACAAGACAAGGGCTGTAACTGAAACTTAGGAAATATTACAGGGGGATCTTAAACACTTATATACATGTGGAAGAAGGACCCCTATTCAACTTCATTGTGAAATAGTGAA
Organism: Hymenochirus boettgeri; assembly: GCA_019447015.1. Classification (NCBI taxonomy): domain Eukaryota; kingdom Metazoa; phylum Chordata; class Amphibia; order Anura; family Pipidae; genus Hymenochirus; species Hymenochirus boettgeri. Next base: position 200,628,020 of record CM033473.1, on the reverse strand, counting down.
AATCAGAAATTCCAAAATCACAGATCACATTACAGTAAATGATCAACAATGTGAATATAGTTTTTTTCAAATTACTAAAAAATGACAGTAAAATCCCTGCAAAACAAACGCCAGCCATTCCTGCAAACCCAGACTTAGAAAAAAATAGGAATTAAGAGGGTTTAGATCAGAATGTGAAGCGCAGAGGAATCTTGGGTGGGAAAGTAATAGTGCACAAGATATTCTTACACAACTCTATTTACAGTAAGTTTTCTACCGGGTTACTGCAGTTAGGTAACAGATATTTGCACCTTTTACTGCATCAGTCCCATATTTAGAAAAGAGAAATACAAAAAGATGTAATTAATACATCTATTATTTGTATTGATAGCAATACGCACCCACTTACAGAAAAATATAACTAGGTGGAATGACAAGTTAAAATGGTGGACAGTCATATGTTGGCATTTTAATTTAAAGGGTATGTCCACTGATTTGTGGAACGCATCCATGCTCCATTGCACTGTGTATGTGTATGCACACAAAATGCAAAGGAGAGTGGATGCGTCAGAGACTGTCAATTAGAAGGCAGCGCTGGACTGATACACGGTAAGTTCCTTTTCCTCTCCTGCAAGTTTTACTGAAGAAAGTGAGTTAAGACATAGCTCATTTACCTCTAGTTCTTCAGTAAAACAGAAAAAAGAATGCTTAAAAATCGGTGGACATACCCTTTAATTTTATAAAAGGAATAAAGCTATATTTCCAATAGTACCTACATTTCTATTAGTTTATATAAAAGTAAGAATAATGGAGACAGAAGATTAATTCTTGCCACTGTTACCCCCTGCCCATAACATTCCAAAAAGGCATAAACTGTCAGACCATTTCCTTTCTGTGAGCTATTTGGGTGTCTATATGAATATATTCCTCATTCTGGGTATTGTATTTTCTTATTCCACTGTACAGTTTAAGTCAAAGCAAAAATAATGTTTTTGTCATGTCTTTCACTACATTACTTAAATGGTAATAATAAAGAATAATAAAGCCACAGCATGGGGTGGGAGCAAAGCATTACTAGTGTGTCAAAATAAGATCCCGTGTGATACATTTTGCAGTCATAGTGTGCAAAAAGAAAAGAGCCACATTGTGCCATACTGTTAGAAAAAGGTTGTCTTTTCCCTTGATTTGGGCTTTTAAGCATTAAGTTAAAAACTATGTGGGTGAGAAGAGAAAATCAGTTTTCACTTTACCTTCTAATAAGACAATAATTAATCCTGAATGTAGCGTTTGCCCTGTTTAAGGAGAAAAATTATAATGTACTAGTTTTATATACTGTATGAAAAACAGAACTTTATACCTAATTAAAAAGTGTCATGCTACGGACTAGGAAAGGATTGTATGCAATGTATAACCCACAAGTATCCGACTGTGTGCATGTAAAATTCCACCCACCAACTATTGCTGTCCTAAAGCACCTACAAAAGAACAAGTTGTAACTTGTAACACAAAATCAATATATTTTACAGACACTACAGTATTTATTTTAGAACCAAAGGGATATTTACTAATATATTTAGTTTTCAAGCACACCAAATGTTGCTGGTACTTTATCTCTTTAAAAAAATATTTCCTGTAATCTTATGAGTTTAAAAGGTCTGGCATGGGTTGGCCATGTAGTGATGTAATTTATGTGGTGAGGTATTATGTAACAGGAAAGAGTAGCGGTGTGCTATTTGTGATAAGCTATTAGGCATTGTAAATGGCTAATTTATAATTAGCAGTTTACAATTATACCTTCTGTCTAATATGCCAAGAAAGTATATGTCTAATACTAACAAAAAGTAATTATTTTTTTTTTACACAAAAGGTTTACAGAAATAGATAGACAGATATACTAAAAAATGTTTGCTACAACATCAATTACAAAGCAAACTGTGTGGGTAAGTATGCACATAAGTGAGTATACAATCGCAGGCTTTTGGTTTTATGGGAAGTCTAAAAAAATCCATAAAAAACTAATGGAATTGCAAGGAACGGATTTAGACTTTTTTCTCCCCTAGGCCAGCTTGACTCCTATTAACATGAGAGTCTTCGATCAGGTAACATTTTCTAAGCATTTACCAGGCGTTTTTTGAGGTGGTTACAATTGACAAAACACTACACATAATTTCCTGGGCCCCTTACTAGATAAATTACTGTATAATTTATACAGCCAATACTGGCCCCTATACTTTATATTATTGTTATTATTATTATTATTATTATTAATATTATTATTCTGGATTTATATAGTGTCAACATCCTTCATGGTGCATTACAGTTGCATTAATACATAAGAGGGAAAATACTTGTTGCAAACAGTGTAAGTAATACAAAGTGCAAATAATTCAAGTGCAGGTCCAGCTGCATTCAGTGAGTAAGTTAAGTTACAGCATTACAGTGGTACAATAGAAAGGAGGGCCCTGCCCATTAGAGCTTACAGTCTAGAGGAGATGGGGATGAAACATAAGGTGAAGCAGATCAGTAGCTGTAACTAGGTAATTAGTGCATTTTAACTAGAGTCTAGTTTTTTTTTAACTAGTCTTCAATCTGAAACCCGAACCCAATTTCGACCCAAACTTAGTTCGGGCATACTTGAACTCTTTAGAACATACCAAACTACAAACAAGTTCAGTTTTCCAAACTCTTGGACTTATTTTTGAAAATCCTCAAACGTTAAAGGATTTTCAAACATTCAAGGATTTTCAGACGCTCAAATATTATCAAATTTGGATGTTCAAGCATTACTGAATGGCCAAAAATCCCGTGGCCGGATGTTTGGGGGTCCTGCAGCTCAACCCGGGACCCACTCCTGGGTCCTTAGATGGACTATTGTGCCCCTGGGAAGGGCCTTTTTGGGCATAAGGGGTCCCGCAGCTCGAAACTGGGACCCCACTCCCCAGCACTTATAAGTGGCCTTGTGGCACTGACAAGTGCTTTTTGGGGCTTAAGTGGTCCCGCATCTACAACTGGAACCCCCCCTCCCAAGCACTTAGAAGTGCCCTAGCGGCACTGACAAGTGCCTTTTTTGGGGGTCCTGCAGCTCGAAACTAAGACCCACAAAGGCACTTTGCCACAAAGACACTTTTAAGTTCGGTAATACTCGTTTTTTCTGTTCTTCCTGTAGGGACATGTTCCCCAGACGCTATTGAGAAAGCCCTTGCATAGTGCGAAACGTGTCCACTAAGTGAAACTAAGTGTATGGCTATATATATTATATTGCTATATATACTATTACTGTACAACTTGTATTCTGTGATGGAGGGCTGCACTTGTGTTAGACACTTTGTAACTGTTGGATAGGGTACTTTGATATTTTAGTGTGTATGTTTTTAAGTGATTTTAATTAGTACTGTTCACATTATACCCCAGTCTGTGCTTTAATAAAGGATTGTATATACATTTAATATATTTGAGTGTGGTACCTTCTTCCCTTCTCTCTGTTTTGATGTGTATATTGATATTTTTGGTACCTGCACCGTAGCTCACTTGAGTTTAACTTACCTGTCCTGTGCCTCAACACAATTGTTGCTTATCTCTGTTCCCCAGGCCATTTCCCAGGTCCCAGAGGCATTTACAGTAAGTTACCATTGGTAAATTCACTGTATTAAATCCAAATTTACGAAATATTGTTCCCCCCATTGACTTTAAAAGGGTATCTCCATTGATGAAAAAAAAATGTTTGTTTTGTTTGATAGTACACTATCCCCCAACCCTTCCACTACATTTTTATTTTCAAAATTCCCCTTCTTTCCCCTTTCTTTGCAGCAACCTTGGGAAGTTGTGCTAGTTCCTGGGGGGCTTGTCTCCTCCTGTGCTGGGAGTGCTGTCACTCAATGTGCATCATCATGCTAGCAGGCACACCCACTTAAAAGACCACACTTGAAGACCCCATTGAAGACTGTAGTAAATAAAGCCTTTCCTCCCTGTCTCTGCAAAATCATTTTTACAGCTGATAACATAGGGAGAGACAGTGAAGGAAAGTTTAAAACCCTTTTTCCACAACAAAGGCAGAGGAACATGTGTTTTTTTATACTTTTGTTGAGTGTTGGGTTTGAAAAAGTGACACAAGATGAATTTCAGAGGGGATGCTGGGAATCTAGCTCGAGCTGATTTGGGAGGGGGGAGAATAACACAAGCTGATTTGGGCGGTAGATGAGGTAGAAGCACAAGCAGGTGTGGAGGGTGTATGTAACATATATAACACATTTCAAACTCATTACAATACACATACTCCATCACTAATACGGATACACATACTAATAAAAAATACACACAAAAATAAAAACAAAATAATAATCAAATCCATTCAAATACACAAATGTACTTTACAAAACATAAACAAACTAAAGTTTGCACACACATTAAAGGGTATCTCCACTCATAATTTCAAGGTTTAGGAATCCAGTTCTGTTGAAGAACGGGAGGTAAAGGAGCTGTGCCTTACCTTCTGTTCTTCAATAGAACCAACAAGAGACTGGTGAGCAGTTAAGAAACTTACCCGCTCGCTCGCTCCCCCGGCTCTTAGTCTGACAGGTCCCGACGGACCTTGTCTTCTATGCGCATGTGCTCACACTGAAAGTCATGGGGGAAAGCAAAGCTGGTGCTGTGGGCCCCATCATAGTTTTGCTGTATAGTTTCTTTGTATAAATGGTATATCACTTACTAATATAAAACCAACAACCACTTTGCGACTATATCATTTTATAAGAGCAAATGAACCAAATGAAACCACTTAAAATAACAAACAATTATTATTATTCAACATAATATATAGATTGTAAAAATGTAATACACCTTAATATGCCCATAGATGGATCAATATTATTGGCTGATCTTGGCCAAAACCATGAATCAGACAATATCTATGGCCACATTTATTAGGATATTGTATTTAGTGAGCTTTAGAACACTCTGCCTGTGAGCATGTACTCAAGCAGTATATGGTCATGGAATGTTTCAGAACTCATAACCAAGCTTTAGAAGTTGCTTCAGTATTACTTAACTTTGTAGGGCTCTGAAGCCATCAGTAGAGTTCAGAAATTGTGGAAATTTTACTATTATTATTACTAGACATTAAGCCCATTACATTAACAGGCACTAAAAGCCCAGAGTGCACCCTTAGATTACCAAGGCCATAGCCCTCCTCCTCCATGGCCAGAGTCCCCTCTTAGTGTCCTAAGGCCATAGCCCCCCTCCTCCATGTCCTAAGGCCAGTGTCCCCTCTTAGTGTCCAAAAGCCAGTGCCCCCCCTCAGTGTCACAAGATCAGAGTCCCCCCTCTCTGTCCCTCAGTCCCAAATCCAGCCCACCCTTTGTCTGAAATCCAGCCCCCCCTCTGTCCCAAATCCACCCCTGCCCTAAATACAGGGCCCCCTCCCTGTCCCAAATTCAGGGGGCCCCCTTTGTCCCTCAGTCCCAAATCCAGCCCCCTCTGTCTTAAATCCAGCCCCCCAATCTGTCCCAAATGTATGGTCACCCCTCCCTCCCGAATCAAGTGCCCCCCCCATCTGTCCCAAATCCAGGGCTCCCCTCTATCACATAATCAGCTCTGGGATTTTATATATAGATTGTGGATTTATACATTGCCAACATCTTCCGTAGCACTTTACAATTTCATGTATACATTCACATCAGACCTTGCCCCAAAAAGTGTGCTTACAATCTAAGCACATTTCTTTGACATATACAACCTATCGGCTGTGTAGAAGGGCCACAGGTGGAGGAGCCTTCCGTCATCGATCCAGTGTTTTGAGTCGCTGGGATTATGGACATATGTAACTTGTGAGTATGCCTCAGCCATCTGATGTTGTACCAGTAATTTTAATGTGAATTAATGTCGACAAAGCAGATGCAGGGAGAAAGCTAGTAGAGGTGGGACAGGTGAAGATTGTATGTCGTGCACTTGGATGGACGGCATTTTCGGGAGGCCAAAGAAAAGTTGATAAAGTCCTGATACCGGTCAGCAGCAATATACCTGATACAGGACAGGCGAAGCTTATTGGTCTAGTATGGGCTACAGGTGGTGTACTTCCATGGGTTGCTAATTCTGCATACACAGACAACCTATATGGTGGTAGTCCTGATACCCCTCCTAGCTTATTCTTGGTCAATACACGTGTGACTCAGACTTGATCTGTATTGGTAAATTGTGATTTATAATAGGCTGATTTTGAACAGTTTGCTCCACACATACAGCCAACTATTATGGGGGAGAGGAATCCATACTTACCATCTGTTCTGTGTGCCCTTCCACTCGTGAGTTTCTATGTTGCTATTGTTACAATAGTTAAGCTATGATCTTATTGTGGGGGTGCTTTTTTAGGGAATGGGGTTTTGTATATTATTCATTTGCAAGTGTCTGTGGTCAATAAAGTTACCTAATGTTGGACCTTGTAGTCTGTGCTTTTTTGATTGTGGATGTGTCTATGTGTGGGGACTTTTGTTGCCCAGCGTCCTCTGTTCTGTAGGGTATACTGGGTAATCATAACATTTTCATTTCCAGTTACATTCCCCTAAGGCACCCTCCAATTTGGAGAATACACGGTAGCATAATAGTTATAAGGGAGGAGCACTATACCATAATTATTTGCATATACAACCTATCTATGTCTTTATGATTGTGGGGGAAAATTGTTTTTAATACTGATGGCAGAACTTCTTCGGTTCGGTCCATTTTTGAACATCAGTGAAAGTTCAAAAGTTTGAATTTAGACCAATTAAAGTCAGTGGGGAGTGATAGTTCAAAAAGTCTGGATGATTTACAACTAAACTAACAATGGTAACTTACTGTAAATGGTTGTGGCACCTGGGAAATGGTCTGGGGAACATGTCACTATTTTTAAACACTTCTTAAACACGAGTGGGAAATTGTGGGGTTTTGTGTATGCTACCTTCGAGGGTTAGCGAAAATAGAACCATAAATTCGAGGGTTACCAAAATCAAACAATACCGAAAACGAACAATACTTTCGAGGGTTAGCGAAAATCGAAGGCTACATTTGAGGGTTAGTAAACGATACATTCTAGGGTTAGAGAAAATGATCCGTATATTCGAGGGTCACCGAAAACGAATGATACATTTGAGGGTTAAAAGACGATACATTCTAGGGTTAGCGAACGGGCCATAAATTCGATAATTATCAGATTATTGAAAATACAGCCGCGAGTCTGGAAAGTCTGAGAAATCCAGGCCTGGGATAGTTCAAGAAGTCCGAGTCCGTTCAGATTTGTTAAGTTTGACTCAAACTAGGGTTCGAGTTCTAGTCCATGCCTAGTGTTAAATTAACAATAAAAACTATTTTGCCTGTATCTCTTTATAAATAAACATAATAACTGCATGTTAAAGTTGCTACACCATCATTAAAAAATATTAGATAGATATGAAATGGGCATTACCCCAGGCTGATAAGCTAATGGCCCATTTAACGTTTCCTTTATATCACTCTGGTGCAGTTCTACCCCCAGAGTTATTCACAAAACACAGTATACTAGGATGCAAAACATTGTCTTCTAATGACTGTGAGGAAACTATCTTCAGCACTTATACTAGTGGACACTATAATGCAAACACACTCAGTATGTTGCAATATTCACAATGCCTCTATTAATTACACATAGTGCAAAACCTAACTTCTAAGGTTATTGGTTATGTTGCATCATTTCATAAATGTTTCAAAAATCATGCAGGCAGTGTAAAACCCACGTTAACCAAATAATACATCAGGTAGCATGGGTTTTGCACTGATTTGGCCACTTATTGCATCCCACTCATTGTATTATATCACTGGCTTTTTTATGTCATATTAAAACATTTAAATAAACTGTTTGTTTTAGAGCCATGAAGGTTTAGGTGTCTGTAAGAAGAAAAACGAGAATTTGACTCAATTTGACTGGCTGGTGCTGGAGTAGACATCTAAAAGTAGTTCCCCCAAAGGAAGAGTGCCCAAGGATGGGATCACAACATCTGCTAATAAGAGGTGTGGTTAAATAAGAGATCCCATTAATTATACAATTTTAATAATCCTAAAACTACCATTTTTCAGGAATCCGTTGATCGCAGAATTAAATGAATCACTTCCGGCAATAGTTCAATGTGAGTTTTTATTTCCAAATCCCAGTGTAATGCTATTGCTAAAGTACTCATTACAGAACACAAAGACAGAATAAGGACAGTAGGCCTTCCTGATGCATTTGGTCCCTGATGCTCTAGAATATGGCTGCTCATTCTGTGAGACTACAATCCTCCAATGAGGGTGCACTTGCAGCTGAATTGTATCATGTGGATTGCCGCACGGACACACCATTCCTTGATCCACTCAAACCCTAGTTTTTTTTTAAATTACAAATGAAGGTCTACAAGAGAATTACTGTGTTGAATAAAGCATTCATTTAGGGCTAGGCCACACTAGCACAATTTCTCAAGTGCTGCCAATCACTTAGCGTCAGCGTGAGAGAATCGCAAAGCAGTGCATGTCAATGTGGTTGGCCACATCACAAACCCTGCGATGTAATCTGTTTTCGGAGCGCATGCGCTTACCATTTTTTTGCAAATCACATGTGCTCCGATTATGCAAAAATGCACGGATCACAGTGCAAACAGACAGTAATATGCATAAAACGCTTGCCAATGCATGTGCTGTTATACTTCCTTCTGTTGTGTTGTGGATTCAGCCTTAGTGAAATAAGCATGATATTAAGTATTGGTTTGTGGTTCAGGAAAGGTGTAAATTAATGTAAAATGAAGAATACTGCATTGTATAGGACACTTTCTTCTATGTTTTCTGTTAATATATAAATACCAGAGTCTTTTATCAATAAACCACAGAACAAATCTTTAAAATGCTTAAAAATGCAGGTTAGTAGTTTGTAACAGGTTAAATTAAATTGTTCTTAGATAACATTATTACAATTTTATATCTCATTTGCCGGGCATAATATACCAATCTTACGTCTGTTATTTTATTTTTCCATTTTATTTCCCATTTTTTTACTTTTAATTTAAAAATAACCAACCATAGTTATTTTATTATTATCAATCATTTCATGTGTTATATGAGAAGCAACAAAAAGATCAAATGTGTCTGTCAAACTTTCTGAAAGGGTCAGAAGAAAATGTGTTAAATATTGAACTCTAAAGTTTCCTGGTTAAAGAAGGTTTTGCACTGATCCTTAGCAGCAGACTGCAGAGCCCCCTACTGATCATGGCCAAACATGATGCGAATGAAGGATTGGCTCTATAATTGTAATCTTGTAGACGTTCAATGCACATAAAACCTTATATATTTCAAACATCTATGAGCCACATGTTTGGTTTTAAGGACTTGGCCAAATTAATTAGTTATTTTTCAATAAATCTTTAAAAAATGTAGTTATAGTTATAATCGTTGCTCAGTCAGAGCAAAACTTGCATGATCACGTTTACCCATTAAAGTGAATTCTTTATTCCATGTAGTACGTAGAGGAAACAAAATTGAAATGTATCTAAATTAAAAAGAAGAATTTAAAAAACAAGGATGCTTCTTTTATCAGATTTTTTTGAACTTTTTTTAAAAAAACATTTCTTTTATCAGATCATTGAAAGTCTTTCTGCTTCTTGCATTTACATGTTATTTAGCTGAACATCAGGGAGATTCAATAAAAGTTCTTATTGTTAAAAATTGTGCTAATTTTGTCGCAGCTAATCAGATCTTAACATTCAAAATGTTAAAAAAGATCTGATTGGTTGGGGCAAAATTAGCTCCATTTTTAACAATAAGAACTTTTATTGAATCTCTGTGCTTTGTCTGTTGGCATTGGATAGCCAGTATATTAATGTAAAGTAATAAGTAAATGTTTACATCACCACTCTAAGAGCTGCTACAAGTCTCTAGGTTCTATTATAACGTTAAACCCATTTGGGTGATTGGTTCCTGCAAAACAAAAATTCAGTATTACTGTAGGTAAAATAATGTTTATAGTAGGGTAAATATATATAGAATATTTAACAATCCTTTAGAAACTGTATTTGCGTAAGCTACTATACCACTTGCCTAGGGCTTAGATGTCCCAACAGGGGCTCAGAATGTAGTAGCTGATCGTGGGACTTACAGACAGTTAGATTAATCAGGGCGCTCACATCCAGAAATCAGGAACATTTTTCATATTGCTAGCTAAGCAAAGCAATTTGGTTTATTTTTAATATTTTCATAAAAATAATTCATTGAAATACCAATCAGTTTCAAGTAAGATTTGTTATATATACTTATAATCATAGGTGACCATCTGCTTTTTGTCTCCAACCTTCGGGTTTGTTTAGCAAAGTAGCCATTGCTTTATCAATTATGTGTGGAAAAACCTTGTTATTTCAGATGAAACTGCAAGTAAAGAGAGACACCTAGTGGATACAAATGGCATTTTAATGCTAAGAATAGGTTAGTACTATGCTTCCATTTATGGTAGTATAAAATGGGATGAGATTTATGTAGGTCAGCAAGATAAACATTTTATATGGCTTAATATAATTAGACTAAATATGTCTTCTGTCATTTTAATTTAATTGTTAATATATACTGTGTTCCTTATCAAATGCATCCTCTGCTTAATTATTCTTTCTTTTCTTCATTATATGCATTTAGTTCTTTTTATAAATAATTATATATATATAATATATACTGTTTGATAGATCAGTGCACTCCAAGGTCTTAAGGAACAAGCAAATTTATATTGAGTCATAAACATGGGAACGTTTTGTACCTGATCAAGCCAATAAAGTCTTTATAAATGCCATTTGTCTTTACAGATAATAATAAATATAGAAATAATAAATATGACATTTCATTTGCCCTTACACGTTTTCATTCAGTGTTGTAGACTGAATGAACTGAAGTTTAATATCCTTTTTTTCCCTTATTCACTATTGGCAGTTAAATGCATAATAAAGCTCACATCTATTACCTATAACTATTTAGCAACAACCTATTTTGCACAAATGCAACGCTGTGCTACAGAGGCTCATTATTTATCTGTTTTCTTATATACATATATGAACATTTATGTTCATATACATATATATACATAATGAATAAATATGTTCATATATAGATATACATATATGAACATATATGTTCTTAATTATCACTTGCCCTTTTTTGTTTAAAGTAAATACTGGGTGGTTTGATGCCAGGTTAGCTACCCTCTTTCTTCTCACTATACATTTTTGTCTGTATTGTCCTTGAGCGTCCTATTCGGACATTGCTTTTTACACCATTTCAAAATCCAACTTAACCAACTTAACCCGAAACACTTGTTCATCCAAATAGCATCAAAAGCACTAGCTGAATGCTTCATCGTAATAATATTTACAGTCTGTATTTATTGTACAAACCTTACCATCTCCCTCTGTCTAGACACATAGGTGAACTATTCTTTTAACTGGATGGTTGTTTCTTTGGCTTAATCAAGTGACCAACGGGGAAAAAAATTATTGTTAAAGCTCCTCTATGAATTGAGAAATAAATCAAATAAAGCGAGCAGTGCTGTATACCCCAGCATGAAGTGTTCCAGCATCACATTTGCTCTTGTAAAATAAAAGCATTGCTTCCTTTCTCTGCCTGTTATCTCAAAGAATTAAAAGGCACATTCCATCCTGCTTAGATGTTAGTCTGCTCTACTATGTTCAATAAGGGACAGCAAGCATGTGATATCAGAGGAAACATTCTAAAGGCAGCATTAAACTGTACACCTGAAATAAAAGCATATTCTTTTTGCTGCAATGCTTCATAGAGGTTAGGCGCATGGCCCACATGTGGGATGACAGTTTGATTGCCATCAATCCGAGCAGGCATGAACAGCTCAGTTAAGGGTTTTTTTTTTAAAGATAGGATAACAGATAAACCATAGATGTTGCTACAGAGGCCACACAGGTTGCAAAAACCAGGTCTCTCCAGGTGAAACGACGAAACCTTCTCAAGAAAGCCATAGCAAGAATACACATCAAGTTACCACTTGTTCCAGTTACACTAAAACCGACATTAATCCTTGTAAAATAGTGCGGTTTCCTTCCATTCAGACTAAAAGTGAATCATTAGCTGGCAAAGCACCTGTGTTGTGTTATACTCTAAGCTGCTCATTGCTTCACACCAAGTATTCCATCAAACAGCAGTACACAAACTTTACAGTTAATAATTGACCCCTGTGTTATGTTTATGCTTTGTACCTTTAAGAGTAGGGGGTGAATAAAACTCTTTACACACCAGGGTTATTCAATAAAAGTTCTTACCGTTTAAAACGAGGCCAATAGGAAGGCATGCTCTGCAACAAGCGTGCCTTCCTATTGGCCTCGTCGCCGGCGGGGAGAAGGGGGCGGAGCCTACCAGAGCAGCGTTGCTGCAACAAGCTGATGTAGGTTTCATGAATCCCGGGGTGAGGACCTAGCGGTTCAGGTCCTCACCCTGGGTAAAAGCTACTGCACGAAGATGTGGAGTGGAGGGAAGTTGAGTATAATTGTCCTTTAAGCGTTTCGAGCCCGCACCAGCTCTTACTCATAGGCTGGGGATGTGTCCCGGCTCATTCCCCTTATAGGGGAAATTACGTCACAAGGAAGGAACATCCTCCTCGGACATCTATTTCTATTGGATATCTTAAAAACAGTATAAAAACAACAATTAACCCTCAATAAGCTGCAAAATAGTTACCAACACTAAACCGTACAGTGTTCTGATATATTATCAGCTGCTACAATGTGACTCCTATTAAGGTAAATAGGACTACAATGTCTCAACATGATGCAGTGAAACAGATCCAGGTATACAAAAACTTCAATCTAAAGTATATATAACATTTGATAAACCACAGTTAACAAAAATCATTGTATCATAAGTGTCTCAGCAGAATTACTTTCAACACACAGTCGAGTGAATGGTTGTCAAAAAATGGATTAACCTAATGATTTAGTCTATATAACACAGGATATCATATCTGGAGTTCAGACCCAATGGTATTCTAGTGTCCAGATTAAATATCCATCGAACTTCTGCTTTCCTAAGAGAGCTAATCTACCTTTATTCCATTTATCTTGATGGATTTTCTGTATTCCCTGTACCCTAAGAAACTTTAGATTGGACTGATTACAGTCTGCAAAATGATAATATTACAGTGGGCTATGTCTCTAATATGTTCTCGAATTCTTGATTTTAAGGATCGAGAGGTACAGCCGACATATTGAATATTACAGTGTGTGCATGTGATAAGGTATACCACATACCGGTAATCATGTTCCAGTTTATGTTTGTCTTATTTCATATGTTTTTCCTGTACAGAGCTTTGAACATTGAGGATTTATGCATGTGAGAACACGTTTTACAACGATTGGCGCCACACATATAGTTGCCATTACAAGAACAAAGTTGCCCCTATGTTCTCGTTTAGTTACATACATGCTAGGTGATAATATGTCTCCAAGAGTATGCGCTCTCTTGGGGACATATTTACAACCTGTTTTGAGGACTGTGTATGCGCTCTCTTGGGGACATATTTACAACCTGTTTTGAGGACTGTGTAAAGTTCAGGATCCTGCTCTAAGACAGGTAAGTATTTTTTAATCAAAAAGATACAAGGTGGACTGCACTCCAAAGTGGAACGTCCTCATAGTTGAAACAATGTTACCAGATAAGATGTTGTTTTATGTCCCATGTTATTTATATGTATATTTTTATCTATGCACTATTAAGGCACTTTACACTTTTACACACTGGTATTTATTCTCATTTACACACGAGTATCCCCACCTCCATTGTTTTATGGGGCATTTAGATTTGTTGGCCTTTACTGTATTACTCTTAGCTAATTATTACATTACGTGCTTTATATCTTTTTATACATTTGGGGCTTTTATTTAGCCCATCCATTATTGTATTTTATATATACAGATATTCTATGTTATTTTTTTAAGTGTGATTTCATTATACCACTGTCTTTATGGCAGTGTTTTAGGACACACCCTCTAGGGGTGTTCCTTTGTATTGGCACTAGGCTATTTAAGCCCACACTGTGTTGTTCACATCACCTGATGAAGGGGGTGTTACCCTCGAAACGTCGTATTTTATGTTGATGTTTGGCTTATAATAAACGTTCCACTTTGGAGTGCAGTCCACCTTGTATCTTTTTGATTACCTTGTTCCCTTTGAAGTAGGGGAATTGGACTCTCTGCACCCACCTGGGGATAAGTGTGCATATGGACTTTTTATTATACATTTGAAGTATTGTTTAATACAGTTTACTATTTGTTTAAAATGTACTTCATAGTGAACAAAATGCTGTCATCTTTAATTTTTTGATTTGTGTTTATATTGCTCCTTTTTTTATTTTTATCGTTCTGATATTTGATTTTATTACTGTTTTTCTTAGATCCCCTTAATAAACTGTCACGACTGACCATTTTCGCCTTACGATAAGCAGATTGTAATAAAGACTTATTATACCCACGTTCTCTCAATCTGTGTGTCATTTGTTCACTTTCTATGTCAAATAGTTCCTCTGTTGAACAATTCCTCCTAAGTCTTAGGAATTGACCATAGGGGATTGCTTTAATACAATGTATGGGGTGATTAGAGGTAGCTAAAAGGACAGAATTCCTCGCCTCCGGTTTTGGTTTATATGCCCAAGTTTGTAATTCCTATATGGAGATCTAGATATACTATAGACTTACCCCCAAATTGGTGGGTGAATTTCAGATTAAAATCAAATATCAGAACGATAAAAATAAAAAAGGAGCAATATAAACACAAATCAAGAAATTAAAGATGACAGCATTTTTTTCACTACAAAGTACAGTTTAAACAAATAGTAAACTGTATTAAAAAATACTTACCTGTCTTAGAGCAGGATCCTGAACTTTACACAGTCTTCAAAACAGGTTGTAAATATGTCCCCAAGAGAGCGCATACTCTGGGAGACATATTATCACCTAGCATGTATGTAACTAAACGAGAACATAGGGCCACATGGTTGTCCTGTAATGGCAACTATATGTGTGGCGCCAATCGTTGTAAAACGTGTTCTCACATGCATAAATCCTCAATGTTCAATAGCTCTGTCACAGGAAAAACATATGAAATAAGACAACACATAAACTGTAACAGTGATTACCGGTATGTGGTATACCTTATCACATGCACACACTGTAATATTCAATATGTCGGCTGTACCTCTCGATCCTTAAAATCAAGAATTCAAGAACATATTAGAGACATAGCCAACTGTAATATTAATAGTCCAGTAGGGCGTTATTTTGCAGACAGTAATCAGTCCAATCTAAAGTTTCTTAGGGTACAGGGAATACAGAAAGTCCATCAAGATAAATGGAATAAAGGTAGATTAGCTCTCCTTAGGAAAGCAGAAGTTCAATGGATATTTAATCTGGACACTAGAATACCATTGGGTCTGAACTCCAGATATGATATCCTGTGTTATATAGACTAAATCATTAGGTTAATCCATTTTTTGACATCCATTTCATCGACTTGTGTTTGAAAGTAATTCTGCTGAGACACTTATGATACAATGATTTTTGTCCAACTGTGGTTTATCAAATGTTATATATACTTTAGATTGAAATGTTTTGTATACCTGGATCTGTTTCACTGCATCATGTTGAGACATTGTAGTCCTATTTTACCTTAATAGGAGTCACATTGTAGCAGCTGATAATATATCAGAACACTGTATCGGTTAGATGTTGGTAACTATTATTGCAGCTTATTGAGGGTTAATTGTTGTTTTTATACTGTTTTTAAGATATCCAATAGAAATAGACGTCCGAGGAGGGTGTTCCTTCCTTGTGACGTAATTTCCCCTATAAGGGGAATGAGCCGGGACACATCCCCAGCCTATGAGTAAGAGCCGGTGCGGGCTCGAAACGCGTAAGGCGGGATTTCTTCATGTTTGTTTGTGCATGGCGTATTGTGCCTGAATAAAGTGAGGTTTTTACCTATTAAATGAGTTCGGACTCTTGAATCTCCGCTGTGCGCCAATTTTTAAAGTCTCCAAAACAAAGTTTGCACGCCATTGATTGGAACCGAAGTGAAGGGTTCGGGGCAGGCAGCACCCGGACCACTAAAGGGGAATGGTGAGTCCTACTATTCTTGCGTGTAGCGAGTTATTGAGCTCAAATTTTCAGGACAAAGTCCTAGTGACAGGCACGGGGTTTTCTACACCTGTGCCTACAGTGAAACATAGTGAGTGTATTACACGCTGTTGATTATGTTATGTAGGATATAGGTCGGCTAATAGCATGTTTATTAGAATAAAAAAAACGAATACCCCACTCCTATTTTAGTGAAATTACTGTAATAATGAATATTGTTTAATATTTTTTCTACTGAGCACATTTTCCCTTAAAACAAGTAACCTGTTACCCTAACATAGTAACCCAGATTGATTTTAATGTGAATAAATTCCATGTCTTC
This sequence comes from Hymenochirus boettgeri, assembly GCA_019447015.1. NCBI lineage: Eukaryota > Metazoa > Chordata > Amphibia > Anura > Pipidae > Hymenochirus > Hymenochirus boettgeri. Next base: position 200,611,559 of record CM033473.1, on the reverse strand, counting down.
CCATAGACTAAACATAAGCTAAAAAGTGAGATTCACCCAGAGCTGTTATTGCTCTTTGTAGATCTCCCATACATGATTCAAAAGTTGTTTGTTTCCCCCGCACACCTGCAACACAATGTAGTAGTTGCTGGGTGCTACTCAGAAAACCATAGCCAAATGGTCACTTAGATCCAGAAAGTATATAATTCAGAGCACACACCAGTCTTAAACCACCAAACTGTGTTTATTAACACGTGCCGTTTCGGTGCCCGTGTGGCACCTTCCTCAGACACATAATATCTCAATAACTCTTGTGTGGCTCTGGGTGAATCTAGCTATAAGCTTGTATTAAAAAAAAACAGTATAAATGGCACACACAATGTTGAATTGCTTGCACCGGCTGTGTGAGTGGCTTTTTCATTACCTGTGCAGCTGCCACAAGCCAGGGGTAAAAATCACGCTAACCAATTTAATATCTTTAACTACAAAAAACAGCACTGCATCTCTCACCCCACAATGTTGAATGGTGTTTGTCTCTATACCAGGGGTGTCAAACTCAATTACATAAGGGGCCAAAATCTTAGATTGTAAGCTCTTTGGGGCAGGGATCTCATTCCTAATGTGTCAAGGCTTGTTGCACTTATATCAATTTATATATATGCTTTCTTAACCGATGTATGAAATTGTATTTAATTTAATTTTTATCTATCTGTATAATGGCTGGCACTTATCCCATTGTTTGTATACTCTGTATTTAATAATGTACAGCACTGTGTACCCAAGTGGCACTTTATAAATAAAATTTTACATACATACATACCAATCAAAAAGACAGACAGTGTGGTGGCACGATTTTTTTATAAAAATTTTTAAGATACTTAGTGGGTGAAGGATTGGGACTCTGTCATGCTTGTGCCTAGTTCTGGTTCTTGGCAGGGAATAAGTGTGAAGAACACTGTTTTGGATTGGGACCTCTACCTATGGTACAATCATGTGCTAACTTGGAACACCCACCTTACTCTTCTGACACAGTAATGGAATTGCCAACTCCAATGGAAGGAACTTTGTCATACCTCCCTCCACTCCCCAGTGCCGGGCTAGATAAGTGATCAGTTGTTACAGTGGTGACTGCATCCAAGCCTTACTATGCTGATATTCATTTGTGCAGTTACAAGCAGCGTCATAACTATAGATCTGCCACAAACAACAGCCAGAAGTGATTCGTACCGCGGATTTGGACCGCGGGCCTTGGGTTCGACACATGTGCTCTATACAATAGAAACTGCCTTCTGCTTCAAATCTATAAAGTGGATCAGATGACATATCTGACAGGGTACGACAAGGCTTTTGACATTTTTTTAAAAATTCAATTAAAGTTTATCTGTTTCTAGCAAAAAAAATGTTTCATTTTTAATACTGTAGCCCAGGCCATTACACACCATTATAAGGTCTAACAGACCTGTATCATTGATCTAGGTTTTATTTTTCGATAATAAGTCATTTGGAATGTTAACATGATTTATTATGTGCAGTATGTTTCTTCATTAAATGCCAATAGAACATTCCAGGAACCATTTACACATGATGGAGACAGGAAACTTCAAGTAAAATTCCAAAGAATGTGAAGCTTTACCATTTGCATCCTCCATAACATTCTTCATATGTAATGAGCAAAGAAGAGTCGCATTTGCCTGTCACTTAAAGTCACTGACATTGTGTTCAGCAGCAAACCATTTCCATTGTGTGGTTTAAATCTCAAGAACATTTCCAGCTAATCATGTTAAAGTGAAAAAAGAGAACATGCTTTATTGACATGTGTGCAAGGGCGATCAGTGCAGATAAGATCTGATACAGGATCTTTTTACTGAAGCCAGAGGGTGAGGGGATTTGCCATGAGGAGGACAGACAGCAAACAGAAATGTTAAGTGCAGAGCTGGGACAGGGTCATTCCACAGAGTACAAATATACCAGTTTTGCTATATTAGCCAATCACCTTATAAAGGCATTTTTTTCTTTTCTCTCTGATTGGATGGGGGTGTAGCTAATTGGTTTAAATTGGCTGAGGACTGTTGAAACCTTGGTTTTAAACAACACATAAGTTCTTCCTCCAGAGCGATTAGCTCCCAGAGCGATTTACTTGTAAAGGGATTTTCTGTTTTAAAGGAGTTTGTCTGTTTTTAAGGGGTGCGTTAAGAAACAAAAGCATTTAGAACAAGAAAGGGTTTAAGAACAAGACTGCTGTTTCTCTTGTGTGTATTGCTGTTTTCTCTAGTTGTGTATTGCTGTTGCTGTGAATTGCGGTTTAGTATGGACAGTTTTGTTGGGGCGATGCAATGTGCATCCTGCCACATGTATGTGATCTTGGAGCAGCCGCACCAAGGGACCTATGTATGTGTCAGATATGAGTGGGTTGCCCATTTGGAATCTGAGGTCCAGAATCTAAAGGGGAAACTTGCCACATTGCAGGGCTTAACAAATCTGGGGGAATTGCAGGTACTGGCAGGGGCCAGTAAACTGGAGGGTGGAAATGGGGCAGATAGGGAGGTAAAGGAAGATAGATTTGTAAGGGTCACCAGGGGAAGTAGGGGATGGAAGGATAGGGAGGCTTCTTTCCAGCTGGTTAATCCCAACAGATTTGCCGTTTTATGCGAAGATGTGGAGGAGGATGGCTCGGAAGTAGCATGTATGAGCACCCAAGGGACCGCCATCTCCAATACAAGGGAGGGAGAACTGGGGGGCTAGGATGGATAGACAGGTGGTAGTGGTAGGGGACTCCATTATTAGAAGGGTAGATAGCGTACTGCCGGTCCCGCCCCTCTGCTTGCATTTTCTCGCAAGCAGAGGGCCGGGAGCGCGGCGGAGGAAAGAGGGGAGGTAAGTAAAAGTTTGGGGAGCTTTCTAAAGATAAAAATGATGCGGTTGGGGCTGGGGGACCAGGGGGAAGGCTATATTAAAAAATCGATGTAAGGGTGGACATACCCTTTAAAGGAAAGGTATGATGTGATTGGTATAGCAGAAACATGGCTAAATGATTTGCACGAATGGACAGTAAATATTAAAGGATACTCCTTAGTTAGACATGAGTTAATAAGAAAGGAGGGGGAGTATGTATGTATGTTAAACAGGAATTGAAGCTAAATCTAAAAGATGGAATAGATGGGGGTATAAACGATATGGCAGAAACAATATGGGTAGAGCTGTGTACAGGAAGCAAGAAGGTGGGTAAATTAATTGTTGGGGTATGTTATAAGTCGGGTAGGAGATGGAAATGAATCTCCATATGCAGTTGGTGAAGGCTGCTGGTATGATTTAGAAGGGGGCATTGAGAGCAAGGTCTCTGTATTTGCTGATGACACTAATCTATGCAGAGCTTTGGAAACTTCCAATGATGTGCAAGTGCTGCAAGCAGACCTAGATAGATTATCTAAATGGGCAGCAGAATGGCAGATGAGATTCAATGTTGATAAATGTAAGGTGATGCATTTGGGATTTAATAATCCCTGTGCCACCTACACCATAAATAACTCTGTGTTAAGTGAATCTGTAATGGAAAAATATTTGGGGGTTCTGGTAGATAACAGACTTAGCAGTAGCACAATGCCAGACAGCCACGGCTAGAGCTAGAAAGATATTGTCTTGTATAAACAGAGGAATAGATTCAAGAGAGAAAAATATTATTCTTCCTCTTTACAAGGCACTGGTAAGGCCTCATTTGGAATATGTGGTGCAGTTTTGGAATCCCATATACAAAAAGGACATCTTGGAAATGGAAGCAGTTCAGAGAAGGGCAACTAAATTAATAAGGGGAATGGATGGGGCTTAAATATGAAGGCAGACAAGTTTACATTGGAGAAGCGACATTTGCTTGGGGATATGATCACCTTATACAAATATATTAATAGGCCATACAATAAACTCTCTGGTGCATTGTTCACGAATAGGTCATATCAGAGGACTCGTGGACATCCTTTAAGGTTGGAAGAAAAGAAGTTTCATCTTCAGGTTAGGAAAGGTTTCTTTACAGTGAGAACGGTGAAACTGTGGAACTGTCTTCCAGCAGATGTGGTAATGGCAAGTTCATTGAATAGCTTTAAAATTGGCCTAGATAAGTTTCTAAAACTAAAAAATATTGAGAATTACTGGTATTAAAGGAACTGTAAACCCATATAATTAAATATTTGCAGTCTTTGCCCTCCATTTGTATTATTCACAGGGAGGTGAGAACGCTTGTTCTCGCCTCCCTGTGAATAATATTTTGCTCAGGGGACCGGGAACTTACCTTCGCTCCACTCCACTCGCAGCCGCTCCTTCATTGACAGCCGCTCTGTCCAGACCGCGCGCCCTACCGCGTGCGATTGGGACAGAACAGCTGTTCTGTGCAGAAGCGGCTGCGAGTGGAGCGGAGCGAAGGTAAGTTCCCGGTCCCCTAAACAAAATATTATTCACAGGGAGGTGAGAATAAGCATTCTCACCTCCCTGTGAATAATACTATGTTACTATGTATAGGTAGAGACTTTCGATAATTATCAAATTCAAAAATCGAAAGATCGTCGAATCGTTTATGGCATAATTATCGAATGTTCGAATAATTTATGAGATAATTATTGAAAATCGGGTGTGAGAATAAAGTAAAAATTAAAAAGTTCTGGATATTCCAACGTGTTCCCCAGACCATTTCCCAGGTCCCAGAGCCATTTACATTAAGTTACCATTGATATTTAAATTGTATTTAATTATAACTTTTCAAACTATTTGATTCCCATTGACTTTAATGGGTCCGTTTTAGAACTTTCCATATAGTTCGAAAGTTCGAAAACAGACCAAACTTTTGGAAGTTCGGCCATCTCTACTTATAAGCACTAACCTTACATTCACTAAAGCTGGGTACACACTGTAGCAATTTTTGACAGATGACAGATAGAATCTTTAACATAGAGGACATTTTATTCAGAACTTTGAGGTGTATGCACAGGGTACACTAAACACAGAACACGTTCAAGCGCAAAGAACGTAGAAACACAGTATCCCATATAAAATCTGCACGCTCCCATATAGCTGCATAAAAATCCTTTATTAGACACACTCTGGAGTTTAAAAACACTTATATAACACTAAATATATTTACAAAATTCCAAAATGTGCCCTGGAACATATATCTAAATATGAATAAATAGGTAAAGAGAAATATATACATGGGGATCAACAGGTAGGCGGTACCTCAGGTCACTTATCAAATCAATGGTCTCTGATACACTAAACAGTGCATATACAGTATTGGTGACGTCAGTCTACACTCAGAAGTATTTGGACAGGCAGATGCAGGTAATGCAGCAAGACCAGATCAATAAAGCAAAGGACCGGAGGCATGGTACACCGCTCAGTTCCCCGTCAAAGACACCTGTACAGGCAACCAGAATCTGGAAGGAAATAAAATATGTAAACCTCAGGGGAACCCTACTGCAAAGCCCTATGGGGTAACTACACCTACCCCATCTGGCTAGATTCCAGGAGACTGTAGACTGAGAGACAAATGTTATAACAAGATTCGGCCACATTGAACAGATTGACAGTTTGATACTTGAACTCCTCTTTTATGCTCAAAAGACTGTTGTGTTGAAATGGTTGTCACCCAAGTCACCATAAATATGACAATGGTGTACACTGGTGAATAATAATTTGCCTTATCACAAAATTTTGTATCTTCACAGGCACTCCTTGGTCAAATACAACAAGATATGGGGACCTATTCTTAAGGTTCGAAATGGCGCTCGTTCGGAGATCTGCCCGGCGGATCGGGCAACGATCCCCTAATGGCCGTTTTGGGCCATAAAGTGCCCATACACAGTCCGATTATCAGCTGAAATAGCCATTCGTACACATCGTGCGTCGCTGGTCGGCACCCGTGATCACAAGTGTGTACGAACCTTAATTGTGTCTCTGTTACTCTTGAGCCTACTTCAAGGTGACTGGAGAGGCTAGTTTATTGATAATATCACTGGTATTGTCTATTTTGTCATAAACAAATAACACTGCAGACCAAATCATGATGCTACCCAAACCTACTAAAATTGGGCTGAAACTTTGTGATATGTCCATAATTGCTTATTGGTTAGCTAGGGACAGTTATTGACTGGGGTAAAGAAGGTTTAGACTGAATTTTGTAAAACAGAAATTGTTAATGAGTCTTCTTTAAACAGAAACAGGCTTATTTACCCAGAGCCGCTATCGCTCCGGGTAAATGCTGCTTTCATAATTCAATATTGCGATTGCGAACGTGGGTAAATCCTGATAAGGGATTTACCTACTGCGGGATTTTAACGCCAGCTATTAGCGCAAATGCCATATTGAATCGCGAGCGGCGGATGCACGGGTGTTTTTTTGCATCCAATGCTAATATGGAGTTAAACTCACGCTAAACGGTAGTGAACCGTTTAGCATGACCTTAACTCCATATATTTGCCCAGTGAGTCTGGGTAAATCGGCCCCAAAGTGTTTATTAGCTAAGGTGAAAAATATTTATTTATAGTAAAAATAATAGACAATTGTTTAACCAATCGGTTGCCTCTCTTCCTTAATGGCCCATTGGATTTATTTACAAAAAATAACAATCTGCCCAATAATAACTTATTAGTGCACAAGTGCACAGGGGCCTATATAACTTGCATTTTATTTTCCATCAAAATATTGTCAAATCCTTTTACATATGTTTACAATGCCTTTAAGGGTAATTTATAAAAGTTATTCTGCATTGGTATAAGTTTGACACCTCTTTTTTACACACATACAAATTCAGCATGCTAAAGCTAAATGGGTGATTAGTAATCGCATTAAAAGCACAATGAGTCTGCATCAATGTTAAAGGGCATGTCCACCCTTAAAACTAAAAACTGGTAACTTGACTCCAATCCACATTTTTAGATGTATTACTAACCAGATATTTGAGGATACTTATTGCCTTCATTCTGGCAGAGTAAGCATGCAGTCAATCAATATTTGCACATGCTCAAGCTTATAAAAAGCACATTGAGCAGAAGGAAGAGGCAGATACCTTTTCAAGAGCCAAAGAGAATGTATCATTAAATATCTGGTTAAAAATGTATGTAAATTAAAAATAGCAGTTAAGTTTGCTGTAAGATAAATGACATGTTACCAGTTTTTTGTTTTAAGGGTGGATTTGCACAGAGAATTTGCAAGAGCATTTTAATGGGCACATATACTCCCTTTAAAAGTAATCAGGGTCAGGACCTATACCTCTAATGATAGCCCTGCACCCATGCACACTATGATCATGGCCGTGTGATCAATAGATTGTACGATTGATGGCCCGTGTATGGATAATTGCCCAATATTTTTTCCTGTTGGACCAGTTGGGAAAAATTTCTGTCAACCAATCCGATCGGAGCTTGTAATCCCACCATAAGTTGTCACCCTGGGTTTTTAAGGGAGTAGGTGGGGCCAATAATTACGCACACAGCACTTTGCAGTTATTGATTTGTCAAAAATGTTTGGAATTATGTATGATTTTTGTTCCACTTCTCACATGTACACTACTTTGTATTGGTCTTTCACGTGGAATTCCTGACAAAATGTGGAAAACTTCAAGGGGGCCAAATACTTTTGCCAACCACTGTATAATAAGCATGGTGTGCCTTGGCATATTAGTAAAGAGATCTCTGCCCCAAAGAGCTTACAATCTAAGTTGGAGGGACAACATACAGATACAAGTGGGGGAGGGATAAAGTGCTTGGACAGCTAACAATCATTAATAGTGCTGGTTTTCAGAAAGGTAGGATAACCATTTAGATTTAAAAGAGCTAAATGATGTCACCTGGAAAAGTGAGACATGGAGAGTTCCAAAGGTAGGGAGCAGCAAGTGAGAATGGTTTATGATGGGAGAAAGCAGTGTTCGTAGGGGGGTTGTAGAGAAAATTGCCTTGCAACTAACACAGGGCACGTCCAGGAACATAAGGAACAAAGTTTAAGGGTGAGACCACACTGCAACGCACAGGAAGCGCACACGAGTTATCACATGCGATTGCATGTGCGATTCCGGTGAGTTACCAAAACGGATATGGATGCGCTGTCGCATGTGCATTGGAAATCACAGGAGTTTTTGCGCTCCCTTGGTTTCCATTATATGTGAAATCGCATGCGCAAACACGATAAAATTGCATTATTTTGGCCTAGCCATAAATCCCTAAATGTTAATATCTGTACATTAAATAGTACCCCTAGCTCAATCTGCTTGGAGTTTCTTTTAAATTAGCCTTATGTTGCATGTTGTTTAATAATAACATTTCACCATATGATTTGGCTTTTAATTTTTTACATATGTAGTTTGCAAAATTTCAATTTCTGGTGGGTATTATCAACCAATTATTTTCTTTGAAACCAGGAAAACACATTCTTCGGGTATTTTTAAAATCGGAGCAGGAACCAGTTTTTTGCACAAATAAGTTGATAAAAAGGTGAAAAAAATAAATAAAAATAGAACAGTGTTTCAAAGCAAACTTGTAATATCCTATAGAAAAACACTGCAAAAAGGTAACAGTCAAACTGCAATACGGTAAAAAATAAACAAAAGCTGGTTATGAGGAACAAAGAGAAAACAAAATGCCCAACATTTAAATTCTAAAACTAACAAAAAAAATATTTTGCTGGTCTACAAAACTTTTAATACAGTGGTGAAATGTAAGTTCTAAAGCATGATATTAATAATATATACTAAATATATATTATTGATATCATGCTTTAGAAAAACACTAAAGCAAGTAGGTTTTCTAGTATTTATCATGTCAGTCTTTGTAGAGACCCATCCAAAGTTCCAAGTGAATTAAATCACCAAAAGAATTTGGTTTTGCAAGAATACAAATGGTTATTTAAGGCAGTGCCTCCTCACACAGTCCAGGACTGTTCTATAAGAAGACATTTCAGAGAGCGTCCTTCCCATATGACATGTCTGAGAAATGTGGAGGAGGAGGGGACAAACCAGCACTTTGACAGCAAGGAGTGTTTAGGGAAAATCCAGGGGTGAGAACCTAGTGTTTTTTTTGACTGAACAGTTTTTGATTGTTGTTTGGTTAACTTTTTTTTATTAAAACAAACCTGTTTATCTCAATGCGTTTAGCATCTGGGGCTGCCGTTCTATTTTTGCACTATTTATTTTGCACTGAAATGTCCATATATTTTGCATGAAATCTGTTACTTCCAATTGCTTTGGTTCTTAATACACCAGGTAAACCCTTTCTATCTTATGCTAATATTTAGACTTTATTTATCCTTTAAAGCACTGAGATTTGCATTGATATTGGTGTGTGAAAATGGTTCTGTATTTTCTGTCTTAGCAGAGTACCGCATGTGAGAATAAAATTGATTTTTTGAAAGTTCGGGATATTCAAACATGTTACCTAGACCATTTCTGGTCCTAGAGCTATTTACATTAAGTTACCATTAATATTTTAATTGTATTTCATTAGAACTTTTTGAACTACTTGACTCCCATTGACTTTAATGGGTCTGTTTCCAAACTTTCGAACTTTTCTAGTTCGAAAGTTCGAAAATGGACGAACTTTCGGAAGTTCGGCCATCTCTACTCCTGTACCTCTGACCTGGCAAATGAAGCATAAATTATCCTAGATTCCTCCTTTTCGATACCACAATTGATAGAGGCCACACTTAGGTGGGACAGATGGGATAAGTCAAATTTGCCTTCCTTTTCTTCATCACAACTGCTACTTATACTATAAATGGCTTTGTGTTAAGTGAATCCCTGTTGGAAAAATGTTATTCTCCCTCTTTATAAAGCATTGGTAAAGCCTCATTTGGAAATGAAAAGTGTTCAGAGAAGGGCAACTAAATTAATAAGGGGATTGAGGGAGCTTAAATATGAAGAGAGATTGGATAAGTTACAATTATGTACGCTAGAGAAAAGGCGCTTGCGTGGGGATATGATTACTGTGTATAAATACATTAACAGGCCATACAATAAACTATCTGGGGCATTGTTTACCAATAGAACATGTGAGAGGACACCTGAATATCCCTTAAGACTTGAAGAAAAAAGTTTAGGCTTCAAGTTCCGAAAGGGGTTTTGAGTGTCTTCCAGTGATGATGATGATGACAGGTTCATTGGACAGTTTAAAAAAAAAAGCTGGATGAGTTTCTGCAAACAAGGAATGTTGCAAGTTACTGGTATTGATACATAAAGTAGAGTTGATGCAGGGATATTTGCGGTTCCCGCTTGGAGTTAGGAAGGTATTTTTTTCCCCTTCATAAATTTGGTGGGGGCTTTTTTTTTGCCTTCCCCTGTAACAGTTAGGAAGGAAATGTGAATATTGCTAGATGATTTGGACTGGATGGACGTATGTCTTTATTCAACCTCAAATACTATACTATACTAAACTATACCTCCAAAAGCTGAAGCAGACAGGAGGAGGATGGAGGGCCTGCTTGCACTAATGCAGATCTGGACTGCAGGACAGGAGCAGTAGGTAGCAAAGGTTAGGGCCAAGCATCCATAGTGCCAGGATTAAATTTAGGAGTATAGCCAATCCCTTGTAACTGTGGCAGGCTGTGAGCAAATTCTTAAAGTTATGTGAAATAGGTAACACACAGGAGACACGTACAGTTGTGTTAAATAGTCCAAGGCATGGACACAGGCTTGTTTTGGTCTGATTATTTCAGCAAATTTACTGATTAATATATTGATCGGTGTAGTCTGTTGGTTAAATTAAAGTGGCACAGCTGTAACCAGCATCCAATTTAGGTTGCACAAAACTAAATGTTTCTATTGTACTTCCACACCTTCTGTAAAGCATGGAACATTATATGACACCATTAACAAAGATATTTAAGTGTAGGTATCAAACTTTGAACAGCACATGGGGGAAGCAATGGAGGGATTTATGTGGATATGTGAACAGACGTGCCGTTTAGGCCTCCTTTTAAAAGGTGTTAAGTTTTGTGTAAAAGTAAACCTTTTTTACATTGGCTGCGTAGCGCTATTTCCCAAAAGTTATGGAAATGGCGCTGCCACTGCAGATTTTTTCCTAAAACCAAAATTCATTAAATACAAATAGTATGTGTCCGTTCCACTTATATAAAACCATCCTTTACCTGTAGTGATTTCCAAAAGCATATATAGAAAGAATCAGATGCAAGACCCTCAAGGATTGCAAGCTGATTGAGACCAGAAATTGTCATGTAATAAAATTGTATAGTAAGGTTTTTATAAAATGTATTGATCACTGTGTTATTGGGAATATCATGATTAATTTCATATCTGGCCGTTTGGATGTTGCACCTACTGCTTCAGAAAGTTGTAGAGCCTAACAATCTCCTTTGTCTGTTTGACAGACTGCACTTGTAGGCCTTTGCTTTCTTTTGTTAGGTATCAGTTTTTGTTTACTTAAGATTCCACACTCCTAGCTAGAAACAGAGCCATCCATCATCACTCTAGTTATGTAACTCACAGGTGTGCCCCAACAACATACTACATTCTTCTTTCTCACTTAAGCAAAAAGAAAATAGCTTAAAAGGACAACAATAATGTGTTCTACAACACTGTAGAACTGTCTTCCAGCAGATGTGGTAATGGCAAGTTCATTGAATAGCTTTAAAAGTAGGCTAGATATGTATCTAAAACTAAAAAATACTGAGAATTACTGGTATAAATACATATACTGCAGTTCTGGTTGATCCAGGGATACAGTCCAGAGGACACTCCAGCACACTGCTTGTTGGCTGTTCGCCAGATGAATAGGTAGGTACAAACCCCCCTACCCTCCTGAGGAAGGGACAGGGTGTCCCGAACCATTGTATTCTGTTGTTTGAATAAATATTCCTGGATTCACCATTGTAGTGTGTTCTTTCTTGTGCTATTGATCCAGGGATACTTTGGGCTTTTGCAGTGGCCCCCCCCCCCCTTTAGCTGTTTGGCTTTTTTGCCTTCCTCTGGATCAACTGTTAGGAGGTAGGGTTAAAAAGGAGGGTGAAAACGTTGGACTTGATGGACGTACAGTATATCTTTATTCAACCTCAATTACTATGTTACTATGTAAAGTAACTCAGCCTGCTGCTTCCAATTTAACTAAACGTGTTATTACAGTGTACTTATCCTTAAATGTCAAGCAGTCAGGACTTTTCTCAGGCATGGTATGAAATATTGGGTAAGTTTGGATTTTCACTGCTTTTGCAGTGGCTGGGTCATTTCCAAAACTGGAAAACAGCACAATGCATCTGATGCAATAAAATGTAAGTAACATTGTGTGCTACTATTTAGCGCAACATGTAACAACTGTTGTGCACTTTAGAGTGCTCTTTTCTTTACTGCTTCCTGCAATGTATTATTCTGAAATGCCCCCTTTAGAAAAGGTAATAAAATTATGAACAGGAAACAAACTATTTAAAGGGGTCATCTCTGGCTGAGCCAAACTTAATAACCCTACAACTTTGATATTAGTTTTTCCACACTTAAAAGCAAATTCTATTTCTGGAAAACTACCAAACTAGGGGCTAAGATAATTCCTAAAGTAAGATTATAAACATACAAGGAGATTCAATATAAGTTTTATATTGTTAAAAATAGTGCCTAAACCTAACCCCTTGTGAAATATACATATTACAAAGCCTGCATCATGTTTCTAATGTAAATACATTTTATATGTGTTTGTGTCTTAAAGGGAAAGGTGACAACTGGGTTGCCAGACCTTTTATTCTATTCTATGGACAGAGGCCAGACTGGCTAGGCCAGACTAGTGTTTTTTTTTAAAGTGCACACTAGTGTGGCCCAGTTGATATTACATACTAGTGCTCTGCCATGCGTTAATCAGATCTCATGCAATGCACTTTTTTTTAATGCAAAACCATATACAAAGGACCCACAAAATATATGGGCCCCCAAGTACACTATATAGGGCACACGCACTGTTTAACTGCAAAATTGAAAAATGTATTCATACACCATACACAATACACCGTATACAATACATAATATACTCAGAAGATATAAGCCTAAAAACAGATACATCATTTGGGGCGCCCATATATTTTGTGGGTCCTTTGTATATGGTTTTGCATTAAGATAATTTATACACTGGGAGCTCCACCGCAAAGGTGTTGCACAACTGCTTATTTCAGTAGTAGTGCAGGTAGGATACCTTGATGGTTAAAATCCACTTTTTTTGCACAATCGTAAGCTCTCAGATTGTGCAACAAAGTTCTAGTGAAACAGTGCTTATAATAGTAGATGTCACCAAGAGCACATCTAATACGTTAGACAAATTCAACAAGGGCCTGAATGACCACTTGGGATTTAGGTCACTGAACAATGCCATTTTTGATCAAATTTCTCAAAAAATCAGTTTGTTGAATTTTTGATTGACCTTTGACAATATTGAGCAGTTGATGGGGAAAATGTTGATGGGGTCAGGTAAAAACTAACATCTGATTGGTTAGGGCAAATTAGCACCATTTTTAACGATAAGAACTTTTAATGAATAACCCTGATTATTTCTTTTGGGAAACTGTCAAGAATGGACATGTAACTACTTTCAAATGCCTAACTGTAATGGCTTTTTCAGCAGGTGCTTCGCTTTCACTACCTTGTTGTTTTTAAATAACTGCACAGTGAGAGATTTTGTAAAACAAACAAGAAAAATTTTAAGTGCACTCTTGTGAATAAATATTATTTGCAAAAATTGCAATCTGTGCAGTTTCATGACAACGTTCTGGGGGCTTAATCTACTTCTTTAGGAATTTAAATTTTAATATTTTGTGAACTTGTTTTTCCTGTGAGTTTGTTTTCTTAAGATTAAAGGGGAAGTTTAATGCAAATACATGTACTTTTCAGGAAAAAGTGCAGTATTTTTTCATCCCAATAACCTTAATCTGCCCATTTACCATTGTGTCTGTGTATAAATAAATGCAACCAAAATACTGACTTCCTGTGTGCAGGACCCCTAATAGAGACCGTTATGGTCTTGCCCTTGATCCAGTGCCTGGGTTGATTCAGTTGCTCAGTAGAGATCTGAGCATCTTTGACCAACAGCCAATCAGTAGAAATTACTGTTAGGAACATTCCAAGGAAGTGGTGCATCCTGGGAAGAAGGACCGTTAGAACCTGAAATGTCAGCTCACTAATGTCAACAGCAGGGAACAGCAAAGTGTATGAAATCAACTGATTTTTCAAAATGGGAGAGAATGTGTGGAATAACTAAGAAGGCATTACACAAACTAACAATTTAACAAATATTGATCATTTCCACTGAACTTTCCCTTTAAGGATAAATACAACCATGAAATAAACAGGGAAATGCAGGGAATTAGCATTAAATCAAAAACAATTTTATTATTATAAGCTTGAACATAACATTTCTTTTATAATCTGTTAAATAATAAATAAATGTAAGGGAAAAAAATAGGTTGCTGCCATAAAAAGGACACTTACCAAAAACCCTAAAGTAAGTTTACCATTTACATTACTGATAAATGGCCAATCCTGTTGGTACCAACAATATTGGTAATTTTTTGGTTCTGTGTGTACTGTGAAACATCCATTTCGTTCAGCGTCAGCATCGGAAAAATTCCCCTGATTGCTCCTTTTCCTGTAGTAGAGGGAGTTGGCCATGATCATTAGGGTGTATAGCAGTCCCAAATCTCCCCCTCCATTGCCGCCACCTTGAGAATGTGCGCACACCTCATTGACTTAATAATGCCAGAAATATGAGGTCTGGGCTAGCAGCCTCAGGTGGCCTTGTAATGCTTCAGAATATTACCATATTAACAACACACAGTTCTGTTTATGGCCAGGATCCATTACTCACATTCAGTCACACTAATAAAGTGTAAACAAGAAAAGAGATAATCAATGCACATTTCTGGGCCCCATATACTATCATAATATCTGTGCTAGTGCAAACAGTAAAAACATGGGGGGTTTTAGTTACAATTTTATGCATAAAAGTGAAAAGCCTTCCAAACAAGGTAACCCCGGTATGGAAGGTCCTAACAGTTTACACTCCCTGCTTGGTTGCATTTTCACTTCCGCCCGCCTACTGGCTTTTAACAAGGAGGGAAGAGGCCTGACATTCAATGCTTAGTATTCAAGGCGTAAAACCTCCAATTAAAGGGGCGTGTTGGGGGTGCTACTACCACATGGAAGCTTGGTCTATCTTCCTGCAGAGAAACTCTTTAATACTAATGTTGCCATAGGAGTGCTCCCACAGCCCTTCCTTTCTGTTCACTAATAAAGTGCGGCAATTCACAAATTTGGTATGTGTTAGACCAATGAATGGACAGTGCTGATAATAAGAAGATCCCCACCAATTAAAACATGTCTGTATACAAAACACTTTAAATGGAATGTCTTTTTTTCCCTAATTCCCACTATTCACATTACATCATGGTAAAGACAAACAAGGAAATATTCTTTCACCCACTGCCATTGGAAAAGTATTCAAGCATCCACATCAATATGAGTTCCTTAAAGTACTGAGAGCTTGTTATAAAGGCTGAGGAACAGGCTCAAGATCTACCCTTCCCCCAACACCCAAAAAAAGCTCTTTAAAAAAAGAAAGTTAAACTGCAGTTTTATAACAAATGAAAGAGACAAGAATGATTGAGAGAATTGGATATTTTTAGACAACTAAAATACACTGTCTAGTTTCCATGGTGCTGGCCTCATATCTAAAGATGCAGCTTAAGGTACATCCAGCATAATTTGTGTCTATTAGAGAAGCAAATAATCTATCAGCACCAAAAGCATTGACAAATTGGGTATTATTTTGTTTTGTGCATAAAAACTGTAAAAAAAAAAAGTTTAATTTAAATAGTAGAAAAGTAATGTTTTTGTCCTTTTGTTTGAAATCCTTCTTGATTGATATCCTAGACCACATACACTTTCATAAATAGCAAAAAGTATTCAGTTGTTATTCTGTGCTAACGGAATGCCTAATCTCTCACCTTTTGTGAAATAAAAAAAAAAATCTCATAAGAAAAATTTTCCACTTTTGCCCTAATCATATTTTAATAAACCATGATAAGGGCAAAAGTGGGACATTTTTCTTATGAGATTTTATTTTTTATTATTTCACAAAAGTGGACAGCTATTTATTTTCTGCTCTCATTTTGGTTTCATCTCCCATATGCATTCCCTTACATTTTGAATTGTTAAGTTTTAAATACACTTTTAATTGCATTTGCCTGTTTTCTTTTATTACCCCAGTCACAAATGTTTGTATGATCTGCATTCAGATATCTTTTCTTACTGACCACAAGTAATGCTTTCTTGCTTCCCATCTGTTTACTACCCCTTTAATTTAGAGTATGACTATAATTATCCCTATCTGTTTCCTTTCAATGTTCAGATTCTTATTATTTCACTATTCTTGAGTTAAAGGGATATTATTGACCCCAAAAAGCATTGGTAAAACCCCCACTAATGATGCTCTAGAACCTTCTCATTATGAACACATAAAAATTACTTTTGGTATTGTAAAATACATAAAAATACTTTGATTTGTGTTAAGGTGGCCATACAAATACTTCATTTTCAGCCAATCGGTCAATTGGTATAAATTCATCGAAAAAATTCTGGTGTGTCAGCTAAGGAAAAGAGACCAATTCTATTGGTCGAGTTTGGCCAACACAACGCAGTTTTCGTCTGGTGACGCAAATCAGCCCTCAAGTTCAAAACATATTATTTAGCCACAATCCTTGCTTATGTAAAAACTGAACCAGAGGATTTCTGCCAATGTTTTGCTGCGTTATTACATAAACCTATTAAATTGGCAACACAGTAATAAACTCTTTAACAGCAAATCTTCATTCAGTTTCTTCTTGTATGTTGAATTAGCTACATTGTGGTTTTCAGTCAAAATAAATGTACTATAAAAATTGTACCAGAATGACATCTACTAGGTAGTTTCAGAAAAGAGTGACCTTCACAAAATGGTAATGTTTTTATTTTAAACTGTCACACTTTGTTTTTAACCTTATTCGTTCTTTTGAGGTTTACCACAACACTTGCATATTTACGCTCCATGTAAAAAAACTGATAATGTTGTATATAAAGGTTTGCTATAAACATATGTGCTATACGTCCCTCAAGCAATGTCACCTCCTCAACTATTAAATACATGACGTACATTAACAACTGTGCACTTCTTTTTCCCCCTTCTCTTCCATCTAAGCCAAACATACACCTGCACAAAACAACTATACCCACATGTGTACACAGAACTGCTAGTCAATAATAATCCGCTGTTTATAGTTTGCATTAATCAATCAAAAAAAATGTCTATAATACATTGCCCGAGAGAATTTTAAACACCTAGGGGGTTATTCAATAAAAGTTCCTATCGTTTAAAATGGTGCTAATTTTGGCCCAACCAATCAGATGTTAGCTTTCAAATGTTACAAAAGTTCTGATTGGTTTAAAGAACTTTTGGTTTAAAGAACTTTTATTGAATCTCCCTGCTAGACTTTACAAAACCCTAAAACTAAATCCATCAAAATAAGAAAAAGTAATAAGGACATGGCAATAATCTGTTCAGCATCATCTGACAATTTATCATTCAATCTCGCTTGATGTCTTCTGTTCTAAGAAATGTCTGTTTGTTAAGCCTCATACACATGTGCGACCCTGACTGTTTTTTTTTTTTATATATGAGGAATTGCTGAGGGCAGTTCCTCTACATCCCTCTGGATAAGAATCCAAAGGTCCTGTAGGGCTCTGGAAAATTGTATACTATTATCTCATTACTAGCCAGTTAAGTTTCTCCAGCAATGCACAGGAGCCCTCTCACGCATGCGCAGAAGAGGAAAATCCACACACGGATTCACGGACGCAGGTTTAGCATTTTATTATATAGGATGGGGAATAAAATGGAAAATTCTTTCATAATTACCGCAATTTTCTTTTCCTGGACTGAACATGGCAGTGGTCACTAATGGGTTAATCCCTCCATCACCACGTGGGACAGGAAGTATGCAAGGCTTTAAAGGCTGATCCCTCCCCCCCTCCCAGTCAGTCCAGATTTAGTCCCGAGCGTGAGTCATTGAGGGGAGGGAGATAAGTGACCACGACCATGTTCAGTCCAGGAAAAGAAAATTACGGTAATTATGAAAGAATTTTCCTTCCATGGCAGTGGTCACTAATGGGATATGCCCAAGCTGTGAACTGAAATGAGGGGAGGGTATGCATTTGAGAGAGAAAAAAAATTATTTGTACATAACAGATTTTAGAACTTCTTCCCCAAATCTTGAGGAAGATAAGTTTCATTTGTAATGTTTGAGGAAAGTATGAATGGAGCTCCAGGTTGCGGCCTTACAGATGTCCTGGATGGATACTCCCACTTGGCATGCACGAGATGTTGCCACTGCTCTTGTGGAATGTGCCTTGATGCCAGGGGGTGTGACCTGCTGAGAGGCTCAGTAAGCTTCTTTAATGCAGGTGGTGATCCACCTTGCCACAGATGATTTTGTTGGTTTGAGACCAATTCTCTTTCCTGCTTATAAGATAAGGAGGAAGTCAGATTTCCTGAATTTGGATGTTTTTTCAAATGTAACATTTGATGTATCTGGCTATGTCCAGGTTGTGAAGGACTTTCTCTTCCTCAGACTGAGGGTTAGGAAAAAAATATGGAAGGACTATATCCTCATTAATATGAAAGTCTGTGATGACTTTGGGAAGAAAGAAATTGTGCATTTTAATAATTAGTCTGTCTTCTAGGAAAAGGAGATGTTGATCCGAAAGTTTGATCTCTGAGATCTCTGCTACTCTTCTGGCTGAAGAAATGGCTAAGAGAAATGCGAGTTTCCAAGTGAGTTTGGTAATGGAAATGGATTCTATAGGCTCAAAAGGTTCTTTTGTTAATGATTTTAGGACAAGGGATAGGTCCCAAGGAACAGGTTTTACTCTCCTGGGTGGTAACTGTGAATGTCGCCTTCTTGTTGGGGAATCTGGAACAGAATATTTTGACTTTGTTGTTCGTTGAGGATGCCAACCGAATCTCTGAACTACCAGATTGAAAACTCGTGGGTGAAGAGCATATTCCCCCGAGTGGATCTTGAACCTGCTCAGGAAGTCCGCTTGAACATTTTGTTGCGAAGGGAGGTAGAGAGCTTTGAGATCTGCCAGATTCGACTCTGCCCATAGGAGAATTGCTTGGGATAAGTTGTGAAGACGATAGCTCCGTGTTCCCCCTTTCCGATTTATGTAAGATATTGCAGTAGCATTTTCTGCAATGATGAGGACTGTTTTCCCCCAAATAATGGGAAGGAATTTGATTAGGGCTAACTGGATCGCTTTCAGTTCTTTGAAATTGATTGATGTTAATTTTGTGTGTCCCGGCCAAGAGCCCTGAACCCATTGGTCCAGACAATGGGCTCCCCAACCTTTTAAGCTTGAATCTGTTGTGATTCTTATCTAATTTTTGTGACCCAATTGGATGGGCTTCAGGTTGGTGGGATTGGTCCACCACTGTAGAAACTGTATAGTGGAACTTTGAAGGTGAATAAGTTGAAGAGGGTCTCTCTCTTTCTTCTCCCACTGGCTTAGGAAATCCATTTGAAGTTGCCTTAAGTGAACCATGGCCCATTGAACTGAGTGAATTGTGGAAACCATTTTACCTATTAGCTGTTGGCAGGAAATGGCTGGCATAGTGGTTTTGGTTTGTGCTTTTAAGACCAATTTTGCTAATTCTTCTTTCTTTGTAACAGGAAGAGAAATTTGGTGTAGTTTCATATCTAGACTGGACCCCAGGAAGTTCTGAGTTGGGTTGAGCTGTGATTTGGTCCAATTTATCAGCCATCCGTGTCTCTGTAGGTAGGCCAGGACCTTGTCTCTGCTGAGAATGGATGTTTGAAAACTTTGACTTCTCACTAGGATGTCGTCGAGGTATGAGAACAGGAAAATACCCTCCATTCTGAGAGAGGCAATGAGAGGAGAGAGAATTTTCGTGAAGATCCTCGGAGCGGTTGCTAACCCAAACGGAAGAGCTTTGTACTGGTAGTGGTTGTTTAGTGTGAAGAATCTGAGGAATTTCCGATGATTTGTGAGTATGGGTATATGTAGATAGGCATCTTGGCATCTTCGTGAGCCAATCTCCTTTTCTTAAGTGAAGTGTTATGGAATTGAGGGTTTCCATTTTGAAGGTTTTGATGTTCAAGAAGAGGTTTAGCGTTTTCAAGTCGAGGATTGCTCTGTATTCTCCTGATGTTTTCCTTTTTAAGAACAAGCGAGAGTATACCCCTGAGCCTGCTTGTTCTACTGGTAGAGGTTCTATTACTCCTTTTTTTAATAGGTCTGAAATTATTTTTTGAAGGGCCTGAAAAGCCTCTTGATTCCTTGGGATGGAGGAGGAGACGAAGGAGTCCGAAGGCATTGTCTTGAACTGAAGGTGATATCCTTTTGATATGGTTTCTAATACCCATTAGAAACCCACTCTCAAATGCCGGTGAAATAGAAAATTTCTTGTCCAGATCTTCCCATTCATTAGATATCATGTTGGACATGGTGGGGTGAAGATAGAAGGTACTTTTCGTAGAATGACAAGAGAACATTCTGTCTGAAGTGGAAGGAGTATCTACTTCTTGTTCTGCAAGAAGGGTTGCCCTCATGGCTTTAATCAAATTTTGTATGGTTTCTGGGGAAAACGATTCGTCTGTATCATTATCTGATTCTTGACCTTGATCTCTGGTTTGATTGGCCGGTCCAGTGGACTGGCTAGTTTCCATAAACAAATCTGATCTGTTAGGCTCAGAAGGAATTTTATCCAGAACTGTTTGGGTAATTTGTTTGACCATTGTGTCCATCATGCAGGACATGGATTCCATTACCCATTGATTAACATCTTGTTTCTGTTGTTCTTTATCGATGAAAAAAGCTGCAGTGCATTCTTCACAGATTTTTTTGTGTGAAATGGCAGGGTTATTGCAAGATAAACATTCCCTTGTGGATTTCCTTTGTTTCTTCTCAGAAGTTCTGTGGCGAGATGAATCACTGAAAAATATAAGAGTACAATAGTAAATATAAGCACCCCTCCCCCCCCCATGGTATACTTTACCCATTGATATAGGTGCTCACCCCCTGGACCTGGATCGTGATCTAGAGCGGTGCCCCCTGGAGCTCATGGTCACCAAGTAAACTGAGGATAAAAAATACAATATGTATAATCCATAGAAAATGGTGTATGATACAGGAAGTCAAGACCTGAATGTACCTATATTGAGTGTTAGAATCACTCAGATAGCAACCAGAACAGAGGATTGCAGTGGATTGTGCTTGGAAACAGTAGCACCGGGAAGAGAGCTTTTCACGCTGTCTTTTTAAATAGATGCAATGACATCATCGCGCATACCCGGAAGTGTCGCACAAAGACCCAAGTTAGGGCTGGGGCGATGTAAAAAGACTGCTCTTTCCACCCAAAACCATTGGCACAAGCCCTAATAACTGGTTGTCACCCTGACACTGGTAAAATCATTGGCTTCAATTCTGATAAATGAATGTCACACATACACTGGTAAAATCATTGGCACAAACTGACCCATGGTTGTCACACAGACACTGGTAAAATTATTGGCACAAACTCTGATTAACGGTTGGTACTCAGACTCTAATAAATGGTTGGCACACACACTGATAAAATCATTGGCACAGACTCTGATAAATGGTTATCATACAGACACTGGTAAAATCAAGGAGGAGAGACAGCACCAGGCTTAGAGTTACGCGCACCACATCGGACGGCCTTAGGTAGAGTAATGTCAGATGTTGCAACGTGACGATGTTAGACAACGCAACATCACGTGAGTAACTTGGGGCCTGATCCACTTCTGTGTTCAGAAGTACTTACAAATGTACATCAAACACACTGCATCCCATTCGACCCTCAAGCTCCTCCTGGACTTCTGCAGTGATCTGTCCGTATCACGTAAATCATATAGAACAACAATGGTGGAGGCAGTTCCACTTTATCTCAAAAAACGTTTTTATTCAGGATATCTCAAAAAACGCTTTTATTCACATGTGTGAATAAAAGCGTGTTTTGAGATATGCTAGGAGTCTCTGTTTCCTATAACTGCCTCCACCTTTGTTGTTCTATTTACTCGCAAATGTAGTTACATTACGGGAACCATTAATTTTTAGTTTGCTGGGGTCTCCGGGCCCCAGGCACCTCTCGTGCCCTGGACAGGAGTACCTCCTTTCCCCCCCTGATGGTGGCCTTGTGTTTTTACCCCACTTCTTAACCCCTATGATGTAAGAATATATTAAATCAAAGATATTCAAATCACAAAATACACTGGGGGGTCAGAGAGCTTCACTGATATTTACTGATTTGCACATTCCTGGTAGCAATGCTGTAGTGTGAAGATGTCAGCTGCAGCAATATTAGCTTCTTAAATGGGAATGTGTATCTTCTTAAAGGGGTAGGAAGTGTGTGGTTTTC
Source organism: Hymenochirus boettgeri (assembly GCA_019447015.1). NCBI lineage: Eukaryota > Metazoa > Chordata > Amphibia > Anura > Pipidae > Hymenochirus > Hymenochirus boettgeri. The sequence continues at coordinate 200,589,132 of CM033473.1, read as the reverse complement.
TTTATGCTGTATGTATAAATATACAACATGTGCAACATAATAAAGTGAACCTGATCTTATCACAACTCTGTGTGATGTATTTCTCAGTAGTGTATCTTTTCAAAGTGGAATGTTGGATGCAGAGTTGCCACATCAGTGAAACATGTATGAAATCTTATTAAAAGCATGGGTGAGTTAGAATTAACATTGTTAAATTAGTAATAAATGTACCAATTTAAGGAGCATCAAAGGGCATGTCCACCCCCCCAACTAAAATTTGCCCCACTGTTGAGCCCACTGTGTAGTGTTAAAATATCCCTACCTTTCTCTTATGCTCCATTTGGTTGTTCTGCAGAGCCTAATGAAAGTCCATGAAACTCTGTGGGTAATCCATGTCTGCCTCTTCCTGCTCCTCTGAGAAGTGGCTTAAGCAGTGGAGCTAATAAAAAAAGCACCAGTACCCCACCATCTAAAGCTAGTTACAGACCTGCAACCATTACCTACCAATGGACATTTTAGGGAGAGAACTTTTTTTCCAGTTTGGGCTTGTAGCTAGGGGGTGGGGCTTATGGGTATGTTCCAACCTTGAACTTGTTGGCAGAGCAGTGGTGCTGGTGATGTCACATCTCACAGTACTAGCAGGAAAAAAACACTTATACTGCTGTAACTTTTGATAGACTGCAGTTAAAAACATGATCCTGTCATTTTAAAGGTAATAGTGTGCTCCTTTTAATAAAGGCCATTTGTATGGAGACCAAAGTTCCCCTTTAATGAGAATAAAGGATTTAATGCCCTTCAAATAAAGTGACCCATTCTGCAGAAATCACAGAGAATCCCATTCCCTCTCCAACCCACTACACACTTAATTTGAAAAACCTAATTGTTACAATGCAAACCTCTTGCAGGGTATCTAGTGTTGTGTAACCAAAATATGTATATGTAACCTACAAACTAAAGGACACTCATTCATCAAAAATATTGTGTGATAGAATTTCTCTTCGCATTAAAAGAAACAGACCTTTATGCCAAAGTTTTTTTATAAATTCTAAAATGATGAAAAACGGTATGTTTTTCCATAGCGACAATAGCATTCAGCCACTACTCTTAATTACTGGCTGCTACACTCCCTTATAAACTAAAATCTTATTATTAGTCATCTGGGACTTTATTTTAAAAGTGAGTTTATTCTGCACTATAGTTAGCCCATACACTTTTTTTAATCTTTAAAGTGCCAGTACCCTAATAGAAACAAAGTAACAGGAACAACTAAAAGTATTGATGCAGCATAGTGCAGCGGTAGAATCAGCAATGTGTATACATCAATAGGCATTACCTTTTATAATGACTTTTTCCGGGTTATCAATGCTTTATAAATTGCATTAACATAGTAATTGATGTTAAATAAAGACATATGTCCATCTAGTCAAACCTTTATACCATCCTCTTAAACCCTACCTAACTTTTGATCCAGAGGAAGGCAGAAAAAAACAGCTAAAAACGGGGAGGGGGGGGGGTGGAATACTTTCTGGCTACAAATGGCATTTGGAAAGTATCCCTGGAAAAGGCTTGGCAAACCAGACAGATCTTTTTCAGATATAGGGTTTTATTCGGGGTTAAACATGCAACACAGAATAGCTTTAAGACCTTTCCAAGTGATGTCATTGAATGGCAGGTTGTCCTTTTGGAATGTCATTTTGTACAGGCATTTTTGGGATGTTACTAATTGTAGATCAGGGCTGAACTCTAACATTTATATTTATTTGCATGTTTTTTGTGTGCCATTTCAAATCACAAAATAGTATATTTAATCTTAAATTTGCAATTTATAATAATAATATTTATATGCAAGTCCTTCCGTGGACTTGTTCAATTTAGGCTAGAAAAGATCTCTCTATCTGAAGTTGTCCATTGAGGTCACTTGAGGCAAGCAGCTATTGCAAGGCTGAGGAACTCTGGATTTCCCCGAGAACTTTCTTATTTTTGGAATAATGTAATAAATACATTTACTCATATTTGTAAAAGAGACTGCATTCAATGTTACTTTCAGGCTGAGGCCACACTACAACGCACCAAATTGCGCACACAATCGCGAGCATCGTCACACGCTATTGCGTACATGATTTGTATGCGGTGGCGCGCATTACGCGCTTACCCGTGCATTTTCGTTATTTTCAGTAAGAAAAGGCATGCGATTGCACCAAAAAAATGCTTGAACGCAAAATGGAAACGGACGCGCAATTGCGTGCGCATCGGAAATTGCAGGAATTTGCACATTCCCGAGATTCCCATGTTTTTGAAAATCACAAGCACAATCACAAGCGAAAACACACGAAAAACGCCCTAGTGTGGCCTAGCCCTCACACAGGATTTTTTGTCTACAAGACAGGGATACTGTTCATAATCACACAGCTTTAAATTTCCATTCCTTGTTACCGATTAGTTTTAATACATTCTAAAATAAATTGCAATAGTTTCTATGTCGTCATGAGGATCTTACACTAATTATTGATCAGTTTTGCTGTAAATGTATTTTTATGTGTTCATTTTTAATGTGGGAGGCGGTTGAATAACGTGGCGCTCAGCCAAATGCGTCTGGCGTCCGTGCATATTTACAGCCTTAGGTTAGTATATGAGATACTCTACAAGATGACTCCTGGCTCCAAATGACAATCTAAAAAGGATCCCTGGATCAAAAAGAACATACAGGGTTATTCAATAAAATTTCTTATCATTTGAAATGGGGCTAATTTTGCCCCAACCAATCAGATGTTAGCTTTCAAATGTTAAATAAGATCTGATTGGTTGGGGCAGCATTAGCGTTCCTATAACACCACTATCCAATCACGCCCTTAACACTTGGCTATATGCTAATTGGGATTTTCCAGGGTACTTAATTGCCACAGATTCTTGTACAAGTCATTCTGAATTGAGAAAGCCAGTCGGATGACGAGCGAAACGTCTTCAAGAACTAAACTTCAAGTCCAGTTGATCTAGTTGAATACAACAGATATACCATGACCTGGATGAATGAGAACCTTCACAAGCACCATTTTAAATGATAAGAACTTTTATTGAATAACCCTGTTAATGTATTAATCACAGTAATTTCCAATATTTCATTATTGCCTGAATGGGTAGTTCTAAAGCTGTTTTGTCTGACAATAATATAATGTGTGTACAGAGCTTAAGCCTTTGTCAGCTTTAAAGGGCATGTCCACCCTCTTTTCCTACTTTTCACATACTGTAGGGCATGTCCCCCCCACCTCCAACTGCTATATTCTTACTCCAAAAAACGCTTCCTTTCTTTATTTACTTAAAGCTCCTCACTCCTTCGCTGTTCTGGTCCAGCTCCCCTACCCGCTGGAACCACAAGCAGGGGGCCGGACCGGGAGCCACAGCTTTGATTGGCTGATAGGCAGCCAATCACAGCCGCGGCTGCCATCAGTGGGAACAGCGCTGGAACGAGGTGCTGTAAGTAAAGAAGGGAAGCGTTTTTTGGTGTAAGAATATAGTGGTTGGGGGTGGGGGGACATGCCCTACAGTATGTGAAAAGCATTTAACGCTGCCTTAGAAGAAGCCAGAGAGGGCTCCGCTGCGCATGTCTCTATCCCTCCCGGAGGCATCACAGAGGCAGAGACCTTTTGGACAGGAATAAAGCTCCTACCCTACAGTTTCCTAGACTTTAAATAGCCACTACAGAAGAAACACAAGGAGCAGGAATGTAAGGTAAGGATTTTTTATAATTGTACAGTGGGGCCAGTAGTTGGTGAATTTTTAGTTTGGGGGGTGGACATGCCCTTTAAGTTCTCCTTAAACTCACTCACTGTATATTTTACAACTGTAATCACTTCATTTCATTACATTGATTTGTAGCCTTACTTCATGGTTATGCCTTAAAATGCAAATCTCCTAAGACAATGTTTTATTTAAACACACATCCAATAACATTGCTCACCATTAGTTGAAATATTTCTTAGTAATGTATTCCTTCTTGTACAGAAGGTTACATTTTCCCAAAGAAATCTAGCAATTTTTATCTGATCTAGCATATTATTCCTGTGATTAAACCTATGCTGCATTATATCAAATAAAACAGTTTATAAGTGCCTTGTATTTGAAGATTATTTGCAGGTTTAATTTTCCGTCACTTAAACTGAAGAAAAGTAAAAAAAAACATAATACAATGTATGTTATTTCTCTCTATAGAAATAAGGTAAAATGCAATTTCTAATCATTAAAAGGGGATCATCATAAAAAATAAATGGATCTTCAATGTTACAAGGCAATAGAGCTGGATGTATGGGACAGCGTGTGGTTCAGAGATGTTTTTTTTTCTTCTATTTTTCTTCTTCCTTCCTAGGTTGGCGCTGGGATGAAAGTACAGAACAGGTCAAAAGGTCCTGTCCCAAGTAATTAGAGAGTTGCTTCTTTTATCTAATTGTACCTTGTTAAAGTATATCAGTGTCAGCCAGGTTAATTGGAACTTTAATACATAATTGATGTTAATTTATGGCCTTTTTGTTCCACACTACTCATTCAGACCTTAATGTCAGGATACAGTTTTCCTGTTATTATATACAGAAAACTAATATCCCCTTGAGGATAGTTTACTTTCAGCTTATAAAATATCTAGTACTACAGTGTGTATCAATTAGAGGGTCTGTTGAACCTAAATTTCCTAATATTGTGTATTTGACAGTAAACAAATGCAGTAGGGTTGAGTGTGTGCATTAAAAATATTATGGAACAGGTGAGCAGCTATGTTTGGTTTCTCAAATACATTATCAACTGCATTTATTTGGATTAATATCATTCATGTGTAAAGGTGACCATACATTAGGCTGATTTTATGTGCAATCCAACATACAATCCGACATTTCCATTGATTGGCCGGAAAATGTAACATTTTCCACATTTTATTATGCAACATTAGATCTTAAAATCGATCCTAATTCCGATCAGAAAAGTCTTTTTTTTTTAATTTGAGGTTGGTGGACATCGGTTATACAGTATTTAGCATACAGGGTATTTGTATTCTCAAAGTTAAAGTAACAAAAAGATACAGACGTTTTGTAGATTAATTCTAGACATATCGTATTATTTATTCTACCATATGTGGGTCAACCACAGTATTTTGAGTAGGGGAGGAAACGGATGGTGAGGGGAGGATGGATGAGAAGGGGGGTTTAACAAGGTGGGGGGAGGTAGGGTGAAGGGTAGGCTAGGGGGAAGGGGGGGGAGAGAGGGAAATAACAGGTAGGTTTAGAGTCATGGGTTGATCATATATGTCATTAGTGCGATGTTCTATACCAGTAACATAACATTTAACTTTAGCAAGCATCATAAAGTAGAGGCAGTATCCTTCATATTGCTAACATTAAGGGCACGGCCACACTGCAACGCAAACGCAATCGCACACAGAATCGCATGCGATTTCATGTGCGATTTCGTTGCATTTGCACATGCGTTTTTTTTTTATTTAATATTTGGGAAACACATGTGGTTGCGATTTAAAATGCGGAACACTAATCGCACATGCAATTGCATCGCACCCGAAAACGTGCGTTTTTCGGTGCGTTGCCGCGATTCCAATGATTTGAAAAAACGCAAGCACAAACGCAGAAAAATTGCAACAGTGTGGCCTAGCCCTAAAGAGATCTGAAAGGGGTATTTACCTTTATTATTTGTGCTCAGCGTCGGTGGTAGTTTCAGGGCCGTCTCTAGACTTCTGGCACCTGAAAAACAAAATCCAAATGCTGCTCCCCCCGTCACTCCGCCGGAAGGGGTGTGGTTTTATAATTGAAAGTGGGTGATATTTTGTCCAGAAGTAGGGTGTGGCTTGTCCAGGAGTAGGAGGGGCTTTATACACTTGACTGGTAAATAATGCCCACAATGATTGGTAAATGATGCCTACAGTGACTGGTATTAGATGCCCACAGTGACAGGTAAATGATGCCCAACATTGATTTTTGATCTGCAGGGCTGACAAACATTGATTTTGATTTGCCATGTCAGAAGGGAGGGGAAGTCATAGCTGCATACTGTTTTGCATTGAAAGTCATGACTTGCTATTTAAAGTGACAGTACCTCACCAAAAATGTGTGTTTTTTTACAAACAGCATTTTTAGGTCCCCCTGCCATCTGGGCCCCAGGCACATAGAAAAATCATGTGCCCCAGACACATGATGCCAGGAAAACAAATGTTGTTTTTTTCTGCCACCAAAACTGCTGCCTCCCTACAGGATGCTGCTCTGTAATGTGCTTCACCTTGCCTCATTAGAGAGGTGGCCCTGGGTAGTTTAAAGAGATGACATCCCCTCTGACGTCCTTTTCCAGAAAGTCATGTAGTGTTATTATGTATGTGTTAGTGGGGGGGGTCGACCCCAGGCTTCTCCAAATTTTCCAACCAGGCCTTTAAAAATGAATTCTTTCTAGTTTATATTATTTCCAGACCTAGAGACCATGACTTCAAGGATCCATGGCCAGTGTCCAGGCATCCCAAATCTTATCAAAATTATTGAGTTTATTTCTAGCAATATATACCGGTTTTTCATTATAATAAACAGACCAAGGTTTAGAAATCAGGAGGGATATGGGGGGTGCTGGGGATTTCCAGGATGAGGCAATTAGTGAGCATGCAACAGCACAGATAATATGGTATATTTTATTCCAAGTAGAGTTCAGAGTGGGGGGATTTTTGTTGAATAGAGCTTCCCAGGGATTCGGGGTAAGATTAACATGTAGAATTTTGTTTAGGAGGATGTAGCAGTCATTCCAGAGCTTTTGGATTTCAGGACAAGTCCACCAGCAATGGAGCAGGTCCGTGTCCCTTTGGCAGTTTCTGAAACAAAGGGGCGAGAATGGTACCAGCAGTGCAGGATTTTGAAGGCTTTTTCCTGTAGTATTGTGTTAACGAAAGTCGATTTTAAGTCAATTGGTAAAATGGTCGTAGTGTTTTCTGATTAAATGTTAAGTTCAGATTAAATGTTAATGTAATGTAACCTCACAATAGACGACATTCGACATTAATCACAAAACAAATTGAATGTCGAACAATATGTATGGTACATCTTAGTACAATCAACATTGTACATCTGTCTACCAAAGTATCGGACGGTTTAAGATCGTAATTACGATCGTAATAGTGTATAGCCATCTCAAGCTTACAGGAGATGCAAACAGTAACATTGAGCTAGGTATGCTTGTGAAGGTTCTTATTCATCCAGGTCATGGTATATCTGTTGTATTCAATTAGATCAACTGGACTTGAAGTTTAGTTCTTGAAGACGTTTCGCTAGTCATCCGACTGGCTTTCTCAATTCAGAACTGAACTGTTGTATTCAATTAGATCAAGTCCAGTTGATCTAATTGAATACAACAGATTGAGCTAGGTAAATAAAACATTTATGTTTCACATATATATATGTTACACATATATCAACTATATGCAAATTAGGGTAAAGTGTGTTAAATCAAGATTTACAATCTACAATGTAGGTAGATATTTGACAATAAAAATTGTGGTTTACTATATTACCCATGCAGGACTTAAGAACCTGAACTTTTGACACTGAAGAGGGCAAAAACTAATGTAAGGAGTCAGTAGACAATAAGGGCTAGGCCCCACTAGGCTATTTTGGTGTGCGCTGAGCGCTATGATAACACAGTGCAGAAGAGGATGGGGATGGCCCCACTATCTTCGATGTCTACCCTTTTCACCATTTTGGGGGCACATTGCATGCACCGTGAAAGGGTTATATCAAAGGAACCGCAGTGCATGTGTAGGGTAGCACACATGAATGGTGCAACATCGCAATTGCGGCGCATCACGAGATTCTTGTGCACTGCCTAGTTGGGCCTTGCCCTAACACCCAATATCCTACTGGCTTTCAGCACTCTCCAGTTAACATCAATAGGAAATAAACATCTTCCTACCTCCAGAATGGTATAGTCTTTGGACATTTTGATTTAAATAATTAAATCAATGGTATTCTACTTTACCTGTACTACTGTACCATCTTTATAACACTGAATGAATCAATGAATCAGCCTGAATCAGCTCTAAAAATCTTGTGTTTTCTAAACGTAACTTAATAATATCCCCAAAACTCACTTTATAATAAATTATTCTATGCCAAATAGCGTTAGTTCTACTAAAATTACTGAGTTTGTGTGTCATCTATCCCTTTAGCTATGTTCGGGGAAAAGGTTGTGCATGTATGGGTGGTGGTTGATCCAGCAGGGCAAGTGAAAGAGCGCCCATACACACAAGATCATCGGCCCTTTTGGGGAACACCCAAGAAGCATTGTAAGCATGTAGGTGCCTTTAACAGAGCTGTCATGTAACTGATGACTGATCATTTTCTAAACTCTCTAAACAAAACTAGGCAGTAACAAGACTAACTAGTATTCACAGGGAGAAGGAGACCTTTCAACCTATACTCACGAATTCTAGAACACGTTCAGAAGATAGCAGTCAATTGTGCCTTAAACTGTGAATATTTATCATAGGAAACATTTTATAGCCTTTGTATTACCCCAGAAAATATTTCATTATGTATACAGTTTATATAGTATTTGATCTAATAAAAATAGCCCGATTGGTGTACCTTACTGCCCCCACAGGCCAAACACCTGAAAAACAGAGCAACAAGATTCGGGATATTGAACTTCTGAGAAGGGAGGCAAGATGTATGGAATATCTCAATACCCTGACCCTAAAGGTACTTAATTAACAATTATCCTTGTCATTCTTGTTATAGCTTTATAATACACTCTTGCAATGAATGAATTTTAGATAATGTATTAGTTTAAGTAGATACAGGGGTTCTAGAAAATGAGCAACAGAGATGAAGTTAATTCCATATGTTGTTAGACACTTGGCCTTTAGTCTAGAAACTTTAATCCTATATCAAATAGGCTATTACAAGGAAATAAAATGTTAGAATGAGATGTGTAAACAATTGGTCATTTTAAGTCAATGCATTACCTTAGCAGTAATAATTAATCTGTTGCTATAAGCTAGATGTTAGGGCCATGATGGTCCCCACTCAAATTTAGATGCAAGCGTAGCATATACAAACACTGAACTAGAGTACATAGAAGTTCTGCACATGACACTAGCTAGTTAGACATCCTACAACACCTGGAAGTTAGACAGGTAGCAGACACTAATCCACTAATGGAAAGATAAGGCCATTCCTCAGAATTTGTTGGAGAAATGGCTGGAAATTAGGGATCAATTTCCAGCCATTCCAGGACATCGCAAACAAATTAGAGCACTAGTACTTTAAGGGTATACGTAAGGGTAGTATAGGAAGTGGTTGGGGTGGGTAGACCTGTATCTATTTCAACTATGGTTGTGTTTCTGTTTTTTATCCTGATGACGGTGTGCCAACTGAAAAATACACAGATTTGCACTTTTAATAAAACTACTTTACGTATGAAATAAGTCCACGAAGTGATCCAATTTGTAGGCGATCCATGATGGAAATCTTCCGTTCCACCACATCCCACAGGTGCTCTATCGGGTTGAGATCTGGTTACTGTGGAGGCCATTGGAGTACAGTATGAGATCTGAGCTGCTTGAAGTATCTATCAGGAGACAGGTAGATAGGGATGGATATGATCAGAAAAAATATTCAGGTAGGCTGTGGCAATCAAAAGGGTCTAAAGTGTGCCAAGAAAATGTTTCCCACACCATTATACAACCACCAGCCTGAACTATTGACAAAAGGCAAATTCTCATACCTACCATAATAATCTCGCAACTGAATCCTGACTCATCAGGTCAGGAAACGTTTTTCTAATCTTGAATTGTGCAAAAAAAAAATTTTTTTGAGCCTGTGCAAATTGTAGACTCAGGAGTGGTCCCAGTGTTGTTTTCTGCTGCTGTAATAGCCCATCTACTTTAAGGTTCAATGCATTGTACCTTAATTGTACTTTGGTTGTAACAAGTGGTTAATTAAGCCACTCATGCTTTTCGATAAAACAACAAGTCTGATTATTCTCCTCTGACATCAACAAGGCATTTTCATTCTCACAACTGTGGTGGATATTTTCTCTTTTTCAGACCACCCTAGAGATGGTTGTGTGTTAAATTCGCAGATAACCAGTTATTTTTAAAATACTCAGATCAACTTTTCTGGCATCAACAACCATGCCACGTTCAAAGACACTGTTTGAACATCAGCAACTTCACAATGTCTAGATGCCAATATGCATTGAGTTGCTGTCATGTGATTGGCTAATTTGTTATTTGCGTTAACAAGAAATTGGTCAGGTGTACATAGACAACAAAAATATTATATTTCATGTCTAAATGTTCACATGTATGGGATGTTAGGCAGCAACAAATCTGCAGGTTCACTCAAGTACACCCATGTTGCCAAAGACCTATATTCTGTAGTTACAATCCTCCTTACCCCCTACCCATAGGGCCACAGCAATCCAGCAGTAAAAAGAGGAGCATAGGAACACACTACATAAAGGGCATGTCCACCCCCTAAAATTTAACCTACTACTGGACCCTCTGTATAGTGTTAAAGAAATCCCTACATTACATCTCTGCTCCTTATGGTTCTCCTGTAGTTCTTATCCAAAGTCCCAGAAAGTGAAGAGTAAGAGCTGTCTGTGAGGCATCAGGTCCCTGCTTCCTTGTCCTCTGAGAGCTTTCTGGCATGTGCAGGGTATAGAGTATATGGTATAGGGTATGAAACGTTAGGTATAGGGTATGAAACATTGTATATCTTCTATGTTTGCTACTCAAAATATATTACAGAGTTATCGTTATAAATTGTGCTAATTTTGCCCCAACCAATCAGATGTTAGATTTCAAATCTTAAATAAGATCTGATTGGTTGGGGCAAAATTAACACCATTTTTAACGATAAGAACTTTTATTGAATCTTCCTGATAATGTATAATAATATGCACTAAAGTAGTGTGCTCCTCTGCTCTTCTTTCTACTGCTAGGCAACAACAAATATTGGTTGTGGTTTAATTGTTAGACTGTGACCCTGGTCACATTGAGCATACCTAGACAATGCTATTCTGTACTAAAATATCTCTGCCAATGCATGCAGTTAAATATATAACTAATAAAGCCAGCCAATGTGCTACATGTACTAACCAGAACACAGAGCAGCCAATATTGCCTTGTCTCATTGGCTATGATTTAAACACCAGGCCCAGTGTGGCAGTCGATGTGGCAGTCGATGTTGCTCCAGATCTTTCCCTGAAACATCACATAAACAGGGCTATCTACCGAGAGCCGTTATCGGCTATTTGTGCCTTAAAGTCACGTTAACCAATGTACCAAGCGTTAAAGAGACTTTAAGATACAACTAACTACAGTTGCGACGTTCCGCAAAATTGGTGTTGCGCAACTGCCACAACCAATTTACTGAACTGTTAACAGTTCTTTAAGACGTAATCTCTAAAGCCAGCAGACAGCTGGCGTTAAAGATTTGCAAAAGCCAAAATCCAGTCACAATGCAATGAGAACCACTATCAGCTCAGTGCATTGCCTAAAGGGGGCAATAGAGAGCAATAACGACTCAGTACATAGCCCTGTGAATGTATTACATAGTAGTTATTGAAAGTTTCCCTTGAAACTATGGTGTTATCCTCTAATAGAAGAATATTTACTAAAACTTTCAGTAATAAAGGTGTTAAATAATAAGTCTGTAATGTCACAGTATGATTATGTTTGTTACACAGACCTGCCACTGGTTGCACTCGGGTCTATGGACTTGTTACAATAGCATTGGTATTACATGACAAGCTGGCACTGTACAAGAGTTTCATGATGACTGAAGGAGGAATAACATGACATGGCCTTGCAGAAGCAGGGTCACATGAAACTTAGTCTGGAAGTTACAAAGAGGTCACAGTCATTCACCTTTCAACCAAGAATATGCTTAAATGTTCCCAGAAAATGTACAGTTCCATATGGGGTGCCGTTTGTTCCTAAATCATTTTGTAACAAAAAACACACTTTGGTGACCAAAACAAAATTAGTGGTAACAAAATACATTTAGTGAGCAAAAACTAACGTTTTAGGGACAAAACTATATTTAGCCGACCAAAAGAAGTTCTGTGGTAACAAAACACATTTAGTTAACAAAAAAACAACATTTTGGTGACAATATTATATTTAGTCGACCAAAAGAAATTCGGTGGTAACAAAATATATTTAGTGGTGAAAATAAAAATGCTGGCAAAAAGAAAATTTTGTAGACCAAATACATCTGGTAGCATAAGTGCATGGTTTTTGTACACAAAATGAACTAAGGAAAAACAAGCATACTTTTTGTCTTAAAAATGCAATTTTGTGCACCGAGAGTTATGTTTGGTAATACTAATGGTAAATGGCAAGCTTTCCCTTTAATCTTTGCTAAAAAAAATATAAACTGGTGAATTGTTTGCTTTCCATTTAATCCCTTCAGAAAAATATGTACACTTAATTACTCTCTTGCCTATAATCTATTTCCCTTTAAACTCTTTTATAAGAAATAGCTGTTATATGATACACTTCCCCTTTAAAAATGGTAATTGTCATGCATTACCTAAATAAATTCTCTTCTATTGGTGTGCGCTGAGGGAGGGGTTGGATACATGACTTGTTCTGAGTTGTTCTGAGTTAAATTTTTCCTTAAAGAAACCAGATAAATAAGAAACCAACTACAGCCTCATCTATCTATCTAAAGCAGTGACGCCCAACCATAGTAACATAGTTAACATAGCTCAACATAGTAATTAAGGTTGATAAAGACTCTGCCCATTTAGTCCACCTATTCCCTTTTTTTTTTTTTTTTTTTTTTTTTGTTTTTAACCCTACCTAACAGTTGATCCAAGGAAGGCAAAAAACCCCAGCTAAAAAAGGGGGAAAAATTCCTTCCTGACTCCAAACTGGGCAATCGAAAGTATCCCTGGATCAACCAGATCTATATGCTTAGTACCAGTAATTCTCAATATTTTTAGTTTTAGAAACTTAATCCAGGCCCTTTTTTAAAGTTTATCAATGAACTTGCCATACCCACCACCCTCTGCTGAAGACAGTTCCACCACAGTTTTCCCCGTCCACTGTAAAGAAACCTCTCCTAACTTGAAGATGAAACTTCTTCTTCTTCCAACTTAAAGGATTCCACAGTCCTCTGTAGGACCTATTAGTGAACAATGCACCAGAGAGTTCACTGTATGGGCCATTAATATTTTGTATAAGGTTATCATGTCCCCACGCAACCGCCGCTTCCTCCAATAAACAGCCCTAACTTGTCTAATCTGCCTGCATATTCAAGCCCCCTCCATTCCCCTTATTAATTTAGTTGCCCTTCTCTCTGGACTGCTTCCATTTCCAAGATGTCCCTTTTGTATATGGGATTCCAAAACTGCCGCAATTCCAAATGAGGCCTTCCAGTGCCTTGTAAAGAGGGAGAATAATATTTTTCTCTCTTGAATCTATTCCCCTCTTTATACAGACATATCTTGCTAGCTCTAGCTGTTGCTACCTGGCATTGTTTGCTACACTAAGTCTGTTATCTACCAGAACCCCCCAAATCTTTTCCATTTCATGCACCCTAAACACGAGTTATTTTGGGTTAGGTGGCACGGGATTATTAAATCCCAAATGCATCACCTTACATTACAACATTGATCTCATCTTGCCATTCTGCTGCCAATTTGATAATCTATCTAGGTCTGCTTGCAGCCTTGCACATCATTGGAAGTTTCCAAGCTCTGCATAATTAGTGTCATCAAGCAAACCAGAGACCTTGCTCTCAATGCCCCCTTCAAGTCATTTATAACCAGATTAAACAGAAGCGCCCCAGTACAGAAACCCTGAGGACCTCCGCTTAGAACTTAGCCCACATAGAGTTAGCTCCATTAACCATCACCTCTTTTTGCGGTCCAATAACCAGTTCTCTACTCATAAACAAATCTTTCTTCAAGGCCAACAGTCCTCAGTTTATACTTAGTCGCCTATTGGCACAGTATCAAGGCTTTTGGCAAAATCCAAATATACCACATCCACAGCTGTGCTGAATCTAACTTCTTTACTCACTTCTTCATAAAACCCAATTAAATTTGTCTGGCATGATCTATTTCTCATAATCCATTGCTTACTCTACTAATAAGCATGATCTCTGGAGACAAAGTCAAGGATATGATCCCTTAACAAAGTTTCCATCACCTTCCCTACCACTGATGTTAGGCTTACAGGTCTATAGTTACCAGGCTGTGAACGACTACCTTTTTTGAATATGGTATTACATTGGCTTTTCCATCCAGCGGCACACTCCCCAGACAAAAGCGAATCTGAAAAGATGAGACACATGTGGTCTTGCTAGAACTGAACAAGCTCTTTTAAAATCCTAGGATGCAATCCATCTGGTCCTGGCGCTTTATGATATTAACTTTGTCTAATTGATTCCGTACCATATCCTCTGTTATCCAATGTGAAAACTCTCATTTCCTCCCTGCCCATTGTTTACAATCCCTACTAGTAAGGATCTCAACAGTAAAACCGATGTAAAAAAACGGTTTAGCAGATTAGCCTTCTTTGGCATCCCTCTACAACACCTCAGCTCCATTATTTAATGGTCCCACATTCTCAGCCCTCATTTTTTTACCATTTAATACTTAAAAACATCTGGGGGTTGGACTTGCTTTGTTCGGCAATCCGTATTCATTTTTCTATTTTAGCTAGTTTTAATTGTTTCTTGCACTCTTATTACAACTTTTGAAGTCCCTGTAAGCCGGTTCTGTGCCTTCTGCTTTCAAACATTTTAAAAAGCCCTTTTCTTTTTTTTTCCATTCCCTTTTTACCTGAGCATTAGCCATGCAGGAGTGGACCTAATTTTTTTACACTTGTTTTCTAATGGTACCGATTTGGAGTGTTATAGTTTAATATCCTTTAAAGTGGTCCACAATCTTCGCAGTATCTTTACCTAGAAACAGTTCCCCCAGTCATGAGGCAGAAGCGATTTCCTTTAAAGCCATAAAATTAGCTTTCCTAAGTTAAATTTTTGTTAAGCCGTGCACTTTAGTTTTCTGCAACCTATATTAAATGACACTATATCATGGTCACTATTCCCTAACTTACTTCCCATACCTTCATCTCCAAAATGATGCTCTGGGTTATTAGATATCACCAGATCCAACAACCATTCTTCTAGTAGGAACTTCTACCATCTGTGAAAGAAACATGCTCATATAGAAATTTAAGAACTTTATACCTTTTGAGGTGCTGGCAGTTCCATTACTCCAATCTATTTCAGTGGTAGTTAAAATCCCCCATAACCAAGAACATGCCCCATACCACAGCCGTTCCCAACTGCATATGGAGATTCATTTTCCACCTCTTCCCTCCGGCTTTTGCGGCTTCTAAACACACTCCACAACTTAATTTACCTACCTTCTTGCTTCCTGTACACAGTTTCACCCATAATGTTTCTGTTCTGCGCCCATCGTTTGCTCCCCCATCTATTCCATCTTTTAATTGGCTTCAATTCCTGTTTAAAACATACATACTCCCTCCTCCTTTCTTATTAACTCGGTCCATGTCTAAATTTTTGGCTCAGGTGCCAAAATTAGGGTAAAAAACTACCATGCTACCTATTGTATTATTGACTTTGCATTAGTTTTGCACTAATTTTGTGTTGACTGCGTTATTTTCAAAAATTCTTGAAAATAGGCAACACAGCCTATGTAATATAGGCAGCGTTGAGTTTTGCACTACCTTGTAGCACAGAACTTAATGCTTTAAGGCCTAGACCACACATCTCCCGTTTTCGCTGCTTTGCGCATGCATTTTTTTCATCATTGCAATCATGGCAACGCACCAAAATGCGCATTTTCCGGTACGATGCAATTGCGCATGCGATTGCGATTTGCATTCTGCATTTTTTTTCACAATCGCATGAGTTTTTTTCTATTTCTACTGAAAAAGCATGCGCAAACGCAACAAAATTGCACATGAAATCGTATGCGATTGCGTTTGCGGAGCATGTGCCTGTGCCCTAAGGCAGAGCGGTGCTTCTTACCTGACCGGGATCCTGTGATTCAGTTAATTTCGCAAAGGATTTACAAATTGTGGGATCTCGCAAAGGTAAGTAATGCTGCTGCTTCTGGTTCTGCATCGGCCCCTATGTTTATAAAACACTACAATCTTATAATGTTCACCAAATAATTTCTCTAAAACAAGTCTGTATTTTCTGTTCAACAAATTATTTATGTAAAACAAATTGTTCAACCAATGTTTGTAAAACTAGTCAATTCAGTTCAATAATAATTTCTGTAGAGCAATTATGTTCACCAAATTTTCTATAGACCAAATTTGTAAATTTTGTGCGTTATCATTTGGCCCATCTTTTCATTCGGTCAAAGTTCAGTAAATTAGTGAAATGATACATTTATTAGTACACTTCAAATGAACCTTTAGATTTGCACATTGTTTCCCCACCTGCCTGACTTTGTATCTTTTTTCCTTCTTTTACAAATTTGGTCCACGGAAATCATTTGGTGGACAAGATTGTTCCCAGAAATTATTTGGTGAACGAATTGATTGACTTGTTTTACAGAAATTATTTGGTGAACAAATTTGTTTTACAGGAATTATTTGGTGGATATTATTGACAGACTTGTCTACAGAAATTTTTGTGAACATTATAAGATTGTTGTGTTTTATAAACATAGAGGCCAATGCAGAACCAGACAGCATTACTTACCTTTGCGAGAACCCACAATGTGGTAATCCCTTTGCGACTGTATAGCGGGATCCCGGTCATGTAGAAAGCACCGTTCTGTGCCTCTGCCTTAAAGGCGTTAAGTTCTGTGCTACAAGGTAGCCAAAACTCCCACTGCCTATTTTACATAGGCTGCGCTACCTTATTTTCAAGAATTTGAATGCTCCATCTCCATGCCCTAAATCCGCCCCCACTCCACCCCCAGATAACGTCTTATGCCAGAGCTACATTTGGCAGGGTGAGATGTCTGTAAAGTAAGAGTTAGGGCTAGGCCCCACTAGCCTATGTTGGTGTGCATGTGCACTGCTTTAATGCAGCCTCAGCGCATACCAATAGAAGAGGGTGGAGATGTACACACATATTCTTCTGAGGGAATAGGGAAAGAAAACAATTTACCAGTTTTATATTTTTTAAACAAAGATTAAAATGAAAACTTGCCATTTACCATTACCAAACATAATTCTTGGTGTACAAAATTGCATTTTAAAAGACAAAAAGTATGCTTGTTTTTCCTTAGTTTATTTTGTGTACTAAAAACATACACTTGCGCTACAAGATTTATTTGGTCTGCCAAATTTTTCTTTGTGCCAACATAATGTTACTCTTAATCACTTTGTATACAAAAAATATTCTGTTTCAACCACGGTTCATTTTGTTCACTAAAATAGATTTGGTCATTGAAATATATACTTTGGTGTTACAGTTGTTTTTTTGTTGAACTAATGTGATATTTGGAATCGACTAATATAGTTTGTCACCAAAACATAGTTTTTGATGGCAAAACATGTTGTAAAGACCACAATTTCTTTTGGTCGACTAAATATCAGTTCTGTTACCAAACATTGTTTTATTTAAAGACTTAATATGTGTTTTATTGCCACAGAATTAATTTTGTTGACTAAATATAGTTTTGTCACCCAAAGTTTTGTTATGTTGACTAAGGGGCATATTTATGAAGGGGTCGAAAATAACACCCAAAAATTACCGCCGCGAAAATAGTGCTCTCGCCGTATTTATAACGCGATATTGCCGCGATAGTGGTAATTTTTAGTCCTTCGCAGCATACTGCACTAGACAATACGCTAGTACAACGCCGCAGGGACTGTAAATCTCCCTTCCGGCCCTCCCTACAGGGGGGGATACGTCCACCACACCGCTGCCACCCTCCCCAGCGCCCTCCAGCCCCGCCCCGCCGCGGGGAGGGAAGGGCCCGCCGTGAGGGGTGGACGCACCCTCCAGCGGGGGGGCCCTGAAATGCTTGGGGTTATAGGGGTCCCGCAGCTCGAGCCGGACCCCCCTATCAGCCCTATCAGGGCATTGCGCAGCACATACAAGTCCTTGAAGCTCTAACAAGAGCCTTGGCTTAGGGGTCCTGCAGCTCGAACTGGGACCCCCCTCCGGCCCTGTAGGGCTCTTCGGCAACGAGGGTCCTATGGCGGGGTCCGCACTAACTGGGACCCCCAGTGAGCGGCTCTTAAAGATATATTACATAAGTTCAGACTAATAATTTGTTAGAATGAATGCCTGGAACATAGGGGGTGCCGTTTGGGGTTTGGCTGTCACCATCCTGAAGACGTCCGCGACAGATCAAGGGCCGGCAACCTCAGCCTCGTTGAGGTCGCCGCAGCCTGCTGGGGAACCCCTGACGGCCGGATCTGGTGTCAGCCCGAAAGACGTTGCACGTCTTTAGAACTTCAACGTCTTCGGTGACACCAGCTCCGCTGAGGCCGCTGACCCCCGAGAGGTACACTGCGGCTCGCAGGGGTACCCACGGCAGCGCCGGCGACCTCAACGAGGCTGAGGTTGCCGGCTCTTGATCCGTCGCGACGTTCAGGCTGGTGACACCAACCCCAAACGCACCCATAGTTCCAGGCATTAATTTCTTAACAAATTATTAGTCTGACTTATGTAATATAAATCACCATATATGCAATACAAGCTATATGCAAAACAGATTAAAAAGCTTTTTTTATTCTGTTTACATATAATAACTTTGATGAAGTGATAAGATAAGGATTTCTGGGGATTATGATGAGAAGCATTTACTAAAAACAACCTTCTATAGTCCAAAGCCTTATATGCATGATGCTGTCAAATTAGCACATTCATTTAAAACCATATGCTAGCAAAGTCATATATTATTATACAAAAGGTCTGTAGTGGTAAACATTACCTGTAACTGCAGATAATAGAAAGTGTTTTCAGACATCAATATCAGAATTTTTGCCATCCACCTAGAATAGGTTGAGCAGTTGCAAGGTTTCAAACCTACTATTGTTTGGCACAATAGATTAACTGACTATATGAGGAGGATGCTGTTACTTTCCCAGTGTAAAATAAAAGCAGCTGCCAGCTTCCATTCCATAGGTATTGTATCTAGATACTGCACTGGTATCGAAGCAATGGTTACCATGGGAGCGAGGGTAAAATATGTGCACAGAACCTGATGTGTGTTCCCTGCTGGGTTTTTTTTATCAACAATATTGAAAGCAATGAAAACAAGCACTGAAGTTAGAAACATACAGCCTTCACCTTTCACGGCAACAAAGCCCACCGAGTTCAACCTCTCAATGCTTCTATTTGGGACAGTCATATTAATGTACCAGGAGCCCGGAACAGGGAGGAAACTACCGTGATCGTGATTCACTAACGGACTTCAAATTTACCATAGCTCTACCAAACATTTTTGCTGCAGATGTTTTTAAAGGGCATCTCCACCCCCCATAGTAACATTGTTTGATTGCAAGGCATTCCCTCCTACACCAACCGCTAATTAAAAGAGTAAAAATCGATTCCTAACTCTACTTACACCGCCTGGTTCCAGCTTCCTCTGGTCCGGCTCCCTGCCGCTGGATCTTCTAGCAGGTGGCCGACGGCCGTGGCTGCCGTGGAGCTGTAACTATCAGTTAGGAAAATATTTTAAACTTTTAACCATTGACTGTCTTCTCTGACTTATTAAATTGATCAGTGACATTTACCACAAAAGGATGTAGTATAACAAAGCATAACTTATCTAAATGTTGGTACACTGTACAATGTGTACACCCGCCACGACCCCTGACACAATGTATTTGTGGGACGAATTACTGTTTGGCCAGAATCACATGCCTGGCGGATAGACGAATGACCCCTACCAACGCATACACACGTGCCATTCTCGGCCAAAGCGGGCCTTCGTCACACAAATGCGTGGGTTTGGGGGTCGTGGCTCAGTTCCAAATCATAGGTGTGTACTAACCTATGACTGAAGATTAAAATGTATTTCCTCCAATTTGAAGCTTTTGTGCTTCAGTCAAAAACTGGGATGGCCCTACATTCCTTTTCCAGTATTAAAGGGGAACTCCAGACAACATTGCCCCAATAAAAGAGCACATTCACAAAGATACAGCATCTCTTTGCATGGATTCTGGGTGATGTAGACTACAGGAAGGTGTAATTGAGAGGAGCACACTACTTCAGTGAGATCATTTAATCTATGCAAAAAAAATTGTATTTTTTTTGCACAGATTAAATGAATTCATCACTGACGTAGTGTGCTCACCTTAATTACACCTTGCTTGGTATTTGTAGCCCTGGAAGTAGGGGCTGGGAGGAATAGCACCTACCAATTTGTCTGGCTAATAAGCCAACAGCTGTGTCCACAGTACACCTGGAATTCTTGGATAGATATTGATGTATTAAAATAACCGTGGTACTAGGGGTCACTGCCATAATTCACCTTATCTGGGAAACACCCAGCTGCATGTATAGGTGTTTCTGGGTAAAAGCTTCACCATTATGTTTAAAAAATAAGTTTAGTTCTCATTTAAAAGCAAAGCACCTAAAGGCCATTCCCACAAAAAGTTAGAAGGGCACTGGCTACCATACCCACAAATTTGAATCTGGACCCCTGTCCCCACCCTCCCAGAGTCACGATCAGCTGTTTTTAAAAAACAGCTGATGCCCTATGAATAAACATAGCGCCGTGGATCCTGCTTTTAAATAGACCGGAATCAAATTTCCGTCCGTTTGCTTCCTCGGTCTTTCAAATCACGCTCTGATCAAGCATATGTGTTACTTCATATAACGCGTGATCACAAATGTTTTCAGGAGATAATCATGGGCCCTCTTAAACTTCTCGGCCCCCCATGGTAGACTGGGTTGCGGGGGCATGTTTACGCCATCTCAAGAGGCCACCCAAAGGCCTCTCTTTAGTTACTGTATTTAAGGGTATTAGAAAGTTTGGTAATTTTTAGAGTTTTAGTGGGGAAATTAGATTTGGGTATTCTTCTTCCGTTCTTAGGCCTCCTCAGGTTTACTGAATGAATAGGATTTAAGACTAGCGACTTTACCTCCCGTGCTTCAATAAAACTGAATAGCCTCAAAACTTTGTCTTCAGTGAAGATGCCCTTTAAGGGAGGTACAGGCATAGTCTCCTTTACCTCCCATTCTTACAACTAATGCTAAAACATGAACTAATCTCTAATCTACATTTAGACATGCAGCGCCCATTACAATGCTATGCACGAATAACTGTGAAAGAAAAATGTCATGTTTATAAATCCATTAATCGCCCACATCCTAAAAACACAAGACATTTGTGTGGCATTATTAAGCACTTGAACATTTGTGGTTAAGTTATCTAAAATACATACAAAATTTTTTCTCTGCGCTTCTGTTGATGCCTGTAATCAAAAATGTGTGCGCACCACAAAAAATATATATTATATAGTAACTCCACTTTGCCCCGCGCCACTGCAAAGTATAATATACAGATAGAAAAAAAGCTTATACTGCACCGTTACCAATATCCTATTGATCCCCAGTATCCTTCCAATCCTCCAATTTAATGGCCTTCTTTAAACTTTCCAGTGTGACTTGTAGGGAGACAAGTGTACAGTGGATTCAGGTTGTGTTAATACACCCAAGAGTGTCAGTTCTGAAAATTTGATTGACAGGTCCTTTTTTAAAAAATCTCATTGATATGTCCTGCATTTCATTTTTAGGTTACGTGTTAGCCTTTATATAGTTAACAATATACAGGGGAATGCACCTAAACTAAATTTGGGTTATTAGAACTTCATCTCTCCTTCACCTAGTGCATACAATTTCAATATTTAACCTAACACATATCGATAGCATTATATAATTAATTAATTACAGCCACTGCTTCATTGTCCTTGGATTCCCTTTGCACTTGTGACACATACATGAAACTCTGCATAGAATTGCGGTACTAAAGAAGGGGTCAGATAAAGTTCACCAACACCCCTGCAAAAAGGGTCTTGGATGTAACTCCTTTGTCAATAGTATCTAGGGGGCGTATTTACAAATACTTTCCCTTTATGTTTTTTGGGCAATGTGATTTTTTGAAGCAGCAAACCTATATCAATGTTTTTTCATTGTGTCATTTGTGGGGGATTTCCACTAATGATATTTTTTTAACAAACTGTCTATAATATTTTCCAGTTGAGTTTTTTAAGACAACACTTCCGCTACCAATCTACAATGTGCATTGTGTAGTTACACGCTGCTGAACGACTGTTCTCCCGTGGCGTTTGGACATAAGATTATTTCGAGAGGTACAGTATTCAGTATTGGTATATGGAATACCACACATACTGGTAGCCATACGCATCACAAACAAATCTATAGTTATTTTTCCATAGATCAAATTGACCAATTCATGTCCAATACTGGTTATTATTCAGCATGCAAGGGTTTGCTATTACTGACATATACCACCATACATGTTATATTAAATTTCTCTTTATTGTGTTGACTTTTTGCAAGACCACATACTGTGCCCTTTTTGGGCACTCATAATGCGAAGTGCGTAGCAAAATTTTAGGCCACAACATCCCTTTCCTGGCCCTCCTCACCCCTCTCCCCATTAAACTACACCCATTAAATGCTCTGAGAGCTATGTCTAGAGAAAAAAAGTTTGAGAGTATGAATTGGAAATTGGTCCTGTAAGTAACGCTGCCAAGACTGGAATTGAAGGTTTTATGACTAAAGGTTCGTACACACAGTTCGATCGTCGAGTTGCCGACCCATGATGCCGATGTGTACAAAGGGATGCTTTATCGGCACTTTATCAGCCGCTTGTTCAGAGATCCACCGGTGGATCTGGCGCAAACGATCCCATGTATACAAAAAATATTCTGTTTCAACCCACGGTTCATTTTGTTCACTAAAATAGATTTTGGTCATTGAAATATATACTTTGGTGTTACAGTTGTTTTTTGTTGACTAAATGTGTATTTTGATCGACTAAATATAGTTTTGTCACCAAAACATAGTTTTTTGATGGCAAAATATGTTTGTAAAGACCAAATTTCTTTTGGTCGACTAAATATAGTTCTGTTACCAACATTGTTTTATTTAAAGACTAAATGTGTTTTGTTGCCACAGAATTAATTTTGTTTGACTAAATATAGTTTTGTCACCAAAGTTTTTGTTATGTTGACTAAGGGGCATATTTATAAAGGGGCGAAAATAACACCCAAAAATTACCGCCGCGAAAATAGTGCTATCGCCGTATTTATAACGGCGATATTGCCGCGATGTCAGGTGGTAATTTTTAGTCCCTTCGCAGCGATACTGCACTTAGCACAATACGCTAAGTACAATATCGCCGCAAAGGGACTTAAATCCCTTCCTGGCGCCTCCGCTACAGGGGCCGGGCAATACTTCCCCCACCGCGCTGCTCACCCCCCCTCCACTCCCATCCTTCCCCCTCGCCATCCCCCCCTTCCCCTCCGCGGGAGGAAGGTGCCCGCTGGGAGGTTTGGATTCACCCTCACAGCGGGGGGCCCCTGAAAAGGGCCTTTTTGGGGCTTAAAGTGGTCCCGCAGCTCGAGCCGGGACCCCCCTATCCGCCCCTCTGGGCAGGGCCTTTGCGGCACTTACAGTTCCTTGCATGCTCTAAAACAATAGCCCTTTGTGCTTAGGGGTCCTGCAGCTCGAACTGGCACCGCCCTCCCCGGCCGCTTGTTAAGGGCTCTTTGCGGCACTGAAGAGGTCCTTTGGCGGGGGTCCCGCACCTTAAACTGGGACCCCAGTGAGGGCTCTTAAAAGATTTATATTACATAAGTCAGACTAATAATTTGTTACGAAATGAATGCCTGGAACTTGGGTGGTGGGCTCTCACGGCCTCATCGTGCCAGCGGTTTTTGGGTTTGGTGTCACCAGCCTGAAGACTTCGCGACAGATCAAGAGGCCGGCAACCTCCAGCCCGTTGAGGTCGCCGGCGGCCTGCCGGGGGTCCCCTGCCGGCCGGAGCTGGGTGTGTCACCGAAGACGTTGAACTTCTTAGAAAGAAAACGTCACGTCTTCTTCATAGGGTGACACCATGCTCCCGCTGGGCGCTGACCCCTGAGAGGTACCACTGCGACACGCAGGGGTACCCCGGCAGGCGCCGGCGACCTCAACGAGGACTGAGGTTGCCGGCACTCGTTGATCCGTCGCTGACGTCTTCAGGCTGGTGACAACCAACCCCAACGCACCCTCATAGTTCAGGCATTAATTCTTAACAAATTATTAGTCTGACTTATGTAATATAAATCACATATATGCAATACAAGCTATATGAAAACAGATAATAAAAAGCTTTTTTTATTCTGTTTACATATAATAACTTTGATGAAGTGATAAGATAAGGATTTCTGGGGATTATGATGAGAAGCATTTTACTAAAACAACCTTCTATAGTCTAAAGCCTTATATGCATTGATGCTGTCAAATTAGCACATTCATTTAAACCATATGCTAGCAAAGTCATATATTAATGTATACAAAAGGTCTGTAGTGGTTAAACATTACCTGTAACTGCAGATAATAGAAAGTGTTTCAGACATCAATATCAGAATGTTGCCTATCCACCTAGAATAGGTTTGAGCAGTTGCAAGGTTTTCAAACCTACTTATTGTTTGGCACAATAGATTAACTGACTATATGAGGAGGATGCTGTACTTTCCCAAGTGTAAAATAAAAGCAGCTGCCAGCTTCCATTCCATAGGTATTGTATCTAGATACTGCACTGGTATCGAAAGCAATGGTTACCATGGGAGCGGAGGGTAAAAATATGTGCACAGAACCTGATGTGTGTTCCCTGCTGGGTTTTATTTTATCAACAATATTGAAAGCAATGAAAGACAAGCACTGAAGTTAGAAACATACAGCCTTCACCTTTCACGGCAACAAAGCCCACCGAGTTCAACCTCTCAATGCTTCTATTTGGGACAGTCATATTAATGTACCAGGAGCCAGGAACAAAGGGAGGAAACTTACCCGTGATCGTGATTCACTAACGGGACTTCAGAATTTACCAGATAGCTCTACCAAACATATTTTGCTGCAGATGTTTTTAAAGGGCATCTCCACCCCCCATAGTAACATTTGTTTAGATTGCAAGGCATTCCCTCCTACACCAACCGCTAAATTAAAAGAGTAAAAATCGATTCCTAACTCTACTTACACCGCCTGGTTCCAGCTTCACTCTGGTCCGGCTCCCCTGCCGCTGGATCTTCTAGCAGGTGGCCGGACTGGCCGTGGCTGCCGTGGAGCTGTAACTACAGTTAGGAAAATATTTTTAAACTTTTAACCAATTGACTGTCTTCTCTGACTTATTAAATTGATCAGTGACATTTACCAACAAAAGGAGTAGTATAACAAAGCATAACTTTATCTAAATGTTGGTACACATGTACGATGTGTACACCGAGCCACGACCCCTGATCACAATGTATTTGTGGGACGAATTACTGTTTTGGCCAAGAATCACATGCCTGGCGGATAGACGAATGACCCCCTACCAAACGCATACACACGTGCCATTCTCGGCCAAAGCGGGCCTTCGTCACACAAATGCGTTGTGGTTGGGGGTCGTGGCTCAGTTCCAAATCATAGGTGTGTACTAACCTTATGACTGAAGATTAAAAATGTATATTCCCTCCATATTTGAAGCTTTTGTGCTTCAGTCAAAAACTGGGAATGGCCCTACATTCCTTTTCCAGTATTAAAGGGGAACTCCAGACAACATTGCCCCAATAGAAAGAGCACATTCACAAAGATACAGCATCTCTTTGCTATGGATTCTGGGTGATGTATGTGTAATTGAGAGGAGCACACTACTTCAGTGATGAATTCATTTAATCTATGCAAAAAAACATGTGTATTTTTTTTGCACAGATTAAATGAATTCATCACTGAAGTAGTGTGCTCCTCTTAATTACACCTTGCTTGGTATTTGTAGCCTGGAATGAGGGGGGCTGGAGATAGCACCTACCAATTTGTCTGGCTAATAAGCCAACAGCGTGTGCCACGTACACCTGGAATTCTTTGGATAGATATGATGTATGAAAATAACCCATGGGTACTTAGGGGTCAGCTGCCATAATTCACCTTATCTGGGA
The DNA here is from genome assembly GCA_019447015.1 of Hymenochirus boettgeri. NCBI lineage: Eukaryota > Metazoa > Chordata > Amphibia > Anura > Pipidae > Hymenochirus > Hymenochirus boettgeri. The sequence goes on along the minus strand of CM033473.1, from coordinate 200,563,010 downwards.
ACACCCAGCTGCAGTCTTGCTTCCTGGAAGCTGACAGACAATATGTTACAGCTCAGACATAGACACATATTTTAGTGCAATTTTGTGTAAACACATTACAATGCTCCTTGCCCTAACATGATATTCCTTTGCTTTTCATACAAAAAAGAAAATTAATCTTTGCATTTTAAATCCAATTATTTATTTTAAATCCATTGCTAGCATGGATGTAAAAATCAGAAAATTAACATTTCAGTTAAAAAAACATAACTAAGGGCATGTCCACCCCCAAAACTTAATCCCCCTACTACTGGCCCCCACCATGTAGTGTAGTTTAATCCTTACCTCACATACCAGCTCCATAGGGTTCTCCTGTAGACCCCCCCCCCCCAAAGTCCCAAAACTAACCACCGGAGAATAGCAGGGCTCTGCCTGCTATCTTGCCTCCGGTGGATAATTTGCCATGGTACTGCAGCCCTTCTCCCCCCCCTCCCTCCCCTCCCTCCCCCTCCCTCTCCCTCCCTCTCCCTCCCTCTCCCCCCGTTCACTATCCCTCCCCCTAGCACAAATCCCCCTTAATATGGCTCTCCCCATGTCCCCCAGCCCCAACCGCATTTTTTTTTTTCCAAAAAGCTCTCCAAACTCTTACTTACCTCTCCTCTTTCCTCTGCTGGCCCTCAGCCAATCACAGACGCGCAACGAATGTACCAAGGCGATAACAGCTTTTTAAGAATTAAAGATTTGGAATGGGAAAACCCCATTCGCTATACAATGAGAGCCACTATCGGTTCACTGCATTGCCTAGGGAAGCAAAAGAAAGTGATAACGGCTCTCTGTGAATAGCCCTACATTTTTTGCTAGAAATAGAAGCTAGAAACTCTGTCCATAACAGTGAAACTGGGGCCAGGGGGCATGGCTCTTTGAAGCCAACTTGGGCTATGAGTTGCAACATGGAAGCCTTCCTTGTTACAGAATCTATTACTGTACTTACTTAAACTGAATGCAACTTGCAACTTACTAGAGAAGAATCTTCAATGTATAGGTGTTCTGGGTAGAAAAGCTTTCACATTATGATTTAAAAAATTAAGTTTAGTTCTTATTTAAGCAAAGCACCTAAAGGCCATTCACAAAAAAGTTAGAAGGCACTGGCTACCTACCCCCAAATTTGAGTCGGCCCCTGTCTCACCCTTACTCAGAGGTCCACGATCAGCTGTTTTTAAACAGCTGATCCCACGTATGAAGTAAACATACGCGTGATCAGCTGTTTAATAAACCGGAATCAAATTTCCGGTTTGTTTCCGGTCTTTCAAACAGCTGATCAAGCATATGTTTACTTCATACACTTGATCACGGATTTTTTCAGGATATATCCGGGGCCCTCTTAACTTCTGCCCCCCCATGGTAGCTAGAGATGTCCGAACTTCGAAAAATCCGGTCCGCGCGAGGATCCGCGGATTTTCGAAAAAACCGTAAATTCGAAAATCCGCGAGCGGACCAGTTAAAACGATTCAAATTAAAGTTCGGCAAAATCCGCATTAAAATTGGTCTAAATAGCCTTGGTAATGTACACTTAATCACTCAGGGACCTGGTAATGTCCTTAGAAACACGTATCAATGCCTACAATACCAAAAATGACAGTTCGCTAGCGTGAATTAAAAAAAAACACGGTATTTTTCAAAATACGAGGATTCCCGTAAAAACGAGGATTCCGTAAACCCGAGGATCTCCGTAAAAAAGAGGATTTCCATAAAAACGAGCTGCTGCAATAATCATGTTAGCTGCCATTGGCTAATTTGGTGTCTTGGCTTGCTCCGTCTTGAAAATAATCCCCAAAAATTCGAATATACAAGAATTTCTCGTTTTTACAGAAAATTCTCGTAATTACAAGAATCCGCGTAATTACGAGGATATTCGAGTTCTCTGGGTCCCGGAAGATTGTGAGATTCATCGAATACGGAGATAACTCGTATTTTCGAAAATTTTCGCGGAAAAAAAAAATCCGCGGTTCGGAAGTTCGGAAGGCGGAAAATCCGGAAAATCCGGAATAATCCACCGTTCGCGGACGGGATAAATCCGCGGCGGATCCCAGTTCGGGTCCACGAACCGGCCATCTCTAATGGTAGCTGGGGTTGCGGGGGCAGTAGTTACGCCACTGCAAGAGGCCACCAAAGGCCTCTTTAAGTACTGTATTTAAGGGCTATTAGAAGGTTTGGTAATTTTAGAGTTTTAGCATATTTTTAATATACTTTTTTTTTTTGATATACATTGCAAGAATATACAGCTATGAAGTAGATAACACTATGCACTGTGCGTTTACGTGTGTTACTACAGGACCCAATTAGGCACAATGAAAAGCCTGCTGCCATCACCCATGTCAATGTAAGCCAGTGGCGCTGTGTTCCTGTGCTTGGGAAGAGATGATTGAGGCCGCTGAGTTTGGTTCTGAAATTGGATTTTCGAAAAGGTTGGAAAAGCTAAATGGGAAGCTAAATTCTGAAAATGTAAATGGTTATATTTTTGCTATCTATAACAATTTTAGTTCTGTACAAAATCATAGAGATCTGCAAATGGCCTGGAAAACATTTACCAATGCCCACAACTTTTTAAAAACCAATCTATAACAAATTTTTCATGCACAACCTGTTTTTAGATGTCTGCAACATATTTTCAAAGTATATTGAAAATTTTGTGGAACCTAGAAAATTCAAGGGTTCTGAACACGATGAAAGACGAAATTACACATCTTGAAAATACGATGAAACTTTGACATTTTAGTAAGTCATTTTTTATTGTTCTGTAAGAGCTAGCCCCAGTGTAGCACACATAAAAACACAGTGATGATAAGCGATGCGATGTGTCATGATTTTGTATTTATCTTGTGGGTGTTTTTTGTGTGATCACTTGTGCTTGGTTTTGCACACATCATCGCATTTTATGCTTTACTTTGCGTTTTACACTCCCTTATTTTGACATGCTCTTAATGTATTCCTTTTTTTGGATGTCATTTCCTGTTATAGGGGTCACTTCTTGTCCCTGTATATCACTTCCTGTGAAGCATGTGCTTTTGCTTTCATTATAAACAGTTGCAGATCGCAAATAGACACGGAAACGAAAGCATTTTGCAAAACTCAACAAATCGTTCCTAGTGGGGCCTAGCCCTAAGTTAGTTTATTAAAGGGCATGCTGTCCACCCTTTAAACAAAAAACTGATGGCTTTTCAGTTATCTGCCCTCAACCCCAACTGCTATTTTTATCAGTTTATTATATGCATTTCTAAAGAGATAATTATTGATAACCTTTATTCCTTTGTGGCCTCCTCCCTCTGCTCCAAGAGCTTTTTATATGCTTGAGCAAGTGCAGAAGAGGCAGCAAGTGAAATAGCAGTCAATTATTGATTGTGGTGTAAGCAGTCACAGCTTTTATTGATTGCACGGAGGGAGGGGCCAGCCTACTGTTAAGGTGGCCACACACACTAATGTTAATTGGTAAATCCCCTTGGGGAATGATGGTATTTACCCATTATCGTCAGTGTGTAGGGACTGAAACCATCAAACCACCATAGTCAGCATTACGGTTGGTCGGTATTGACTCCCTTTACTTCCCTTTACATACTCTCTCACTCTCTTTACTTCAAGTAAAGGGAGCTGATCCTATCGTTCTGTGTATGGGAATCAGTCCATTCCGTGTGTGTGGTACCAACAGCATGTGTGCCAACAGATACCAATGTGATCTGTCGGCACATTGCAATAGGGATTGCATGTGTATGGCCACCTTTAGAATGGGGACAATAATTATCCTTTAATAACTGGATAGTAATGCAGGTAACAGTGCAAAATATATCCATTAGGTTTGGGGGCAGGTAAATGACAACTGACCATTTTTTTTAAGGGTGAACATTCTCTTTTAAACTCACTGGTTTGACATAGGATTACCAAGGACAGGAGAAACTTCATAAAGGGTATATCTACTGGGGAAATTAAGTTTGGGCTATTCTTCCTTCCGTTCTTGGCTCCTGCAGGTTTTACTGAAGAACAGGATTTAAGACATAGCTACTTTACCTCCCGTTCTTCAATAAAACTGAATAGCCCAAAACTTTTCTTCAGTGAAGATGCCCTTTAATGGGAGGTAAGGCATAGCTCCTTTACCTCCCATTCTTCAACTAATGCTAAAAGTGAACTAATCCTTTAATCTGACATTTTAGACACAGCTCCCATTACAATGCTATGCAAGAAGAACTGTGAAAGAAAAATGTTCATGTTTTAAAATCCATTAGCATCCATGCCCCATCAGCCTATTAAAACACATAGACAATTGTGTGCATTATTAAGCAGCTTGGACATTTTTGGTTAAGTTATATCTATAAATACAATGCCAGAAGTTTTTCTCTGGCTTCTGTTGATGCTTGTTGTGCTCTGTATGCTGTCGGCGCTTGTTATCTTCTGTCAGCACTTGTTGTCCTCAGGCTGCTGTCTGTGCTTGTTGTCCTCTGGCTGCTGTCGATGGTTGTTGCCTCACTCATACCTCTCCACTCTCTCTATCTCTATATCACACACTCTCTTACACTCTCTCTCACACACACACACACAACCCTCCTACCTCTTGGTTATTTGCTACACTGCACTAGAAACCAGGGACCCGACCCAACAATCTCGGGTTGTGTTCTGCTGTTATAGGCTCCGGTACTGCCCCCCACACTGACAGCATAAGACACGTATATCTTACACAAAGAGGGGTGTACTGAAGACCAAAAGGACCAATCAGGCGGCAGGAAGTCCAGTCACTGCTGCGGCACTGACAGGCTACCGCCTTTCTAATTTTACCATTGGTGTATGCCATGACCAATATTTTCATATTCTGAGTTCAGCTCTCCCTTTAAGCAGACACTGTTAGGTCAGCCCTCCAGTTCAGCAACCACTGTTAGGTCAGCTTTTCAGTTTTCTAGCAACTATTAGGTCATCCCTGCAGTGGTGACTTAGCAGTGGCTGGTGAACTGGAGGGTTGACCTAACAGTGGCTGGGGAACTGGATTGCTGACATATATATGCCACATGGAGGGTGTTAATATATGTGCCAGATTTCCCCTGAACAGAGATTGGTAAATATAAGTTGCCCACAGTGACTGGTACATATAAATTGCCCACATTGACTTGTACATGTGGGTTGCACACACAGACAGGTACATGCAAGTTTCCCAAAATGACTGGTACATATAAGTTGCCCACAGTGACTGGTACATACGGGTTGCCCTACATAAGCTGTGTTTTTCAATTAAATGATATTGAGAACTAAAGCATGGTACACACCAGCAACTTTTTCTCCTGACTGACCGTTCGACTCTTCCGTCCGGTCGGCCAGCAGGAAGGACTGTGGGTCGCGACAATAGTGGCCGCGGCCAACAGTTTACTGTGACCGACCGTACAGTCCAAAAAGGACCGCGTGTTCGTACGTGGTTTTCCACCATGTCCAATCATCCTTTCATCCAATTTGGACGAACGGTCGGTCGGACAGGGACGGGAAAAAAAATGCGATCATTTCGGCCCGATCGACCAATACACTGACATATGGGTCGATCGGACCAAAATATTGCAATGTGTGTACCAGCCTTGAGAACAATCAATCCTACCTTCCTGTCCCAGGTAATTTTAATTTTTAAAAAGTTACAGCGTAATTGTCCTTTAAATAACCAAAAGATTTCACATTTAATTATTACTAAAACTAGAGCTCTGTATCATGTTAGGTACCATTGAGTTCCCTTTTTGGTGGTTTGGATTTTGGTGAACTAAAATGTTTTTCTTTGGGTTATGGGTCAGGTGTTGGATGAAAGTTGAGGTATAAAATAACATGTTTGTCATCAATTTAATGCCTTCTTTAAACTTTCCAGTGTGACTTGTAGGGAGAAAGTGTACAAGTGGATTCAGGTTGTGTTATACACCAGAGAATGTCAGTTCTGAAAAATTTGATTGACAGGTCCTTTTTAAAAAAATCTCATTGATAATCCTGCCTCTTTCCTTTTAAGGCATTACCTGCAGCAAAGAAGCACCACTGACAATCGCATTCATTTTTAGGTTACTGTTAGCCTTTATATAGTTAAAAATATCCATGGGGAATCACCTAAACTAAATTTGTTATTAGACTTCAGCTCTCCTTAACCTAGTGCATACAATTTCATATTAACCTAACAAATACATAGCATTAATATAAATTAATTAATTAAGCCACTGCTCATTGTCCTTGGATTGCCCTTTGTACTTGTGACACAGTTACATGAAACTCTGCAGAGAATTACGGTACTAAAGAAGGGGTCAAGATAAAAGTTCAACAAACACCTGAATGAAAGGTCTTGGAGCTGTAACATCTTTGCAAATAGGATACTAAGGGGGCGTATTTACAAATATTTTCCCTTTATGTTTTTTGGGCAATGGGATTTCTGAATGCAGCAATACCTATATCAATGTTTTTCATTGTGTCATTTTGGGGGATTTCCAATAATGATATTTTTTACAACTGCTTATAATATTTTCATTCAGTTTTTAAAGAAACAAACAATTCCGCTACAAATCTACAAATGTGCATTTGTGTAGTTACAGCTGCTGAACTGACTCTTCTCCGTGGCGTTGGACATAAGATTATTTCGAGAGGTACAGTATTCAGTATTGGTATTGGAATACCACACATACTGGTAGCATACCGCACCAAAAACATCTATAGTAATTTTTCCATAGAGCAAAATTGACCAATTCATGTCCAAATACTGGTTATTATTCAGCATGCAAGGGTTTCTATTACTGACAATATACCACAATAAATGTTATTTCAAATTTCTCTTTAATTGTGTTGACTTGCAAGACCACATACTGTGCCCTTTTGGGCACTTAATGCGAAGTGCGTAGCAAAATTTTAGGCCACATCCTTTCCTGACCCTTCCTCACCCCTCCCCCAATTAAACCACACCCATTAAATGCTTGAGAGCTATGTCTAGAAGGAAAGTGAGAGTATGAAATTGAAATTGGTCACTGGTAAAGTAACTGCCAAGACTGGAAAATCGGAGGTTATTATGACTAAAGGTTCGTACACACGTGCGATCGCGAGTGCCGACCCATGATGCACGATGTGTACAAAGGGATGCTTTATCGGCACTTTATCAGCCGCTTGTTCAGAGATCCACCTGGTGGATCGGGCAACGATCCCAGACTGAGCGGTCGCTTCAGCCAATAAAGGGCCCATACACGAGACAATTATCGGCCGAAACAGCCATTCATGCACATCATGTGTCGCTGGTTGGCACCCGTGATTGCACGTGTGTACGAACCTTAATAATCCCCTAATCACATGTGCACTGCATATGGAGAAGACAATAGCCTAATAGGGCTATTACCTACCCCATGTGCAGTGCAATTAACTATCTACAACAGGGCAGGCAGTTAGGCTGTTACCTACCCCATGTGCAGGGCAATTCACTCACTATAACAGGTTAGCCAGTTAGGCTTTCACCTAACCCATGTGTAATGCAATCCAATCACTATAACAAGGCAGGCAGTTTGGCAGCATTTTGCAACATGGTACCAAAGAGATCACCACTAGTGAGTGCACATTAGGGCTATTAAGCTATTACCTGCCCCTTGTGCAGTGCAGTCCACTCACAATAACAAGATGGGCAGTGTGGCAGAATTTAGAAATGTGCAATCTCTAGGGCAGTGTCTGCCTGTCTACCCTAGAGAGTGCACATAACCAAATGCTGCCACATTGCCTGTCTGCCCTAGAGAGTGCACATTACTAAATGCTGCCACACTGACTGCCCTGTTATAGTGAGTGGATTACACTCTACATGGGGTGGGTAATAGCCTAATAGGACTATTAGGCTATTACCTACCCCATGTGCAATGTGCAGTGCAATCCAGTCTTATAACAGAGCAGATAGTTAGGCTATTACCTACCCCGTGTGAAGCCTAAGAGCTATCTGCTAGCAAAATATATAGCCATTATCGGCTTGGTACATTAGTTGCAGTGGGTGCACAACCCAGTTCTTGTGCACGACCACAATCGCCATTAGTAGTGTCTTATAACCGCTTTAAGACACTAATAGCCGATAACGGCTCTCCGTACACAAAAATTTAATTGCTGTAACAGAAATTCTGCTTTTAAATCCAGTTCCTATGATGAGATTTCTATGTCGAAACCAGAATTTTAATTTCAATTACATTTCATCAGTTTTCTGACAAATTGCTGCTGGTATTTTGCTGAAATTCCAGCAATGAAACCAGTAATTTCACCCCAAAACCAGTTTTCCGAACAAAAGTAACAACCCATCTATAAAAAACACCACGCCTACAACCAGAAATATAATGGGTCCTTCCATCTTGCTTCATCTACAATGGTTATCTGAGGGGACTAGAATAAAGGTGGTCAATCATTATTAAATCCAATCTAATGAACTCAATATTTTAAACAAAAGAGCACACATATTTGAATGCAGTGAAGATCAGTATTAAAAGGTTTAATATTAATATATTGTGAGCAATACTAGAACTTGTGCATTTGGCCTGATGATTTTGTTTGTGCAATGTGACTAAAGCCGGTTAATGCAGATGCAATCTGATATCAGTTTTGGAGCAATTTATTTGTCACTGATTTGCGGCATTCCTTCAATATATTTGGAGAAATGCTTTTGTTGACTTGAGCGATTTATATCTACTATTTCTAAATACCTTCTATAGATATCAGATAGCTGTATGTAATAAAACAAACGTTAGAAAAATATCTTTAAAGGTATGTCAATCACTTCACAGAATACAGTAGAAAGGATATATATTTACGTTTTTTTCTTTCTTCTACAACTTTTTATTTACTTCTGTTTCTTTCAAGGTCTGCAGAATCCAGGAATTTCATGTGTGAGCAAGAGCATTTAATAGTTCCTATTGTAAAAAAAATAAACAAGCAGCAACCAGAGACACTGAAGGTCAAAACTATCAGGGAGATTCAATAAAAGTTCTTATTGTTTAAAATGGTGCTAATTTTGCCCCAACCAATCAGATCTTATTTAACATTTGAAAGCTAACATCTGATTGGTTGGGGCAAAATTAGCACCATTTTAAACGATAAGAAATTTTATTGAATAACCCTGTATATTTATAGACTGCAAGGAAGCAAAGACAAAATGTAGATTACTATGCCATAGTTAACACCTTGCCAATAGTTTAAAATGAAATAGTTAGCATAGTAGTAAATAGTTAAAAAATAATGTTAGCCACCAACTACAGTGATAAAAAGCACAATGTGTTGCGCAATGTTTCTCAAATAATGAGTTTTAGCTAATTCATTCTAATATCTGTATTCAATTAGATCAACTGGACTTGAAGTTTAGTTCTTGAAGACGGTTTCGCTAGTCATCCGACTGGCTTTTCAATTCAGAATGACTTGTACAAGAATCTGTGGCAATATGTACCCTGGAAAATCCCAATTAGCATAACACAGCCAGTGTTAAGGGCGTGATTGGATAGTGGCTAAGAGGTGTTATAGGAACCTCTTGCCCATAACAGCGCTCGGTTAGTGTATAGGGTAGGGGGTCTTTCCTCCCTGATCAGAATTTTTGTTTTTGCCTCAGATGCGATGCAGTCGTCAAAGGGATCCTGAGGGAGGCAGAGGGAGAGCTCCACTGCACATGCTACAAACCTCTCAGAGGAGCAGGAGGAGGCAGAAACCGATTACGCACTGAGAGGCTTCCTACTCTTCAGTTTCCTGTAATTTTTCCAGGCCCTTGAGGACAACCATATAAAGCAGAAGAAAAAGGTAGGGGTCATTTAACACTACACAGTAGGCTAAAGAGTGGGGCAAGTTTTAGTTGAGGCATGGGCATGCCATTTAACATGTTAATTGACCTTTTAAAGTTGAAGATCACATGTGTTGTCCTTTCTCATATTCCATTCAGTGCTAATTAAAAAAAAAGAGAGAGAAAACTGCATGGTTTCAGTGATATGTATATATGTGAAATAGGTTAGGTCTTACTGCATCACTTGCTTTAAATCATAAATGCAAGGAAAACTAAATGTCGTTCTTTTGTGTGTCTTGTGTCATACCATACCATATGGAAAGCAGAATTTAACATTGTATTTCTTTGCTGCTATACTGTATCACACATTTCCATATTCTGTGCACATTATTTATTTTAATATGGAGAAGGGATCAAAAAAATCCAACCTATTCAGCCATCCAGCACACCAGGCCGGTTATGATTTATTAGCCTAATTAATAGTTGCAAATGTTGTTTTCTACAGGCTAAATAAATTCTGAACCTTGAACACATGAAGTCTAGGGAAGCCCAATTTGTAAATTCCGCTGCTGTAGAAGAGAGCTAAGATGACATTCCATTATAGAGCTTCGCTTTTCAAGAGGCTCTAAGAGTTGGTTTTAGATTTGAAGAAATTGTAGATTTGAGTCCAGCTTTGAATCAACAGCGCCCCTTAGTGGTGTTCACTGCATCTAGCAGTGGATTACAGCACACTCCTCATTAGCTGCTTAACTTTTAATTAGTGTCAGTGTGTTATAATAAATATTACAATTTTTCATTTCCATTTAGTAAGCATTTATAACCACACACACTTGTGTAAAAAACTGAGAATTTTCGGGACATTTATTTTTCAGACTATGAAATAATTCCTATAACTAATGAACTGAGCAGGTAGACGCTTATTAATCAATTTTCTTTCTGCAATAAAAAAAATATATTAAAACATACATTACAGCAGTGTTTCTCAACCTTTTTATCTGTGGGGACCCCTTGAAAAATTTTCTTGACTTGGGAACCCCTACATAAAATAATGATTATAGATTATTCGGGTTTTTTTCTCAGTTTTATATCTCAATTTTAATAAAATGAACTTAAATTAACTCCAGGGGATGGGTCTATACCAGTGTTTCTCAACATTTTTATCCTTATGGAACCCTTGAAAAAATTTAAATATCTCAGGAAACCCTTACATAAAAACATTATTACTTATTTTTATTTATCTCTCAGACATCAATATACAAAACACATAATTCATACAGAACATTAATAAATATATAGAAAAATAAATACCTGTATTCATCAAAGTAGTGGATCCATGCAGTTTCTGTCCATCTCTTGAGGACCCCCATGCAACCTCTCAGGAACCCCTGGTTGAGAAACGCTACATCACAAGCACTAAGGCTGAAACCATGGGCTAGTATAAATCAGAGGTCTAGCAACTGTTTGACCATTTGACAACAGCACATATTGTGAGCAAAGCTAGACTTTAAAAATAGGGCCCTAGGCCCTTTTAACAAGCTGTTGTTTATGGTCACCAGCAACACTTCCCTCTTGCCAGATGATGCCTAAAGAGGAGGAGGGAGTATAGTAAGGAAAATATCTGTATACAAGGGAGACCACCAGAATTGCCACAAGTAATTTTTCTGGTTGGATGGTTAGCTTTTTCTGCTTTTGTGGTTGGATAATCAGAGGTTATTGTTGCGGTTTCATGGTATCTACAAAAACTCATCCAAACCAGCCAAGGGAATTGTTGTTTAACACTCCTTTAGTAGCAAAGACACCTACGTGTGGCAGAAACAGAAACAGTTGAGGTAGACTTTCGGATGCCTTTCACCCATCTACAGTAATTGTTCTATGACAATAATGTTGCCCTTAGTATTGTACCTCTTTCTGTATCTAGTCATAATGGCTTTCAAGCTAGCTCAGCAGACACTATTCTGTCAGCCACAATTTTTAATGAGCCATGTGTTCCTCATAGATTAACTCATTCGCATAGGCTCAACAAATTATTTAACTAATATTTTGTATTTTTTTCCCCCAGTGTCGTCATTTGTATAATCGAGAGCTGACAAAAATGATAATAGATCCCTGTTTCTTCTTTACACAACCAAAATCCATGGGGGTGAAAAAAGTTTTTAGCAAGCACCAAACTTTTAAGTATTTTGATTTCCAATAGTAAAAGTAAAGATGTACACAAATTATTTTTGGGATCAACACAAAAGGATATGCACTTTGACATAGGACAATTACCTCTAGGGCCATCAAATCTACAGCATTTCCTTTTTGAAAAGGAATGTCTACCCCTCCAACAAAATTTCATACAAACCTTCCCCACCCCTGAAAACCTCAACTTCACAATACTGATATACCTCCCAAGCATTCTTGTCAGTTATTCAGCCTGCATTCACCCATCCTCCTTCTTCTTTAGTCTCTTCCCAATCAAGCCAGTGGATGATTACTGCTGACTGGACAGCCTCCTTTGCGCATGTGTGAGCTCATATCAATAAAAATGATAGCAGACTGCAGTTTGAATATCTGGGGCTGGGGAAGGTGGGGAAGATTTAGTACAATGTTCCAGTGCGTCAATGTCAACGCATAGAGGCGGAAATTATTTTCAAAAGCACGCTGCATTTTAATGCACATGACTGCTTCACGCAGTGTTTGCACACAACCCACTGTATCGCAGCACATAGGTGTGAACTGTGCCTTTCACTCGTATGAGCAGAGCGATTTGGTGTGATGTTTCCGCAGGAAATCTTTCCCCAAGTCTTCAGTGTGCATACTTAGACTCTAATGATGGAGAGAATGTAGAGCCTGCAGATGCTCAAGATACTGGTAACCAGTGTTAAACTTTTCAGCACAGAACTTCTGACAGGCTGCAGCTATAAATTTGATCCAGGACAAGGCTTATTTTAATTATAAAACTGTAGGCTTTTATTTCACCCTAAACTGTTTGGCAGCCACAGTAACCCATTAATACTATCATTAGTTTGTAATTTCAGGTGAAGACCTAGAGGAGAAACTTGTTCCCAGCTACAATGTTTCTTAGAAAGTATTGTTTCCAACACCCTAACATGGTATGGACCTCAATTCTGGACCAACTATAATATATTGTTGAATTCTGACACTTAATCAAGGCGAGGGTGCCATGGTGCTTTTCCTTCACCTTGCCTACACCTCTCCCCACCCCTCAACCCTCAGATAAATAAGAAACCAACTACAGCCTCATCTATCTATCTAAAGCAGTGACGCCCAACCATAGTAACATAGTAACATAGTAACATAGTAATTAAGGTTGAATAAAGACATTCGCCCATTTAGTCCAACCTATTCCCTTTTTTTTTTTTTTTTTTTTTTTTTTTTAACCCTACCTAACAGTTGATCCAGAGGAATGAAGGCAAAAAACCCCAGCTAAAAAAGGGGAAAAAATTCCTTCCTGACTCCAAACGGCAATCGAAGTATCCCTGGATCAACCAGATCTATATGCCTTAATACCAGTAATTCTCAATATTTTTTAGTTTTAGAAACTTATCCAGGCCCTTTTTTAAAGTTTATCAATGAACTTGCCATACCCACCTCCCTCCTGCTGAAGACAGTTCCACTCACAGTTTCTCCCCTTCTCACTGTAAAGAACCTCTCCTAACTTGAAGATGAAACTTCTTCTTTCTTCAACCTTAAAGGATGTCCACGAGTCCTCTGATGACCTATTAGTGAACAATGCACCAGAGAGTTCACTGTATGGGCCATTAATATATTTGTATAAAGGTTATCATGTCCCCACGCAACCGGCCGCTTCTCCAATGTAAACAGCCCTAACTTGTCTAATCTGCCTGCATATTCAAGCCCCCTCCATTCCCCTTATTAATTTAGTTGCCCTTCTCTCTGGCTGCTTCCATTTCCAAGATGTCCCTTTTGTATATGGATTCCAAAACTGCACCGCATATTCCAAATGAGGCCTTACCAGTGCCTTGTAAAGAGGGAGAATAATATTTTTCTCTCTTGAATCTATTCCCCTCTTTATACAGACATAGCTTGCTAGCTCTAGCTGTTGCTAACCTGGCATTGTTTTCTACACTAAGTCTGTTATCTACCAGAACCCCCAAATCTTTTCCATTTCATGCATTCCCTAACACGAGTTATTTTGGGTGTAGGTGCACGGGATTATTAAATCCCAATGCATCACCTTACATTATCAACATTGAATCTCATCTTGCCATTCTGCTGCCCAATTTGATAATCTATCTAGGTCTGCTTGCAGCCTACACATCATTGGAAGTTTCCAAGCTCTGCATAATTAGTGTCATCAAGCAAACACAGAAACCTTGGCTCTCAATGCCCCCTTCTAAGTCCATTTATAACCAGATTAAACAGAAGCGGCCCCAGTACAGAAACCCGAGGAACTCCGCTTAGAAAACTTTAGCCCACATAGATTTAGCTCCATTAACCATCACCTCTTTTTGCGGTCCAATAACCAGTTCTCTATCACAGAACAAATCTTTCTTAGGCCAACAGTCCTCAGTTTATACATTAGTCGCCTATTTGGCACAGTATCAAGGCTTTTGCAAAATCCAATATACCACATCCACAGCTGTGCTGAATCTAACTTCTTTACTCACTTCTTCATAAAAACCAATTAAATTTGTCTGGCATGATCTATTTCTCATAAATCCATCTACTACTACTAATAAGGATGATCTCTGGAGACAAAGTCAAGGATATGATCCCTTAACAAAGTTTTCCATCACCTTCCCTACCACGTGATGTTAGGCTTACAGGTCTATAGTTACCAGGCTGTGAACGACTACCTTTTTTGAATATTGGTATTACATTGGCTTTTTTCCATCCAGCGGCACACTCCCCAGACAAAAGCGAATCTGAAAACATGAGAACACAGTGGTCTTGCTAGAACTGAACAAGCTCTTTTAAAATCCTAGGATGCAATCCATCTGGTCCTGGGCGCTTTATGATATTAACTTTGTCTAATTGATTCCGTACCATATCCTCTGTTATCCAATGTGAAAACTCTCATTTCCTCCCTGCCATTGTTTACAATCCCTACTGTAAGGATCTCAACAGTAAAACCGATGTAAAAAAACGGTTTAGCAGATTAGCCTTTTTGGCATCCTCTACAACACCTCAGCTCCATTATTTAATGGTCCCCATTCTCAGCTCCTCCTTTTTTTACCATTTAATACTTAAAAACATCTTGGGGTTGGACTTGCTTTGTTCCGGCAATCCGTATTCATTTTTCTATTTTAGCTAGTTTTAATTGTCTTCTTGCACTCTTATTACAACTTTTGAAGTCCCTGTAAGCCGGTTCTGTGCCTTCTGCTTTCAAAATTTTAAAAGCCCTTTTCTTTTTTTCCATTCCCTTTTATACCTGAGCATTAAGCCATGCAGGAGTGGACCTAATTTTTTTACACTTTTTTCCTAAATGGTACCGATTTGGAGTAGTTTAGTTTAATATCGCTTTAAGTGGTCCACAATCTTGCAGTATCTTTACCTAGAAACAGTTCCCCCAGTCTATGAGGCAGACGATTCCTTTAAAGCATAAAATTAGCTTTCCTAAAGTTAAATTTTTGTTAAGCCGTGCACTTTAGTTTTCTGCAACCTATATTAATGACACTATATCATGGTCACTATTCCCTAACTATTCCCATTACCTTCATCTCCAAAATGACTCTGGGTTGTTAGATATCACCAGATCCAACAACGCATTCTTCTAGTAGGAACTTCTACCATCTGTGAAAGAAAATGCTCATATAGGAAATTTAAGAACTTTATACCTTTTGAGGTGCTGGCAGTTCCATTATCGTCCAATCTATTTCAGGGTAGTTAAAATCCCCCATAACCAGAACATGCCCCATACCAGCAGCCTTCGCCAACTGCATATGGAGATTCATTTCCCACCTCTTCCCCGGCTATTTGGCGGCTTATAACACACCCAACAATTAATTTACCTACCTCTTGCTTCCTGTACACAGTTCCACCCATATGTTTCTGTGCGCCATCGTTTGCTCCCCCATCTATTCCATCTTTTTAATTGGCTTCAATCCTTTTTAACATACATACATACTCCCTCCTCCCTTTCTTATTAACTCGGTCATGTCTAAATTTTTGGCTCAGGTGCCAAAATTAGGGTAAAAAACTACCATGCTACCTATTGTATTATTGACTTTGCATTAGTTTTGCACTAATTTTGTGTGACTGCGTTATTTTCAAAAATTCTTGAAAATAGGCAACACAAGCCTATGTAATATAGGCAGCGTTGAGTTTTGCACTACCTTGTAGCACAGAACTTAATGCCTTTAAGGCCTAGACCACACATCTTCCCGTTTTCGCTGCTTTGCGCATGCATTTTTTTCATCATTGCAATCATGGCAACGCACCAAAATGCGCATTTTCCGGTACGATGCAATTGCGCATGCGATTGCGATTTGCATTCTGCATTTTTTTTCACAATCGCATGAGTTTTTTTCTATTTCTACTGAAAAAGCATGCGCAAACGCAACAAAATTGCACATGAAACCGTATGCGATTGCGTTTGCGGAGCATGTGCCTGTGCCCTAAGGCAGAGCGGTGCTTCTTACCTGACCGGGATCCTGTGATTCAGTTAATTTCGCAAAGGATTTACAAATTGTGGGATCTCGCAAAGGTAAGTAATGCTGCTGCTTCTGGTTCTGCATCGGCCCCTATGTTTATAAAACACTACAATCTTATAATGTTCACCAAATAATTTCTCTAAAACAAGTCTGTATTTTCTGTTCAACAAATTATTTATGTAAAACAAATTGTTCAACCAATGTTTGTAAAACTAGTCAATTCAGTTCAATAATAATTTCTGTAGAGCAATTATGTTCACCAAATATTTCTATAGACCAAATTTGTAAATTTTGTGCGTTTATCATTTGGCCCATCTTTTCATTCGGTCAAAGTTCAGTAAATTAGTGAAA
This sequence comes from Hymenochirus boettgeri, assembly GCA_019447015.1. Taxonomy (NCBI): domain Eukaryota; kingdom Metazoa; phylum Chordata; class Amphibia; order Anura; family Pipidae; genus Hymenochirus; species Hymenochirus boettgeri. The sequence continues at coordinate 200,546,294 of CM033473.1, read as the reverse complement.
TGATACATTTATTAGTACACTTCAAATGAACCTTTAGATTTGCACATTGTTTCCCCACCTGCCTGACTTTGTATCTTTTTTCCCTTCTTTTACAAATTTGGTCCACGGAAATCATTTGGTGGACAAGATTGTTCCCAGAAATTATTTGGTAAACGAATTGATTGACTTGTTTTACAGAAATTATTTGGTGAACAAATTTGTTTTACAGGAATTATTTGGTGAGATATTATTGACAGACTTGTTCTACAGAAATTTTTATGAACATTATAAGATTGTTGTGTTTTATAAACATAGAGGCCAATGCAGAACCAGACAGCATTACTTACCTTTGCGAGAACCCACAATGTGGTAATCCCTTTGCGACTGTATAGCGGGATCCCGGTCATGTAGAAAGCACCGTTCTGTGCCTCTGCCTTAAAGGCGTTAAGTTCTGTGCTACAAGGTAGCGCAAAACTCACCACTGCCTATTTTACATAGGCTGCGCTACCTTATTTTCAAGAATTTGAATGCTCCATCTCCATGCCCTAAATCCGCCCCCACTCCACCCCCAGATAACGTCTTATGCCAGAGCTACATTTGGCAGGGTGAGATGTCTGTAAAGTAAGAGTTAGGGCTAGCCCCACTAGCCTATGTTGGTGTGCATGTGCACTGCTTTAATGCAGCCTCAGCGCATACCAATAGAAGAGGTGGAGATGTACACACATATTACTGAAGGGATTAGGGAAAGAAAACAATTTACCAGTTTATATTTTTTAACAAAGATTAAAATGAAAACTTGCCATTTACCATTACCAAACATAATTCTTGGTGTACAAAATTGCATTTTAAAGACAAAAAGTATGCTTGTTTTTCCTTAGTTTATTTTGTGTACTAAAAACATACACTTGCGCTACAAGATTTATTTGGTCTGCCAAATTTTCCTTTGTGCCAACATAATGTTACTCTATATCACTTTGTATACAAAAATATTCTGTTTCAACCACGGTTCATTTTGTTCACTAAAATAGATTTTGGTCATTGAAATATATACTTTGGTGTTACAGTTGTTTTTTGTTGAACTAATGTATATTTGATCGACTAATATAGTTTGTCACCAAAACATGTTTTTGATGGCAAAACATGTTTAAAGACCAAATTTCTTTTGGTCGACTAATATCAGTTCTGTTACAAACATTGTTTTATTTAAAGACTTAATATGTGTTTTATTGCCACAGAATTAATTTTGTTTGACTAAATATAGTTTTGTCACCCAAAGTTTTGTTATTTTGACTAAGGGGCATATTTATGAAGGGGCGAAAATAACACCCACAAATTACCGCCGCGAAAATAGTGCTATCGCCGTATTTATAACGCGATATTGCCGCGATTCAGTGGTAATTTTGTCCTTCGCAGCATACTGCACTTAACAATACGCTAAGTACACGCCGCAGACTGTAAATCTCCTTCCGGCCCTCCGCTACAGGGGGGGCATACGTCCACCACCCGCTGCGCACCCCTCCCCAGCGCCCTCCAGCCCCGCCCCGCCGCGGGGAGGAAGGGCCCCCGTGAGGGGTGGAGGCACCCTCCAGCGGGGGCCCTGAAAAGCCTTTTGGGGTTATAGGGTCCCGCACTTCGAGCCGGACCCCCCTATCACCGCCTATCAGGGCATTTGCGCAGCTTAATCACAAGTCCCTTGAAGCTCTACAAGAGCCTGGCTAGGGGTCCTGCAGCTCGAACTGGGACCCCCCTCCGCGGCCCTGTAGGGCTCTTCGGCAACGAGAAGGTCCTATGGCGGGGTCCGCACCTAACTGGGACCCCCAGTGAGCGGCTCTAAAGATATATTACATAAGTCAGCACTAATAATTTGTTAGAAATGAATGCCTGGAACTATGGGGGTGCCGTTTGGGGTTTGGTGTCACCCGCTGAAGACGTCGCGACAGATCAAGAGGCCGGCAACCTCAGCCTCGTTGAGGTCGCCGCAGCCTGCCGGGGAACCCCTGACGGCCGGATCTGGTGTCACCCGAAAGACGTTGCCGTCTTTAGAACTTCAACGTCTTTCGGTGACACCAGCTCCGCTGGGCCGCTGACCCCCGAGAGGTACCACTGCGGTCGCAGGGGTACCCCGGCAGGCGCCGGCGACCTCAACGAGCTGAGGTTGCCGGCTCTTGATCCGTTCGCGACGTCTCAGGCTGGTGACCCAACCCCAAACGGCACCCCTAGTTCCAGGCATTAATTTCTTAACAAATTATTAGTCTGACTTATGTAATATAAATCCACATATATGCATACAAGCTATATGAAAACAGATTAAAAAGCTTTTTTTTATTCTGTTTACATATAATAACTTTGATGAAGTGATAAGATAAGGATTTCTGGGGATTATATGAGAAGCATTTACTAAAAAACAACCTTCTATAGTCTAAAGCCTTATATGCATTGATGCTGTCAAATAGCACATTCATTTAAACCATATGCTAGCAAAGTCTATATTATTTATACAAAAGGTCTGTAGTGGTAAAACATTACCTGTAACTGCAATAATAGAAAGTTTTTCAGACATCAATATCAGAATTGTTGCCTATCCACCTGAATAGGTTTGAGCAGTTTGCAAGGTTTCAAACCTACTATTGTTTGGCACAATAGATTAACTGACTATATGAGGAGGATGCTGTTACTTTCCCAAGTGTAAAATAAAAGCAGCTGCCAGCTTCCTTCCCTAGGTATTGTATCTAGATACTGCACTGTTATCGAAGCAATGGTTACCATGGGAGCGGAGGGTAAAATATGTGCACAGAACCTGATGTGTGTTCCCTGCTGGGTTTTTTATTTATCAAACAATATTGAAAGCAATAAAACAAGCACTGAAGTTTAGAAACATACAGCCTTCACCTTTCACGGCAACAAAGCCCACCGAGTTCAACCTCTCAATGCTTCTATTGGGACAGTCATATTAATGTACCAGGAGCCCGGAACAGGGAGGAAACTACCGTGATCGTGATTCACTAACGTGACTTCAAATTTACCAGATAGCTCTACCAAACATTTTTGCTGCAGATGTTTTTAAAGGGCATCTCCACCCCCCATAGTAACTTTGTTTAGATTGCAAGGCATTCCCTCCTACACCAACCGCTAATTAAAAGATAAAAATCGATTCCTAACTCTACTTACAACCGCCTGGTTCCAGCTTCACTCTGGTCCGGCTCCCCTGCCGCTGGATCTTCTAGCAGGTGGCCGACGGCCGTGGCTGCCGTGGAGCTGTAACTACAGTTAGGAAAATATTTTTAAACTTTTTAACCATTGACTGTCTTCTCTGACTTATTAAATTGATCAGTGACATTTACCACAAAAGGATGTAGTATAACAAGCATAACTTATCTAAATGTTTGTACACATGTACATGTGTACACCGCCACGACCCCTGACACAATGTATTTGTGGGACGAATTACTGTTTTGGCCAAGAATCACATGCCATGGCGGATAGACGAATGACCCCCTACCAACGCATACACACGTGCCATTCTCGGCCAAAGCGGGCCTTCGTCACACAAATGCGTGGGTTGGGGGTCTGGCTCAGTTCCAAATCATAGGTGTGTACTAACCTATGACTGAAGATTAAAATGTATATTCCTCCATATTTGAAGCTTTTGTGCTTCAGTCAAAAACTGGGAATGGCCCTACATTCCTTTTCCAGTATTAAAGGGGAACTCCAGACAACATTGCCCCAATAAAAGAGCACATTCACAAAGATACACATCTCTTTGCTATGGATTCTGGGTGATGTAGACTAAAGGAGGTGTAATTGAGAGGAGCACACTACTTCAGTGATGATCATTTAATCTATGCAAAAAAACTGTGTATTTTTTTTGCACAGATTAAATGAATTCATCACTGAGTAGTGTGCTCCTCTTAATTAACCTTGCTTGGTATTTGTAGCCCTGGAAGTAGGGGGCTGGGAGGAATAGCACCTACCAATTTGTCTGGCTAATAAGGCCAACAGCTGTGCCACAGTACACCTGGAATTCTTTGGATAGATATATGTATTAAAATAACCCGTGGTACTAGGGGTCAACTGCCATAATTCACCTTATCTGGGAAACACCCAGCTGCATGTATAGGTGTGTTCTGGGTAGAAAAGCTTCACCACATTATGATTTAAAAAATAAGTTTAGTTCTCATTTAAAAGCAAAGCACCTAAAGCCATTCAAAAAAGTTAGAAGGGCACTGGCTACCTACCCACAAATTTGAATCTGGACCCCTGTCCCACCCTCCTCAGAGGTCCACGATCAGCTGTTTTTAAACAGCTGTACCCGTAGAATAAACATACGCGTGATCACTTTTAAATAGACCGGAATCAAATTTCCGGTTTGCTTCCGGTCTTTCAAATCAAACAGCTGATCAAGCATATGTTTACTTCATATACGCGTGATCACAAATGTTTCAGGAGATAATCATGGGCCCTCTTAACTTCTGCCCCCCATGGTAGCTGGGGTTGCGGGGGCATGTTACGCCACTGCAAGAGGCCACCAAAGGCCTCTTTTAGTACTGTATTTAAGGGCTATTAGAAGTTTGGTAATTTTTAGATTTTTAGTGGGGAAATTAATTTGGGCTATTCTTTCCTTCCGTTCTTGGCTCCCTGCAGGTTTTACTGAAGAACAGGATTTAAGACTAGCACTTTACCTCCCGTTCTTCAATAAAAACTGAATAGCCCAAAACTTTTCTTCAGTGAAGATGCCCTTTAAGGGAGGTCAGGCATAGCTCCTTTACCTCCCATTCTTCAACTAATGCTAAAATGAACTAATCCTTAATCTGACATTTAGACACAGCGCCCATTACAATGCTATGCAGAAGAACTGTGAAAGAAAAACTGTCATGTTTAAAATCCCATTAATCCCCACATCCTTTAAAAACACAATACAATTGTGTGGCATTATTAAGCACTTGGACATTTTTGGTTAAGTATATCTAAAATACATACAGAAATTTTTCTCTGCCTTCTGTTGATGCCTGTAATCAAAAATGTTGTGCGCACACAAAAAATATATATTTAATATAGTAATCTCCACTTGCCCGCCCACTGCAAAGTATGATATACAGATAGAAAAAAAGGCTTATAACTGCACCGTTCCAAGTATCCTATTGATCCTCCAGTATCCTCCAATCCTCCAATTTAATGCCTTCTTTAAACTTTCCAGTGTGACTTGTAGGGAGAAAGTGTACAGTGGATTCAGGTTGTGTTATACACCAGAGAGTGTCAGTTCCTGAAAAATTTGATTGACAGGTCCTTTTTTAAAAATCTCATTGATATTCCTGCATTTCATTTTTAGGTTAACTGTTAGCCTTTATATAGTTAAAAATATACAGGGGGAATCACCTAAACTAAATTTGTTATTAGACTTCACTCTCCTTAACCTAGTGCATACAATTTCATATTAACCTAACAATAGATAGCATTAATATAAATTAATTAATTAAGCCACTGCTCATTGTCCTTGGATTGCCCTTTGCACTTGTGGACACATTACATGAAACTCTGCAAGAATTACGGTACTAAAGAAGGGTCAGATAAAGTTCACAACACCACCTGAAGAAAGGTCTTGGAGCTGTAACATCTTTGGCAAATAGTATCTAAGGGGCGTATTTACAAATATTCCCTTTATGTTTTTTTGGGCAATGTGATTTTTTGAATGCAGCAAACCTATATCAATGTTTTTTCATTGTGTCATTTGTGGGGGATTTCCATAATGATATTTTTTTTAACAAACTGCTATAATATTTTCATTGAGTTTTTTAAAGAAAACACAATTCCGCTACCAATCTACAAATGTGCATTTGTGTAGTTACACAGCTGCTGAACTGACTGTTCTCCCGTGGCGTTGGACATAAGATTATTTCGAGAGGTACAGTATTCAGTATTGGTATTGGAATACCCCATACTGGTAGCATACGCATCCAAAAAAATCTATAGTAATTTTTCCATAGACAAAATTGACCAATTCATGTCCAATACTGGTTATTATTCAGCATGCAAGGGTTCTATTACTGACAATATACCACCAATAATGTTATATAAATTTCTCTTTAATTGTGTTGACTTGCAAGACCACATACTGTGCCCTTTTGGGCACTTAATGCGAAGTGCGTAGCAAAATTTTTAGGCCACACATCCTTTCCTGTCCCTTCCTCACCCCTCTCCCCAATTAAACTACACCCATTAAATGCTTGAGAGCTATGTCTAGAATGAAAGTGAGAGTATGAAATTGAAATTGGTCACTGGTAAAGTAACTGCCAAGACTGGAAATTGGAGGTTATTATGACTAAAGGTTCGTACACACGTGCGATCGTCGAGTGCCGACCCATGATGCACGATGTGTACAAAGGGATGCTTTATCGGCACTTTATCAGCCGCTTGTTCAGAGATCCACCGGTGGATCTGGCAAACGATCCCATTTTTGTGTGAACCAGTGCACTTTAGTTTTCTGCAACCTATATTAATGACACTATATCATGGTCACTATTCCCTAAGCTTTCCCATTACCTTCATCTCCAAAATGATCTCTGGGTTATTAGATATCACCAGATCCAACAACACGCATTCTTCTAGTAGGAACTTCTACCATCTGTAAAAAAATGCTCATATAGGAAATTTAAGAACTTTATACCTTTTAGGTGCTGGCAGTTCCATTACGTCCAATCTATTTCAGGGTAGTTAAAATCCCCCATAACAGAACATGCCCCATACCAGCAGCCTTCGCCAACTGCATATGGAGATTCATTTCCACCTCTTCCCCGGCATTTGGCGGCTTATAACACACCCAACAATTAATTTAACCTACCTTCTTGCTTCCCTGTACACAGTTCCACCCATAATTTTCTGTCTTCTTTTGGCCGCATCGTTTTGCTCCCCCATCTATTCCATCTTTTAAATTTGGCTTCAATTCCTGTTTAACATACATACATACTCCTCCTCCTTTCTTATTAACTCGGTCATGTCTAAATTTTTGGCTCAGGTGCCAAAATTAGGGTAAAAAACTACCATGCTACCTATTGTGCGCGCGGCAGTTCCTCTACATCCCTCTTGGTATAGAATCCAAAGGTCCTGTAGGCTCTGGAAAATTGTATACATACTTTAGTTCTCATACTAGTCCATTAAGTTTCTCCAGCAAATGCACAGTGACCCTCTCACCCATGAGGCGCAACAAGAAGAGAAAGGAAAAAATCCACACACGAACTATTCACGACGCAGGTTTTAAGCATTTATTATATTAGGATGGGTAATAAATGAAATTCTTCATAATTACCCGCAATTTTTCTTTTCCTGGCTGAACATGGCAGTGGTCACAATGGTAATATACCCTCCATCACCACGTGGGACAGGAGTACTCAAGGCTGTTAAAAGGCTGTCCTCCCCCCCTTCCCAGTTCGTCCAGATTTAGTCTCCGAAGCGTGAGTCATTGAAGGGGAGGGAGATAAGTGACCACGACCAGTGTCAGGGGTGTCGGACAAAGAATTAACGGTAATTATGAAAGAATTTTCCTCCTCATGGCGTGGTCACTATGGGATATGTCCCAAACGTGAACTTGACACTGAGGGGGGGTATGCATTTGCGAGAGAAAAAAAATTATGTTGTACATAACAGATTTTTAGAACTTCTTCCCCAAATCTATGAGGGAAATAAGTTTCATGTAATGTTTGAGAAAGTATGAAGGAGCTCCAGGTTGCGGCCTTACAGATGGTCCTGGATGATATCCCAATTGGCATGCCCGAGATGTTGCCACTGCTCTTGTGGAATGTGCCTTGATTGCCAGGGGGTGTGACCTGCTGAGAGCTCATAAGCTTCTTTCATGCAGTGGGTGATCCACCTTGCCACAGATGTTTGTTGTTTTTGAGACCAATTCTCTTTCCTGCTTATAAGATAAGGAGGAAGGTAGATTTTTCCTGAATTTGGGATGTTTTTTCAAATGTAACAGTTGATGTATCTGGTCTATGTTCAGTTGTGAAGGCTTTCTCTTCTCGATGAGTGGTTAGGAAAAAAATATGGAAGGACTATACCTCATTATGATTTTTTTATGAAATCTGTGATGACGGTGGGAAGAAAGAAATAGTTGCATTTTAATAAGTTAGTCCTGTCTCTAGGAAAAGGAGATGTTGATCCGACAAGTTTTGATTCTCTGAGATTCTGCTTACTCTTCTGGCTGAAGAAATGCTAAGGGAAATGCGAGTTTCCAAGTGCTTTGGGTAAATGGAAAGGATTTATCTATCAGGCTCAAAAGGTTCTTTTGTTATGATTTAGGACAGGGATAGGTCCCACGGAACAAGGTTTTACTCTCCTGGGTGGTAATGTGAATGTCGACTTTTGTTGGGGAATCTGGAACAAGAATATTTTGACTTTGTTGTTCGTTGAGGATCCAACCGAAAATCTCTGTAACTACAGAGTGAGAAAATCGTGGGTGGAAGAGCATATTCCCCCGAGTGATCTTGAACCCTGCTCGGTAAGTCGCTTGAACATTTTGTTGGCGAAGGGAGTAGAGAGCTTTGAGATCTGCCAGATTCGACTCTGGCCATAGGAGAAATGCTTTGGGCATTTTTAAAAAGTTGTGAAGACGATAGCTCCGGTTTCCCCCTTTCCGATGTATGTAAGATATATGCGTTTAGCATGTTTCTGCATGATGAGGACTGTTTTCCCCCAAAATAATGGAAGGAATTTGATTAGGGCTCTGGGATCGTTTCAGTTCATTCTTGAAATGATTGATGTTAATTTTGTGTCCGGCCAAGAGCCCTGAACCCAGTTGGCCAGAAATGGGCTCCCCAAACCTTTAACGCTTGAACTCGTTGGATTCTTTCTAATTTTTGTGACCCAATTGGATGGGCTTCAGGTTGGTGCGGATGTCCACCACGTAGAAACTGTATAGTGGAACTTTGAAGGGGAATAAGTTGAAGAGGGCTCTCTTCTCTTCTCTCCCACTGGCTTAGGAAACCATTGAATTGCGCTTAAGTGGAACAACCCTGGCCCAGTTGACACTGAGTTGAATTGTGGAAACCATTTTACCGTATTAGCTGTGGCAAGGAAAATGGCTGGCCATAAGTGGTTTGGTTTTTGCTTTTAAGACCAATTTTTGCTAATGCTTCTTTCTTTGTAACACGGAAGAGCAATTTTGTGTAGTAGTTTCTAATCTAGACGGACCCCAGGAAGTTTCTGAGTTGGTTTTAGGCGGATATTGGTCCATTTATCAGTCCTCCGTGCTCTGTGAGTAGGCCAGCCAGACCTTGTCTCTGGCTGCGGAATGGATTGTTTGTAAAACTTTGACTTCTCAACTAGGATTGGTCGAGGTATGAGAACAGTGAAATTACCCTCCATTCTGAGAGAGGCAATGAGAGGAGAGAGAATTTTGATTGAGGTGAAGATCCCTCGAGCGGTGCTAACCCACAACGGAAGAGCTTTGTATGGTAGTGGTGTTTAGTTGTGAAGATCTGAGGAATTCGATGATTGTGAGTATGGCTATATGAGCATAGGCATTTCTTGGCATCTTCGTGAGCCAATCTCCTTTCGTTATTAAGTGTGAGTGTTATGGAATGAGGGTTCCATTTTTGAAGGTTTTTGATGGTTCAATAAGAGGTACTAGCGTTTGCCAAGTCGAGGATTGCGCTCGTATTCTTCCTGATGTTTTCCCTTTTAAGAAACCAAGGCGGAGAGTACCCCTGAGCTGCTTGTTTACTACTGGTAGAGGTTTGAAATTACTCCTTTTTTTAATAGGTCTGAAATTATTTTTTGAAGGGCCTGAAAAGCCTCTTGATTCATTGGGATGGGAGGAGACGAAGGAGTCCGAAGGCATTGTCTTGAAACTGAAGGTGATATCCTTTTGATATGGTTTCTAATTACCCATTAGAAACCACTCTCAAATGCCGGTGGAGTGAATAGAAAATTTCTGGTCCAGATGCTTCCCATTCATTAGAATATGTTGGACATGTGGGGGTGAAGATAGAAGTACTTTTGTTAGAATGACCAAGAGAACATTCTTCTGATTGGAAGGAGTATCTACCTTCTTGTTCTGCAAGAGGGTTGCCCTCATGGCTTTAATCAAATTTGTATGGTTTTCTGGGGAAAAACGATTCGTTCTGTATCATTATCTATTTCTTGACCTGAGCCTCTGGTTTGATTGGCCGGTCCATTGGACCTGGCTAGTTTCCATAAACAAATCTGACTGTAGGCTCAGAAGGGAATTTTATGCCAGACTGATTTGGGTAATTTGTTTGACCATTGTGCCATCATGCAGGACCTGGTATTCCATTACCCATGATTAACATCTTGTCTTCTGTTGTTCTTATCGATGAAAAAGCTGCATGCATTCTTCACAGATTTTTTGTGTGAAAGGAGGCAGGGTAGGTTATTGCAAGATAAAACATTTCCCTTGTTGGATTTCCTTTGTCTTCTCAGAAGTTCTGTGGCGAGATGAATCACTGAAAAATATAAGAGTAAAATAGTAACATATAAGCACCCCTCCCCCCCCCCCATGGTATACTTTACCACATTGATATAGGTGCTCACCCCCTGGACCTGATCGTGATCTAGAGCGGTGGCCCCCTGGAGCTCATTGGTCACAAGTAAACTGAGGATAAAAAATACAATATGTATAATCCATAGAAATGGTGTATGATAAGGAAGTCAAGACCTGAATGTACCTATATTGAGTGTTAGAATCACTCAGATAGAACCAGAACAGAGGATGCAGGTGGATTGTGCTTGGAAACAGTAGCACCGGGAAGATAAAGAGCTTTCACGCTGTCTTTTTAAATAAGATGCAATGAACATCATCGCGCCATACCCGGAAGTGTCGCACAAAGAACCCAAGTTAGGCTGGGGCGATGTAAAAAGACTGCTCTTTCCACCCAAAACATTGGGCACAGCCCTATAACTGTTGTCACCCTGACACTGGAAAATCATTGGCTTCATTCTGATAAATGAATGTCACATACACTGGTAAATCATTGGCACAAACTGACCCATGGTTGTCACACAGACACTGGTACAATTATTGGCACAACTCTGATTAACGGTTGTACTCAGACTCTAATAAATGGTTGGCACCACACTGATAAAATCATTGGCACAGACCTGTATAAATGTGGTCACACAGACACTGATAAATCATTGGTCAAAGACTGATAAATGTTATCATCAGCACTGGTAAATCAAGGAGGAGAGACAGCACCAGGCTTAGAGTTTACGCGCACCACATCGGCGGCCCCTTAGTAGAGAAGTAATGTCAGATGTTGCAAACGTGGACGATGTTAGACAACGCAACATCACGTGAGTAACTTGGGGGCCTGATCCACTTCTGTGTTCAGAATACGTACTTACAAATGCACATCAAACACACGGCATCCCATCGACCTCAAGCTCCTCCTGGACTTCTCCGTGATCTGTCCCGTATCACGTAAATATATAGAACAACAATGGTGAGGGCAGTTCCACTTTATCTCAAAAAACGTTTTTATTCAGGATATCTCAAAAACGCTTTTTATTCACATGTGTGAATAAAGCGTGTTTTGAGATATGCTAGGAGTCTCTGTTTCCTATAACTGCCTCACCTTTGTTGTTCTATTACTCGCAATGTAGTTTACATTACGGGAACCATTAATTTTTAGTTTGCTGGGTCTCCGTCCCCGGCACCTCTCGTGCCCCTGGACGGGTACCTCCTTTCCCCCCTGATGGTGGCCTTGTGTTTTACCCCACTTCTAACCCTATGAATGTAGAAATTAAATCAAAGATATTTCAAATCCAAAATACACAGGGGGTCAGAAGCTTCACAGAATTTTACTGATTGCACATTCCTGGTAGCAATGCTGTAAGTGTGAAGATGTCAGCTGCAGCAATATTAGCTTCTTAAATGGGAATGTGATCTTCTTAAAGGGGTAGGAAGTGTGTGGTTTTCTTTATGCGGTAGTTGTATAAATATACAACATGTGCAACATAAAAGTGAACCTGATCTTATCACAACTCTTGGTGATGTATTTCTCAGTAGTGTATCTTTTCAAGTGGAATGCTTGGATGCAGAGTTGCCACACTCAGATGAAACATGTATGAATCTTATTAAAAGCATGGGTGAGTTAGAATTAACATTGTTTAAATTAGTAATAAATGTACCAATTTAAGGAGCTCAAAGGGCATGTTCCACCCCCCCAACAAAATTTGGCCCACTGTTGAGCCCACTGTGTAGTGTTAACTATCCCTACCTTTCTCTTATGCTCCTTTGGGTGTTCTGCAGAGCCTAATAAAGTCCATGAAACTCTGTGGGTAATCCATGTCTGCCTCTTCTCGCTCCTCTGAGAAGTGGTCTTAAGCAGTGGAGGCTAATAAAAACAAAGCACCAGTAACCACCATCTAAAGCTAGTTACAGACCTGCAACCATTACCTACCAATGGACATTTTAGGGAGAGCTTTTTTTTCCAGTTTGGGCTTGTAGCTGGGGGTGGGGCTTATGGGTATGTTCCAACCTTGAACTTGTTGGCAGAGCAGTGGTGTGGTGATTTCACATCTCACAGTACTAGCAGAAAAAACACTTATACTGCTGTAACTTTTGATAGTACTGCAGTAAACACATGATCCTGTCATTTTAAAGGTTAATAGGTGTGCTCCTTTTAATAAAGGCCATTTGTATGGAGACCAAAGTCCCCCTTTTTAATGAGAATAAAGGATTTAATGCCTTCAACATAAAGGACCCATTCTGCAGAAATCACAGAGAATCCCATTCCCCCTCCAACCCACTACACCACTACACTTTGAAAAACCTAAGTGTTACAATGCAAACCTGCTTGCAGGGTACTAGTGTTGTGTAACCAAAATATGATATGTTAACTACAAACTAAAGGACACTCATTATCAAAAATATGTGTGATAGAATTTCTCTTCGCATTAAAAGAAACAGACCTTTATGCCAAACGTTTTTTTATAAATTCTAAAATGATGAAAAACGGTATGTTTTTCCATAGCGACATAGCATTCAGCCACTACTCTTAATTACTGGTGCTACACTCCCTTATAATAAAATCCATATTATAGTCATCTGGGACTTTATTTTAAAAAGTGAGTTTATTCTGCACTATAGTTTAGCCATACACTTTTTTTAATCTTTAAAGTGCCAGTAACCCTAATAGAAAACAAGTAACAGGAACAACTAAAAGTATTGATGCAGCATAGTGCAGCGGTAGAATCAAGCAATGTGTATACATCAAAGGCATTACCTTTTATAATGACTTTTTCCGGGTTATCAACGCTTTAATAAATTGCATTAACATAGTAATTGATGTTAAATAAAGACTATGTCCATCTAGTCAAACCTTTATACCATCCTCTTAAAACCCTACCTAACTTTTGATCCAGAGGAAGGCAGAAAAAAACAGCTAAAAACGGGGAGGGGGGGGGGGTGGAATACTTTCTGGCTACAAATGGCATTTGGAAAGTATCCCTCGAAAGTGCTTGGCAAACCAGACAGATCTTTTTCAGTATAGGTGTTTATTCGGGGTTAAACATGAACACAGATAGCTTTAAGACCTTTCAAGTGATGTCATTGAATGGCAGGTTGTTCCAGTTTGGAATGTCATTTGTTACAGGCATTTTTGGGATGTTTACTAATTGTAGATCAGGGCGTGAACTCTACTTTATATTTATTTGCATGTTTTTTTGTGTGCCATTTCAAATCACAAAATAGTATATTTAATCTAAATTTGCAATTTATAATAATAATATTTATGCAAGTCCTTTCCGTGGACTTGTTTCAATTTAGGCTAGAAAGATCTCTCTCATCTGAAGTTGTCCATTGAGGTCACTTGAGGCAAGCAGCTATTGCAAGGCTGAGGAACTCTGGATTTCCCCGAGAAACTTTCTTATTTTTGGAATAATGTATAAATACATTTACTCATATTTGTAAAGAGACTGCATTCAATGTTATTTCAGGCTGAGGCCACACTACAAACGCACAAATTGGCACACAATCGCGAGCATCGTCACAACGCTATTGCGTACATGATTTGTATGCGGTGGCGCGCGTTACGCCTTACCCGTGCATTTTCGTTATTTTCGTAAGAAAAGGTATGCGATTGCACAAAAAATGCTTGAACGCAAAATGGAAACGGACGCGCATTTGCGTGCGCATCGGAAATTGCAGGAATTTGCACATTCCCGAGATCCCATGTTTTTGAAACACAAGCACACATCACAAGCGAAAACACACGAAAAACGCCCTAGTGTGGCCTAGCCCTTCACACGGATTTTTGTCTACAAGACAGGGATACTGTTCATAATCACCAGCTTTAAATTTCCATTCCTTGTTACCGATTAGTTTTAATACATTCTAAAAATAAATTGCAATAGTTTCTATGTCGTCATGAGGATCTTACACTAATTACTGATCAGTTTTGCTGTAAATGTATTTTTTTGTTCATTTTTAATGTGGGAGGGTTGATAACGTGGCGCTCAGCCCAATGCGTTGGCGTCCGTGCCAATATTTACAGCCTTAGGGTAGTATGAGATACTCTACAAGATGAATCCTGGCTCCAAATGACAATCTAAAAGGATCCCTGGATAAAAAGAACATACAGGGTTATTCATAAAATTTCTTATCATTTGAATGGTGGCTAATTTTTGCCCCAACCAATCAGATGTTAGCTTCAAATGTATAATAAGATCTGATTGGTTGGGGCAGCATTAGCGTTCCTAAACACCACTATCCATACACGCCCTTAACACTTGGCTATATGTCTAATTGGGATTTTCCCAGGGTACTTAATTGCCACAGATTCTTGTACAAGTCATTCCTGAATTGAGAAAGCCAGTCGGATGACGAGCGAAACGTCTTCAAGAACTAAACTCAGTCCAGTTGATCTAGTTGAATACAACAGATACCATACCTGATGAATGAGAACCTTCACAAGCACCATTTTAAATGATAAGAACTTTTATTGAATACCCTGTTAATGTATACTCACAGTAATTTCCAAATTTCATTTTGCCTGAATGGGTAGTTCTAAAGCTGTTTTGTCTGACAATAATATAATGTGTGTACAGAGCTTAAGCCTTTGTCAGCTTTAAAGGGCATGCCACCCTCTTTCCTACTTTTCACATACTGTAGGGCATGTCCCCCCACCTACAACCGCTAATTTCTTAACTATCCAAAAAACGCTTCCTTTCTTTTTACTTAAAAGCTCCTCACTCCTTACGCTGTTCTGGTCCAGCTCCCCTACCGCTGGAACCACAAGCAGGGGGCCGGACCGCGGAGCCACAGCTTTGATTGGCTGATGGCAGCCAATCACAGCCCGGCTGCCATCAGTGGAAACAGCGCTGGAACGAGGGTGCTGTAAGTAAAGAAGGGGAAGCGTTTTTTGGATGTAAGAATATAGTGGTTGGGGGTGGGGGGACAACTGCAGTATGTGAAAAGCATTTAAACCTGCCTTAGAAGAAGCCAGAGAGGGCTCGCGCCGCATTGTCTCTATCCCTCCCGGAGGCATCACAGAGGCAGAGACTGGACAGGAATAAAGCTCCTACCCTACAGTTTTCCTAGACTTAAATAGCCACTAAGAAGTAAACACAAGGAGCAGAAGGAGGTAAGGATTTTTTATAATTGTACAGTGGGGCCATAGTTGGTGATTTTTAGTTTGGGGGGTTGGACATGCCCTTTAAGTTCTCCTTAAACTCACTCACTGTATATTTTACAACTGTAATCACTTCATTTCATTACATTGATTTGTAGCCTTACTTCATGGTTAATGCCTTATTAAAATGGCAAATCTCCTAAGACAATGTTTTATTTAAAACCCATCCAATAACATTGCTCACCTATTAGTTGAAAATATTTCTTAGTAATGTTTCCTTCTTGTACAGAAGGTTACATTTTCCCAAGAAATCTAGCAATTTTTATCTGATCTAGCATATTATTCTGTGATTAAAACCTATGCTGGCATTATATCAAATAAAACAGTTTATAAGTGCCTTGTATTTGAAGATTATTTGCAGGTTTAATTTTCCGTCACTTAAACTGAAGAAAAGTAAAAAAAACATAATACAATGTATGTTATTTCTCTCTATAGAAATAAGGTAAATGCATTTCTAATCATTAAAAGGGGATCATCATAAAAAATAAATGGATCTCATGTTACAAGGCAATAGAGCTCGGATGTATGGGACAGCGTGTGGTTCAGAGATGTTTTTTTTTCTTCTATTTTTCTTCTTCCTTCCTAGGTTGGCGCTGGGATGAAGTACAGAACAGGTCAAAGGTCCCTGTCCCAATAATAGAGAGTTGCTTCTTTTATCTAATTGTACCTTGTTAAAGTAATCAGTGTCACAGGTTAATTGGAACTTTAATACTAATTGATGTTAATTTATGGCCTTTTTGTTCCACACTACTCATTCAGACCTTAATGTCAGGATACAGTTTTCCTGTTATTATATACAGAAACTAATATCCCCTGTGAGGATAGTTTACTTTCAGCTTATAATAATCTAGTACTACAGTGTGTATCAATTGAGGGTCTGTTGAACCTAAATTTCCTAATATTGTGTATTTGACAGTAAACAAAATGCAGTGGGTTGAGGTGTGGTGCATTAAAAATAATTATTGGAACAGTGAGCAGCTATGTTTGGTTTCTTCAATACATTATCAACTGCATTTATTTGGATTAATATCATTCATGTGTAAAGGTGACCATACATTAGGCTGATTTTATGTGCAATCCAACATCCGACATTTCCATTGATTGGCCGAAATGTAACATTTTCCACATTTTATTATGCAACATTAGATCTTAAATCGATCCTAATTCCGATCAGAAAAGTCTTTTTTTTTAATTTGAGGTTGGGGAATCGGTTATACAGTATTTAGCATACAGGGTATTTGTATTCTCAAAGTTAAAGTAAACAAAAGATACAGACGTTTTGTAGATTAATTCTAGACTATCGTATTATTTATTCTGCCATATGTGGGTCAACCACAGTATTTTGAGTAGGGAGGAAACGGATGGTGAGGGAGGATGGATGAGAAGGGGGTTTTACAAGGTGGGGGGAGGTAGGGTGAAGGGTAGGATGGGGGAAGGGGGGGGAGAGAGGGAAAATAACAGGTAGGTTTAGAGTCATGGGTGATTCATATATGTCATTAGTGCGAGTTTCTATACCAGTACATAACATTTAACTTTAGCAAGCATACTAAAGTAGAGGCAGTATCCTTCATATTGCTAACATTAAGGGCACGGCCACACTGCAACGCAACGCAATCGCACACAGAATCGCATGCGATTTCATGTGCGATTTCGTTGCATTTGCACATGCGTTTTTTTTTTATTTAATATTGGGAAACACATGTGGTTGCGATTTAAAATGCGGAACACTAATCGCAAGTGCAATTCATCGCACCCGAAAACGTGCTTTTTCGGTGCGTTGCCGCGATTCCAATGATTTGAAAAACGCAAGCACAAACGCAGAAAAATTGCAACAGTGTGGCCTAGCCCTAAAGAGATCTGAAAGGGGTATTTACCTTTATATTTATGCTCAGCGTCGGTGGTAGTTTCAGGGCCATCTCTAGACTTTCTGGCACCTGAAAAACAAAATCCAAATGCTGCCCCCCCCCCCGTCACTCCGCCGGAAGGGGTGTGGTTTTATAATTGAAAATGGGTGATGTTTTGTCCAGAAGTAGGGTGTGGCAGGTCCAGGAGTAGGAGGGGCTTTATACACTTGACTGGTTATATGCCCACAATGATTGGTAAATGATGCCTACAGTGACTGGTATTAGATGCCACAGTGACAGGTAAATGATGCCCAACATTGATTTTTGATCTGCAGGGCTGACAAACATTGATTTTGATTTGCCATGTCAGAAGGGAGGGGAAGTCATAGCTGCATACTGTTTTGCATTGAAAGTCATGACTTTCCGTGCTTATTTAATGAAATGACAGTACCTCACCAAAAATGTGTGTTTTTTTACAAACAGCATTTTTAGGTCCCCCTGCCATCTGGGCCCCAGGCACATAGAAAAATCATGTGCCCCAGACACATGATGCCAGGAAAACAAATGTTGTTTTTTTCTGCCACCAAAACTGCTGCCTCCCTACAGGATGCTGCTCTGTAATGTGCTTCACCTTGCCTCATAGAGAGGTGGCCCTGGGTAGTTTAAAGAGATGACATCCCTCTGACGTCCTTTTCCAGAAAGTCATGTAGTGTTTATGTATGTGTTAGTGGGGGGGGGGTCGACCCCAGGCTTCTCCAATTTTCCAACCAGGCCTTTAAAAATGAATTCTTTCTAGTTTATATTATTTCCAGACCTAGAGACATGACTTCAAGGATCCATGGCCAGTGTCCAGGCATCCCAAATCTTATCAAAATATGAGTTTATTTCTAGCAATATATACCGGTTTTTCATTATAATAAACAGACCAAGGTTTAGAAATCAGGAGGGATATGGGGGTGCTGGGGATTTCCAGGATGAGGCAATTAGTGAGCATGCAACAGCACAGATAATATGGTATATTTTATTCCAAGTAGAGTTCAGAGTGGGGGGATTTTTGTTGAATAGAGCTTCCCAGGGATTCGGGGTAAGATTAACATGTAGAATTTGTTTAGGAGGAGTTGTAGCAGTCATTCCAGAGCTTTTGGATTTCAGGACAAGTCCACCAGCAATGGAGCAGGTCCGTGTCCCTTTGGCAGTTTCTGAAACAAAGGGGCGAGAATGGTACCAGCAGTGCAGGATTTTGAAGCTTTTTCCTGTAGTATTGTGTTAACGAAAGTCGATTTTAAGTCAATTGGTAAAATGGTCGTAGTGTTTTCTGATTAAATGTTAAGTTCAGATTAATGTTAATGTAATGAACCTCACAATAGACGACATTCGACATTAATCACAAACAAATTGAATGTCGAACCATATGTATGGTACATCTTAGTACAATCAACATTGTACATCTGTCTACCAAAGTATCGGACGGTTTAAGATCGTAATTACGATCGTAATAGTGTATAGCCATCTCAAGCTACAGGAGATGCAAACAGTAACATTGAGCTAGGTATGCTTGTGAAGGTTTTATTCATCCAGGTCATGGTATATCTGTTGTATTCAATTAGATCAACTGGACTTGAAGTTTAGTTCTTGAAGACGTTTCGCTAGTCATCCGACTGGCTTTCTCAATAGAACTGAACTGTTGTATTCAATTAGATCAAGTCAGTTGATCTAATTGAATACAACAGATTGAGCTAGGTAAATAAAACATTTATGTTTCACATATATATATGTTACACATATATCAACTATGCAAATTAGGGTAAAGTGTGTTAAATCAAGATTTACAATCTACAATGTAGGTAGATATTTGACAATAAAAATTGTGGTTTACTATATTACCCATGCAGGACTTAAGAACCTGAACTTTTGACACTGAAGAGGGCAAAAACTAATGTAAGGAGTCAGTAGACAATAAGGGCTAGGCCCCACTAGGCTTTTGGTGTGCGCTGCGCGTATGATAACACAGTGCAGAAGAGGATGGGGATGGCCCCACTATCTTCGATGTCTACCCTTTTCACCATTTTGGGGGCACATTGCATGCACGTGAAAGGGTTATATCAAAGGAACCGCAGTGCACATGAATGGTGCAACATCGCAATTGCGGCGCATCACGAGATTCTTGTGCACTGCCTAGTTGGGCCTTGCCCTAACACCCAATCTCCTTCTGGCTTCAGCACTCTCCAGTAACATCAATAGGAAATAAACATCTTCCTACCTCCAGAATGGTTAGTAGTTTTGGACATTTTGATTTAAATAATTAAATCAATGGTATTCTACTTTACCTGTACTACTGTACCATCTTTATAACACTGAATGAATCAATGAATCAGCCTGAATCAGCTCTAAAAATCTTGTGTTTTCTAAACGTAACTTAATAATATCCCAAAACTCACTTTATAATAAAATTATTCTATGCCAATAGCGTTAGTTCTACTAAAATTACTGAGTTTGTGTGTCATCTATCCCTTTAGCTATGTTCGGGGAAAAGGTTGTGCATGTAGGGTGGTGGTTGATCCAGCAGGGCAAGTGAAAGAGCGCCCATACACACAAGATCATCGGCCCTTTTGGGAAACACCCAAGAAGCATTGTAAGCAGTAGGTGCCTTTAACAGAGCTGTCATGTAACTGAGACTGATCATTTTCTAACTCTCTAAACAAAACTAGGCAGTAACAAGATAACTAGTATATTCACAGGGAGAAGGAGACCTTTCAACCTATACTCACGAATTCTAGAACACGTTCAGAAGATAGCAGATCAATTGTGCCTTAAACTGTGAATATTTATCATAGGAAACATTTTATACCTTTGTATTACCCCAAGAAATTTCATTATGTATACAGTTTATATAGTATTTGATCTAATAAAAATAGCCCGATTGGTGTACCTTACTGCCCCCACAGGCCAAACACCTGAAAAACAGAGCAACAAGTTCGGGATATTGAACTTCTGAGAAGGGAGGCAAGATGTAGGAATATCTCAATACCCTGACCCTAAAGGTACTTAATTAACATTATCCTTGTCATTCTTGTTATAGCTTTATAATACACTCTTGCATGAATGAATTTTAGATAATGTATTAGTTTAAGTAGATACAGGGGTTCTAGAAAATGAGCAACAGAGATGAAGTTAATTCCATATGTTGTTAGACACTTGGCCTTTAGTCTAGAAACTTTAATCCTATATCAAATAGGCTATTACAAGGAAATAAAATGTGTAGAATGAGATGTGTAAACAATTGGTCATTTTAAGTCAATGCATTACCTTAGCAGTAATAATTAATCTGTTGATAAGCTAGATGTTAGGGCCGATGATGGTCCCCACTCAAATTTAGATGCAAGCGTAGCATATACAAACATGAACTAGAGTAAATAGAAGTTCTGCACATGACGCAGCTAGTTAGACATCCTACAACACCTGGAAGTTAGAGGTAGCAGACACTAATCCACTAATGGAAGATAAGGCCATTCTCAGAATTTGTTGGAGAAATGGCTGGAAATTAGGGATCAGTTTCCAGCCATTCCAGGAATCGCAAACAAATTAGAGCACTAGTACTTAAGGGTATACGTAAGGGTAGTATAGGAAGTGGTTGGGGTGGGTAGACCTGTATCTATTTCAACTATGGTTGTGTTCTGTTTTTATACCTGATGACGGTGTGCCAACTGAAAAATACACGATTTGCGCTTTTATAAAAACTACTTACGTATGAAATAAGTCCACGAAGTGATCCAATTTGTAGGCGATCCATGATGGAAATCTTCCGTTCCACACATCCCACAGGTGCTCTATCGGGTTGAGATCTGGTTACTGTGGAGGCCATTGGAGTACAGTATGAGATCTGAGCTGCTTGAAGTATCTATCAGGAGAACAGGTAGATAGGGATGGATATGATCAGAAAAAATATTCAGGTAGGCTGTGGCAATCAAAAGGGTCTAAAGTGGCCAAGAAAATGTTTCCCACACCATTATACAACCACCAGCCTGAACTATTGACAAAAGGCAAATTCTCATACCTACCATAATACTCGCAACTGAATCCTGACTCATCAGGTCAGGAAACGTTTTTCTAATCTTGAATTGTGCAAAAAAAAAATTTTTTGAGCCTGTGCAAATTGTAGACTCAGGAGTGGTCCCAGTGTTGTTTTTGCTTGCTGTAATAGCCCATCTACTTTAAGGTTCAAGCATTGTACCTTAATTGTACTTTGGTTGTAACAAGTGGTTAATTAAGCCACTCATGCTTTTCGATAAAACACAAGTCTGATTATTCTCCTCTGACATCAACAAGGCATTTTCATTCTACAACTGTGGTGGATATTTTCTCTTTTTCAGACACCCTATGGTGGTTGTGTGTTAAATTCGCAGATAACCAGTTATTTTTAAAATACTAGATCAACTTTTCTGGCATCAACAACCATGCCACATTCAAAGACATGTTTGAACATCCGCAATTCACAATATCTAGATGCCAATATGCATTGAGTTGCTGTCATGTGATGGCTAATTTGTTATTTGTGTTAACAAGAAATTGGTCAGGTGTACATAGACAACAAAAATATATATTTTATGTCTAAATGTTCACATGTATGGGATGTTAGGCAGCAACAAATCTGCAGGTTCATACAAGCACACCCATGTTGCCAAAGACCTATATTCTGTAGTTACAATCCTCCTTACCCCCTACCCATAGGGCCACAGCAATCCAGCAGTAAAAAGAAGAGCATAGGAACACACTACATAAAGGGCATGTCCACCCCCTAAAATTTAACCTCTACTGGACCCTCTGTATAGTGTTAAAGAAATCCCTACATTACATCTCTGCTCCTTATGGTTCTCCTGTAGTGCTTATCCAAAGTCCCAGAAAGTGAAGAGTAGGAGCTGTCTGTGAGGCATCAGGTCCCTGCTTCCTTGTCCTCTGAGAGCTTTCTGGCATGTGCAGGGTATAGAGTATATGGTATAGGGTATGAAACGTTAGTATAGGGTATGAAACATTGTTTTCTATGTTTGCTACTCAAAATATATACAGAGTTACTCAATAAAGTTCTTATCGTTATAAATTGTGCTAATTTTGCCCAACCAATCAGATGTTAGATTTCAAATCTTAAATAAGATCTGATTGGTTGGGGCAAAATTAACACCATTTTTAACGATAAGAACTTTTATTGAATCTTCCTGATAATGTATAATATATGCACTAAAATAGTGTGCTCCTCTGCTCTTCTTTCTACTGCTAGGCAACAACAAATATTGGTTGTGGTTTAATTGTTAGACTGTGACCCTGGTCACATTGAGCATACCTAGACAATGCTATTCTGTACTAAAATATCTCTGCCAATGCATGCAGTTAAATATATAACTAATAAAGCCAGCCAATGTGCTACATGTACTAACCAGAACACAGAGCAGCCAATATTGCCTTGTCTCATTGGCTATGATTTAAACACCAGGCCCAGTGTGGCAGTCGATGTTGCTCCTTCAAGTAAAAATCCAGATCTTTCCTGAAACATCACATAAAGAGGGCTATCTACCGGAGCCGTTATCGGCTATTTGTGCCTAAAGTCACGTTAACCAATGTACCAAGCGTTAAAGAGACTTTAAGATACAACTAACTACAGTTGCGACGTTCCGCAAAATTGTGTTGCGCAACTGCCACACCAATTTACTGAACTGTTAACAGTAATCTCTAAAGCCAGCAGACAGCTGGCGTTAAAGATTTGCAAAGCCAAAATCCAGTCACAATGCAATGAGAGCCACTATCAGCTCAGTGCATTGCCTAAAGGGGGCAATAGAGAGCGATAACGACTCTCAGTACATAGCCTGTGAATGTATTACATAGTAGTTATTGAAAGTTTCCCTTGAAACTATGGTGTTATCTCTATAGAAGAATATTTACTAAAACTTTCAGTAATAAAGGTGTTAAAAAATAAGTCTGTATGTCACAGTATGATTATGTTTGTTACACAGACCTGCCACTGGTTGCCTCGGGTCTATGGACTTGTTACAATAGCATTGGTATTACATGACAAGCTGGACTGTACAAGAGTTCATGATGACTGAAGGAGGAATAACATGACATGGCCTTGCAGAAGCAGGGTCACATGAAACTAGTCTGGAAGTTACAAAGAGGGTCACAGTCATTCACCTTTCAACCAAGAATATGCTTAAATTTCCCAGAAAATGTACAGTTCCATATGGGGGGCCGTTTGTTCTAAATCATTTTGTAACAAAAAACACCCTTTGGTGGACCAAAACAAAATTAGTGGTAACAAAATACATTTAGTGAGCAAAACTAACGTTTAGGACAAAACTATATTTAGCCGACAAAAGAAGTTCTGTGGTAACAAAACACATTTAGTTGTGCAAATAAAAATGCTGGCAAAAAGAAAATTTTGTAGACCAAATACATCTGGTAGCATAAGTGCATGGTTTTTTGTACACAAATGAACTAAGGAAAAACAAGCATACCGTATATACTCGAGTATAACCGAGGTTTTTAGGTTTAAAATCAACCTAAAAACCTTGACTCGGCTTATACTCGAGTCAAGCAAAAACTTACTTGATTCCAGTTGCAGCCGCGATTCAGGAAGGAAAGCCGTCAGTTCCCAGTAGTTCTTCGCGGGTGCGCGATGATGTCATTGCGCACGCCGGCAGGATGACGTCATCGCGCAGCCGCGAAGAACTACTGGGAACTGCACAGAGCGAGCGGCAGCCGGCGGAGAGCTGAAGACTGAAGACCGGCGGAGAGCTGAAGACTGAAGGATGAAGACTGGACAGATGAAGACTGGAGAGATGAAGACTGAAGATGAAGACTGGCCAGGTACGGTAAGTGAACTGGGGGGGCTCTAGGGTGGCCAAGTAGCACCCAATACCTTTTACTATAGGTGTTTGGAAACTACAACTCCCAGCAATGAACAGCATGCTGGGAGTTGTAGTTTCCAAACATCTACAGTGGAATGGTATTAGGCAACTATCTACCTCGGCTTATACTCGAGTCAATCAGGGTTACCCATTTTGGAGGCAAAAATGGGTACCTTGGCTTATACTCGAGTCGGCTTATACTCGAGTATATACGGTATTTTTGTCTTAAAAATGCAATTTTGTGCACCAAGAGTTATGTTTGGTAATACTAATGGTAATGGCAAGCTTTCCCTTTAATCTTTGCTAAAAAAAATATAAACTGGTGAATTGTTTGCTTTCCATTTAATCCCTTCAGAAAAATATGTACACTTAATTACTCTCTTGCCTATAATCTATTTCCCTTTCAACTCTTAATAAGAAATAGCTGTTATATGATACACTTCCCTTTAAAAATGGTAATTGTCATGCATTACCTAATAGGGGTTGGATACATGACTTGTTCTGAGTTGTTCTGAGTTAAATTTTTCCTTAAAGAAACCAGATAAATAAGAAACCAACTACAGCCTCATCTATCTATCTAAAGCAGAGACGCCCAAACCCAAATGGTAAAGTAGAATGTAAACAAATTAATTGGATGTGCATTAGCCTTCTATTTTTTGTATTGAATGCATTTGGTCACTAGTTGCACTCTGTGTGGATGTATACTATCCCGTTTTCTATATAATATAAAGGTGGAACCTCATTGGTTTGCAAAAAACAGTGTCTAGGATTAGTTTGTTTATAATGCATTTTGCTAATGCCTTTATGTGTATGTAGTTATACTGCCACCTTGTGACAATAGACGATATTGTTCAGAAGCCCTTTCTCATAGCCCTTTCTTATGTTATGTAAGTTCTTTCCATCCTGCCTCTTCCTGTTGCAGCTTTCTGTGTAAGAAGCTGCTTCAGAGGTTTGCAAGAGAATTTCCCTTTTACCTCCAAAATTGGTTCATCCAACTGAATAGAAAGAATATGTGGATTCAAGTGTCTTTAGCTCTATGAGAATATTTGCCATTAGTGGTTCTGACCAGGCAGAAAGGTCCCAGGGAACTCAGTCACTATTACAGCAATTAGAGTTTTTAGTGGTCCAGTGATTTCCTTAAAGGGCATCCAGCCCCAAAATGAACTTACATACAGGTAATCACCCCCCAAAACCCTAAACAGTAATAGTTTGAAATCGAATATTGTCTAACCTGAAATCCTGCACATGTCCTGTGTCCCCTGTTTCTGCTTCCTATTCTTTCAATTAGCAACTGTCATTTATGGATTGCAGTTGACATCCCAGCCTATGAACGAATCTAATTCCCTATCTGCCTCTTCTGAGCATCCCAGGCTCATAAAGGCTCAGTACAGGTTTCCAAATTGCTCAGTTTCCATTAGGCCTCCAGAAGTATGCAGCATACAATAAGAATTCATAGGGCAAAGTATGATATATCAAACATATTTTAAAGAGGCCATTCTTTTTAAAAGATGTTCTTATGAGGGGGAGTTGTCTAAAGGAGATCTAAATATTTAAACAAAAAAAACAAAAAAAAACACTACCAAAACAGGATTGTATCGGGACATATCATCCTGTTACTTGAAATCCCTGGCTGCCCATGTACTACTTGAATCAACTGTTGATGCCTTGCCCCAACCCCCTGATTGTGCCCCTCATACGAATAATATATTGAGAGCGGGAATAACTGTAGGACATGAAAGCTGTGTTTAAAATGTACCCTTTAAAGGAAAAATCCACCTCTGGCAACTCACTTTTGCCTCAGGAACCCAGGGTTGCTTTTCCTTCACCTTGCCTACACCTCTCCCCACCCCTCAACCCTCTCCTGGGTTCCTGAGGCAAAAGTGAGTTGCCAGAGGTGGGGGACTGCTCTCCATTTCACAGATGTCCCTTTGTATATGGGATTCCAAAACTGCCACCGCATTATTCAAATGAGGCCTTACCAGTGCCTTGTAAGAGAGGAGAATAATATTTTTCTCTCTTGAATCTATTCCCCTCTTATACAAGACAATATTCTGCTAGCTCTAGCTGTTGCTACCTGGCATTGTTTGCTACAGCTAAGTCTGTTATTACCGAACCCAAAATCTTTTTCATTTCAGATGCACCTAACACAGAGTTATTTATGGTGTAGGTGGCAGGGATTCTAAATCCCAAATGCATACCTTACATTTATCATAATTGAATCTCATCGCCACTGCTGCCCAATTATGATAATCTATCTAGGTCTGCTTGCAGCACGTTGCACATCTTGGAAGTTCCAAAGCTCTGCATAATTTAGTGTCATCAGCCAAAACACAGAGACCTTGCTCTCAATGCCCCCTTCTAAGTCATTTATAAACAGATTAAACAGAAGCGGGCCCCAGACAGAACAGAGGAACTCCGCTTAGAACTTTAGCCCACATAGATGTCGCTCCCATAACCATCACTCTCTGTTTGCGGTCCAATAACCAGTTCTCTATCCATGAACAAAAATCTTTTTCAAGGGCCAAACAGTCCTAGTTAATACATTAGTCGCTATGTGGCACAGTATCAAAGGCTTTGACAAATCCAAATATACCAATCCACAGCTGTGCCTGAATCTAACCTATTTACTCACTTCTTTCATAAAAAACCAATTAAATTTGTCTGGCATGATCTATTTCTCATAAATCCATGCTGACTATACTAATAAGATGATCTCTGGAGGACAAAGTCAAGGATATGCTCCCTAACAAAGTTTCCTTCACCTTCCCTACCACTGATGTTAGGCTTACAGGTCTATAGTTACCAGGGCTGTGAAACCGACTACCTTTTTTGAATATTGGTATTAATTGCTTTTTTCCAATCCAGCGGCACATGCCCAGACAAAAGCGAATCTGAAAAAGATGAGACACAGTGGTCTTGCTAGAACTGAACTAAGCTCTTTTAAAATCTAGGATGCAATCCATCTGTGTCCTGGCGCTTATTGAATATAACTTTGTCAATTGATTCGTACCATATCCTCTGTTATCCAATGTGAAAACTCTTCATTTCCCCCTGCACATTGTTACAATCCCTACTGTAAGGATTTCAACAGTAAAAACCGATGTAAAAAACGGTTTTAGCAGATTAGCCTTTTGGGATCCTCTACAACCACCTAGCTATTATTAATGGTCCCACATTCTCAGTCCTCATGTTTTACCATTATAATACTTAAAAAAACATCTTGGGGTTGACTTGCTTTGTTCGGCAATCCGTATTTCATTTTCTTTTTAGCTAGTTTATGCTTTCTTGCACTCTTTATTACAACTTTTGAAGTTCCGTGTAAGCCTGTTCTGTGCCTTTGCTTTCAAAATTTTAAAGCCCTTTTTTTTCCATGTCCTTTTTACCTGAGCATTAAGCCATGCAGGAGTGGACCTAATTTTTTACACTTGTTTCCTAAGGTACCGATTTGGAGATGTTATAGTTTAATATCCTTTAAGGGTCCACATCTGCTCGTATCTTTACCTAGAAACAAGTTCCCCCCAGTCTATGAGAGGAGCGAGCGATTCTTTAAAAGCATAAAATTTAGCTTTCCTAAAGTTAAAAGTTTTGTTAAGCCAGTGCCTTTAGTTTTCTGCAAACTATATTAAATGACACTATATTCATGGTCACTATTCCCTAAAGCTTCCCTACCTTCATCTCCAAAATGAGCTCTGGGTTATTAGAATTCACCAGATCCAACAAAGCGCATTCTTTCTAGTAGAACTTGTAACCATCTGTGAAAGACAATGCTCATATAGAATTTAAGAACTTTATACCTTTGAGGGTGCTGGCAGTTCCATTTACTCCATCTTATTTCAGGGTAGTTAAAATCCCATAACCAGAACATTGCCCATTACAGCGGCCTTCGCCAACTGCATATGGAGATTCCATTTCCACCTCTTCCCCGGCATTTGGCGGGCTTATAACACACTCCAACAATTAATTTACTCACCTTCTTGCTTCCTGTTACACAGTTCCACCCATTAATGTTTCTGCCGGCATCGTTTGCTCCCCCATCTATTCCATCTTTTAAATTGGGCTTCAATTCCTGTTTTTAACATAAATACATACTCCTCCTCCTTTCTTATTAACTCGGTCATGTCTAAATTTTTGGCTCAGGTGCCAAAATTAGGGTTTAAAAAACTACCATGCTACCTATGTATTATTGACTTTGCATTAGTTTTGCACTAATTTTGTGTCGACTGCGTTATTTTAAAATTCTTGAAAATAAGGCAAACACAGCTATGTAATATAGGCAGCGTTGAGTTTTGCACTACCTGTAGCACAGAACTTAATGGCTTTAAGGGCTAGGACCACACTATCCCGTTTTCGCTGCTTTGCGCATGCATTTTTTTCGATCATTGCAAATCATGGCAACGCACCCAAAAATGCGCATTTTCCGGTACGATGCAATTCGCATGCGATTGCGATTTGCATTCTGCATTTTTTTGCACAATGCATGAGTTTTTTCTATTTATGAAAAAAGCATGCGCAAACGCAACAAAAAATGCACATGAAACAGTATGCGATTGCGTTTGCGGAGCAATGTGCCCGTTGCCCTAAGGCAGACTGTGCTTCTTACCTGACCGGGATCCTGTGATTCAGTTAATTTCGCAAAGGCATTTACAAAATGTGGGATCTCGCAAAGGTAAGTAATGGCTTCTGGTTCTGCATCGGCCCCTATGTTATAAAACACTACAATCTTATAATGTTCACCAAAAATTTCTCTAAAACAAGTCTGTATTTTCTGTTCAACAAATTATTTAGTTAAAACAAATTGTTCAACCAATGTTTGTAAAACTAGTCAATTCAGTGCAATAATAATTTCTGTAGAGCAATTATGTTCACCAAATTGATTTCTATAGACCCAAATTGTAAATTTTGTGCGTTTTTCATTTGGCCCATCTTTTGCATTCGGTCAAAAGTCAGTAAATTAGTGAAAATGAACATTTATTAGAACCTTCAAATGAACCTTTAGATTTGCACATTAGTTTCCCCAACCTGCCTGACTTTGTATCTTTTTTCCCTTTTTTACAAATTTGGTCCACGGAAATCATTTGTGGACAAAGATGTTCCGCAGAAATTATTTGGTTAAACGGAATTGATTGACTTGTTTTACAGAAATGATTGGGTGAACAATTGTTTTTACAGGAATTATTTGGTGAATATTATTGACAGACTTGTTCTACAGAATTATTTGATGAAACATTATAGATTGTTGTGTTTATAAACATAGAGGCCATGCAGAACCAGAATCGCATTACTTACCTTTGCGAGAACCCACAATGTGGTAAATCCCTTTGCGAGATTACTGTATAGCGGGATCGTTCATGAGAGAAAGCACCGTTTGTGCCTCTGCCTTAAAGGCGTTAGGTTCTGTGCTACAAGGGTAGCGCAAAACTCACCATGCCTATTTTACATAGGCTGGCGACCTTATTTCAAGAATTTGAATGCTCAATCTCATGCCCTAAATCCGCCCCCACTCCCACCCCAGATAACATCTTATGCCAGAAGCTTACATTGGCAGGGTGAGATGTCTGTTAAAGTAGAGTTAGGGCTAGGCCCCACTAGCCTATTTTAGTGTGCACTGTGCGCTGCTTTAATGTAGCGCTCAGCGCATACCAATAGAAAGAGGGTGGAGATGTACACATATTTCTGAAGGGATAAAGGGAAAGAAAACAATTTACCAGTTTATATTTTTTTAAAACAAAGATTAAAATGAAAATTTGCCATTACCATTACAAAACATAATTCTTGGTGTACAAAATTGCATTTTAAAGACAAAAAGTATGCGTGTTTTTCCTGTAGTTTATTTGTGTACTAAAAACATACACTGCGCTACAAGATTTATTTGGTCTGCCAAATTTTCTTGTGCCAAACATAATGTTACTATATCACTTTTTGTATACAAAAAATATTCTGTTTCAACCCACGGTCATTTTGTTCACTAAAATAGATGTGGTCCTTGATTGAAATATAACTTTGGTGTTACAGGTTGTTTTTGTTGACTAAATGTATATTTTGATCGACTAAATATAGTTTTGTCACCAAAAACATAGTATTTTGATGGCAAAAACAGTTGTAAAGACCAAATTTCTTTGGTCGACTAAATACAGTTCTGTTACCAACATTGTTTTATAAAGAAATAGTGTTTATTGCCACAGAATTAATTTTGTTTGACTAAATATAGTTTGTCACCCAAAGTTTTTTGTATGTTGCTACAGGGGCATATTTATGAAGGGGCGAAAATAAACACCCAAAAATTACACCCGCGAAAATAGTGCTATCGCCGTATTTATAACGGCGATATTGCCGCGATGTCAGGTGGTAATTTTTAGTCCTTCGCAGCGATACTGCACATTAGCACACATACGCTAAGTACAATATCGCCGCAAAGGGACTTATCCTCCTGGCGCCTCCGCGACAGGGGCGGGGCTACGTTCCACCACCCGCTGCGCAACCCCCCCCCAGCAGGCCTCCCAAGCGCCCCTGCCCCGCCGCGGGGGAGGGGAAGGGCCGCTGGGAGGGGTGAGGCACCCTCCAGCGGGGGGCTGAAAAGGGCCTTTTGGGGTTAAGGGGTCCCGCAGCTCGAGCCGGGACCCCCCTATCCGCCCCTATCAGGGCATTGCGGCACTTACAAGTGCCCTTGCAGCTCTAACAAGAGCCCTTTGGGGCTTAGGGGTCTGCAGCTCGAACTGGGACCCCCCTCCCGGCCCTTGTAAGGGCTCTGCGGCACTGAGAAGTCCTTTGGCGGGGGTCCCGCAGCCTGAACTGGGACCCCCAGTGAGCGGCTCTTTAAAAGATTATATTACATAGTCAGACTAATAATTTGTTAAGAAATGAATGCCTGGAACATGGGGTGCGTTTGGGGTTGGTGTCACCAGCACTGAAGACGTCGCGACAAGAAAGAGGCCGGCACTCAGCCTCGTTGAGGTCGCCGGCGCCTGCCGGGGGGTACCCTGACGGCCGGAGCTGGTGTCAACGAAGACGTGTGACGTCTTAGAAAGACGTCAAAGCTTCCGGTGACACAAGCTCCGCTGGGGCCGCTGACCCCAGAGAGGTACCACTGCGGTCGTCAGGGTACCACGGCAGGCGCCGGCGACCTCAACGAGGCTGAGGTTGCCGGTCTTGATCCGTCGCGACGTCTTCAGGCTGGTGACACCACCCCAACGGCCACACCATAGTTTCCAGGCATTAATTTCTTAACAATTATTAGTCGACTTATGTAATATAAATCACATATATGCAATACAAGCTATATGAAAAACAGAAATAAAAAAGCTTTTTTTATTCTGTTTACATAAATAACTTTGATGAAGTGATAAGATAAGGATTTCTGGGGGTTATATGAGAGAAGCTTTCCTAAAACAACCTTCTATAGTCTAAGCCTTATATGCATTGATGCTGTTCAAATTAGCAATTCATTTAAACCAAGCTAGCAAAGTCATATATCATGTATACAAAAGGTCTGTAGTGGTTTAAACAATACCTGTAACTGAGATAATAGAAAGTGTTTCAGACATCAATATCAGAATGTTGCCTATCCACTAGAATAGGTTTGAGCAGTTGCAAGGTTTCAACCTACTTATTGTTTGGCACAATTAGATAACTGCTATTGAGGAGGATGCTTTACTTTCCCAAGTGTAAAATAAAGCAGCTGCCAGCTTCGTCCATAGGTATTGTATCTAGATACTGCACTGGTATCGAAAGCAATGGTACCATGGGACGCGGAGGGTAAAAAATATGTGCACAGAACCTGATGTGTGGTCCCTGCTGGGTTTTTTTTATCAACAATATTGAAAGCAAGAAAGACAAGCAGAAGTTAAAACATACAGCTTACTTTCACGGCAACAAAGCCCCCGAGTTCAACCTCTCAATGCTTTATTTGGGACAGTCATATTAATGTACCAGGAGCAGGAAAAAGGGAGGAAACTACCCGTGATGTGATTCCTAACGGGACTTCAGAATTACCAGATAGCTCTACCAAACATATTTTGCTGCAGATGTTTTTTAAAGGGCATCTCCACCCCCCATAGTAACATTTGTTAGATTGCACGCATTCCCTCCTACACAAAACGCTAAATTAAAAGAGTAAAAATCGATTCCAACTCTACTACACCGCCTGGTTCCCAGCTTCACTCTGGTCCGGCTCCCCTGCCGCTGGATATCTTCTAGCAGGGGGCCGGACTGGCCGTGGCTGCCGTGGAGCTGTACTACAAGTAGGAAAATATTTTTAAACTTTTAACCAATGACTGTCTTCTCTGACGTTTAATTGATCAGTGACATTTACCAACAAAGGAGATGTATAACAAAGCATAACTTATCTAAAGTTGGTACACATGTTCCGATGTGTACACCGAGCCACGACCTGATCACAATGTATTTGTGGGCGAATACTGTTTTGGCCAAGAATCACATGCCTGGCGGATATAGACGAATGACCCCCTACCAAACGCATACACACGTGTCCATTCTCGGCCAAAGCGGGCCCTTCGTCACACAAATGCGTTGTAGTTGGGGGTCGGTGGCTCAGTTCCAAATCATAGGTGTGTACTAACCTTATGACTGAAGATTTAAAAATGTATATTCCCTCATATTTGAAGTTTGTGTTCAGTCAAAAACTGGGAGGAATGGCCTACATTCCTTTTCCAGTATTAAAGGGGAACCAGACAACATTGCCCCAATAGAAAGAGCACTTCAAAAGATACAGCATCTTTTGCTTGGATTCTGGGTGATGTATGAAAACTACCAAGGAAGGTGTAATTGAGAGGAGCACACTACTTCAGTGATGAATTCATTTAATCTATGCAAAAAAAAATGTATTTTTTTTTGCACAGATTAATGAATTCATCACTGAAGTAGTGTTGCTCATCTTAATTACACCTTGCTTGGTATTTGTACCCTGGAAGTAGGGGGGGGGAGGAATAGCACCTACCAATTGTTGGCAATAAGCCAAACAGCAGTGTGCCATAGTACACTGAATTTCTTGGATAGATTGATGTATTAAATACCCGTGGGTACTAGGGTCAGCTGCCATAATTCACCTTATCTGGGAACAACCAGCTGCATGTATAGGTGTTCTGCGGTAGAAAAGCTTTCACAATTATGATTTAAAAATTAAGTTTGTTCTCATTTAAGCAAAGCACCTAAAGGCCATTCACAAAAAAAGTTAGAAGGGCAATGGTTACCTACCCACAAATTGAGTCTGGACCCCTGTCCCACCCTCCTCAGAGGTCCACGATCAGCTGTTTTTAACAAGCTGATACCCACGTATGAAGTAAACATACGCGTGATCAGCTGTTTAATAGACCGGAATCAAATTTCCGGTTTGCTTCCGGTCTTTCAAACAGCTGATCAAGCATATGTTTACTTCATACGCGTGATCACAAATGTTAGGAGATAATCATGGGCCCTCTAATTTGCCCCCCCATGGTAGCTGGGGTTGCGGGGGCAGTTGTTACGCACTGCAAGAGGCCACCAAAGGCTCTTTAGTAGTAATGTATTTAAGGGCTATTGAAGGTTTGTAATTTTAGAGTTTTAGTGGGAAATTAAGTTTGGGCTATTCTCCTTCCGTTCTTGGCTCCTGCGGTTTTACTGAACGAACAGGATTAAGACAAGCTACTTTACCTCCCGTTCTTCAATAAAAACTGGAAGCCCAAAAACTTTCTTCAGTGAAGATGCCCTTTAATGGGAGGTAAGGCATAGCTCCTTTACCTCCCATTCTTCAAACTATGCTAAAAGATGACTAATCCTTAATCTGACATTTTAGACACAGCTCCCATACATGCTATGCAAGAAGAACTGTGAAAGAAAAATGTCTGTTTTAAATCCATTATGCCCATCAGCCTATTAAAAACTAGACAATTGTGTGATATTAAGCAGCTTGGACATTTTTGGTTAGTTTATATTATAAATAAAATACCAGAAAGTTTTCTCTGGCTTCTGTTGATGCCTGTATCAAAAATGTGTGCGCACACAAAAAAAATATATATTTATAAGGAACTCCATTGGCCCGGCCACTGCAAAGTATGATTACAGATGAGAAAAAAAGGCATTACTGCCACCGTTCCAAGTGATCCTATTGAATCCTCCAGTATCCTCCAATCCTCCAATTAAGCCTTCTTTAAACTTTCCAGTGTGACTTGTAGGAGAAAGTGTACAAGGGATCAGGTTGTGTTATACACCAGAGATGTCAGTTCTGAAAAAATTGATTGACAGGTCCTTTTTTAAAAAAATATTCCTTTGCATATTCCGCATTCATTTTTAGGTTACTGTTAGCCTTTTATAGTTAAAAAATATACATGGGGAATCACCTAAACTAAATTTGTATTAGACTTCAGCTCTCCTTAACTAGTGCATACCATTTCATATTAACAACAAATAATAGCATTAATATAAATTAATTAATTAAGCCACTGCTCATTGTCCTTGGATTGCCCTTTGACTTGTGACACAGTTACATGAAAACTCTGCAGAGATTACGGTACTAAAGAAGGGGTCAAGATAAAAGTTCAACAAACACCTGAATGAAAGGTCTTGGAGCTGTAACATCTTTGCAAATAGGATAATAAGGGGGCGTATTTACAAAATTTTCCCTTTAGTTTTTTGGGCAATGGATTTTTGAATGCAGCAATACCTATATCAATGTTTTTCATTGTGTCATTTTGGGGGATTTCCAATAATGATATTTTAAAAATGCTAATATTTTCATAGTTTTTAAAGAAACAAACAATTCCGCTAAATCTACAAATGTGCATTTGTGTGTTACAGCTGCTGAACGACTTTCTCCGTGGGTTGGACATAAGATTATTTCGAGAGGTACAGTATTCAGTATGGTATTGGAATACCACACATACTGGTAGCATACCGCACAAAAAAATCTATAGTAATTTTTCCATAGAGCAAAAATTGACCAATTCATGTCCAAATACTGGTTATTATTCAGCATGCAAGGGTTTCTATTACTGACAATATACCACAATAAGTTATATCAAATTTCTCTTTAATTGTGTGACTTGCAAGACCACATACTGTGCCCTTTTGGGCACTTAATGCGAAGTGCGTAGCAAAATTTTAGGCCACATCCTTTCCTGCCCTTCCTCACCCCTCTCCCCAATTAAACAACACCATTAAATGCTGAGAGCTATGTCTAGAAGGAAAGTGAGAGTATGAAATTGAAATTGGTCACTGGTAAAGTAATGCCAAGACTGGAAAATTGGAGGTTATTATGACTAAAGGTTCGTACACACGTGCGATCGCGGTGCCGACCCATGATGCACGATGTGTACAAAGGTGCTTTAGGCACTTTATCAGCCGCTTGTTCAGAGATCCACCGGGGATCGCAACGGATCCCAGAATGAGCGTCGCTTCAGCAATAAAGGGCCCATACACGGACAATTATCGGCCGAAACAGCCATTCATGCACATCATGTGTCGCTGGTGGCACCCGTGATTGCACGTGTGTACGAACCTTAATAATCCCCTAATCACAGTGCACTGCAATGGAGAAGACAATAGCCTAATAGGGCTATTAGCTTACCCCCATGTGCAGTGCAATTAACTATCTACAACAGGCAGGCAGTTAGGCTGTTACCTACCCCATGTGCAGGGCAATTCACTCACTATAACAGGTTAGCCAGTTAGGCTTTCACCTAACCCATGTGTAATGCAATCCAATCACTAAACAAGGCAGGCAGTTTGGCAGCATTTTGCAACATGAGATCCCCACTAGTGAGTGCACATTAGGGCTATTAAGCTTACCTGCCCCTTGTGCAGTGCAGTCCACTCACAATAACAAGATGGGCAGTGTGGCAGAATTTAGAAATGTGCAATCTCTAGGGCAGTGTCTGCCTGTCTACCTAGAGAGTGCACATAACCAAATGCTGCCAATTGCCTGTCTGCCCTAGAGAGTGCACATTACTAAATGCTGCCACACTGACTGCCCTGTTATAGTGAGTGGATTACACTCTACATGGGGTGGGTAATAGCCTAATAGGACTATTAGGCTATTACCTACCCCATGTGCAATGTGCAGTGCAATCCAGTCTTATAACAGAGCAGATAGTTAGGCTATATACTACCCCTGTGAAGCCTAAGAGCTATCTGCTAGCAAAATATATAGCCATTATCGCTTGGTACATTAGTTGCAGTGGGTGCGCAACCCAGTTCTTGTGCACGACCACAATGCCATTAGTAGTGTCTTATAACCGCTTTAAGACACTAATAGCCGATAACGGCTCTCCGTACACAAAAATTTATTGCTGTAACAGAAATTCTGCTTTTTAAATCCAGTTCCTATGATGAGATTTCTATGTCGAAACCAGAATTTTAATTTCAATTACATTTCATCAGTTTTCTGAAAAATGCTGCTGGTATTTTGCTGAATTCCAGCAATGAAACCAGTAATTTCACCCCAAAACCAGTTTTTTGCGAAACAAGTAACAACCCATCTATAAAAAACACCACGCCTACAACCAATATAATGGGTCCTTCCATCTTGCTTCATCTACAATGGTTATCTGAGGGGACTAGAATAAAGGTGGTCAATCAATATCCAATAATGAACTCAATATTTTAAACAAAAGAGCACACATATTTGAATGCAGTGAAGATACGTTTAAAGGTTTAATATTAATATATGTGAGCAATACTAGAACTTGTGCATTTGGCTGATGATTTGTTTGTGCAATGTGACTAAGCCGGTTAATGCAGATGCAATTGATATCAGTTTTGGAGCATTTATTTGTCACTATTTGCGGCATTCTTCAATATATTTGGAGAAATGCTGTTGACTTGAGCGATTTATATCTACTATTTCTAAATACCTCTATAGTATCAGATAGCTGTATGTAATAAAACAAACGTTAGAAAAATATCTTTAAAGGTATGTACATCACTTCACAGAATACAGTAGAAAGGATTATATTTATGTTTTTTTCTTTCTTCTACAACTTTTTATTTACTTCTGTTTCTTTCAAGGTCTGCAGAATCCAGGAATTTCATGTGTGAGCAAGAGCATTATAGTTCCTATTGAAAAAAAATAAACAAGCAGCAACCAGAGACACTGAAGGTCAAAACTATCAGGGAGATTCAATACAAAGTTCTATTGTTTAAAATGGTGCTAATTTTGCCCCAACCAATCAGATCTTATTTACATTTGAAAGCTAACATCTGATTGGTTGGGGCAAAATAGCACCATTTTAAAGATAAGAAATTTTATTGAATAACCCTGTATATTTATAGACTGCAAGAAAGCAAAGACAAAATGTGAGATTATATGCCATAGTTAAACATTGCCAATAGAGTTTAAATTAGTTAGCACCAACTACAGTGTAAAAAGCACAATGTGTTGCGCAATGTTTCTCAAATAATGAGTTTTATAGCTAATTCATTCTAATATCTGTATCAATTAGACAACTGGACTTGAAGTTTAGTTCTGAAGAGGTTTCGCTAGTCATTCGACTGGCTTTCTCATCAGAATGACTTGTACAAGAATCTGTGGCAATTTGTACCCTGGAAAATCCCAATTAGCACTATCACAGCCAGTGTTAAGGGGTGATTGGATAGTGGCTAAGAGGTGTTATAGGAACCTCTGCCCATAACAGGCCGTCGGTTAGTGTATAGGGTTGGGGCTTTCCTCCCTGATCAGAATTTTGTTTTTGCTCTGATGCGATGCAGTCGTCAAAGGGATCCTGAGGGAGAGAGGGAGAGCTCCACTGCACATGCTACAAACCTCTCAGAGGAGCAGGAGGAGGCAGAAACCGATTAACGCAAGAGAGGCTTCCTACTCTTCAGTTTCCTGTAATTTTTCCAGGCCCTTGAGGACAACCATATAAAGCAGAGAAAAAGGTAGGGGTCATTTAACACTACACAGAGGCTAAAGAGTGGGGCAAGTTTTAGTTGAGGCATGGGCATGCCATTTAACATGTTAATTGACCTTTTAAAGTTGAAGATCACATGTGTTGTCCTTCTCATATTCCATTCAGTGCTAATAAAAAAAGAGAGAGAAAACTGCATGGTTTTAGTGATATGTATATATGTGAAATAGGTTAGGTCTTACTGCATCACTGCTTTAAATCATAAATGCAAGGAAAACTAAATGTCGTTCTTTTGGGGTCTTGTGTCATACCATACCATATGGAAAGCAGAATTTAACATTGTATTTCTTTGTGCTATACTGTATCACACATTTCCATATTCTGTGCACATTATTTATTAATATGGAGAAGGGATCAAAAAAATCCAACCTATTCAGCCATCCAGCACACCAGGCCGGTTAGATTTATTAGCCTATAATAGTTGCAAATGTTGTTTTTCTACAGGCTAAAAAAATTCTGAACCTTGAACACATGAAGTCTAGGGAAGCCCAATTTGTAAATTCCGCTGCTGTAGAAGAGAGCTAAGATGACATTCCATTATAGAGCTTCGCTTCAAGAGGCTCTTAAGAGTTGGTTTTAGATTTGAAGAAATTGTAGTTTGAGTCCAGCTTTGAATCAACAGCGCCCCTTAGTGGTGTTCACTGCATCTAGCAGTGGATTACAGCACACATCCTCATTAGCTGCTTAACTTTTAATTAGTGTCAGGTGTTATAATAAATATTACAATTTTTATTTTCCATTTAGTAAGCATTTATAACCACACACACTGTGTAAAAAAACTGAGAATTTTCGGGACATTTATTTCAGACTATGAAATAATTCCTATAACTAATGAACGAGCAGGTAGACGATTAATCAATTTCTTTCTGCAATAAAAAAATATATTAAAACATACATTACAGCAGTGTTTCTCAACCTTTTTATCTGTGGGGACCCCTTGAAAATTTCTTGACTTGGGAACCCCTACATAAAATAATGATTATAGATAATTTCGGGTTTTCTCAGTTTTATATCTCAATTTAATAAAAATGAACTAAATTAACTCCAGGGGATGGGTCTATACCAGTGTTTCTCAACATTTTTATCCTTATGGAACCCTTGAAAAAATTTAAATATCTCAGGAAACCCTTACATAAAAACATTATTATATTTTTATTTATCTCTCAGACATCAATATACAAAACACATAATTCATACAGAACATTAAAAATATATAGAAAAATAAATACCTGTATTATCAAAGTAGTGGATCCATGCAGTTTCTGTCCATCTCTTGAGGACATGCAACCTTCAGGAACCCCTGGTTGAGAAACGCTACTCACAAGCACTAAGGCTGAAACCATGGGCTAGTATAAATCAGAGGTCTAGCAACTGTTTGACCATTTGACAACAGCACATATTGTGAGCAAAGCTAGACTTAAAAATAGGCCCTAGGCCTTTAACAAGCTGTTGTTTATGGTCACCAGCAACACATTCCTCTTCGCAGATGATGCCTAAAGAGGAGGAGGGAGTATAGTAAGGAAATATCTGTATACAAGGGAGACCACCAGAATTGCCACAAGTAATTTCTGGTTGGATGGTTAGCTTTTTCGCTTTGTGGTTGGATAATCAGAGGTTATTGTTGCGGTTTCATGGTATCTACAAAAACTCATCCAAACCAGCCAAGGGAATTGTTGTTAACAATCCTTTAGTAGCAAAGACACCTACGTGTGGCAGAAACAGTTGAGGTAGACTTGGATGCCTTTCAACCATCTACAGTAATTGTTCTATGACAATAATGTTGCCTTAGTATTGTACCTCTTTCTGTATCTAGTCATAATGGCTTTCAAGCTAGCTCAGCAGACACTTATCGTTCAGCCACAATTTTTAATGAGCCATGTGTTCCTCATAGATTAACTCATTCGCATAGGCTCAACCAAATTATTAACTAATATTTTGTATTTTTTTCCCCCAGTGTCGTCATTTGTTAATCGAGAGCGACAAAAATGTAATAGATCCCTGTTTCTTCTTTACACAACCAAAATCCATGGGGTGAAAAAAGTTTTTAGCAAGCACCAAACTTTTAAGTATTTTGATTTCCAATAGTAAAGTAAAGATGTACACAAATTATTTTTGGGATCAACACAAAAGGAATTGCAATTTGACATAGGACAATTACCTCTAGGGCCATCAAATCTAACAGATTTCCTTTTTGAAAAGGAATGTCTACCCCTCCAACAAAATTTCATACAAACCTTCCCCCCCCCTGAAAACCTCAACTTCACAATACTGATATACCTCCAAGCATTCTTGTCAGTTATTCAGCTGCATTCACCCATCTTCTTCTTTAGTCTCTCCCAATCAAGCCAGTGGATGATTACTGCTGACTGGACAGCCTCCTTTGCCATGTTGAGCTCATATCAATAAAAATGAAGCAGACTGCAGTTTGAATATCTGGGGTGGGGAAGGTGGGGAAGATTAGTACAATGTTCCAGTGCGTCAATGTCAACGCATAGAGGCGGAAATTATTTTCAAAAGCACGCTGCGTTTTAATGCACATGACTGCTTCACGCAGTGTTTGCACACAACCCACTGTATGCAGCACATAGGTGTGAACTGTGCCTTTCACTCGTATGAGCAGAGCGATTTGGTGTGATGTTTTCTACGTGTTGCATAATTAGACTCTAATGATGGAGAGAATGTAGAGCCTGCAGATGCTCAAGATACTGGTAACACTGTTAAACTTCAGCACAGAACTTCTGACAGGCTGCAGCTATAAATTTGATCCAGGACAAGGCTTATTTTAATTATAAAACTGTAGGCTTTTATTCACCCTAAACTGTTGGCAACCACAGTAACCCATTAATACTATCATTAGTTTGTAATTTCAGGTGAAGACCTAGAGGAGAAACTGTTCCCAGCTACAATTTTTCTTAGAAAGTATTGTTCCAACACCCTAACATGGTATGGACCTCAATTCTGGACCAACTATAAATATATGTTGAATTCTGAACTTAATCAAGGGAGGGTGCCATGGTGCTTTTCTTCACCTTGCCTACCCCTCTCCCCACCCCTCAACCCTCCCTGGGTTCCTGAGGCAAAAGTGAGTTGCCAGAGGTGGATTTCCTTTAAAGGGTACATTTTAAACACAGCTTTATGTCCTACAGTTATCCAGCTCTCAATATATATTCGTATGAGGGGCACAATCAGGGGGTATGGGGCAGGACATCTAACAGTTGAATTCAAGTAGTACATGGGCAGCCAGGGATTTCAAGTAACAGGATGATTTGTCCCGATACAATCCTGTTTTTGGTAGGGTTTTTTTTTGTTTTTTGTTTTAAATATTAGATCCCTTTAAGGAAATCACTGGACCACTAAAAACTCTAATTGCTGTAATAGTGACTGAGTTCCCCTGGGACCTTTCTGCCTGGTCAGAACCACTAATGGCAAATATTCTCATAGAGTAAAGACACTTGGAATCCACATATTTTTCTATTCAGTTGGATGAACAAATTTTGGAGGTAAAGGGAAATTCTCTTGCAAACCTTTGAAGCAGCTTCTTACACAGAAAGCTGCAACAGGAAAGAGGCAGGATGGAAAGAACTTACATAAACTAAGAAAGGGCTATGAGAAAGGGCTTCTGAACAATATAGTCTATTGTTACAAGGTGGCAGTACAACCCCTCCTGGGTAATGGTAAAGTAGAATGTAAACAAATTAATGGATGTGCATTAGCCTTCTATTTTTTGTATTGAATGCATTTGGTCACTAGTTGCACTCTGTGTGGATGTATACTATCCCGTTTCTATATAATATAAAGGTGGAACCTCATTGGTTTGCAAAAAACAGTGTCTAGTAGTTAGTTTAGTTTATTAATGCATTTTGCTAATGCCTTTATGTGTATGTAGTTATACTGCCACCTTGTGACAATAGACGATATTGTTCAGAAGCCCTTCTCATAGCCCTTTCTTATGTTATGTAAGTTCTTTCCATCCTGCCTCTTCCTGTTGCAGCTTTCTGTGTAAGAAGCTGCTTCAGAGGTTTGCAAGAGAATTTCCCTTTTACCTCCAAAATTTGTTCATCCAACTGAATAGAAAGAATATGTGGATTCCAAGTGTCTTTAGCTCTATGAGAATATTTGCCATTAGTGGTTCTGACCAGGCAGAAAGGTCCCAGGGAACTCAGTCACTATTACAGCAATTAGAGTTTTTAGTGGTCCAGTGATTTCCTTAAAGGGCAAGTCCAGCCCCAAAATGAAAACTTACATACAGGTAAATCACCCCCCAAAACCCTAAACAGTAATAGTTTGAAATCTGAAATATATGTCTAACCTGAAATCCTGCACAATGTCCTGTGTCCCCTGTTTCTGCTTCCTAGTTCTTTCAATTAGCAACTGTCAGTTATGGATTTGACAGTTGACATCCCAGCCTATGAACGAATGCTAATTCCCTATCTGCCTCTTCTGAGCATGCCCAGGCTCATTAAAGGCTCAGTACAGGTTTCCAAATTGCTCAGTTTCCATTAGGCCTCCAGAAGTATAGCAGCAATACAATAATGAATTCATAGGGCAAAGTATGATATATCAAACATATTTTAAAGAGGCCATTCTTTTTAAAAGATGTTCTTTAGGGGGAGTTGTCCTTTAAGGAGATCTAAATATTTAAACAAACAAAAACAAAAAAAAACAACTACCAAAACAGGATTGTATCGGGACATATCATCCTGTTACTTGAAATCCCTGGCTGCCCATGTACTACTTGAATCAACTGTTGATGCCTTGCCCCATACCCCCTGATTGTGCCCCTCATACGAATAATATTGAGAGCTGGAATAACTGTAGGACATGAAAAGCTGTGTTTAAAATGTACCCTTTAAAGGAAAAAATCCCCTCTGGCAACTCACTTTTGCCTCAGGAACCCAGGGTCCTGGGTTCCTGAGGCAAAAGTGAGTTGCCAGAGGTGGATTTTTCCTTTAAAGGGTACATTTTAAACACAGCTTTCATGTCCTACAGTTATTCCAGCTCTCAATATATTATTCGTATGAGGGGCACAATCAGGGGGTATGGGGCAAGGACATCTAACAGTTGAATTCAAGTAGTACATGGGCAGCCAGGGATTTCAAGTAACAGGATGATATTGTCCCGATACAATCCTGTTTTTGGTAGGGTTTTTTTTTTGTTTTTTGTTTTAAATATTTAGATCTCCTTTAAGGAAATCACTGGACCACTAAAAACTCTAATTGCTGTAATAGTGACTGAGTTCCCCTGGGACCTTTCTGCCTGGTCAGAACCACTAATGGCAAATATTCTCATAGAGCTAAAGACACTTGGAATCCACATATTCTTTCTATTCAGTTGGATGAACAAATTTTGGAGGTAAAAGGGAAATTCTCTTGCAAACCTTTGAAGCAGCTTCTTACACAGAAAGCTGCAACAGGAAAGAGGCAGGATGGAAAGAACTTACATAACATAAGAAAGGGCTATGAGAAAGGGCTTCTGAACAATATAGTCTATTGTCACAAGGGGCAGTACAACCCTCTCCGGGTTCCTGAGGCAAAAGTGAGTTGCCAGAGGTGGATTTTCCTTTAAAGGGTACATTTTAAACACAGCTTTCATGTCCTACAGTTATTCCAGCTCTCAATATATTATCGTATGAGGGCACAATCGGGGGTATGGGGCAAGACATCTAACAGTTGAATTCAAGTAGTCATGGGCAGCCAGGGATTTCAAGTAACAGGATGATATTGTCCCGATACAATCCTGTTTTGGTAGTGTTTTTTTTGTTTTTGTTTTAAATATTTAGATCTCCTTAAGGAAATCACTGGACCACTAAAACTCTAATTGCTGTAATAGTGACTGAGTTCCCTGGGACCTTTCTGCCTGGTCAGAAACACTAATGGCAAATATTCTCATAGAGCTAAAGACACTTGGAATCCACATATTCTTTCTATCAGTTGGATGAACAAATTTT
Source organism: Hymenochirus boettgeri (assembly GCA_019447015.1). NCBI lineage: Eukaryota > Metazoa > Chordata > Amphibia > Anura > Pipidae > Hymenochirus > Hymenochirus boettgeri. Next base: position 200,502,086 of record CM033473.1, on the reverse strand, counting down.
GGAGGTAAAAGGGAAATTCTCTTGCAAACCTTTAAGCAGCTTTCTCACAGAAAGCTGCAACAGGAAAGAGGCAGGATGGAAAGAACTACATAACATAAGAAAGGGCTATGAGAAAGGGCTTCTGAACAATATCGTCTATTGTCACAAGGTGGCAGTATAACTACATACACATAAAGGCATTAGCAAAAATAGCATATAATAAACATGGGATGATCGAAGGAGTCCTGACATCCCAGACTGAGCGGTCGCTTTCAGCCAATAAAGGGCCCATACACGAGACATTATCGCCGAAACAGCCATCATGCACATAATGTGTCCTTGTTGCACCCGTGATGCACGTGTGTACGAACCTTAATAATCCCCTAATCACACTGTCACTGCAATGGAGAAGACAATAGCCTAATAGGGCTATGGTATACCTACCCCATGTGCATTGCAATTAACTATCTCCAACAGGCAGGCAGTTAGGCTGTTACCTTACCCCATGTGCAGGGCAATTCACTCACTATAACAGGTTAGCCAGTTAGGCTTTCACCTAACCCATGTGTAATGCAATCCATCACTATACAAGGCAGGCAGTTTGGCAGCATTTTGCAACATGAGATCCCCACTAGTGAGTGCACATTAGGGCTATTAGGCTATTACCTGCCCCTGTGCAGTGCAGTCCACTCACAATAACAAGAGGGCAGTGTGGCAGAATTTAGAAATGTGCATCTCTAGGCAGTGTCTGCCTGTCTACCCTAGAGAGTGCACTAAACCAAATGCTGCCATATTGCCTGTCTGCCCTAGAGAGTGCACTATAATCTAAATGCTGCCACACTGACTGCCCTGTTATAGTGAGTGGATTACACTCTACATGGGGTGGGTAATAGCCTAATAGGACTTTTAGGCTATTACCTACCCCATGTGCAATGTGCAGTGCAATCCAGTCTTATAACAGAGCAGATAGTTAGGCTATTACCTACTACCCTGTGAAGCCTAAGAGCTATCTGCGCCAAATATATAGCCATTATCGGCTTGGTACATTAGTTGCAGTGGGTGCGCACCCCGTTCTTGTGCACGACCACAATCGCCATTAGTGTGTCTTATACCGCTTTAAGACACTAATAGCCGATAACGGCTCTCCGTACACAAAAATTCATTGCGGTAACAGAAATTCTGCTTTTAAATCCAGTTCCTATGATGAGATTTCTATGTCGAAACCAGAATTTTAATTTCAATTACATTTCATCAGTTTTCTGACAAATTGCTGCTGGTATTTTGCTGAAATTCCAGCAATGAAACCAGTAATTTCACCCCAAAACCATTTTTTCCGAACAAAAGTACAACCCATCTATAAAAAACACCACGCCTACAACCAATATAATGGGTCCTTCCATCTTGCTTCATACAATGGTTATCTGAGGGACTAGAATAAAGGTGGTCAATCATTATTAAATCCAATCTAATGAACTCAATATTTTAAACAAAAGAGCACACATATTTGAATGCAGTGAAGATCATTATAAAGGTTTAATATTATATATTGTGAGCAATACTAGAACTTGTGCATTTGGCCTGATGATTTTGTTTGTGCATGTGACTAAGGTTATGCAGATGCAATCTGATATCAGTTTTGGAGCAATTATTTGTCACTATTTGCGGCATTCTTCAATATATTTGGAGAAATGCTTTTGTTGACTTGAGCGATTTATATCTACTATTTCTAAATACCTTCTATAGATATCAGATAGCTGTATGTAATAACAAACGTTAGAAAAATCTTTAAAGTATGTCAATCACTCTCACAGAATACAGTAGAAAGGATTATATTTATGTTTTTTTCTTTCTTCTACAACTTTTTATTTACTTCTGTTTCTTTCAAGGTCTGCAGAATCCAGGAATTTTGTGTGAGCAAGAGCATTTAATAGTTCCTATTGAAAAAAAAAATAAACAAGCAGCAACCAGAGACACGAAGGTCAAAACTATCAGGGAGATTCAATAAAAGTTCTTATTGTTTAAAATGGTGCTAATTTTGCCCCAACCAATCAGATCTTATTTAACATTGAAAGCTAACATCTGATTGGTTGGGGCAAAATAAGCACCATTTTAAAGATAAGAAATTTTATTGAATAACCCTGTATATTTATAGACTGCAAGAAAGCAAAGACAAAATGTAGATTACTATGCCATAGTTAACACCTTGCCAATAGTAGTTATAAATAGTTAGCACCAACTACAGTGATAAAAGCCACATGTGTTGCGCAATGTTTCTCAAATAATGAGTTTTATAGCTATTCATTCTAATATCTGTATTCAATTAGATCAACTGGACTTGAAGTTTAGTTCTTGAAGAGGTTTGCTAGTCATCGACTGGCTTCTCAATTCAGAATGACTTGTACAAGAATCTGTGGCAATTTGTACCCTGGAAAATCCCAATTAGCATACACAGCCAGTGTTAAGGGCGTGATTGGATAGTGCTAAGAGTGTTATAGGAACCTCTTGCCCATAACAGCGCTCGGTTAGTGATAGGGTTGGGGGGCTTTCCTCCCTGATCAGAATTTTTGTTTTTGCCTCTGATGCGATCAGTCGTCAAAGGGATCCTGAGGGAGGCAGAGGGAGAGCTCCACTGCACATGCTACAAACCTCTCAGAGGGGCAGGAGGAGGCAGAAACCGATTACGCACGAGACCTTCCTACTCTTCAGTTTCCTGTAATTTTTCCAGGCCCTTGAGGACAACCATATAAAGCAGAAGAAAAGGTAGGGTCATTTAACACTACACAGTGCTAAAGAGTGGGGCAAGTTTTAGTTGAGGCATGGGCATGCCATTTAACATGTTAATTGACCTTTTAAATTGAGATCACATGTGTTGTCCTTTCTCATATTCCATTCAGTGCTAATAAAAAAAAGAGAGAGAAAACTGCATGGTTTAGTGATATTTATATATGTGAAATAGGTTAGGTCTTACTGCATCACTTGCTTTAAATCATAAATGCAAGGAAAACTAAATGTCGTTCTTTTGTGTGTCTTGTGTCATACCATACCATAGGAAAGCAGAATTTAACATTGTATTTCTTTGCTGCTATACTGTATCACACATTTCATATTCTGTGCACATTATTTATTTTAATATGGAGAAGGGATCAAAAAAATCCAACCTATTCAGCCATCCAGCACACCAGGCCGGTTATGATTTATTAGCTATATAATAGTTGCAAATGTTGTTTTCTACAGGCTAAATAAATTCAACCTGAACACATGAAGTCTAGGGAAGCCCAATTTGTAAATCCGCTGCTGTAGAAGAGAGCTAAGATGACATTCCATTATAGAGCTTCGCTTTTCAAGAGGCTCTAAGAGTTGGTTTTAGATTTGAAGAAATTGTAGATTTGAGTCCAGCTTTGAATCAACAGCGCCCCTTAGTGGTGTTCACTGCATCTAGCAGTGGATTACAGCACACTCCTCATTAGCTGCTTAACTTTTAATTAGTGTCAGTGTGTTATAATAATATTACAATTTTTCATTTCCATTTAGTAAGCATTTATAACCACACACACTTGTGTAAAAAACTGAGAATTTTCGGGACATTTATTTTTCAGACTATGAAATAATTCCTATAACTAATGAACTGAGCAGGTAGAACGCTTATTAATCAATTTTCTTTCTGCAATAAAAAAATATATTAAAACATACATTACAGCAGTTTTCTCAACCTTTTTATCTGTGGGGACCCCTTGAAAAATTTCTTGACTTGGGAACCCCTACATAAAATAATGATTATAGATTATTCGGGTTTTTTTCTCAGTTTTTATCTCAATTTTAATAAAATGAACTTAATTAACTCCAGGGGATGGGTCTATACCAGTGTTTCTCAACATTTTTATCCTTATGAACCCTTGAAAAAATTTAAATATCTCGGAAACCCTTACTAAAAACATTATTACTATTTTTATTTATCTCTCAGACATCAATATACAAAACACATAATTCATACAGAACATTAATAAATATATAGAAAAATAAATACCTGTATTCATCAAAGTAGTGGATCCATGCAGTTTCTGTCCATCTCTTGAGGACCCCCATGCAACCCTCAGGAACCCCTGGTTGGAGAAACGCTACATCACAAGCACTAGGCTGAAACCATGGGCTAGTATAAATCAGAGGTCTAGCAACTGTTGACACATTTGACAACAGCACATATTGTGAGCAAAGCTAGACTTTAAAAATAGCCCTAGGCCCTTTTAACAAGCTGTTGTTTATGGTCACCAGCACACTTCCCTCTTGCCAGATGATGCCTAAGAGGAGGAGGGAGTATAGTAAGGAAATATCTGTATACAAGGGAGACCACCAGAATTGCCACAAGTAATTTTTCTGGTTGGATGGTTGCTTTTTCTGCTTTTGTGGTTGGATAATCAGAGGTTATTGTTGCGGTTTCATGGTATCTACAAAAACTCATCCAAACCAGCCAAGGGAATTGTTGTTTAACACTCCTTAGTAGCAAAGACACCTACGTTGGCAGAAACAAACAGTTGAGGTAGACTTTTGGATGCCTTTCACCCTCTACAGTAATTGTTCTATGACAATAATGTTGCCCTTAGTATTGTACCTCTTCTGTATCTAGTCATAATGGCTTTCAAGCTAGCTCAGCAGACACTATTCTGTCAGCCACAATTTATATGAGCCATGTGTTCCTCATAGATAAACTCATTCGCATAGGCTCACACAAATTATTTAACTAATATTTTGTATTTTTTTCCCCCAGTGTCGTCATTTGTATCGAGAGCGACAAATGTAATAGATCCCTGTTTTCTTCTTTACACACCAAATCCATGGGGTGAAAAAAGTTTTTAGCAAGCACCAAACTTTAAGTATTTTGATTTCCAATAGTAAAGTAGATGTACACAAATTATTTTTGGGATCAACACAAAAGGATATGCATTTGACATAGGACAATTACCTCTAGGGCCATCAAATCATCTACAGATTTCCTTTTTGAAAAGGAATGTCTACCCCTCCAACAAAATTTCATACAAACCTTCCCCACCCCTGAAAACCTCAACTTCACAATACTGATATACCTCCCAAGCATTCTTGTCAGTTATTCAGCCTGCATTCACCCATCCTCCTTCTTCTTTAGTCTCTTCCCAATCAAGCCAGTGGATATTACTGCTGACTGGACAGCCTCCTTTGCACATGTTGAGCTCATATCAAAAAAATAAGCAGACGGCAGGTTGAATATCTGGGTGGGAAGGTGGGGAAGATTTAGTACAATGTTCCAGTGCGTCAATGTCAACGCATAGAGGCGGAAATTATTTTCAAAGCACGCTGCGTTTTAATGCACATGACTGCTTCACGCAGTGTGTTGCACACAACCCACTGTATCGCAGCACATAGGTGTGAACTGTGCCTTTCACTCGTATGGACAGAGCGATTTGGTGTGATGGTTTTCTAAGTGTGCATACTTAGACTCTAATGATGGAGAGAATGGAGCCTGCAGATGCTCAAGATACTGGTAACCACTGTTAAACTTTTCAGCACAGAACTTCTGACGGCGGCAGCTATAAATTTGATCCAGGACAAGGCTTATTTTAATTATAAACTGTAGGCTTTTATTTCACCCTAAACTGTTTGGCACCCACAGTAACCCATTAAACTATCATTAGTTTGTAATTTCAGGTGAAGCCCTAGAGGAGAAACTGTTCCCAGCTACAATTTTTCTTAGAAAGTATTGTTTCCAACACCCTAACATGGTATGGCCCTCAATTCTGGACCAACTATAATATATTGTTAATTCTGAAACAACAAGGCGAGGGGCCAGGTGGCTTCCTCACCTGCACACCTCTCCTCTCCCCACCCCCAACCCCCCCTGGGCCGAGGCAAAAGTGAGTTGCCAGAGGTGGATTTTTCCTTTAAAGGGTACATTTTAAACACAGCTTTCATGTCCTACAGTATTCCCACTCTCAATATATTATTCGTATGAGGGGCACAATCAGGGGTATGGGGCAAGGACATCTAACAGTTGAATTCAAGTAGTACATGGGCAGCCAGGGATTTCAAGTAACAGGATGATATTGTCCCGATACAATCCTGTTTTTGGTAGGGTTTTTTTTTTTTTTGTTTTTGTTTTAAATATTAGATCTCCTTTAAGGAAATCACTGGACCACTAAAAACTCTATTTGCTGTAATAGTGACTGATTCCCTGGGACCTTCTGCCTGGTCAGAACCACTAATGGCAAATATTCTCATAGAGCTAAAGACACTATGTGAATCCACATATTCTTTCTATTCAGTTGGATGAACAAATTTTGGAGGTAAAAGGGAAATTCTCTTGCAAACCTTTGAAGCAGCTTCTTACACAAAAAGCTGCAACAGGAAAGAGGCAGGATGAGAACTTACATAACATAAGAAAGGGCTATGAGAAAGGGCTTCTGAACAATATGTCTATTGTCACAAGGTGGCATACAACCTCTCCTGGTTCCTGAGGCAAAGTGAGTTGCCAGAGGTGGATTTTTCCTTTAAAGGGTACATTTTAACACAAGCTTTCATGTCTCAGTTATTCCAGCTCTCAATATATTATTCGTATGAGGGGCACAATCAGGGGGTATGGGGCAAGGACATCTAACAGTTGAATTCAAGTAGTACATGGGCAGCCAGGGATTCAAGTAACAGGATGATATTGTCCCGATACAATCCGTTCTTGGTAGGGTTTTTTTTTGATTTTGTTTTAAATATTTAGATCTCCTTTAAGGAAATCACTGGAACCACTAAACTCTAATTGCTGTAATAGTGACTGAGTCCCCTGGGACCTTCTGCCTGGTCAGAACACACTAATGGCAAATATTCCATATGAGCTAAAGACACTTGGAATCCACATATTCTTTCTATTCAGTTGGATGAACAAATTTTGGAGGTAAAAGGGAAATTCTCTTGCAAACCTTTCAAGCAGCTTCTTACACAGAAAGCTGCAACAGGAAAGAGGCAGGATGGAAAGAACTTACATAACATAAGAAAGGGCTATGAGAAAGGGCTTCTGAACAATATAGTCTATTGTCACAAGGTGGCAGTACAACTACATACACATAAAGGCATTAGCAAAAATAGCATATAATAAACATAACTAACTACCTAGACACTGTTTTTTGCAAACCAATGAGGTTCCACCTTTATATTTATATAGAAACGGGATAGTATACATCCACACAGAGTGCAACTAGTGACCAAATGCATTCAATACAAAAAATAGAAGGCTAATGCACATCCAATTAATTTGTTTACATTCTACTTTACCATTGTATTGCAACTTAGAAAGCCTGCCCTTCTCTTTGGATAAATTAAAGCAATTAGTTCAATAACTTGGCCAAATTATTTTAAGCCCAGCAAAGAATTCACGGTTTGCTTTATTCTGCTGTGTCCTAACATTTAACCTTATTTACCCTAAGTCTTAGGAGACTTAGTTCACTGGTCATTCATTAGTTGCACTCTCTGTGGATGTATCCTATCCCATTTCTATATATATATTGCTTGTTGCATTGGGGGAATGGCCAAGCCTCTGGAAAATGTGTACTCCACCCACAGTGGGTCATGTGTTCAAGAACTTAGAGCTTAGAGTCAGTCCTTAGAAAGCAAGTGAAAGAGCAGCAGGGACTTTCATCTTATAAAAGGCAGGTACTGCTATAAAGACAAAGTTTGAGAATTATGTCTCCTAAGAAGGTTAAAAGTTACTAAGATAAAAAAAGGTTAAAAGTTAGGACCCAGCATAATAAAGCAAACCGTGAAGTGGTTGCTGGGCTTAAAATAATTTGGCCAAGTTATTGAACTAATTGCTTTAATTTATCCAGAGAGAAGGGCAGGTTTTTTTGTTTCCCAATAAAATGGTAAAGTAAAATGTAAGCAAATTAATTGGATGTGCACTAGGCTTCTATTTTTTGTATCCACCTTTATATATACTCAATAATATATAAGTTGTATACATTATTATAAAGGGAAAAAATGAAGAGCAAGACAGAGCTTGTTAGCTCAAACACAGAATCACACATGGAAAATTATGTTCAATTCTTTACTGATCCAATTCTTTGCTAACACTATTATTTACTAATGTGAAGGCAATTCTTTACTGAATTACCAATAAGCATTTACGCTTGTTAATACATTTGATAAGAAATAACTTAAACGGCATATCCACCCCCAAAACTATAATTTAACCGACTAGTGGCCCCACTATGTAGTGTATAAAAATCCTTACCTTACATCCCAGCTCCAAATGGTTCTCCTGTAATGTCCCCCCAAATTCCCAAAAACTGGCCACCAGGAGCACTGCAGGGAGGGAAATTGTTTCCGCCTCTGAGGCTTCCTCTTAGAGGTTTTTGGCTTGCTCAGAGCAGCCCTCTTCCAACCCCTCTCCCTCCCATTTTCCTCTCCCTCCCCCTAGTGTAAAATTCCCTTGGGGTATTGTAGGGCTTCCTCCCCCAGCCCCAACCGCATTATTATTATTTCCAGAAACTCTCCCAATCTTTACTTACCTTCACTCTTTCCCCCGGTGTTCTGAACTGCCGACAGCCGCGTCCTTGATTGGCTGCCTCTTAGCCAATCACGGACGCGGCTGCCGGTCTGGCCCCCTGCTTGCAGTTTCATGCAAGTAGAGGGCCGGGCAGTACGGCAGAGGAATGAGGGAAGGTAAGTAAAGATCGGAGGAGTTTCTGGAAATAATAATAATGCAGTTGGGGCTGGGGGAGGAAGCCCTACAATATATTAAAATTTTAAAAAAAGGGTGGACAGGCACTTTAAAATTTCCTATCTCAGATATTTGTAGAATTCACTGACATTTTGTGATTAATGTTTGATTGATTCTACACTTAGTGTGGTTTCAAAAAAAAATTCAAAAAAGATATTAACTTTGAATCTGTTAGATTGAAAGAAACACATTTACCAGTTGACCAATCTGAATTTGTAATTGGACCCAAGTATAATATAATTCTGCCGCGCCTAATTAGCGACACCTGAATTCCTGGAATCTCCCTAATAATTTTTTACACCTCCCTACTGATTTTCATGGAAAGAATGATCTCTACAACATACACTTATATTGTTCTCTGCAAGAGAGTATGTGCATGTCTTCCCTTTTACATGCAAGCCATTGAAATGCCATTCTTCAACTGAAACAGTAGAAGGTGCAAAATATACAGTTTAGATTCACACTCTGCCTAAATATTACACTACAAATACTCCAGTCAATGCAGAATTTTTTGTGTAAATAAAGCATCTCACAATTGAGCCCGAAAAAAATCCTGTGCATGTTTCTACAGGTATACTACATTATAGGGTTGGGCACACAAATACACATTAAAATGAAAATGCATACAGCAGTGCATTTTGAAAACAAACTGCATTGCAACTTATTAGTGGGAGTGTGAACCTAGATTTTCTGTTGGAAAAACATGTCCTTATATTGTGTCCAAAAAGGTAAACTCATATTGCTCCTTCTTTAGCTGTCAGCATATCACAATCCATAGCTTCATCCATATTGATGCAATATCCTGGATTCTCTATGTAATGTGCAGAAATGTTCCATCAGGAACCCCAACAAAGACACTTGTCACTGCCGCTAGGGTACTTATAAATGCGGGGGAGGGAGGGTCGCGGTTTCAAGCTGCGGGACCCCTTAAGCCCCAAAAGGCCCTTGCTCGAATGGGTGATTTTGAGAATCCTTGGATGTTCGGATGTTTAAGGACTAAAGAAAACGGCCCGTGCCGTGTGCGCTACTTATGTTTTTTGTTATTCTACCGGTCATTTCCCAAGAACCACAGCCAATTACAGTAAGTTACCACCTTTAGTTTATTTAATATTATTATTTATTTATTATTCAACTTTTCGAGGTATTATGCAAAATTTTAATGAAGTTTGGAAATCCGGAAACAAACCGAACTCCAGTAAGTTCGGACATGTCTACACTTAATACCCACTTCAAAGCCATTTCCACATAGAAACAAATTTAGTAGAAATGGCCCACATTACCACATAGATGTAGCTCCACTGACCACCACTCTATGTACACGATACAACAACCAATTCTCTATCCATTTAGAAACATTTTTTTCAAGGCCAACAGACCTTTGTTTACACGTAAGTTGCCCATGTGACACAGTATCAAAATCCTTAACAAAATCTAAGTATACCACATCGACTGCTATGCTAGAATCTAAATTCTTACGCAAATTTCATTTAAAACCAAGTTTACCTGACAAGCAGGGCTGAATTAAGGTTGATGCACCTCACCCCCCAAACACACACATACACACACTGCTTCCAGGGTAGAAAAAGTCAGAACAGATCACCCAAAGTACTGAAGGAGGTACACTGCTGCTGTACCAGGAGAATAAGCACGGAAGTCAGAAATAGAGGGGGGGTAGGTGTAAATTGGGCATGTAGCATGCCTCTGCTGTAATGGTTGATGGGGTGTGAATGCAACTTTATTATAAACTATATTGTAAAAACTATAGGCTCAATGTTATCTATCAAAACATAAGTATCCCAAAATTTGCAACCAATTTTGAACACCTGTATAAGAATAATACCTCGGATCGGGGGCAAGTTGATGGAGAGGATATTGAGCCATCCAGTATGGAGTTAAAATAAGTGACAATGTGTGTGGATGAAGTTGAGCAAAAAGTGCTTAGTTTTTATTGTAAATCCATGTGGACCCAGTTATTTTCTAGACCCCATGCCTGTTAAGGTTAGTTGTATTTCTCAGGCATTCATGTCCGTATTAATTTGTTCTAGTTGTGTTGAGGGGAGTGTACCTGCTTTCCTGTGACTGGATACGGTTGCATACACTGTTAGGTATAAATACTTTATGAAATTTAAAGCCAGCAAACTTTCTTACTAATAATTTCAGTGGGAGCACTTTCCGAGAGTATTGGCATTAACACTATCAGGGCCAGCACAGTATTACCTTTAACCAAGCAGGAGGGGCTCCACTGGCACCTGCTCCTGTGATTGACTAAGGCGCGATGCCTTAGCTAATCACAGGAGCAGACACCAGTTGAGCCCCTCCTGCTTGACTTCTGTGCACAGAAAATGCAAGGGAGTTAAGCAGAAGGTGTCGGGGGAACGAAGGCTGGTGAGTACATTTGGGGGGACTTGTCATTGCTATAAACCTCGAGAGGTTGAGATTTATAGCCATTTCCAGCCACATACTAAAATTTAGTTTGGGGGGTGGACACACCCTTTAAAGGGTATGTCCACCCTTCAGAAATTTTTTTTAGCAAACATTGCCCCTGTCCCCCCAACCGCTATATTTGTAATATCAGAAAATGCCCAGAACTTTACTTACCTTCCCTCTTGCCTCCGCCGCGCTGCCGACCCTCTGCTTGCGAGAAAATGCAAGCAGAGGGGGGGGACCGCAGTCGTGTCTGTGATTGGCTGAGCGGCAGCCAATCACGGACGCGGCTCCGGGAGGTCAGTGCGGCGGAGGAAGAGGGAAGGTAAGTAATGTTCTGGGCATTTTCTTATATTACAAACATAGAGGTTGGGGCTGGGGGGACAGGGGCAATGTTTGCTAAAAAGGGTTTTACACTAGGGGGAGGGAATCCGGAGAGGGAGGGAGAGGGAGGGGGAGAAGGGCTGCAGTACACATGCCAAACTTCTCCCGGAGGCCAGGTAGGAGGCAGAGTCCTATATGGACTCTGCTATCCTCCTGGTGGGCAGTTTTTGGGGCTTTGGGGGGGGACTACAGGATAACCATATGGAGCTGGGATGTGAGGTAAGGATTAAACTACCCTACATGATGGGGCCAGTAGTGGGGGGGATTATAGTTTTGGGGGTGGACATGCCCTTTAACCTATTTCTATAAGGGAAGAAAAGTGGATGTTCATTACACTCATGCGGACGAATGTTGGCGCACCCGGATGACATCACTAAGGCGCCGTGGGCCTATTTAAACCTCCCACACCAGCATCCCAGTGCTGTTTGTTCAGATTGTTTTGTCTGAATCCTGGCTCAAGTTTTGTTCCTGATTCCTGTTCCAGCTGCTCATTGTTCTTCCTGAACCTGGCTGTTTTTACCCTGTCCTTGGGCATTGTCTACTGCTCCATCTTCTGGCCTGTCTCTTTTCCCTGACTTCTGGCTTTCGGTGTTCTTGTTGACCCTCTCTCCTGACATTGTGGGTTTCTGCCTCCCCCGGTCTTCTCCTCTTAGGCCGCGATCTGACACTCCCAAGCAGTGTACCATCCTTACCTTTAGAGGCTCTGGGGAAAATCTTGGGGGTGCTTAGATTCTGCGCCCAAAGGGGGGGAACTCAGAATTCCCACTACAACCCATAACACCCACTGAGTTATTTTAGACACCCTGTGCCCAAAGCTTAATTAAACACCCCCACCAACTTATTCTAGTAGTAGTGATTTTATTTACTTAGGCAACAATCTCAGAAATAAAACAGCTTAAATGCCTGTTTTTTTTAATACCCTTTTAGAATTGTCCACTCGCACATTTGCTTTGCAAAGTAAACATAAAGTGAGGTTCAAAAATTTGCAGAGACCAATCAGATGCCACCAGGCTTATCGGCAGCACATTGGCCCCCAGGTAGCAAGTTTACCAGGAGCAGGTTAACAGTAGCATCCCTGGTTGCCTACATTATTATATCAGTTGAATGGCACTGATAATGATGCTGGTGATGTAAGACACTCCAATGGCATTTTTGTTTTTGAGCTGGATTTTTAAGTTTAAATGGCATTGACCCGTTTATAAGTTGGGCATTTACATGCAATATTTAGGCTGCATCAACTGAAATATTATCTGAAGTGGTCAACTGTGGTCAGCCTTAAACAGAAATAAGCTATCAATCCAGTGTGCAGCAGCACTGTTTTAGAATCTTCTAAACTCATTTTTATGTTTACTCCTTTGTAAAAGCAGTTAAATCAGACATCACTTTATTAGTTTGTGCATCAGCAAACATTTTCCATTTACTATTAGACTTATCCAGTAATGTAAGACAACAGCAAGCACACAGCCAGTCCATTATCTTTAATCATATTTGAAAGGTTTAAACTTAGAGCTCACTAGGGATTGCCTTTTCAAAGTACATTTCATTAGAGCTTATTAAATTTAGTTGGAGCAGTGATTGAAGGAAATACATTCATGGATGACAAAAAGAAATATTAATGTTATATGTATTTAAATAAATTAGAAATTATATTAGGTAATTACACATAACCAGGTGCAATTTAAACATATAGATCACTTATATCAATAAGCATATAGAACAGTGGAAGACAACAACTATGATGATAACCCTAGCTGTTATTTATAGACCTACTGTCAGTTGTAATAAATCTTTAACTGAATAGCCCTGATGTCACTATCATATTGCCCCTTAGGTTATGTTTGACTGTTTTTTTTATAGATAAAATGACAAATTGCTTTGAAGTGGTGGAAAGTTTTACCTAATCAAGCAGCTTTGAATAGACCATGCGACTGGCCACAAAAATCTGCTATACTTTTAGATTTCTATCAAACAGGTGATCAGTAGACTGTCTGCAGATAATTTTTACTTGTGTGTATACAGCCTTACCCATACAACCTTTAAATAAAAAGAGTTAGTCCAAATTTGCCACATATATACATCTGCCTTGTCAGCCTATATTAATTGATTAATCTATGGAGTAAACTTAAAGGCTATCTAACTGGAAAAAACAAATTAATGATAGCCAATTACTGGAAACTATAATTCTTCAATTATAGTTTCTTTTTTTCCCCCTTTAGATATCGAATCTAAAGCATTTTACTTTTTAACTGTTAATCAAGTGCCTTATTATGATAAACTCTTCTGTGTGAAATGCATTCTGGGAAATTCCCTTTCCCAGTGCTGGCTCATAGTGATTACAGAGCATGCTTCCCCTTACAGCGAGTACTGGACTGAATGCATGCAGCAACATAAACACATGATACTTACATGTATTCATATGTAGATTAAGACGAGGCAAAGTTTTTCTTATAATCAAAGACAAGAAATATTGTGCAATACATATATATTTACATTTCATAGATGTTTCATGTATTTATTTTAGTCAGGTCTATGTAAAAAAATATTAATATAGCAGCAATTACATTTAAAGCTGCACTTACAATGCAATGTAATGTCTTCATGTTTTTCTGCATCATCATTCTGCTCTTGTGATTATGTCATTTGTTTTGACAAAGTTTGACAGCTGCTTTCTATTTATGTTAAACTGCAGATATAGTAGCTATTATGTTATTCATAGTATAGTACTCGTGGAATCACTTTTCTCACTAAGCTGTGCATGTATACAATTCATTTCACCTGTGCATGGGTTAAAAAAGTGCAAACAAAGTCTGATGGAACATAAGCATTGCAGTAAAAAAAGTTCAAAAAAATGTTATTTTAATTCTGCTCAGATTATATCTATCTATCTATCTATATATATATATATATATATACATATATATATATATACATTTATTAAACAAAAAAAATAGTGGGAACATTAATTCCTAGATTATTTTGGAGTAAAGTCTATGGGGGAGATGCAATATCACTCAAATATGCATAAAACCCACACTAGCCAATGTAATATCCATGTAGTGTGGATTGTGCATTAACTAGCAGTGATTGCCCTTTTTCCAGAAACCCTGAATACAAAATGCATTACTTTGTACATTGTGTACATTTAAAAAGTGTAGCAGATTGTTGATCTGGTGATTTCAAGGGGAAATAAAGTCCAGCCCCTGTCTTTTTTCATGTATCTAAGCAACAGGGTATGGACCTAAGATGCTAGGTTCTCACTCCTGGGTTTATCTTAAATCAGCCACAGCAAATAGCAGAATGTGCTGTGCAGCTCTCTGGTCTCCGCTTGAAGGAAATGTCCACCCTTAAAACAAAAACCTGGTGACTTGTCAGTTATCTCGCTGCAAATCCAACTACTTTTACCATTATATTAAATTCATTTGTAACCAGATATTTAATGATATGTTTACTTCAGTTCTGTAAAAGGTACCCACCTCCTCTCTCTGCTCAATTAACATTTTATAAGCATGAGCATAAGAGGCAACTGGGGAAACAGCCTAACAGCCTAACTGTAGTAGACCAGTAAAAAGCTAACATTTGATTGGTTGCTGCAGATTAGGAGCACAGAAAAACATTTGTACTTATTTGTACATAAGCCCTATTCTGTCTTCTATGAACCATCTTTCTCTATCGCCTGGCTTAATAAGTAAATTATACAGGGAGATGTAATATCCCATGCTTGATGAAAAATTAGTAGAAAATCCTCGCTAACCAAGGTTAGCAAGGGTTTGGCACCCATTTTGCACTGCCTGTGCCATTTTTCAATCAGTTTGCATATTGGCATTTGGTTGGAGCTTTGTTGATGATCCGGGGGTAGAATGCAACTAATGGCCAAAAAACATACAAACAAAATAGTGCATATCCATCACATTGTTTTTAGTGCATTTTACGGTTTATTTTTTTTGTTATACAGCTGACATCTATAAATAATGAAAGCAATTAACTCTCTCCCCCAGATCCCCAGATGTAGAGTAGGGTGAGGACCTAAGGTTAATACTCTGAGTACTATATGTGGTGGGCAGAGGACGAAGGAATCCTTGGTTGAAGGAATCCTTTAAAATTGATTCCTTCAACCAAAAGTAATCATTATCCAGTGTATTGATATTCCAGTCTTATCTAGACCACCGTTTCTTATCTTTTCAGATAACCCCTTGCCTGGTGATCTGCTGCTGGATTGGAAAAAAGCCAATGTAATACCAATATTCAAAAAAGTTAACATCAGTGGTAGGGAAGGTGGTGGAACCCTGGAATCATACCCTGGGCTTTTGAACTGATCTTAGAAGTGTTTGTTTTTTATAAAGAGGTGAGTAAGAATTTCGATTCTGACACAGCAGTGGGTGTGGTATACTTGGATTTGGCTAAAGCTTTTAACACTGTGCCACATAGATGACTGATATATAAACTGAGGTGTTTTGGCCTAGAAAAAAAAATTTGTACATGGATAGAGAATTGGTTGCTGGATTGCATACAGAGAGTAATAGTCAACGTTTATCTTCATTTATGTGGGTTAAAGTTCTAAGCGGAGTGCCTCAGGATTCTGTACTGGGGCCACTTATTTTAATCTTTTTATTAATGACTTTGAAGGGGGCATTGAGAGTCTGTGTTTGCTGATGACACTAAATTATGCAGAGCTTTGAAAACTTCAAATGATGTGCAATTGCTGCAAGCAGACCTAGATAGATAATCAAATCGGGCAGCAGAATGGCAGATGAGATTCAATGTTGATGAATGTAAGGTGATGCCTACACCATAAATAACTTTGCGCTCTGTTTCTTTAAAGGGCATCTCCACACCAAAAATGAACTTTGGGGGTAAGGTAGGTAACCCCTACCCACCCCCAACTGCCACAATATTCCTTTAAAAAAAAAAACGATTTCTGCTTACACAGCCTTCTTTCCAGCAGCGATCCAATCCGGCCTCCTGCTTGCAAGCAGGTGCCGGAACTCAGCCACGTCTGTGATTGACTAGGGGGCAGCCAATCACAGATGCAGCTGACGTCACTAGAAACGCAATGGGAGAGAAGGCTTTTGTAAGTACGGATCTTGGGTTTTTTTTAAAGAAATATTGCAGCGGTTGTTGGCGGGCAGGCCTACCTTACATCCAGAGGATTTCCCGCTAGGTACAACGATGGCTGAGGATGGATCCGGATGGTGTGTGTGTGTGTGGGGGGGGGGACGACTGCGCCTGCCTCAGACCTTGATGAGGATGAGGAATCAGCATGGAACAGCATGGAATATTCAGTTTCCTGGACTTTGAAAAGGCATAGCTGGAGAACCATAAGGAGCAGAGATGTAAGGTACAGTTTATTTTAAACTACAAAGTAAGGGGTTAAATTATAGATTTGGGAGTGAACATGCCCTTTAGATAACAGGCTTAGCTTTAGAAAACAATGCCAGACAGCAACGGCTAGACTACAGCCAGCAAGTTATTGTCTTGTATAAAGAGGGATATAGATTTAAGAGATATCAATATTATTTTCCCTCTTTACAAGGCACTGGTAAGGACTCATTTGGAATAAGCAATGCAGTTTTGTAATCCCATATACAAAAGGGACATCTTGAAAATGGAAAAGATCAGAGAAGGGAAACTTAAATAATTAGGGGAATGGATGGGGCTTGATTATGCAGGCAGATTAGACAAGTTGGGGTAATTTATATTAGAGAAGTGACCATTGTCTGGGGCAGGGATGTCTCTCCCATGAGGCAGATGGCACTCATGGGAAAAAAAATTCACAGTGGGCTAACTTGTATGTACCAGTCACAGAAGGCAAACTTGTATGTACCAGTCACAGTGGGCAAACTTGCATCTGCCAGTCACAGTGGGCAAACTTGTATGTGCCAGTCACAGTGGGCATACGTGTAAGTTACAGTCACAGTGGGCAAATGTGTATGTGCCAGTCACATTGGGCAAACATGTATGTGCGAGTCATAGTGGACAAACATGTATGTACCAGTCACAGTGAGCAAATTTGTATGTGCCAGTCACAGTGGAAAAACTTGTATGTAGCAGTCACAGTGGGAAAACTTGCATGTACCAGTCACACGATAGGCAGACTTGCATGTAGCAGTCACACATTGGGCAGACTTGCATATACCAGTCACACTGGTGCAAACTTGCACGTACAATAGACACTGGAGGGCTGACCTAACGGTGTCTTCTGACCTGGAAGGCTGACCTAACAGTGTCTTCTGAACTGGAGGGCTGACCCACAGCAGCAACTTTTTGGTCACTCCTTAAATTCAGGGCTGACCTGACAGTGCCTGGGGAACTGAAGGGCTGACCTGGCTGTGACTGGTGAACTGGAGGGCTGATCGGAGGGTGGATCTAATAGTGTTTGGGAAACTGGCGGGCTGATCTAACATTCTCTCGGGAACTGAAGGGCTGACCCAATAGTGGCTTCTGAACTGGAGGGCTGACCTAACTGTGGCTGCTGAACTGGATGGCTGACATAACAGTGGCTGCTGATGTGGAGGGCTGACATAACAGTGGCTGCTGATGTGGAGGGCTGACCTAACAGTGGCTGCTGAACTGGAGGGCTGACCTAACAGTTGCTGCTGAACTGGAGGGCTGACATAACAGTGGCTGCTGAACTGGAGGACTGACCTAACAGTGACTGCTGAACTGGAGGGCTGACCTAACAGTGGCTGCTGAACTGAAGGGTTGACCTAACAGGTGCTGCTGACCTAACCGTGCATGCCGAACTGGAGGGCTGACTGGACAGTGTCTGCTGTCCTGGAGTGCTGACCTAACAGTGTCTCCTAAACTGGAGGGCTGACCTAAGAGTGGCTGGTGAACTAACAGGACTGGAGGGTTCAGCAGCAACTGTTAGGCCAGCCCTACAGCTCACCAGACACTGTTAGTTAGTCCACCATGCCCACCTCCACAGACCATGCCCCTTATTTGTGCAGCAGCCCAGAGCAGGAAAATGTAGGGGCAGCTTGAAAAGATTGGCTCAGGTGCCAAAAGATCTAGAAACCCCCTTGGTGTGGGGATATGATCACTTTATACAAATATATTAATGGGCCATATAATGTTATATTCTTCACTAATAGATCATATCAGAGGACTCGTGGACATCCTTTAAGATTGGAAGAAAAGAAGTTTCATCTTCAGGTTAGGAAAGGTTTCTTTACAGTGACAGTGGTGAAACTGTGGAACAGTCTTCCAGCAGATAAGTTCATTGAATAACTTTATAAGTGGGCTGGATACGTTTCTAAAACAAATAATATTGAGAATAAGTGGTATTAATATATATATGGCAGTTCTGCTTAATCCTCTGTATCCACTGTTAGGCTGGGTACACACGTGGGGGGGGGGGTGCCCTGACCGAGTGTTCGCTACTAGTGAGCACTCAGTTGGGACAAATGACTGTCATGGCAATAGAAGCCGTAGCCGATAGTTTGCGTGACCAATCGCCTGTGATTTACCAATGGGCTTGATCACCCGTTTGTCCGATCCGGATGAACGGATGACAAAGCTTGTTCGCGGCCTCCCTGCACACATGGTAAGTTTTTTTCTGCTGACCGTTTGATACACAGCATTATCGGTTGGTCGGCTGAAAATATCTCACTGTCTGTACCCAGCCTTAAGTAAGGTTAAAGAAAAGGATATAAAGGTTGGACCAGATGGATGTATGTGTCTTTATTCAACCTCAATTACTGTGTTACTATGAATTGGGAGTTTGGAAAATTAACTGACAGGTTTTTGAGAAATTTCAATTGATATTTGTTTGACAGTAACAACCTGTTACAAACCACATTAGTAAAGAAATGCATTATTAAAAAATGCAAATGCAAAAATTGCATTGATAAATGAATCGCATTAGTAGAGAATTGCATTAATAAAGAATGGAAAAGCGATTCCCCTGTGTGTCTCTGTCTTTAATTTATTTTTAATCATCAGTCTATTGTTGACTGAAGCGACTTATACACCCATATGTCATTTTTCTTGTTTTGTAATATCCATAGCATTTAAATGTAACTTGTTAAACAGAACAACCAGCAATAACACAAATGGAATGAAGTTTGGATTTAGGCATCAACAAATTTGACTACTAATCCTTACATTTTAAATCTATTTTTTGTATGATTTCTCAAATGTACTCAGTGACTGTTTGTGGTGGGGAGTCATCCCTGAACTCTCTCTCTAACTTACAATGTGTGATGGTCTGTTGTATAGCTGTACTGTACTGTAGTATGTAACTGCAGGAAATGTATGCCCTATATTATTTTAATCACAGTCAAAAATTCTATCACGGCTGTAAAATATGGGCATGGTACGGGACCGCATCTGTCATTTATGGTATTTTGTACTGCAGTTGGTACAGTCATAGTATATTTAAAATGCATAGAACACTCTATACAACAGCATTAAAGGGGCGAAATCCCATTTTTACGATACTTCACCTTCATTATATGCCCCTTTATATAACTTCATTATTATTCCACCTCCAATTGTTCTTCTTGAACTACCAAAATCTAGTTTAACCCACCAGAATGCTAGACAGAGAAGGCTAATTTTAATCACTTAAGCAGGTGAATATTCAGGATCCAAGCAGAGGTAGGTCCAGGTAACAACCTTCCCTATCACTCTAGCTGATGCTTGGTAATGTGCATGGTCATTAATTTGTGCAACGCTTCTGTACTATATATTGTGTAAGTGTGTGTGGTCTACAACAGAGAGTAATACCAGATTTAGAAGGCATGACTGATGTGGGGCTTACCAGAATGTGACGCATTATACTGTAAGTACTGGGCCATTGCCATATAACTTTTTATTTTTCTCATTAGATTCCAGCTGTGTAGTTACCCTATTTGTGGTTGAGCTGTTGTCACTGCTAACTTTTATGCTTAACCATAACAGTATTATTAGTATAACAGAAATATATTAACTGGGGCAGGTCTAGTAAAGCCAACAAGTGGTTTATTAGAAAGGTGTATAGGATTTTCTCTTTTACACCATTTTACTACTAAAGTTTGTCTAAGGAGATGGATTGTATGTATGTATGTATATGAATGTATGTATAATTTTATTTATAAAGTGCCACTGGGGTACGCAGTGCTGTACATTATAAAATACAGAGTATACAAACAAGGGGGTAATTGTAAGCCATTATAAAGATAAATAAAAAAAATTAATTAATTTAAATACAACTTCATACATCGGTTAAGAAAGCATATATATAAATTAGGTATAAATTGATATGCCTCGACACATTAGGAATGAGATCCCTGCCCCGAAGAGCTTACAATCTAAGTGGGAGGGACAACATACAGATACAAGTGGGGGGATGGGTATAAAGTGCTTAAAAGGGGTAACAATCATTTGTTGTGCTGATGCTCAGAAAGGTAAGATAACAGGTAAGATAAGATAAGGTCTAGATTTCAAAGCATTAATGGATGTTTGATTTAATGAATCTGTTATAGTAAAAAACACTTTTATTTGAAGGGAAAGGGGTGTTCGCATAATTTGATAGCTAGCTGTGTAAGGTATATGTTTAAATAATAGATTTTTATATCTGAACATGTACTGACTGTGCTAGTGCTTAATGATAAGTGGATATGCCAAACCCAGTAGAATATCAATAAATGCTGCCCAGCCTAAACAGCACATTTTCTCTGTGTTACCTTTAGCGAGATTTAGTGCATTGCAGGTTCGAGGACAGGTAAGCAGCGTGTTTTTGCATTTCTACTTACAGAGCCTTCTCTCTGCAGCAATTCTATCTGGCCTCCTGCTTGCAAACGGGCCAGACCGTCAGTTGCATCTGTGATTGGCTGAGAAGCAGCCAATCACAAACGTGCCTGACGTCACTGGAAAGCTGCAGCAGAGAAGGCTCTGTAAGTACGGATCTGGGGATTTTAAGAAACATTGCGTAGGTTGGGGGCGGGCAGGAGTTACCTACCTTACCCCAAAAGGATTTCACACTAGATACAAAGATGGTTGAAGGTGGATGCGGATGGTAGTGGGGGGGGATGACTGCGCATGTAACAGCCCTTGTTGAGGACGAGAAATCCGCAAGGACCGGATGCCTCACTGACAGCTTGGAGTCTTCAGTTTCCTGGACTTTGAAAAGGCATTACAGGAGAACCATAAGGAGCAGAGATGTAAGGTAAGTTTTATTTTATTTTATTAGTGAGTTAAATTATAGTTTTGGGGGTGGACATGCCCTTTAACCAAAATATGTATTGCAAAAGTTTTTAGTACATTGTTAGCATGGGTTTTACACTCGCTTTAAAGGGGAACTGTGGTCGCCAAACAAGTTGAGTTTAAATGAAAGGCCAGTTTCCTACCTTTAAAACAAGCCATCAATGTGCTCCACAGCCCAAGATATAAAGAAATGACTGACCAGAAAGTTAATGGGTGGGAGGCTGACATGTGACATTCCTAAGGCTTCTCCTGCACAGTGCCACCGGCAAGCACAGCCTCAGACTCCCTCAGTGTGTGAGGGAGACAGGAAGTCCCTCCTCCTCTCTGCTGTGTGAAGTCCTGACAGAGCAGGTAAGGGAATCTAAAGCCCTTCTTTCCTACTATGTGAAAACAGCCTTTTCAGGCAGAGTTCTCACTGTGCCTGAAAAGGTAGTTTCTACAGAGTTTTCTGTAGGGGGGTCTGAGTGGCCCATGGCACCTGCTAGTGGGAGGGGCTTATGCACCCGTGAGTGGGAGGGGTTTTTGCACCTGTGAGTGGATGGGGCTTGTGCACCCGTGAGTGGGCGGGGCGACGACACACATTGGTAGGCGGGCCACATGGGGCTGTAAGAAAATGGGCCAAGGGGTGCCTGCAACTGGAGGGACCATAGGGTCCAGGAGTGGGAGGGGCCAGGGGGGCTGCAAAGGGGAGGAGGAGACACAGAGCAGATTGATTGACATGATTTCAGAGCAGGAAGCAGGAAGTGCAGGGGACCTGGTGATGCTGCTGACATATCACACACAAAAATGTAAACATCTTCAAAACTATGCAAAATAAACAATTAAAATATATTGCAAAAATTCTCAGGAGAGCAATTCCTATCAATTTACCTAAAGTCATTTTTGGACCACAGTTCCCCTTTAACAATACCTTCATTCTTTTTAATTAGATTTGGAGTTTTTATTTACTGTCCCAGAACATAATCTGGCCACATTGCCAAAACAGAACATAACAGAAATAATAAACAAAATAGGTTTCATCAATCAATATAGCGAAAGAAGCAATAAGTCCGAATGCTTTTTCCATGTTTGTCCATTTTCTGTCATCCTTTAAGGTATGGGTAGTGAGAAGGTATTACATTCAACCATTCAACCATTTTTTCGCACAATCGCATGCGTTTTCTCTTTGTAACCACATGCACAAACGCAAAACAACACGCTCGTTAATTTCTGTGCGAGATTTTGTGCGTTGTAGTGTGGCCTCAGTATTAATGAAACCAGAACAACCACAGCGAATGCTTGCAAGCACAAGGAGAACATAAAACCTATTTGGAAATATAGCCAAAACTAATTTCTAGACTTAGGGCTAGGCCACACTGCTGCGCTTTTAAGCACAATCTGATAACACTTTTAAAAGCGCACACTAGCGTGGTCCAATTGATGTGGCCACACTAGTGCGCTGCACACACGGTCAGTTATTCTGAGCGCATGCGATCTGCGTTTTTTTTTTGCTCCATCGCATGTGCTCCCGTGCATTCAAGAACGCGTTGTAGTGTGGCCTTTTTACTCACCAATGTTTCTATCACTTTGTTGTATATAATTAATGTTTTTAAATATTACACTATGGGGCACTTAAATCAAGTTTACCTTGTAAATCTAGCATGGAATTTAATCAGCCTATTTTATTTTACCTTGTTTTTTTAACTTGTATGTTTCAGACCTAGGGTCTTCCTCAAGTTAAATCTGGACACTTCTCAGGGTTTTCCATCATCCTCCTTTTCCTTGTGTAATGGGATAGTCTTTATTGACATCATTGTGTTATTATAGAAGCACTTGGTTGCCTGTACTGTTGGTTGGAACCCTGGAGATAGTTATTTAAGTTACTGAATTAGTATCATGTTATAGTTGCATAACACCAAACATAATTATTATATTTGGCCATTCTCTGGAATGTGACATTGTAAGACATCATTACCAAAGGTATTTAAGTATGGGCAGAGACATTTGGACTTATGTGAGGGGAGTATGGGTTTTTTTATGTGAGTATGTGTACAGTCTTTTTAAATATTATTACTGGAGATTATTATTTGGCATTTTATTTGTATTACTAACTAGACTGAGCATTTTTTTTACAGTTACACATCAAGAGCCTCAATAGCTCTGGGTAAATATCCATTTTGGTATTTAGTACTAGAAATCCCAGCATGACTTAAACACCAGCTATTATATTGTATACCTTGAGGTGGCTGAGCGGATATTTTTGGGCAAGTAAGGAGTTAAACGCACACTCACCTATTTATAGTGGTTAGTACAACTTTAACTGTTCACTTTAAAACAGCGCCCAGTGGTATAGAGGCTAATGTTACATTCTACGTTTGAGTAGTGGACTTTGTAAGTATGTGTATGTAGGGGGCAGGAAGTAAAGTGAGAGCTAAAAAACACGTTCTAACCCGTGCACACTTTATAAAAGATATTTATCAAAAACAGCGCTTTAATTATATATTAATAAATAAACACTTTTAAAGTATCAAGTTGTATGAATCCTAAGGTTCTATATATATACAGTAGATGTTTTCCAATATTAGGATATACTAGCAGAGTACTTGGCATTGCCCGGTTTCTTACAATCAAAATGTTGTTGGGCTTAGTAGTATTTCAGAGGGGCAATCACTCGATCCACCAACAGATGGCAGCACAAAGGCCACGTTAGAGTCCTGCATGTAACTGCCAAACGAAGGCACGCTTGTTGCAGAGCGTGCCTTCCTATTGGCCTTGTCGCCGACGGGGAGGAGGGGGCGGAGCCTACAAGAGCAGCGTTGCTGCAACACGCTGCTGAAGGGTTTGTGAATCCCGGGGTGAGGACCTAGCAGTTCAGGTCCTCACCCTGGGTAAAAGTTACTACATGAAGATCTGGAGCGGAGGGAAGGTGAGTATAATTGTCCTTTAAACAGACACCCAATCAGCACCTACAAATCCGTAACCATGACTACACCCGACCCGACCTACAAGTAGCCAGACCCACAACGCAACCTGCACACAATATTAAACAGACCTGCAAGTGGACCCCCACCTGCTACATGATCCAACCTTCAACTGCAGCTACCTGCACCCACCTGCACCCAAAATTTGAACAGACCCACAACCCACAGCTGCTGAATAGCACCTGCAGCTTTGTAACCGAACCTTATCTGCAACCTAATCAAACTCGCTGTGATTAACCCAACCTGCACATATGGTAAATGTGGGTACTCAATGCAAGTCTCTAGGTCAGATCTCATCCTTAATTAACTTAGGCCCCAGACTACCTTTATGGGCCCCCAATAGATGTGTAGTCCTATATAAGTTAGAATTTAAATGTGCAGCAGACTGAGTCACAAATTGTCACTAATTACAAACTGACTGCAATTAACTGCATTTATTGTGACTCACAAAGACCAGTTAATTGCAATTGCAATCAGTGCAACCCTACAAATTACATATCTACTGGAGGGTTAGCTGTAACATGGGGTGATTTTTAAACTTTATGGCTTACTGTAATAATGAGCACTGAGTGATTGGGGATAGGGGGGATGTGTCCCCTGAACTGGTAGCAGAGCACCAAAGGAAACTTTATATCAGTAAATATAGACTTAGAAAGTGAACCCAGGGGTGAGGACAGTGCGATTTAGGTCCTCACCCTGGGTACTATGGATGACAGGAGTGGAGGTTCTGTGAGCATAATTGTCCTTTAAATCACTGGATCATTGAAACATCACCTCATATACACAGATACAGACCCCTGGTATATAATGTATTTCACTCCAGCCTGTACATAGAGATTTAACCCTTGCAAATCACCAATTCCTTTTCCGCATTAGAATCCAAATTCAGTCTGGTCCCATTTATTCAGTATTGGTGTAACTTGTCCTTGTGCTATGATTTCTATAGATATATCTAGAAGGTTTATATTAATATCTACAATCCGGACATTATGGAAGAAAAGTCCATTGATATCTGTCCATCTGTCTCTCAGATTACTGGGCACCAATCAGATCCTATTAACAGGTCCAGGATTTAATGCCATCTTGTATAATAAGGATTAAAATCCTCAAACTATATGGGAGTAAATACAACTACAACTCCCAGCATCCCCGGTCTGCACCCTGCTGTTGAGGAATGTTTGGGAATTTTAGATTTCAATCATTTGGAGATTCACATACCTGTTGTAGTTACCTACAAACCTCGTCATGTGGTAGATTGGTATTACCTTCCGTAGAACCTTCCACGTCCCATAGAATGATCATTAGACAGAGGGATTTCTATCTCCATGCAGACACTTGCTCTGGTAGGAATATGCTCAGTGCAATAGAATGTAACTGCAGGGGCAGCCAGAGATTGTTACTTTGTTTAAAGGGCATGTCCACCCCCAAAACTATAATCCCCCCTCTACTGGCCGCACTCTGTAGTGTAGTAAAACCTTACATCCGAGATCCAAATGGTTTTCCTGTAATCCCCTCCCCAAAGTCCAAAAAAGTGGCCACCAGGAGGATAGCTGAGTCCATAAAGGACTCTGCCTCCTGTCTCCCCCCGGGAGAATTTTGCCATGCGCATAAGAGCCCTCTCCCTCCTGTTTTGGTCTCCCTCCCCTAGCGTTAAACCTCTTTCCCATATCATAGTTCTTTCTCCCCCAGCCCCAACCGCATTAGTATTATTTCAAGAGAGTGCCCCGATCTTTACTTACCTTACCTCTCTCCTTCGCTGTTCTGCACTACCGGCAGCCGCGACCATGATTGGCTGCCTCTCAGCCAATCACAGATGTGGCTGCCGGTTCAGCCCCCTGCTTGCAGTTCTATGCCGGGATTGTGCGGCAGAGGAGAGAGGTAAGGCAAGAAACTATCGGGGAACTTTCTTGAAATAATACTAATGCAGTTGTAGCTGAAGGAGCAAGAACTATGATATGGGAAAAGCTTTTATAAAGGGTGGACATACCTTTTAATGGGAGGTTCTTACTTTGCTGGTTTCAACCTCTACCAGTAAAATAGAGGTCACAGAACTTTAACCTCTTCCAGCATTAACTGTCTGTTTTTTACCCAGTGATCTCTGCAAAACCTACCCAGGCACTATGAGAGTCACAGTTTAACATAGCTGCCTGTATTCCTATCTACAGTGACATCCTGTATAAGATCCCAATGACATTAGAGCTGTTGTTGATCTATAACTCTATATGTTCCCAGCCAAAATCACAGTAGCACACTAGGCAGACATTGGATAGATTAGACATTTGTTGGTCTAATCTAATATCTATCTGGTGCTTTTCCAGGAGCTCGGTTCTAACCTTCCAATGTTCCTGCGACATCCCATTGATTTTGGTGACATATTGGGAATGGGATTCCAAAGGAGCTGCAGTTCAAACAACTTTTGCATTTAGGTAACATTGCCCTTTATCTGCCAGTGTGTGATTTAGTGTGAGGGGCCATAGACAATGCACTGCTTCCTATCTTTATTATTGACGCACATGCGCATAAGATGGGAGGCAGGTTGGGACAGCATGCTATCTGCTATTTAGAAGCCACTAGTGTTGTGCTGGCAGGTAAGTTTAACACTGAATAAACTTTCCTACTTCTCTGTGAATTATAGATCCAGCTGGAAGCAACTTAAAATGTTCCAATTTGTGAGTTTAGTTCCCTTTAAGCCCCAAAAATTCTCTTCAAGGCCCCACATTACCCCTTAGCATCACTTTTAATATCCTGTAAGGCATAGCAAGCATCCCATCAAACAGGGACTTAGGAAATCTCTAGGAAATACAGCGAGATCAGAGCTGAAAGGACTCCCAGGGGATTACACCCCAATACCGTATATACTCGAGTATAAGCCGAGGTTTTTAGGTTTAAAAATCAACCTAAAAACCTTGCCTCGGCTTATACTCGAGTCAATAGACACTTACCTTCAATCCAGAAGCAGCCGCAAGTCAGGCTGGCAGTTCCCAGTAGTTCTTCACGGTTGCGCAATGATGTCATCGCGCACGCTGGCGGGATGACGTCATCGCGCAGCCGCGAAGCAGTACTGGGAACTGCCGGCCTGACTCGCGGTAGTCCATATGTGCCACACTGATCTCCGTACAAATTGCACTGCATGCAAACCAATTTCTGTCTACCTGTCATTAATTACAGTAAAATTCTGTTCACCTGCAGTGTGGGAAGTTAACGGATCACATGTAACAACCTAATTAAGAATTAGTAGGAGCAATACTAGTTTCATTTGTGCAAAGGTTTAGGGCATATTAATGGCTCCTCTGGCTGTGAAAGGTTGAACTGTTCAATACTCTCTGGGGGGAGGGCTGGGGGGACAGTATGCCATGCAGTAACCCCCAATACCTTTCTACTATAGGTGGTTGGAAACTACAACTCCCAGCAACCAAGCATGCTGGGAGTTGTAGTTTCCAAACATCTACAGTGGAAAGGTATTAGGGTTACTGTATACCCTCGGCTTATACTCGAGTCAATCATGTTTTTCTAATTTTGGAGGCAAAAATGGGTACCTCGGCTTATACTCGAGTCGGCTTATACTCGAGTATATACGGTATATAGAATAAAGCCATCAGTAATTTCCTATTGTGCATCTCTACATTTATTTTGTTTTTATTGTGTAAATGATACCTTGTAGAAATTCCATATTATTGCAGAGGACACATATAGTTAATGCACCATTGACACTAGCAAAGTGACACCTCATTCCCGAGGAAGGGTGGATACGTCCCCCCGAAATATTGGATTGCTTTATGTCTAAATAAACTATAGGTGTTCTCCCCCTTCATCCGAGTAGCATTCTGGTTCCACTTTGTGTTCTACATCTCACCCCCCCCACACACACACACTCCATGTGATGGCTCCCAAGCTGGTGCTACAGTAAGTACAATGTCATTGTTTCTATTTTCTAGACCCTCAATAGAAAAACTACTTGTGTTACCCAAACAGAGATCACACAGAGTAAGTAGGACAGTTAACATATTTATTAACAGGAATATTTCATACATTACAATATCCTACAACATAAATCATACAATAATAACTAATACAAAATAATCCTATAAGATGGACAACAGTGACATTGAGAAAGATCCATCTTTGCTGTAAACCCTATGTCTTACTATATAGACATGTGCATAATATACAAGGATTGTGGAAGCACTCCAATTAGGCTAATTTACAACTACATTTAGCAGAAGTTCTACTGATCTGGTCAAACATTTATACAAACATAGAAAAGATAATCAACTTATATTCCTAGGCCCCATACAATATCATATTATCTGCACACTACTTTATAAACACAGGGGTTTTAGTATACATTACTGTGATCACATAAATGAAAAGCCTTCCAACCATGTCAAGGTAACCCAGGGCCAGCTTTACACCTCAGGAGCCTATAGGCCCAAAGAGCCTGGCGCCCTTAACCCCACCCCGAAACACAGACCACACCCCTAAACCACACCAACTTTCTCTTTTTGGGAGAAGAAAATAGACTATAAAGGGGTTGGATTGGTGGGAGGAGATTGACAGCCGTCCCTAGGCGCGTGCCTACTGTGCCTAATGGTAAATCCGGCCCTGAGGTAAGCCCACTCTGGAAGGTCCTAACTTCTAACTTTTTTTACTTCAATTTCCATTAGCAAACTTTTGCATTTCTCATAGTTGTGCACTGGATCCATATAAAAGGCTTTCTCACTTCCCCCAGCCCTTTGGCTTTTTAAAATGAGGGAAGAGTGCTTTATATTAAAGGCATAGGACCTCCCATAAAAGAGGCGTGTTGGGGGTGCTATTACCACCTGGAAGCTTGACCAGGCTTCCCAATAAATACATACAATACAAGGATTGTGGAAACACTCCAATTAGGCTAATTTACAACTTCATTTAGCGGAAGTGCTACTGATCTGGTCAATATCCTTGAACATAAATCATCCTATATAATAAAAGCCCAAGTGTGCGTCCCTGAGTAGGTGTGTGTGTGTGTCTGAGCTCCTGCGCATGTGCGTGCGATAATTGACGAAGTGCCGAAACGGAAATGGCAGAGGAGTTTGTGTGCTTTACCGAATGTTCGGAACAATACACATCGGCATCTGAAACTTTACAGAGTGTGAAGGGATGAAGTGCAAGCCTAACTGAAGTAGGTAATGATCAGTGTCTGAAAATGTGAAACCAGTAACGCTGTACACCAGCATTATCTTGCCTTTTCTGGGATGACACTTGTGTGGTGGTAGGAGCTGCCTCAGGTCCTCCTCAATCAGATAGTGGCGAGTTCCTACCTAGAAATGTGCAAGGAGACACTGCATAGGTTCTCCTCTTCTCCCCACTTGGCTGGTCCTTCTAGGAGGGCCTGGCAGTCCGTCTCATTACTTTACAGAGAGAGCCGCTGTCCATTAGGTTCTCCTCCTTTAGGAGGGCCTGACAGACCGATTCAACTCTTATGGGAGAGAGCCGCTGCCACCTCCTATCATTGCAGGACCTTTTGGGAGGGCCTGGCAGCCCGACTCAACTCTTAAGGGAGATAGCCGCTGTCTATTCGTAGGTTCTCCTCCTAGCATTGCCCCCACTTGGCTAGACCTTGAGGGAGGGCCTGGCAGACCGACACAATTCCTCAACTCATAAGGGAGAGAGCGGCTGGCCATTAGGTTCTCCTCCCCCTGTTTTTTTTTTTTTGTTTTTTGTGGGGGCTTTTTTTTGGGGGGGTGGATGGGAAGGATATTCATTTTTTCGGAGGGGAGGATGGACTTTTTTTTTTAGGCCGAGCCAGTAGAGGAAGAGGATATACCTCATCTATTGAGAACAACTTGCCACTACCTGATTTCAGTGGAGGTAATAGCTATCACCATGAGTGTGTCACCCCAGAAAGGCTAAGACAAGGCCCTAATTACACACTTACAGATGTTACACGTGATCAACTTCAGTTGGCCCTGAACTCTGTCAGTCCATATTTTGAGTTGTTGTGTGTCAATTCTTCTGTGGGTCTTGTGACGGGCCTGGGGCAGTCTGCACCCATGCCACTGGTGGTATAGTATAGTATAGTATTTGAGGTTGAATAAAGACATACGTCCATCCAGTCCAACCCATCTAGCAATATCCTCATTTCCTGCCTAACTGTTGATCCAGAGGAAGGCAAAAAAAACCCACCAAATTTATGAAGGGGGAAAAAATTCCTTCCTGACTCCAAGTGGCAATCGGAAATTTCCCTGGATCAACTCTACTTTATGTATCAATACCAGTAACTTACAACATTCCTTGTTTGCAGAAACTCATCCAGCTTTTTTTTTGAAACTGTCCAATGAACCTGCCATAACAACGTCCACTGGAAGACAGTTCCATAGCTTTACCGTTCTCACAGTGAAAAACCCTTTCCGAGCTTGAAGCCTAAACCTTTTTTCTTCAAGTCTTAAGGGATGTCCTCGTGTCCTTTGACATGTTCTACTGGTGAACAATGCCCCAGATAGTTTATTGTATGCCCCGTTAATGTACTTATACACAGTAATCATATCCCCACGCAAGCGCCTTTTCTCCAGCGTACATAATTGTAACTTTTCCAGTCTCTCTTCATATTCAAGCTCCCCCAATCCCCTTATTAATTTAGTTGCCCTTCTCTGAACCCTTTCCATTTCAAAGATGTCCTTTTTGTACACAGGATTCCAAAATTGCACTGCATATTCCAAATGAGGCCTTACCAATGCTTTGTAAAGAGGGAGAATTACATTTTCCTCCCTTGAATCCATACCTCGCTTTATACAAGACAATACCATGCTGGCTCTGGCTGTTGCCGCCTGGCACTGCTTGCTACCTTTAAGTTTGTTATCCACCAAAACTCCAAGATCCCTTTCCAACAGGGATTCACTTAACACAGAGCCATTTATAGTATAAGTAGCACAAGTATTTTTAAGTCCAAAATGCATCACCTTACATTTATCAACATTGAATTTCATCTGCCACTTAGCAGCCCAATGTGATAATCTATCTAGATCCCCTTGCAACGATTGCACATCCTCTGAAGTTTTTAATGGTCGACAAAGTTTTGTGTCGTCAGCAAACACAGAAACCTTGCTGACAATACCCACTTCCAAATCATTAATAAATAGATTAAATAGAAGCGGCCCCAACACAGAACCCTGTGGCACCCCACTTAGCACTTTAGTCCATAATGATGAAGCCCCATTAACAACTACTCTCTGCATCCTATTCTTTAACCAATTTTCTATCCATGTACAAATGTGACTCCCCAGACCAACAGACCTTAGCTTATTCATTAGTCGCCTATGGGGGACTGTATCAAAAGCCTTTGCAAAATCCAAGTAAACTACATCTACTGCTATACCAGAGTCTAAATTTCTACTTACTCCATCATAAAGCAAAGCAAGTTAGTTTGACAAGACTATTCTCCTAAATCCATGCTGGTTACTACTATAATGTCAGTCCTTGAAACATACTCTAGAAACATGTTCCCTTATTAAACTTTCCAGGATCTTCCACACCATGAAGTTAAACTTACAGGCCTGTAATACCCGGCTGTGAACGACTACCCTTTTTGAATATTGGAATACATCAGCCTTTTTCCAATCCAGAGGCACACCACCGGACATGAGGGAATCAGCAAAAATAAGAAACAATGGCCTAGAAAACTGAACTTAGCTCCTTAAATACCCGAGGATGTATTTATCCGGTCCAGGAGATTACTAATATTAACCTTATTTAGTTCTTTCTGTACATATCCTCGGTTAACCAAAGTGAACTTGAATCTTGTATACCTTTATTGCTACTATACTCTATGATATCTGTACTGGATCTTCTATAGTGTAACAGAGGAAAAAAAATTATTCAAGAACATTTGCTTTATCGCCATCCTCCGTAACTAAACTATCCCCATTAATTAATGGTGCCACTTCTCAGTCCTCATTTCTTGATATTTAATATACTTAAAAAAATGTTTAGGCTTAGTGAGCTTTCTTCAGCTATCCTAACTTCATTATTAATTTTAGCTAGTTTGATGCTTTCTTACACCTTGTTACAGTTTTTATACTCCCTAAAGGCCCTTTCCGTTCCCTCGGCCTTAAAGGTTTTAAATGCCTTTTTCTTCCTTACCATTTGCCTCTTTACATCAGAATTAGCCACATGGGCGCGGATTTATTTTTTTTACATTTATTTCCCAAAGGGTATAAATTTAGATGTGAACTGGCTTAAAATCCCTTGAACACAGTCCACTTCTGTTCAGTACCTTTACCTGATAATACATTATCCCAGTTGACATTCTGAAGAGCTGCTTTTAACCTGGGAAAATTTGCTTTCCTGAAATTAAATGTCTTTGTTAACCCAGCACACTTTTCCTTTCGATAACAAAGTCCAAATGCCACTATTTCATGGTCACTATTCCCAAGCCTCCAGTTACCTTTATATTAATATATAATGCGCTCCACAATGTTAGATATACCAGATCCAACAGGCCTCTTTCTAGTAGGAACCTCAACCACCTGTGAGAAAATTATCCTGCAGCAAATTCAGGAACTCATCGCCTTTGTCTGTGATGGCAGTTCCACCACACCAATCAATGTCAGGGTAATTGAAGTCCCCCATAATGAGCACACTCCCCAAACTTGCAGCCCTTGCAACTGCATATGAAGTTGACTCACCTCCTCTGCCGCATTTGGCGCTTATAGCAGACACCAACAATGACATTACCCCCTTCCTGTTGCCTAATTCCACCCATATTGCCTCCACTTTATCATCCATATCACACGCTATCTCTTCTTTTAAATTGGCTTCAATCTTTTTTAACATATACACATACTCTCCCCCTTTCCTTTTTTTTCTGTCCTGCCTAAACAAGGCATATCCTTCTATATTACAGCCCAGTCGTGAGAACTGTTCAACCACGTTTCTGCTATACCTATTACATCATACTTTTCATTCAATGCCATCATTTCCAATCACCCATTTTGTCAGCCAGGCTTCTCGCATTTGCAAACATAATTTAGTATGATCCGGTTAATTTATTGTACACTTTGATACACATTCCTCCCTATCCCCTATGCTAGCCCCCCCACCCCCTTTCCACCCACCACGGCCTATCTACACCCTGCTTTCCTCCGGACAATCTATCCCAGTGAGACTGCTAATACCTCCCCCCCCCAAACCTAGTTTACAGGGGCACTTCTAGGGTTTGGTGCTGAGGCAAACTTTAGAATGGCGCCTTTGACCGTATTGCGGCGCGCGCAGCCGCCAAATTAAAGTGGGCGTGGCTATGTCGGTGGGCGTGGCTAATATTTTAAGATTTTGAGCTTCCTATCACGTATGTAAACAATTCCTCAGTCAGTCGATTAGCATAATGTCAATTCCTTAAACAGGTATTACATCGTATAAAAAGGTATTACATCCTATAAACAGGTATTACATCCTATAAAACAGGTATTACATCCTTTCTCAAATAGCTTGTGTGTTGTCACTACAGTTAGAGTTAGTTAAATAGTAGTTTTTTTTTAAGTACTTACAGCAGGCAAGAATCCAGCCACGTGAGACATCCCCCCAATGATAAAGACCCCAGGGGCCCGGGGGCAGGGAGGTTACATTACAACAGGCCATCTGGCATGAGGGGGCTGAGGCCTGACTCCTGAGGCCACTGAATCAATCCAGCCAGCCCCCCAAACCCCCCCCCCCAAGCCTGGGACTGGCTGGCTGTCCTGTGAGTCACATTATAGAAGAGACCCTAGCAGACAGTTAGAGTTTAGTTAATAGTAGTTTTTTTTGTTTTTTTTAAGTACTTACAGTCAGTTGCAACTTGCAGGCACCAGGCAGCTGTGGTGGATGGACGGTCTCGGTCTGCGACTGCTTGGTCGGTCTGCTCGGCTCCTCCAAGTCAGAGTCCACAAGTTTTCACACTGTCTGTCTGTCTGTCACACTCACACTGTCACACACAGACAGACACGCAGTGACAGACAGTGTCAGTGAGTGTGAAGTGTGCTGTGCAGAGTGAGGTGCGTGCTGAGCTGGCTGGCCACTCCCTCCAGTTTTGCCGCGCGGGAAGTCCGGCGCAAGCGGCGCAAGTTCCGGAAGTTGCGGCCGCACGGGTAGCGTGGCCTATGCTATGCTGACAGTGACCACCAGCACCAGTGACTGTCCCAGACCTTCTTGCGCCGGTCGCGCATGCGCGGCGCCGACGCTTCCGCGCTTGCCTTAGCCGCCAGCGAGCGGCCGGTTACGGTTAGTACAGTGATTTTTTTTTTTGTGTGTGCTTTCATTTGGCGCCTTTGGCAGAGTGCCGCCTGAGTCACATGACTCAGTGAGCCTCATTACAGATGCGGCCCTGCTAGTTTAAAATCTCCTCCAACCCTCTAGCCATCTTCTCCCCTAAAACAGCTGCACCACCATCAGTGAGGTGCAACCCATCCCTACTAAAGAGCCTGTAGCCGACAGCAAAGTCTGCCCAGTTCTCAATAAACCCAAACCCTTCTTCCTTACACCACTCTCTTAGCCACGCATTAATGCTCCTAAGCTCCCGCTGTCTCCCTGGCTTAGCACGTGGCTGCGGTAGTATTTCTGAAAACACTACCCTGGAGGTCCTTGCTTTTATCTTGGCCCCTAGTTCTCGGAAATCATGTTTAAGGACCTCACCTCCACCTCTAACTTTGTCATTGGCACCAATGTGAACCAAGACCGCCGGGTCACACCCGGCCCCACCCAATAATCTGTCTACACGATCCACCACATGCCGAACCCTAGAACCAGGCAGGCAACACACAGTTCGGCATGTAGGGTCTTGGCGGCAGATTACCTTATCTACCTTCTTTATAATGAAGTCCCCTACCACTACCACCTGCCTTGCATTCCTGACCCTTCGTTCCTCCTCCCTTGTATCAGAGATGGCAGTCCCCTGGGTGCTCAAGGGACTAGCCCCCTCCATACACGCTAATTCCGAGGTGTCCTCCTCCACTTCATTACCTAAGGCGGCAAATCTGTTGGGATGGACAATCTGGGAAGAAGCCCCCCTACTCGTCCGTCCCCCACTTCCCCTAGTAACCCTAACAAAACTACCTCCTTCCTCATCCTTTCTTGTCCCTCTTCCACCCACCTCTATACTGGCCCCAGCCAGTGCCTGCTGACCCCCCAGTTCTGCCAATCCCCGCAATGCTGCAAGCTGCCCCCTTAGACTCTCCACCTCAGCTTCCAAACGGGCAACCCACTCACACCTGACACAGACATAGGTTCCCCGGAACGTCTGCTCCAGGTTCCTATACATGTGGCACGATGCACATTGCATGGTACTGACAAAACTGTCCCTTCTAATACACCACACCAACACAGTGACGCACAAACCTTGTTTAATTGCCCTTCTTGTTTCAATGTCCTTTTTTTATGTCCTTGAGATCAAGGTCCTTAAGAGAAAGGTACACTCACAGGAAACTTCCTTTTGTTAGGTCCAAACCACAGGCCCAACAACTGTGAATCCTATTTAACTAATAGGCCCCAACCCCCACACCAATTAGTGCAAGAGCCAGAAAGAGAGGGAAAAAAACCCCAAACACTTATTAACCCTTTTACAGCCTGTTTGTGATTACAACAGGTACAATACTAGAATATAGAAGTCCAGCACACCCCTTTAACTGGAAGAAGAAAGATTAGTCTGCTTACTGCACACTCAATCCTGCACACAGTTTTTAACAGTACAAACAATCCTTATTTTCAAACTGTCAAACAATCCTTATTTTCAAACTTTCACACACACCATACAACCATCAAATGATTAAGTGTCCTTCTTTTTTTATGTCCTTGAGATCAAGGTCCTTAAGAGAAAGGGCCACTCATAAGTTCGTTACACTCACAGGAAACTTCCTTTTGTTAGGTTACTATTTTGTAAGGGATTGTGTTATATCTCACCCAGCCAGAAATTGGTTATGTTAAAGGAGGGGTTATTAGTACCAGTGGGTGTTGTGTATATAGTCATTTGTTGTTAATGTGGCTGGCGTTAAAGTCCCAAAATGGTAAGACTCCTAATCCCTAACCCAACTTAACCACAAACCCTTACCTTAACCCTAAACCTGAATCTAACCACTAACCTTAAAGGAGTAGTAAAGCCCATTCCAGCAAAGAGTTGAAAGAAAGGGTTATCATAAAAAAACTAATTAAAAAGCCTCTTACATTAATTTTTCACTTCTGTTCACAGAGCACAATTCAGTTTCCACTTCTTCCTGGTTTGCAGAAATCCTTGCTCTCACAGACCTGGTGACTTAAGTGGGCACGGCAAGGATAAAAAAAAAAACAGAATGCGAAGTACTTTGTTTCAGATGCGCGCCCCCATGACCTGAGAGGAATTTTGATGGCTGTTTTGCTACTCTGCTCAGCTCTGCTGTCTTGTCAGAAACTGTCTGTAAACTTGGAAATGGCTGGTTTTGTGTGCTGGGGAGATATTGTGCCTGTGCTGGGGGGGTGATGTCTAGGAGGGGCAGTAAGGGTATGGTGCCTGTGCTTGGGGGGAGATGGCAAGGGAGGGCAGTGAGAGTATGGTGCCTGTGCTTGGGCGGAGATGGCAAG
The DNA here is from genome assembly GCA_019447015.1 of Hymenochirus boettgeri. Taxonomy (NCBI): domain Eukaryota; kingdom Metazoa; phylum Chordata; class Amphibia; order Anura; family Pipidae; genus Hymenochirus; species Hymenochirus boettgeri. The sequence continues at coordinate 200,464,868 of CM033473.1, read as the reverse complement.
GGGTTGCAGTGAGGGTATGGTGTCTGTGCTTGGAGGAAGATGGCAAGGGGTTGTAGTGAGGATATGGTGCCTGTGCTTTATAATGAATAATATACTCCTACTTCCCCCTTAAGTTATACGGATATTAGAAATCAAAGAGGATTTGCGATATGCTTGTGAAGGTTCTCATTCATCCAGGTCATGGTATATCTGACAGCCAAGTGTTAGGGAACTTCTGAATGCAAGGCATGATTGCATTGCGGCTGAGAGGTGTTATAGGAACTGCCCAGGGTAAGGTGTCAAAACAACATTGTACATGGCAGACAGTTGGTGTTGAACCACCAACCTCTATTCAGGCTTGGTTTATTTTCACATAAATGGCCTTGAACCAGTCATGTTCCTTTACCAAGCTGTTATCATTACAATCTTCAAAGGTGTGTCCTTTTTCCTTAAGATACAGGTACACGGCTGAGTCCTGACCCGAGGAATTGGCTCTTCTGTGCTGGGCCATATGTTGGTGCAGTTGCTGTTTGGTCTCACTCACATACAAATCTGAGTATTTCTTGTGTTTTGGTATTGGGTCATTCTGATGTACCAATTGCTGCCTCAGTGTGTTCTTTGGTTTAATGCAGGCAGGGATAGGTGTTTTTTTGAAAATTCTTCTTTATTTCTTGGAGACCACTGATATACATGGAATGACCTTGTTCTTTCTCCTGTCTTGTTTTCCCCCTTCACTGTTGATATTCATGTTCTTTTCTTTCTTCTACTTCTTTTGACAAAGGCCCAGTCTGGATATCCACAAGTTTTAAGGGCTCCTCTGAGATGTTTCTTTAGCCTTTACCTCTGTGCTAGTGGGGATGTTCTCAGCTCTGTGTTGCAGGGTTTTGATGACACCTAGCTTGTAATCCAAAAGGTTTAATATCCGTATAACTTAAGGGGGATCATAGGGGGTGTATTATTATGCGCTTTAAGTCCTTTAGGAGAAAGGTGCTTTATACATGTTATCGTATTATATTATATTATATTATTCATTATAATGCCACCCTGCCCATCACCACCCCCCCAGCACAGGCATCATACCCTCACTGTCCGCCCTTAGCATCACCCTACTAAGCACAGGCACCATACCCTCACTGCCATCCCTTGCCATCACCCTCCAAGCACAGGCACTATACCCTCACTGACCCCCTTGCTATCTTCCCCCAAGCACATGCACCATTCCCTCACTGGCCCCCCTTGTAATCTCCCCTCAAGCACAGGTACCATATTCTCACTACCCCTCCTTGCCATCACAGCCCCAAGCACAGGCACCCTACCCTCACTGCCCCTCTTGCTATCTTCTCCCCAAGCACAAGCACCATACCCTCACTGCCCCTCCTTGCCATTTACACCCCCAAGCACAGGCACCATACGCTCACCGCCCCCCTTGCTATCTCCTCCCAGCAAGCACCATCACCCTACCTCACGCCCCTCCTTGCCATTTACACCCCCAAGCACAGGCACCATACTCTCACTGCCCCCCTTGCTATCTCCTCCCCAAGCACAGACACGATACCCTCACTGCCCCCCTTGCTATCCTTGCTATGTCACCCTAAGTACAGACACCGTACACTCATTGCCCCTCCTTACAATCACCACCCCCCAAGCACAGGCACCACACCCTCACTGCCCCCCCTTGCATCTCTCCCCAAGTACAGGCACCATACCCTAACTGCCCCCCCTTGCCATCTCCCCCCAAGCACAGGCACCATACCCTCACTGCTCCCTCTTGCCATCTCCCCCCAAGCACAGGCAGCATACCCTCACTGCCCTCCCTTGCCATCTCCCCCCAAGCACAGGCACCATACCCTTACTTCTTCTCCCAGACATCACCCCCCTCCCAAGCACAGGCACTATAACTCCCCAGCACACAAAATCAGCCATTTGCAAGTTTACAGGCAGTTTCTGACAAGACAGCAGAACCGAGCAGAGTAGCAAAACAGCTGTCAAAATTTCTCTCAGGTCATAGGGGCGCACATCTGAGACAAGCAACCAGATGCACCAAGAGGCGCATCAGCTGAAAATTTCGGGATGCATGGAGAGGTGCTATGCGAATATAGCTTCTCTCAGTGCATCGCCCTGAAAGTACTCCGTATTCTGTTTTCTTACATCCTTGCCATGCCGGGTCTGTGAGAGAAAGGATTTCTGCAAACCAGGAAGAAGTGGGAGCTGAACTGTGCTCCAAGCAGAAGTCAAAAAGGAATGTAAGAGGCTTTTTAATTAGTTTTCCTACGATAACTCTTTCTTTTCACCCAGTGCTGGAATGGGCTTTACTACCCTACTTTTTTTACTGGCATATAGGAAAACCTTAGGCATGGTTGCCATACCTGTCGACAAACCACAACACCCACCAGTTAGCTCAGTGGGGTAGTGAGATGTCACCAACTGCCATTTCTATATCTTGTTGTATATTTACTACAGGACTATTGTGTAATTAACATACACTATACACAGTATTTTTTATCTGTCTATGGCTCATAATATGAACATCAATGTACCCACCATAGGATTAGACATAATAATAAATAAATAAAACCTAATTCCAAAATTTCCACCTATAAACATTTTCTCAATGTAATTTACCTGTCTATACTGTTATTTGGGTTTTGTGGTTTTGGGCGTCCCAGCGGCATTTCCGGGAATGCATGTGACATGTGCCGTGGCAGCATGATGACCTTGTGCTCACACATGTTCCCGGGAATGGCGCCAGGACGCACGCGCAATGACCTCACATCGCGTGCACACTACATAAGAAAAACTTACCTGCACTGTTTGGTCACCGGCTTATTACTTCTTTTATCACGGTAAGCTGTATTAATTGCAGACCTGTGACCATCCATGTGCAACCGTAGTGCCAGGTCTGTTTTACCTACATACATAAGGCCGCATGGGCAGACTATTATGTAGACTACATGAGTAGTAGTGCACAATATAGTTTTCTTAATATTAATTGTCTGTCCTGTGTGAGGATGTTTAAAGGTCTGACTAGCGTGCATGAATTTACAAGATGTGCATTTAGTGCACTTATGGCAGCCCAATGATTTTTGTGGCAACCTAGTGGGTTCCTTTACATTTATATGGATTCATTTATATGGATCGTTTTTTACCAATGTGTCATGAAGACTTTTTCCTCGTCTAAAGCCCACAGTGGGTTGAGAAGGTAGAATCTGTTTAAGGGAATTTAAGGGAATTTTCTAGTTATTCTTAATAATGGAGGAAATCTGTGGTCCCCCTGTGGGGAATTTAAAACTACATACAAATGGTTTGTTGTCCTTTTTGTCAGTCACAATGTCCCCTTTATTAGTTTTCATCTTTGCTTTATCCAGTGCTTCCTGTAATGTTCGTGTAGGGTAGCCTCGTTTCACGACTTTGTCACACATGTCCTGTATTTGGAGTTGTGCTTTGTTTGGGTCTGAATTGTTCCTCAGTGTTCTGCCGAATTGGGAGATGGGGAGAGAGTTTTTTAGTGCTGGTGGATGTGAACTTTTATATTGTAGCAATGTATTGCGGTCTGTTGTTTTTTGGAATAAGGAATATGTAAGCTTATGACCTTCTCTGGCAATTTGTAGATCCAGAAATTCCACTTTATCCTGGCTGGCGTTTTTGGCAAACCTTATGTTCCCATCAAGGGAATTCAGAGTTGTTATCATATACTCCAGTGACATAATCGTGCCTTTCCAAACGAAGAACAAATTGTCTATGATTTGCTCTTCGTTTGGAAGAACTGCCCATGGCAGTCCCTGCCCTTTGACGGTAATATGTATTTTCAAAACGGAAATAATTACATTGTGAAGCCAATTCCAGCATCGCTAGTAAAAAATCTTGAAAGGCTGCATTACCACAATTATTTACAATTAAAGTCGTTCTAATAGCCTCAATCCCCAGTTCATGTGAGATGTTAGTGTAAAGGTTGTACACGTCCATTGTGACCAGCCAAATATTGTCACTTTCCGGTATATAAAATTTTTTAGTTTTGTTATCAAGTGTCCTGAGTCTCTCAAATATGTAGGTAACTGTTGTACAATTGGCTGTAAAGCTTTATCCAAAAATTTCCCTATGGGTTCCAGTAATCCACCCCTCATAGAGATAATTGGATGACGAGGAGGTCGTTTCACATCTTTGTGAATTTTTAGCAATGTATTCTTGATACAAAAAATCTCCAATTCATTTGGTAATGATGCCTAGATTAATAGTAGATTGTACTTTATTCCCAATCCTTTTCTGGAATGGCTTAGTAGGATCATCTATGAATTTTTCATATACATTGAAATCACTTAATTGATTCAAGATATCTTCACAATAATCAGTATAATTTAATAACGCAACTCCTCCCCCTTTGTCTGCAGGTCTTATCACAATTGTTTTGTCACCCTCCAGCATTTTCAAAGCTTTTCGTTCCTCAATGGTAAGATTATCACTCAATTTCTTCTTACCTTGTTGAGCTCTATAATCAGTATGCAGCATTTGTTGAAAACATTTAAGCATAGGGTTAGAAATATGAGGGTCAAATGTGCTTCTAAGTTTCAATTTGTTACTTGGATTAGTAGTCTCAGTAGCTCCATAGATCTTTCACAGAGCTATTTGTCTGGTTAATTTATAAACATCAACTTCAAAGTCAAATGGATTACTCTTTTCTACTGGTACAAATGTAAGTCCCTTTTGTAATAATGTGGACTCCACTGTAGTTAGTATTCTGTTGGATAAATTAAAAACTGGAATTAATTACAACGTCTCAGTCTGCCCTTTACCGCTTCTTATGAGCGGGGGTCCTGCGCGTCTTTCCGTTTGCTGTTCTGGCTTGCTGGCTCTAAAAAATCCTTGTTGAATCCTCCAGTGGTATGGTGCTGGAGCTGTACTGGCAGCCGTGGACATATTCGCGGTCTTCTGTGTCCGCGTACGCGTAGCTGACGTAGTGATGTCAACGGAGTCCAACCACCGGAATTAACGTCCGTGGTCTTGCGGGATTCTCCAAACCTGACGCAGCGTCTTGAACATGATTGGCTTCTAGCTCTGAAACTCGGTCTCCCATGATTCCCAGTCAGCCAACTGTATACTTTTTGCTCTTCATAAATTTTTGCTCTTTAATTTTTGTCTTTTAAAATGCAAAAGGTCTGTTTTGTAGGTCTCACTTTGTTTCTTATATTTGTTGAGGAATTCTTTATGTGTTTCCAGTGATAATAATTCCTGATTATCCTGTTCAATTTCACTTCATTTCTTTTTAGCCTCAGTCAGTTCCCGTGCCACTTCCTCGATCACAAGGACCATGAGATCCAATAAACATTGGTTGAGAACTCCAATCCACTTCTTGCAAAACTCCATATTGCCTCTCCGAATGGTAGGTATATTATATTAATTCTAAACCCTCTCGGGATGTGTTTGGAGCGATAATAGTCTGATAAGAATACTCCAAAGTTACAAGGAATTCGTTAGGTGTGGCTAGTACATTTCTTGCGTGTCAATCCCCACAGCGTGTCCGCTACACGCTATACTCCAACTGGAACCAAAACAAGTGCAGGGAGACACAAGCAAAACCTAGTTTTGCAATCAGTATTACTGTTTATTGCTGCTTCAACAGGGTCACTGTTGAAGCAGCAATAAACAGTAATACTGATTGCAAAACTAGGTTTTGCTTGTGTCTCCCTGCACTTGTTTTGGTTCCAGTCTGATAAGAATAGTCCGTGTAGGTCCAGATCAGTCGCTTTCTTATTGAGGCGTAGCATTTCCTCTGTTATTTCTTTTATATTTGCTGTATATTCCATATCTGTATATGTTGATTGCCATAATACTTTTTCCATATCTGCTTCCGAAATAAACCAAGTTTCAGTATAATTAGTTTTGATGCATGTTGTCTTCCCTGATGGCTTCAATAATCTAGCGGTGCTCTGCTGAGTGTGAATCCACTAGATTATAGAAATTGTTTGTTGCAGGCACACACTTGTAGCTGGTATATTGCCCGGATGCAATCCTTTTCTTCACCTCTTATAAACCAAATATAAAAATAAGGAGCACTCCTGGGTCTTCTCAAATAATTTTATTCACTTCTTAGTGCAAAACGACAGGCAACTTTCAGTCTATACACTCAGACCTTTCACAAGCCATACTGTGCTCACACTCTATGTCCCTAAATAACCTTCCAAACTCCACCCACCATTGTGACATCATGTTGCTTTTTAAAGCACATCCTAGTTAAAATACAACACTTAAAGTGCTATTTACTATTATAATACATTCTCAATGTGAAACTGTAATGTAAGTGCAAAACATTGTGTTATTTAGGGCACGGCCACACTGCAATGCAAACACAAACGCAATTGCATGCAATTTGATGTGCGATTTCGTTGCGTTTGCGCATGCGGTTTTTTCATTAACTATTGAAAAACGCATGCGATTGCGATTTAAAATGCGGAACCCAAAAACGCATGTTTTCGGTGCATTGCCGCGTTTTCAATGATATAAAAAAAACACAAGCGCAAATGCAATCGCAACGCACCCAAGAACGCAGCAGTGTGGCCTAGCACTAAATATTTCAAATAATGTCCATTCATTTAAAAATATCTTAAAAGTGTTAAGGTGCAATTAAAATATTATTTTTACTTAAATAACCTTATATAAGTCAGTGCTATACTTTATATACATTTACTGATGGTTATTTAGATGGTAACAGTGAGATAGTACACACATACATATACACCTTTCCTATATGTAATATCCTATACCCCCCCCCCACCTCATTGGTAGCTCCTAAAAACTCAATGCATTCTCCTATGATAAATATATTTATATAATATAAGGGATGAAGGGACACAGGGTTGATAATTGGGAGGTGTTTCTTGAGCGCAATGTCACAGAGTATGATTTATTTAAAGGTCACAATGTTTTGCACATGTTGATTTGGTTTGAGAAAGGCAATAAAATGTTGTTGGTTTTTTTAAAAAAAGAATACGAGTGCACTGAAAACCAAGAAGTTTTGTTGTTTAGTTCTATAAACGAACAGAAGCAATTGGATTTTTCTTCTATTGTGGTATCATATATATAGTTTAATTTTTCTCCCACAGTTTCTAGTAACTTGATGTATGACTGTTCTTTGAGGATGAAGTTGTAACCTGGGACACAGTTCATCCAGATAATAAAGTATCATTTTTATCAGATATATTCTGGCTAGAAATGGAGCAACAAACATGCCTCAGACAAAAAATAATTCTTACAGTGATCAAATCATCTGGCGATGCAGAGAAAAATAGTGTTCCATGAGGCTTCCTGTAATGAAACAGCAATTTCAGTGAACATTACATATAAGTGCCAAACTAATAAGTCAACTTTTTCCTTGCAATTCACTATACAGCTACAAATACATCATTTTAAAAGGAACAGTCCACATTTTTTAAAAACGTTTCTAAAATCCCTGCTTCTACACGAAAAGTCTAAACTCCAGACTCCAGTAAGAGCTGTATGTATAAAGGATTGATTCCAGTAATTACCAATAACGATCCTTTATTGTGTTTCAAAAATACCAATATTTTATTGACCATGGTAGCAATTTAAATTGCGGTAAAAAAAAATGCTGATACTGGCCAGTATTTCTATATCATCCAGTATTGGCCCATTGACAGCCACAGGTGTTATTTTACACTGTGGTTGTGTAAACCACGTCATAAATAACACTGCAGGGGGTAAAAAGATTGATATCTGTATTTATCTATATTGATATTTTATAAATACAGCCCTTAGCCCCAATTGCAGTGGCTGACATCTCTCCCGCAGGACCCCCATCCAATAGCTCGTTTTGTACCATAAGCACATGGTGGAGATGGAAAGGATTATGTCAGGCTATGTTAGGTTAAAAATGGGAGGTAGGAGTAGTGACTCCTAACTCCCTGGAGATTATAAATAGAAACAACCTGTGGAATGTTATGATTTTATTTACTTATTGTATTGTTTATATATACTTTTCTTTTGGTTAAATTTCAAAGTGCTCAGTTTGATCAACCGGACTTGAATTTTTGTTCTTTTAGATAATTTACTAGTCATCCGACTGGCTTTTTCAAGAATCTGTTGGCAGTAAAGACCCTGGAATGTGGCTCAAACATCATATAACAGCATATAACAGGTGGCAGGGACCTCCTGAATTTAAGGTGTTGATTGCGTTGTAGCTTGCATTCAGAGCTTGCTGTTGTATGATGATTGAGCCACGTTCCAGAGTATTATTGCTTACAGATTCTTGTACAAGTCATTCTGAATTGAGAAAGCCAGTTGGATGACTAGCAAAAGTAAGGGTACTGAACTCAGTAGACTGCTCTGTGGAAACAGAACATCATTTTTTTCTCTGCAATGCTCTTGAGCTTTTCAGAAAACTAATATTAGCTGTGAAAGGTGTGCTGTAGGGAAACATTTATTACTGTTAAAGGTAGCCAGGGTAAGGTCCTCACCCCTGGGTACAATGTGAATCAGCTGTTATAGTAAAAGTACCATAACTTCCCCACACCAGGCAGGTCCATTTCTGGCTCTGACATTATTTTAGGCTCTGGCCAATAGTCTTGTCACTGACAGTCAGGGAAGGGGCATTAGACTGGACTGGCGAAGGAAAGTTATGGTAACTAGAGATGACCAAAACTGGTGAGTTTTGTTTCACCAGAAATTCCAAAAATCTAATTCAAATCCAATTGAAGTGGAATGTTTCACTTTTTCTACCACTATTTTTGACTTTTCAAATGCCTTTTTTGATTTTCTTAATGATTTTTTACTTTTTGTTCTTGAGTTTTGAATTTTCAATTTTGACTTTAGAATTTTCCAGAAACCAGCAGTTCTGAAACAAATCTGGGTTCATTTTGAAACAATCTCTAATGAAAACTATAACAGCTGATCCCCACTGTACCCAGGGACCTAGTGGACCTTGTGGTTTAGAGAATAAATATGTGTGAACAGAGGAGTAGATACTAATTTAGGGGCCCAAATGCAGAATGTGGCCTGTCCCCACCCACTTGTCAGGACCAGGAGTCGGCAGCACCAACATTCTCCCTCTAACCTGTGAACTAAAATACCATTCACAGGATTCCACCTCCTCCCCAGCCACTAGGCCATAGTGCACCCCTGCTACCCTGGTAGCTATACCTCTTAGTATCCCAAAAGACTGCGCCAGGGTACAGTCAGTTTAAACAGCATGTTGCGATCAAGATAAAGCATGATCTGACGTAACAATGATTTTTTCAAAGTTTTTCCTGGAGAGGTATCCATTAAAACATTTACACTTATTAAAATAAGGGCCATTTATTTTTTAAAACTTGATTATTATCTCTTAATGTAAACACTGTTGTGTTTAATTAAATAATATTAAATAAAGAGTGTCTGTTTGTTATTTAAATATAAAATAAAGAAAGCAGAGAAATGTGATCCTTTATTATCTGATGCCCTTACTAGTTTTACCGCACATTGCACTCTGGCTTTCTAATATCATTGTAGTATCTTATCATGTTGTTGGCTTTCTGTTCTGCTTCAGATTATATCATTACAGGTGGAATTAAAACCCAGTCACTTAAAATCTTTATCTATACAACTGTTTTCTCAGGTCTACAAAGAAAAGGAGAAACTCAACACGTGTTGGAAAAAGAAATGAAAACCAGCACATAGGGCATTCTCAATTACAATGTTCTCCCAACATGAGACAGAATCTACTGTGGCTCCATGGCTGGTCTTATCTATACAACAAGAAAAACTTTTTAACTTATGTAGGAAAAGCAGGATTTAAATGCACCCATACAAGGGGAAAGGGATTTTCAATAGACTGCAAAACAAATAGAAAAATGTAAAAGATATTTGACTATAGTATGCTCACTGAACAATTTTATCTATCACCATAGGGCAGGTATGTCTAACCTAAGAAACATTATGCATCTCAGCACCTTCTTTTTCACTAGTGATGGACCTGAATCCGAACCCGAGTTTGGGCCAAACTTTATGAGTTCGGACAAACTCGAACTATCCAAACCCTTTGAAAACCAGTTCAGGTTCAAACTAGTTCGGTTTTCCGAACTCACTGACTTATTTTCAATAATTATCAAAAAATTTGATAATTATCGAATTCTCGAACCAATAACCCTGGAATGTATCCTTCGATTTAAAACCTTCAAATGTATTGTTCGATTTCGGTAACCCTTGAATGTATCGTTCGCTAACCCTTGAATGTAGTGGCTGGTTTCGGTTACCCTTGAATATAGCGGTCGGTTTCGGTAATCCTCGAATGGATTGTTCTGTAACTGTCAAAAGTATCGTTCGGTTACCCTCGAATTGGCCGTAACCCTCCAATGTATGCTTTTTATGTTTTCTAATAAAAAGGGCTGCTTCCATTGCTGCAATTTCAACATATGTAATTCCATCATTACGGGCTATTCCTTTTGCCATCCATACACAGGGAAATTTTTCAGCATTAAGGGATATTTTAACTGCAATACTGTGTTCTGTATTTATTTTCTTAAATGTCCCTGTTCTTTAATTTATATAGGGAAAACTATCCACCCATTCAAAAACGTCACAGGAGTGACATGGACAATGGATTCGTCATCTAAATGTAAGTCAGAGGACACTCCTGTGGCATCCCGTTTTTGAAACTGAAACACTCTGTAGTAGATCTTAAAGGGATGGTTACAGACCATATCACATTAACGACAAGAGGTGGGAACAGGAATAACTAAATTGTAATTTAGGACTTACCTGTTTCTTACCTAAAAGGTGAATCTATGGAGTTGATATTTTTATACATATGTTTGTATTTTCTTTTTTTGATATGTTATTTTGCTATGTTTTTACTTATCCTCTAGGTGGATTTATTTTTTTCTTTTTCCTGTATCTATATAAGGTGGGTTTGTTTTTATTTCATCGCATCACTTTGTCTGAAGAAGGTACTGGACAGTACAGAAACGTCACACTTTCTGATGTTGCTGTGTGTTAAACAATAAAAGACACAGTTTCTGCAAGACTGGTGTGCATGGATTTATATTTATTGTTATTTTATCTGTTATTTATCCAAACTTTTTGAACTATTATCGTACACACTCACGATGTGTGCCTGAACCCCGACCCCCAACGCCGAACACTACCCGCGACGATCCGCAGGGTGGATCAACGAACGACCCCCGACTGACCACATACACACGGCCAATTCTCACCTGAAAAGGACGCTCGTTGCGGGTAGTGGTTGGGGGTTGTGGCTCTGTGCGCACATCGTCACAGGTAATCAAATAAATTATTGTTTGGGGCATGGTTTAAGACTCATGTCAGGTGCTTTAAAATAGTCGGGGTGCTGATCACAGATCTGTTTCTTGCCACTGGGTCTATAAAGGGGTGAATTTTTGGTGTATAGGTATGTATAGCCTGCAGCCCTCCAGATGCTTAAAAAGTACAATTCCCAGGATTTATTATTTGTATGAGGGCACGGCCACACTGCAACGCAAACGCAATTGCACACGGAATGGCATGCGATTTCATGTGCGATTTCATTGCGTTTGCGTTTTTTCCATTAAGTATCGCGCGTTTTCGGTGTGTTACCGCATTTTCAATGATATGAAATAAATGCAAGCGCAAACACAAAAAAACCTGGAAAGCAACTGATTATAGATGTTGCTCATTTCATATTGCACAACCAACCAATTATAGTGTAGAACATTTCGCCTTCATAATAAACTAGAAGGATAAGTGAACCCAGGAAACCCCCTTTCTGTTTCTGATCAGCAGAAAATACCTTTTTTTTCCCTGCCAAAGAAAATATTTTAAATCTTTTACACATTTAATACAAGTCACAAAAACGTATTTTTGCAACCAAAAGTTTTGCCCTCGGTTGGTGTCATTTGACTGTCTTAACTATAATTTTACCGGTGTTGGCTTGTTTTCTTTAAAATAATTTATTCCTATTTTCTTTATATTTTCCAGCAATTCGGTGTAAATTATTTAGTATATGTAAAGGGATTCAATAAAAGCTCTTATTGTTAAAAATGGTGCTAATTTTGCCCCAACCAGTCAGAACTTATTTAACATTTGAAAGCTAACATCTGATTGGTTGGGGAAAAATTAGCACCATTTTAATGACAGGAACTTACAGTATTGAATAACCCTGTAAGTCTTGTTTTAAAAAGGACAAACTCAACGCCAAACCAATTCTTGGAGGCAAATTAGAATTTGAAAGCGACACAAACTTCACAGAAGGAAGGCACTGCAAACCACAATATTTTCACAGTTCGGATTATGCCAGAAACCACCCTGCTCAGTATAGGAAGTCAGTGGTTTTTATTTCATACTATTATAGAAGACAACCTATTTCTAATCTCAAAATGAACAAAAACATCATAGTATACATTGTTTTTTATTATTATTATTATTATGGTTTAATATATAGCCTAACAATAAAAAAGTAAACATATGTGTGAACTGTTTTTCTGTTTTGCTTTAATAAATGTTAATACATTGTAAAATGTTAAACTGTAGATTATAATCTAATGAGAATAGAATTTTAGCAACCCAAAACATGCAGTATGCACAATACAACATGCATAAATGTTTTTTTAAGTATGACATGGGGTGTCCCTTATTACTGGTCTACTGTTACTGTATATGAAGTAGAATTTCTTTTTGCTCAGACATGTCTCATAAAGTTCTCTGAAACAGCAGCAATGACCTGGCATGTTGCCATATTAGTCTGCACAGCACATACATTAATCATATATATATTATCTGAAGTGCATGCTGTTATACTTCTGTTCTGCTGCTGGAGTACACAGCAGGCTAGCAAGAACTGTTGAATTTTATACAGTATTCCTTAAAAACAGTTGTGAAAAAGAATTAAATAGAGCACCACAAGTAAATTAAGCTATATTCATATCTTCCCATGCTTTCATCTAATATTTATTGGTAAGGGGCCATTTCCGTCGGTACCAACTGGCCGTGGGTCTCCAGGGGATTCCCCTGTAACAAGTCCGGCACTGGAAGAAGCCCACATTTTCTGTAAGAGAATCTGTTTGGTAATGGTTTAATGCACAGTGCCCCTCTTTTGTGCTGTAACCATTCTTTTCTTCTATGTCTGCTTTGTTCTAGGAATGGATATAATATACCTGATGTGAGTCCTCTAAAGGCCCAGCTGAAACATAATCTAGCCTGCCTTGCAGAAGATACATACTGTAAATATCCAGAGCTGTCTCCCCATAATGAGGGGGCTGGTGTGCACAATTCAATTACTTTAACAGAGAACCCCCCCCCCCCCCCCCAAAAAAAAAGCAACACCAGACACTGTTTTCTTCAAATTATATACCTGTTTTAAGCAGAGTGCTGTTTTCAGCAAGTTTTTCTCCTTAACTGAGGTTTTGTTTTACTGTAAAATTCTCCACAATGCTACATGTTAAGAAATACTGTACCATTGTTTTGGTTTTGAAATAATACACTGCTACTTTGTAAGCGAAGTTGCAACACTGTTTTTCCTGTAAACTAAAGGAAAAGCCCTTTAAAGGGGTTTACAGAGTTAATTCAAACAGTCTTAAGTAATGATACTATATCTCATAAACTGGATCCAACCTGACAATCTCATTTTTAGGATGTGCTGGACAACATCCTAAAAAAAAAAACATTTTGAACAGAATGTCCAGTATAGTGTAGTGGTGCAACAGGGTAAGAAGCAAGCAATGAATTGATTGACTGCAGGAATATGTAAGTGCAGCCAGCACATCAACAGGCCTCCTTTCTGTTATTAAAATTATAATAAATTGTTTATTTTGTTCAAAACTTAAGAACTTAAATGGATTACAAGAGACGAGCTTTCTTTGTGCATTGTTATATCTTCTAGACTTCTATCTTTATCATAATCTATAACGCACCTGTCAAAATAAATATTAAATTAACAGACCTGTCAAGAATTTTTACACACTTATACACTTTAATGAAACTGCACCAGCTTTTTTAAAGTCAGTCTGTACAAGTAGCTGTTCCCACACCCAGTGGCAACTAAATTGCAATTTACATTGCCACTGAAGTCCTAGGTGGGTAATGAAGAGAATGGTTGTGAAAATTTTTTTTTATTCATTTAATAAATTCATGGCAGTGGGCTAAACTAGGGCACTATAAGAAAATCAGACTGTGTCTGTTCACCTTTAAAGTATAAGTGCAGTGAAACAAAATAATTTTATAAAAATGATTTCCATATCAAGGTAGGTAGGACACATCACTCCTACCTCTTGTTTTTAGTTACTATTGCAGTTCTCTGTGTATGAGTGCTGCTCCATCAGCCCTGCCTCTTTCTCATATGTGGGCACATGAACCCATGTCAAAGATGGACTGGCTGCTGGTATGTCAGGAAGGACGTAGGGTTGAGAGATTGGCAGCCGCTCCAGGAGGAGCAGAGCTCCTGTACTACAGAGATCTGCAACCATACATAAAACTAGGAGGTAGGAGTAATCTAGCTTACCGTTTACCCTTAAAATTATTAAAGGAACACTAAACCCATAAAAATAACTATGTGGCATCCGTTTCTATTATTCACAGGGAGGTGAGAACACTTATTCTCACCTCCCTGTGAATAATAGGATGATCGGGGGACCTGGAACTTACCTTACCGCGCTCCACTCGCAAGCCGCTCCTTCACTGAACAGCTGTTCTCTCCCGATCGCGCACCCTATCTTTTGTATTGGCGCGCATGCGCCTAAGATAGGGCACGCGGTCGGGACAGAGCTGCTTTCAGTGAAGGAGCGGCTTGCAGTGGAGCGCCAGTAAGGTAAGTTCCAGGTCCCCCGAGCGTCCTATTATTCACAGGGAGGTGAGAATAAGCGTTCTCACCTCTCTGTGAATAATAGAAACGGATGCCACATAGTTATTTTTAAGGATGATGGGGAGTTTACAGTCCCTTTAAATGTCATTTTAATAAACTTTTCTTTGGCGCTGCGTTAAACTTTCGGCACAGAAAAATGATTAAAATTTTGCACAATTGTGTGAAAGTGGTCATGTTGTTTACATTTGCTTCAGATAATTAAGGAAAATCTGGGATCAGGTTCAGTGAACTTTGAACCCAACCATATTGATGTGGTTTATTCTATATACACTAAAGTAGGTACTCACATACAGATCAGTGAAAGATGACAGACAGGATATGCAAGATCCTGTCTGTCATCTTTCAAAGATCTGCATACACACAGTCCTGAGCATTCTCACTTTACACATTATAGGGAGAACTCTCGGGACTGTGTTATTCCCTCGGCTGCGACAGACTTCTCTAAAGGGAGTCTAGTTCGGCCAATGGAATTTTTTGGTCTTTCCTGAACGAGTGTTTGGCCGACCCAATCGTTTGGCGGCTGCACACTCGTTCGGGAAACAAAGTACACACAGTAACGATAAAGGCCCGATACTGTCGGATCCGACAGTATCAGGGCTTTATCGTTACTGTGTGTACCCAGCTTAAGGGCTGGTACCTATGACTAATTGATCTGCAAGGAGTTTGTATGTTCTCTTAGTGCTTGCGGAGATACTGATAGGTTGTATGTGCAAATAAATGTGATTAGATAGTAAGCTCTTCGGGGCAGGGTCTGATGTAAATGTATACATGTAATTGTAAAGTGCTACGTTCGATGTTAGCGCTATATAAATCCACAATAATAATAACAATAATATTTTAGTCAGTACCCTCTTACCCTGGTGGATATTTGTAAAATTCTTTGAATGTTGGCAAATAATTGGTCAGGAAATATCGGTTGTGTTGACATTTCCATGCTATACTCAATGCCGCCCACTTACAGTACCAGACTCGCAAACTGATTCGCAAACTGATACCACAGACCAGACACACCTTCCCTCGCGCTCCTAGAATGTTAGTGTTTTCACAATGGAGACGTCACATACAATGGGCGTGTCAGGACGTTGGGGTTGTTTGGCGCTGAGGTGCGCGTGTCCGGCCCCATCCTGTGCCTTTCGCGGGAGCGCGAGCCACGGGGGGAGCTGGCGGCAGGAAAATCAACTGAGAAGTCACCGCCAAACTCACGGCTGTCGCCTTTCAAACGGAGAGGGTGGGGACCATGTCGTGGCGAATTCATTAACCGTCTCATGCTGATGGATTTCCTTAGGGACTGCGGCTTGTGTCGCTGGATCTGGCAGCAGCTGGTAAGTAGAGACACAGCTGAACACTGACCTATCTGCTCTATCAAACCCTGCGTATTGACTGTAGGAAAGACCGGGGATCCAGTAGATGTGGAGGCCGCAGTTGGACTTCCTGTGAAACTTTTGCATCCCAGTTGTACTTATTTGTTACACTGTTTATTTGTACCCAGTGGGACTGAGATCTTTACTGGCTGAACCTTCCACGGGAAATCCCTGCTGGAGGCAGACAGAGTTTCCAGAACTTTTACCAGTGTTAGTTGGTATATACCCAGTGTTAGTTATTATTATTATATACCCAGTGTTAATTATTATTATATACCCAGTGTTTTATTATATACCCAGTGTTAGTTATTATATACCCAGTGTTAGTTATTATTATTATATACCCAGTGTTAGTTATTATATACCCAGTGTTAGTTATTATTATATACCCAGTGTTGGTTATTATTATATACCCAGTGTTAATTATTATATACCCAGTGTTTTATTATATACCCAGTGTTAGTTATATATACCATGGTAGTTATATTATTATATACCAGTGTTATTATTCTAATACCCAGTGTTAGTTATATTAAATACCATTGTTGTTATATTAATACCCAGTGTTGGTATTATTAATACCAGTGTGGTTATTATGATATACCCATGTGTTATTATATATACCCAGTGTTGGTTAGTATTTATACCCAGTGTGGTATTATTATATACCCAGTGTTGGTTATTATTATATACCCAGTGTTGGTTATTATTATATACCCAGTGTTGGTTATTATTATATACCCAGTGTTGGTTATTATTATATACCCAGTGTTAGTTATTATTATATACCCAGTGTTAGTTATTATTATATACCCAGTGTTAGTTATTATATACCAGTGTTGGTTATTATTATTATATACCCAGTGTTGTTTTATTATTATAACAGTGTTGGTATTATTATATAACCAGGGTTGATTATTATTATCTACCCAGTGTTGTTATTATTATATACCCAGTGTTTTATTATATACCAGAGTGTTTGTTAGTTATTATATACCCAGTGTAATTATATAACCAGTGTTTTATGATATACTCAGGTTAGTTATTATTATTATATACCCAGTGTTTGTTATTATTATTATATACCCAGTGTTTTATTATATACCCAGTGTTTTATTATATACCCAGTGTTTTATTATATACCCAGTGTTTGTTAGTTATTATATACCCAGTGTTAGTTATTATATACCCAGTGTTTTATTATATACTCAGTGTTAGTTATTATTATATACCCAGGTTGGTTATATCAGTTTAGTTCTTATTATATTACCAGTGTTTTATTATTACTCAGTGTTAGTTATTATGATACCACGTGTTTTATTATATTACCCAGTGTTAGTTATTATTATATACCCCGTGTTTATTATACCCAGTGTTTTATATATACCGTGTTAGTTATTTATTTATACCCAGTGTTAGTTATTATTTATATACCCAGTGTTAGTTATTATTATATACCCAGTGTTCGTGTTATTTATATAACCCAGTGTTAGGGTATGATATACCCGCGTTGGGTATTATTATACCCGGAGTTGGTATATGATATACACCGGTGGTATTATATATACCCGGCGTTGGGTATTATTATATACCCGGCGTTGGGTATTATGATACCGGGTTGGGTATAATACCCGGCGTTGGGATTATTATATACCCGGCGTTGGGTATTATTATATACCCGGCGTTGGGTATTATTATATACCCGGCGTTGGGTATTATTATATACCCGGCGTTGGGTATTATTATATACCCGGCGTTGGGTATTATTATATACCCGGCGTTGGGTATTTTTAACCGGCGTGGTATATTATATACCCGCGTGGGTCTATATTATATACCCGGCGTTGGGTGGGTATTATTATATACCCGGCGTTGGGTATTATTTATACCCGGCGTGGGTATTTATTAGCTACCCGGCGTGGGTATTATTAATACCCGGCGTTGGTATTATTATACCCGGCGTTGGGTATTATATATACCCGCGTTGGGTTATATACCCGGGTTGGGTATTATTATATACCCGGCGTTGGGTATTATATATACCGGCGTGGGTATTATATATACCCGGCGGTGGGTATTATATACCAAGAGGGTAGTTATTATATAATCCAGTTGTTATTATATACTCAGTGTTAGTTATTATTATATACCCAGTGTTTTATTATATACCCAGTGTTAGTTATTATTATATACCCAGTGTTTTATTATATACCCAGTGTTAGTTATTATTTTATACCCAGTGTTAGTTATTATTTTATACCCAGTGTTAGTTATTATTATATACCCAGTGTTTTATTATATACCCAGTGTTAGGTATTATATACCGTGTTGGGTATATTATATACCGGTGTGTGTTGGGTTTATTATATACCCGGTGTTGGGTATTATATATACCCCGGTGTTGGTTGGGTAATTATTATACACGGGGTGTTGGGTATTATTATATACCCGGTGTTGGGTATTATTATATACCCGGTGTTGGGTATTATTATATACCCGGTGTTGGGTATTATTATATACCCGGCGTTGGGTATTATTATATACCCGGCGTTGGGATTATATACCAAGAGGGGTAGTTATTATTATTTACCCAGTGTTTTATTATATACCCAGTATTAGGTATTTTATGCCCAGTGTTAGTTATGCCCAGTGTTAGTTATTATATACCCATTTTCCGGAATGCTGGAAATTGTAGTTTTAAAAAGAACTGCAAGTTTGACATTCCTATGGTACTGAATAGAGTGAGCACAACCAACCTGCAGCCCTTTTGAAATTGTAGGTGAAATGCACAGCAGCAGGAGGGCCGCAGGTATTACATAATACTTCCTGTTTTATTTAACTATTGCATCAGTAATATAGTTAATATTTAGATGATGGTAGGTTTATTTACCCTGAATGAACTTTTTTTAGATTGTGGCAATACAAATTATTCTGATAATAAGTGGAAAAGTAGAGTTTTTGTTTAGTACACATGGGGAATATCGCTCGATAGGGTTGTCAAAAATCATAACGTGCCATCGTTTGTTGATCCACTCTGGCAAATCAACAAACAACTGCTGATCAGACACCTACACACATGCGATTCTCTTCCGGAATGCTCGGATGGCCAAGCATTTTACTGTTTATTGTATTCTCTGTTACCATTTCATAGTGCCTGTCAATTGTCATTCTACTGTTTATTGTAGTGTCTGTTATCCTGGTACACCAGGGGGGCTCCAGATGTATTATAAACGTCAACCATCATTCCCTGTCTACATACTTTACCCAGGGAATGCCGGGAGTTGTAGTTTTCAAAAGTCTTAAATGGCTGAAAATTTGACATTCCTGTGGTACAGATTAGAGTACAACTAACCTGCAGCCCTTTTAAAATTATAGGTGAAATGCACTAACAGCAGAAGGAGGGCCGCAGGTATTACATAACTTTTTCTGTTTTTATTTAACTATTGCATCAGTAATATAGTTAATATTTAGATGATGGTAGGTTTATTTACACTGAATCAACTTTTTTTTAGATCGTGGCAATGCAAATTATTCTGATAATAATAAATATTCTGATAATAATAAGTGGAAAAGTAGAGTTTTTGTTTAGCCTTAAAGGACAACTCCACCCTCATAAGAACATTTTTTTAGAAAGAATGGCCTCTTTAAAATATGTTGATATATCATAGTTTGTCCTATGAATTCATTACTGTATGCCTGCTATGCTTCTGGATGCCTCATGGAAACTGAGCAATTTAGAAACCTGCACTGGGCATGCTCAGAAGAGGCAGCTAGGGGATTAATATTCAGTTATTGGCTGTGATGTCAACTGTCAAATCCATAACTAACAGTTGCTAAGAACCCGGAAGCAGGGATTTCGGGTTAGACTTATATACTTCAGATTTCAAACTATTACCGTTTTGGGGGGTAATTTACCCGTATATAAGTGTTCATTTTGGGGCTGGACTTGCCCTTTAAGTTTCGTACACACAGGGAATATCGCTCAACAGGTTTGTCAAAAATCACAACATGTGCCGTCGTTTGTTGATCCATTCTGGCAAATCAACAAACAACTGCTTTTCAAACACCTACACACATGCGATTCTCTTCCGGAAGCAAAATTTACCGCGTGTACAATGCTGTAGAAAGTGCTGATTAAATTGATACAAAACTGACTTTTCTACATTAAACCCAAATAAATATGCACCTGTGTGAAATAAGTTATAATATTCCATTCACAATTCTACAGTATTACTTCCTCAAAAAGTAAGAAGGCTTACACACTGGATTTCAGACAGCTCTTGAAGTGCCCATACACATATATTTCTTCAGTCGCAAATTCATGTCAGATTCCATTTGAATCTGAAGAATTTGCCCAATTTACAAAAGCAAATATTTTATACTGAGTGATCATTTGCATACGCATGGGGATAATTGTATTGCCCTCTACTGGCAAAGTAAAGGAAGCAGATTCCGACCACAATGTCAATAGCGGTAGTTCGTCAGCATCGTGGTTGAATGTTTTCAACCCCCACACCTTGCCTATTCTAGGCAAATCCATTCAGATCCAGCAGGATTTGATGGGTATCAGCCATTTGGATGGCTACTTTAAAGCATAATTTTACTCTAAAAGTGAACCTACCTGTTTCTGCACGTGCGCTATAGTTTAAAGAAACACTAAACCCCCAAAAATAAGTATGTGCCATTCGTTTCTATTATTCACAGGGAGGTGAGAACGCTTATTCTCACCTCCCTGTGAATAATAGGACGCTCGGGGGACCTGGAACTTACCTTACCGCCGCTCCACTCGCAGCCACTCCTTCACTGATGGCCACTCTGTCCCGACCATGCGCCCTATCTTAGGTGCATGCGCGCCAATACAAAAGATAGAGCGCGCGATCGGGAGAGAACAGCTGTTCAGTGAAGGAGCGACTGCGAGTGGAGCGGCGGGTAAGGTAAGTTCCAGGTCCCCTGAGCGTCCTATTATTCACAGGGAGGTGAGAATAAGCGTTCTCATCTCCCTGTGAATAATAGAAACGAATGTCACATACTTATTTTTGGGGGTTTAAGGGAGTTTACAGTCCCTTTAAAGGAAAACAGTTTGTACCTTTCAGCGAGTAAGTTTCAAAACTCCTGTTACTATGTGCTCTACACATAGTAAAAAAAAAAACTTTTTTAGGGGTGGAAATACCCTTTAAACCTGATTAATTTTGGTCAGATGTTTAGCCATGTTGCATGTGTTTTTAATAGATGTTCGTGTTATCACCAGGGTTGCCACATCGGGGTTATCTATATATTTATCTATCATCTGTGTTTGATTGTATGCTAATGCGAGTATACAGTTCTGGCAACAAATGTGTTTTGCAAGCTTTTTATTTTTTGTTGCATGTTTTTATAATATACTAAAGAAAAAAATCTAAGGCCTTTATTGGCAATAATTCTTGCCTTGTGTACCAATCTCTTTTTGTACGGATCGTGGGCAGTAGCCCAATGGACAGTCAAATGTTAAAATTTTTTGATTCCAGTGACATCACCTGACCCTCTGCTTTTGCCCTGTCCCTATGCTTTTAGCATGCTCATTTAAGGATTAAAGGGAAAGTTCAGTGGAAAATACTATTTTAAAAATTCTTGTATTATGCATACCTAGCTATTCTACATATTCTCTCCCGTTTAGAAAAATCAGTTGATTTCATATCTTTTGCTGTTCAAATCAAAAAAAATTCTGAGTGTTAGTAGGAAGTTAGTAGGAAGTTACAAGTGAAATATGTCACTTCCTTTGTAAATCAGCAAAGTTCAAGATGTACTATGGCACACTGTTGTTGGCTAATTAGCCAGACAAGTTGGTAGGTGCAAGTCCTCTCAGCCCCCTACTTCCAGACCTACACAATCCATACAAGGTATAAAGTAGAGGAGCACACTACTTAGGTGATGAATTCGTTTATTTAGTGCAAAAGCATAACATACAATGTTTCGGGACTCACGGACCCTTCCTCAGGTATAACTGATAACATGTGCCAAACAAACATTTATACCCTTAGGCCTCACCTACATACCATGTGGCTTAGTGATTGACAACCATGGGGACCAAAGTGAGGCTGCCCTAGACAAGTAGTGTAAAATAGGCAACAGTGTTAAAATATCATCAAAATTACAGTGCATCAATCATAGAAGTATACGTGATAAAAGCATAATAATATATATCAAAAGTTTGTAAAATACTTCAAAACTATAAAACATACAGTATATTTAACTATTTAATGTAAAGTGCATATTATATAAAGGGCTACTTCGGTGCTAGTTTATCATATTAACCATGCTGATAATATAAAAAGTGCATTATAGTGTATGAGTAAAAGTAGCAACATTGTTTTTATGTTTCTTATTTTAAAATGTCCATCTTCATAAAATAGATATAGTATATCTTCTTATCCAGTAGATGGCGTATCATGCCTGAGTAGAAAATGTAAAAATAGATACATGTAGTCTACTACTTAAACTGTTACATTTCAATACTTTAAATAGCTTTCTGCTAATAAATAGGATAAAGTTTAAAGGACAATTATACTCACCTCCTCCTCTTTCCTTTCCCCCCCTACCTCGGCTTATACTCGAGTCGGCTTATACCCGAGTATATACGGTAATGAAGATATTGTTTGGTGTAATCCAAGCAGTAGGATGTGCTGGACTGTTGACCAGACACAATGAGACATTGAATTTCACCAAAGATGGGAGATGCCAGTCCCCAGATCCATGAAATGTAAAAGTTTAGAATATTTTAAAGAACATTACAGTGAATTTCAGGTGTTACATTTCCCTGCAGTCTGAGTTTTTTTCTGCAAAATTGATGTTTCATTCTACTTCAATGGCTTCAGTTTCCTCTGTTTTCTCTTGGTCATTAAAAGGAATACAAGTAACAGAATTAAACAATTGTTCTCCCAAAACAGTCAAACATATTTCATATAAAATAAAAACATAAAACAAGCAAAGACACACAATGACATGGTCATTTATTTAAAAAGTGGAGTGGAGTATGCAACCTGTGCTTGAGTTACCCAACCGTCATCAACATAAATGCAGGCCCGATAAGTGGAAGTCTTCCTACAATTACTGTATGCACAGCATTACAAAACAAGATTTTCTTTCAGAGCAACTCCCCCTGGTTTAGGTTGAACACATAATAATTGTCATACTAATCAATAAACTGGTTTACCCTGCATGTTTCTGGAAAACATAATCCAGTGTATCAAGTATAAACATTTTATTGAGAAAAAAGCCTTAAATGAATTTCCTTGTCTAGTCTCTTTGTGCCCATGTGCTTAATGCATTAGACTGATTTAATAATCAGGCCTCTTTCCATTTGCATTTTTGTCCTTTTTAACGTCTGTGAGGTTGTTTATGTATGCAAGAGAAATCAACATATATTTCTTATATTTGCATAAACAAATTGAATGATATGTTTTCAAATCCCCTTAACACACAATAAATATGAATAAAATGTGCATGCAACCTGTCTGATAAAGCACACACTGCAATGAATATTATTAAGGCTAATATCATTTAGAGCAAATAAATATGAGTTCACTGACTGTGGAGCTAAGCAATCAGTAACCAGTAATCTAGTAATCAGATTAGTTGTTTCAGAAACCACTGAGTGATTCCATAAAGTATTTCAATCACAGCTCTAAAAGCCCATACACCATGGACTTGCACATAATATAAATAGCCACTACTGTAGTAAAACAATATGTATGGATCTATCGCATAGATTTCTATTGTGCGCCACTGTTGGAACTGATCTTTCCTGTGCAGTCTTTGTATATTTTAATAATTAATATGGTGTAGTGAAAAGCATAAGTGCGGAATTTTACCTAATACCCCCTGGCATTGGAGGTAGGAAGGTACACTTTTCCAGGGGTCTTCCCTTAATTCAATATAATGTAATTTAAGAGAAAAAAGCAGCTCTCCTTATTTATACCAGCTTTTATCCTGCCAATTTACCACTGCCCTGATGTTATATAATGATCTCAAATTACTATTGGACTCATTTACAGAGAGTTGCATTGGTCTGGCTTTAAGTTGTGCTTACCAATTTTCCAAACACTGGTAAAGTCAATACGCAGTTACCCAAAATTGTTTTACTGGTGAAAATATTTCCACTACCAAAATTCTGAGGTTCACTTCTGGTTCTTTGAAGTTACACTCTGCTATAGAAGGCTGTAATTCCTTGTATTGAAAAAATCTGAACTAATAAATAGAGATGGGTTCCAGGTTCGGCACAAACCCGGATCCGACACGGAACCCCTCGGATGCGAAAGATCCGTCCGAGTGCGGACGGATCCTCTGGATTTTGGGACTTTGGAAGATATCTTTGCTAATTTTTTAAAATAGCTTTGAATGTTCGAAAATTATCGAAAATACGATCGGAGACCATTTTCAAGTTTCCAGTCGTATTTTTGAAAATCGAACATTCGCGGCTATTATCGAAATTTTTCGAAAATAGCCTTGAACATTCGAAAATCTTTGAAAACACGATCGGAAACTCGAAAATGGTTTCTGATCATATTTTCAATCATTTTCGAACCTTCGAGGCTATTTTCGAAATTCATTCCGGTTTTGGATTTTCACGGATTTTCCCGAGATCCGGAAATTCGAAAACGGAACAAAACTAGTGAGTTTCGGGTATCTCTAATAATAAATACAGCAGACACTAGACTAGATCATCTTTTGTACTATAGTGAATAAGAGCATAGATGGCTATTACCAACCTTCCCTTTTCACAATCTATTAATGGGACAAGACTGGGGCATCTCTTTTCTGTTTCGAAGTCACTAATAATTTAGATATACAGATTACATATAACCAGTATATTTAGGTCACGTTAGTAATGGTTTGTTGTAGTTGGAGGTAATATATAATAAAAGTTAACATAACTTATTATAATTTGAATGTCTGAAGATCATTTCCTCCTCTGAAGCAAAATCTATACTTACCTTAACCACCCCTAAAAACCCAGAGATTATTATATTAACTTGAATCACTTTGTTCTATGAAGATCTATTTATACCCCACCCTGCTTTTACCTCTTGATCCAAACCACCCAAGCGCCACTCACTACAAGACTTGGTATGATGGCCCAGATGACGGGTCTTTCCTACCCAAATCAGGATGGTCACAACCACGTTATTTGTAAAATAACAGTTTTGGTTCTAAATATAATGCTTACATATAGTAACGTGGCATAGCGGTTAAGAGGCTGTGCCATATCTCCTGATCTTCAATTAATAACTCAGGAGCCAGAGCCAAAGGTAAATATATTTACTTCTAGAAGATAAAAAAGGTGCTGCTGCACAGCATGAACAGCTATTTTCACAAGGCAAATCACCAGTGCAGTATACATAAAACTTTCTTTTATTTCTTTTCAATTTTAAAATCATACACACAGAGCTTTTTTGGCTGGGGATGGCGGAAAGTGTCTGACGTGTTTCAGGCTGTAACACCCTTAATCAGCACCTTTTTTATCTTCTAGAATGAAACAGAATTGTGTGGGGGAGAGACACCCCAGTGATTGCTGGCATGCTATCTAGCAGAGGAGGACCAGAGAGGAGGGTTCGGGAGGGTGGGAGCCGCCATCTTCATATGTTAAGTATATTTACCTTTTGCGCGATCCACCACTGCAGAACTCCAAATCTCCGACCGCTTCTTGTTCTGATTCTTAATAGCATTATAATACATAAGGCTAGACATTTTCAATGGGAAGGTGCAGTGGTGAGAATCTATATTACAATCACTCAGTGATGTCACTGAGTGACTTCCTGTATTCCACTGCCCCTCCCACTGTCTCCTCCTCCCTGTATTAGTCAATTATATAAGAATCCATGTTTTTTATTGACAGACAATGTCCGGCCCTTCTTTCTCTTTTCAATAGGAATTAATAATTAACTATTTATACACTAAACAGGGATTCCTATATAAATGATGAATACAGGGAGGGGGGAGAGACAGTGGTAATGGGCAGGTTTTTATTTTTTGGCTTGCCATATGTATTATAAGAAATAATACGCTACATACAGTGTAATATACGGATTTACTTCACCTCGGAGTTTCATGACCTGTATAAAAGCACTCGGCCTGCGGCCTCGTGCTTCTATATGGTCATGGAACTCCTCGGTGGCGTAATATCCTTATATTACACTGTAGGTAGCGTATTATCCCTTATATCATGCATGCACGCTTAAAGGACAATTATACTCACCTCCCCCCCTTCCTTTCCCCCCCACTCCTGCAAAGTACCCAGGGTGAGGACCTAAAACGCTAAGTCCTCACCTCTGGGTTTTTTATAAAAGTCCTGCAATACTTACTTGTTATCTCAATCGTCGCTCCGGTCTGATCCTCCCCACTGGCACTTTGAGTGACAGGTCGCGAGGCAGCCAATGGTAAGACGCGCTCTGCAAGGGAAAAACTAATAACCATTTCTGTTAGCAGAGAATTATAGTAGACAGACAGGGGGTGAAGTGGGAAGTAGTACTGTTAGTACTGTACCTGAACTGTTGTATGGCATACACGCACATACTCACACACACACTGACATTGACACACACAATCAAACATATCGACTAACAGTCACTCTCACAAACACTGATAGTCACAGGTATACACTGACAGACACGTACATGCACTGACAGTCACACACACAGCCCTACAAACACACTGACAGTCTAGTCACAGAAACAGTCACACACTGCTGTATTACATGATGGGGTTAAAAGGGGCGTGGTTGCTACACACCAATACTGCTAATGGACAACAAGCAGTAAAAAGTGAAGGCCATGCCCCCCATGATTGCAGAGGCTAGAAGCAAAGGTATCTTTGGGGTTGGGGGACAGGGGAGTTTATTATACAGAACTTTTTAGAAAATGTCATTTCTCAGAGAACACTTCCTTTAACAACCAGTCCCTGTTGCTGTTTAGAACTAGGATGGGCTTTTGCCCATAATGATGATTCACTACAGATCAATTTTAAAAAAATCATGCTCGATTATTCACTATATTGAACTGCATTATTCTGAGTAACAATATGCAGAGCATCTGTACTGAAAAAGATCCATAATAACTATTGTTACAATGAAATACAAAAACGTAGCATTGTAGAAACTGATTGGAATTAACTATCAATGCAACATCCACAGTTAAATGCTATTTAATACCTGTCAGGTTTTTATTGTTTTGTGCTTGTGCTTTGTACCAGATAGCTGGCACAGCAGGTGTCTGCAGCCCACAAAGTCTATCTGCAAGTTGCAGTACAAATGCCCACTGATCATGTACTGAAGGAAAATAAAAGCATGCATAAATTTATATTTTATGTTCTTTACTACGGCAGTGGGTCTATTAAGACATGCCTTAATGGCTTATCGTTACTGTAGAAATTACATTCCATTTATCTCCTTGCAGTAGCCAAACAACATTAAACATTGTATATCCTACTCCCTGCAGACTGCTGTGAAGTAACCTGTAGGTATTTACTAGGGAAGTTAAAATAAGTGTTGAAAGATATTACAATATTTTGGGTTGTGTCTAAAAGATACTGTATGTATCAGAATTGTAAAGATAGCAAAAATATCATAAAAACGCCAATGGATATTAAGGATTATACTAGGAAAAATACAGAAAAGCAATTGTGAAAATTGTGACCCAAATAAATGATTAAATATGTTGTAATATATAGTATATAATACAAGAATTGATCAATACACTTACCTTGGAAGAACCACAAAATCTAGCTAATGTGATCATATTGTACTACGTATTTCCAGTAATTATGTGAGGTTCTAGACTGTCTTTTTGGCATTTAAAACCATCATACAACATGACACTCTGAACACAGTGTTACTCTCTAGGATTTCTGAACACATATTATAAGAAGGTGTATTCCTAATCAGGATGCTGGTTTATGATGAGATTAGAAGGCCCGTGCAGTCTAGAAATCAGATGAATAATGTGACCATACCACATTGTTTTATTTGATTCAGTATCACACAATTAACAACATTTGTGAAAATAATGAGGCATACAGCAAACCTACGTTTAAGATAAGATAAGATAAGGTAGAATTTATATTTTTGTGTTAGATTTGATGCTATAACCATCTCTGAATTTGGAGCCTCATTTTGTGATTTTTTTTATAACCAGTTCAATTATATATCTTCTGTATTTTAGAAACAGAAAACATCTACCGTATATTAAAAGTCCCAAACTGACTACAATGAGAATATCTGTAATTAAGAGCAATTGCTTTGTAAAATTAAGGATTTACTTCTGCATCAGCACAATGTAACCCCTGCAGGCCGTTACTTCAATATGAGTTGATGATAGCTTTTAACTGGGTGATTTGGCAACTGCCAAAACTAATTTCAAGAAGGTTACCCACCTCTCAATATTAAGGACACTGGAAAAAGACAAAATGAAAGAGTTAGCTGAGTAAGTGACACAGTTATTGGAGTCATAAAATGTCACACGTCACTTGCGCTATGACTGGCTCCTGTCTTCTCCAGTCAGTAAGTGTGCTACAGCAGTGGTTCTCAATTTTTTTCACACTGTGGCGCACTTGGCAATACAGTTTTTTCTTGTGGCACACCTATGTTTTTATTTACCAATATTTTATGCACTTCAATGTAGGGTTCATTAGGTGCACATTAATGTGAGTGTGCATCTAGACCTTTAAAGCTTCTGGAGCATCCAGGAGAGGCAGCAAGTCTGATTTGGTGGTGCAGTCTACTGCAGGCCCCTCGCTCAAGGTAAATACGGTTATTATTGACTTAGCGTTTTAGGTCCTCACCCTGGGTACTTTGCAGGAGTGGATCGGGGAAATGGTAAGTATAATTGTCCTTTAACTACTATATGTTTAATAAATACCAGTTATATGCACAGAATGGTAGAGCTCTGGATTAAAGGAAGCTATTTAATCCTGCGTCTTCATTAATGCCCTTTGGACTTAAAGTTTGTAGTTTATCAATCCATCGTGCCTCTTTATTCAATAGTACCTTTTTATAGTCCCCTCCTCTGCTTTTAGATTTAACTACTAGTATTTGCCACTTCTAATGTAATGCATGTCATTTTTCAAAGAAGTGCCTACTTACTGGAGTTTCGTATCTAGAGGGTACACCTTTGTAGTTCATGATATCTCTGCGGAGTTCTCCTATTCTGATCTTGATCTCTTTCTGACATATCCCAACCTGCACGGGCATTTCAGGAAGTATACTACTCCTTTAGTGGAGCATGTAATGAAATCCTGTAATTTGATTTTAGTACCTTTACTCGGATGGTACACTATTTCTCCTGGAATAATGGCATTGCATATTCCACATTTCCTACAAGGAAAGGTACCTGCTTTGAGAATTTAATAAAAATTTAATTTTTATTAGTCTCAGCAGGGGTAATATCAGTATGTACCACTAGGTCTCCTATGTTATTGGAGCGTTTATATGAAAACAAGGGGGGCTCTGTGAAAAGGTTTCCATATTCACTATCACACTGTAAAATTCTCCATTTACTTTTACTATTCTCTGAATTTGGTTGGAATGCATGGTATATTTGGTCACTTCCTTTGTAAAACATGTAACAGTCTCTTACCTTAAGTGATATCTATATATGGGGCTCAGGTCCCCCAGTGGTGCTGTTTGGCTTGAACTGCACATTGTGACAGAAATACCTGGGTATATTCTCAAACCTGAAAGTTTATTCCATTAATATTTCATGGATTATAGCTGTCAGAATATCTGTTGTATTCAATTAGATCAACTGGACTTGAAGTCCAGTTGATCTAATTGAATACAACAGATATACCATGACCTGGATGAATGAGAACCTTCATAAGCAGCTGTCAGATAGGTTATTGGATGTGTGACTCCTACTGCCTGAAGGGACATGAATAATCCTTCTGTAAACCAATAGTGTAAATGCTATAGAAGTAAGGGAAGGGTACTTGAATATACTTATATTTTTACTTGAATATTACCGTACTTATATTTTTAAACCCTTTGGTAGGAATCACTAAAGCATGGGCTTTTAATATCTGTATGTCGGTAAAAGGGCTTTATTCCAGGGTGTATGAAAAATACATTTTCCAGCATTCTGTGCAGTCAGAGAATGCTGGAAGTTGTAGTTTTTAAACATGTAAAAAGTTCAACACCCTATCGTTATACTGTATTGCATTTTAATACTTTCATTAGCAAATGGACATGAAGAAACTTACTGCTAACAGAGAATGCTGGGAATTGTAGTTTTCAAACATGTGCATATTCAAACCCTTTGGTAGCAATCGCTAAAGCATGATCTTTTAATGTCTGTTAGTCAGTAAAAGGGCTTTATTCCAGGATGTATGATACATACATTTTCCAGCATTCTGTGCAGCCAGGGAGTGCTGGGAGTTGTAGTTTTTAAACATGTGAGAAGTTAAACACCCATGCTCTATATCATTACACTGTTTTGCATGTTAATATATTCATTAGCAAATGGATATAAAGAAGAAACTTACTACTAACAGAGAAGGCTGGGAGTTGTAGTTTTCAAACATGTGCATATTCAAACCATTGGGTAGGAATCGCTAAAGCATGGGCTTTTAATGTCTATATGTCAATGAAAGGGCTGTATTCCAGGATGTATGAAAAAAAAAATCCCAGCATTCTTTTCAGCCATGGAATGCTGGGAGTTGAAGAAAAACTGTCAGGTCAAAAAGAAATGGGAGAGGGTCGTGTGTGTGTGTTTGATCATATTATGTGGTGGGATTGCCGGGGACTTTCAGACTTATCCCATTTGAGCCTCCCCCTGGATACTTGCTGGGAGTGGAAAGGGAGAGCAAGTTCAGAATGGATCCTGATACCTACCAGCTAAACAGATGTAAGTAGCCTTTCTCTGGCCCTACAGATTAACAGCTATATGCGTAAAGGAGAGGCAGACCGATCCTTAATCACTTGCATGTTTGTGCACTTTGTGTTGGTATCACTGAGAGCATGACTCCGAGCTTTCAATAAAAATAATTACCTAGCAAAACATAAGCACATAATTTCCACCGTGCACCAACGGGCACAATTTTGCTAGTATATATATGTTGTTGCTGTTCATAAGTTATGAAGACCCGCTGGGTGCTTTCAACATCCAGTGATTTTGCTGTTATCTTTGGAAAGACACCCAGGCTATATATATATATATATATATATATATATATATATATATATATATATATTCACACACACATACAGGGCTGGACAAATCCCGTACCAGGTCAACCATCGGACCTTAAAAAATGCTTCCTGCGACCATTAAAGCATAAAATTTAGCGTTCCTAAGTTAAAATTTTTTGCTAACTAGTGCACTTTAGTTTTGTTTTCTGCAACTATATTAAATGACACATTCATGTGACCACACACGTCACCTCCTCACTTGTGTTTTGCCCAGTCCAAGATTGAGGAGTAAATACTGACCAATCCAGTAAGTCTCTTGTCTGGGGGTTGGGCAGGCAATTACTCATGGAGTCACAGTCAGCTAGGAAAATTATGTACATTTGTGCCTTGGTATTGCCACCCTGCAATACAACTGCACTGTAAGGGGCTCATTCAACTTCACACTTGAGTCTCTTTTCCCCACAACAAAGGCCACATACACACCTCTTTTCACCTCCTTTCTTTTGCCATGGGTCAATTTGTATGCAAAGCAATTGTGTGTTCTGGGGGATATTGTGTGGCAAATACATTCAATTTCATAGATTTGCAGTAAAAAATCAAATTAATGTGAGATATTGTAGCCCTTGTTTTAAAGGGGAAGTTGATGCTGTAGGCCGCCAAAAAAAGGGGAATTGGAGCCGATAAGCGCCAAGGGGCAGTTGAGGCAATAAACCCTGTTTAAATGGAAAAGTTTATGCGATGCACACTATAGGGTAAGTTAGGTGCGGCATGCTAAACGGGGAATTTGATGCCATACGTGCTAAAGTTTGAAATTACATGCCGATAGTGCACTAAAGTTGAAGTTTATTCGATAACACTGCAAAGGGGAAGGTGACTGACGCTCGCTAAAGGGGAATTGATGCGCCATCCCTAAAGGTACCGTTAGTGCTGATAATGCTTTAAAGGGGAAGTTGGTGTGATACATGTTAAAGGTGGTAGTTAATGCCTCTAATGCGTCAAGGTGAAGGTGTCTGACCTCCCTATTATTAAATATATATATATAATATTTATATATATATAGAATATTATCTAATATCAACTATATATTATATATCAGACTACACCCCCATTATTCCACCCACACTTTTATAGAACACAATCAATTTGTTCCAGAACAAACTGTCCAACTCTGCCATAGAGTGATAATGGGTTCCTGTATAAATCTGCTTCTGGCCTGCTGTTTTGACATTCTATTCATATCACGATCCCTGATAATGTGGTCTACAAGTTTACAACAACTGTAAACACGCTGTTTTTCGAAACTGCAAATGTTCTAGAAACAAATTTGGGTGGTCAATATTGAAATGTGCTACTTTCTATGTACAATATATAATATAATTCATTTTTATAGAAAATGTACTGTAATTGTTAGTATTCATAATACATACTTATAGAATTGCAAATTATTTCCTCTTATAAATCAAAAGTTATCTTGTTAATTATGGTATACAATAACACCCAAGGCAATACCTTAAGATGGTCTCCCCATCCAGACTTGCAGTAGTTACATGACATGAACCATTAGCTCTGTCAGAGGATACAACACTAGGTCCAGCTGAAAAGGTCTCATCTTTTTGCAACTCTAACAATTCGCCAACCTGTGGGGGAATTAATTTTTGCAGTACCTTCTTGTGCATGAAACACCACAAGCTACAGAAGAAAACGTCGGCATGTTCTTAGTTTCTGCAATACATACATACCCTGATATTTTTAGATCTATCTAAACAGGCCTCCACTTCGGACAACATAAACTGGAGCTCCTTTGACTTCATTGTCAGCCTTTGTGTCGCAGCCAACTTCAAAGCCCTAAAATAATACGAGATTCCAAAACAATTAAGCACTATTATTGTCCTTTCCATTGTTTTTTTCATTTTATGCAAGTATCAAATGTTCAGCTGTTACTTTACCATCCTTTACACACAAAACATCCTTTAGCAATTGTTCCCAAAGCACAACTCTCCTCAGTGTTTAAAGGAAATATTTAACCTAATAGCATTTATTTTAATGTTGCGCCAAAACTAAAGGACAGCTACAAGCCTCAAAGGGTAGGGGGGAGGATAACGTCAATCTCACTGGTACAGATAGCACAGGGGGTAAAGCGAGGGTCTAGATTGCACATTGGTGGTTGGAAAGGGGGAAGGTCTGAGCATAGGGGATAGGGAGGGCATGTTTATTAATTTAATAAATTACAGGAACAATCTTAAATGTATTTTGCAAATGCAAGAGCCTGGCTGAAAAAAAAGAAAGAATAGGAGATAATGGCATTAACATGAAAAGTATGATGTAATAGGTATAGCATAAACATGGTTGAACAATTCTCATGACTGGGCTGGTACATTTAGAAGGATACCCTTGTTAGACAGAATAAAGAAAATAGGAAGGGGAGGGTAATGGTTTAGGTTTAAACAGAGTTGAATATCAATTTCACAGAAGGATTCAGGAGGAATAAAACAACATGCTTGGCTTTTTGATACAGTTCTCCACAGCGACTAATGTATAAGATAAGGTCTGTTGTGGCTGGGTGTGGCACATTTGTCATAATGATGTAGAAGTAGTTGCTAATGGGGCTTCATCAACATGGACTAAATGTCTAATTGGGGTGGGGGGTTGGGGTTGGGTGGTTTTATTTTATTTGTTATCTGTGTCCCCCATGTCTCTGTGCTCGCTAATTTTTGCACCTCATCTTACTTCGTCTTCTTGTCTTTACCGCCCTTCCTGTCTCTCTCTTCCTTTCCGCTCCTGTTTGCTCTCAATGTATTTCTGCGAGATCGCGCGCAAGTAATGTTTCTGCTATCTTCGTCCCTGGCTCCAAGATATTGATTGAAGAACGGAAAGGAAAGGCCAAGCTCAATAAACACATTAAGGAATAGCTCACTTTTCAATAAAAAGAAGTTTAGTCTTCAAGTTCGAAAAGGGTTTTTCACTGTAAAATGGTAAAAATATGGAACCGTCTTCCATTGGACGTTGTGATGGCAGGTTCATTGGATAGTTTAAAAAAAAAGCTGGATGAGTTTCTTAAACAATGAATGTTGCATGTTACTCTGGTATTGATACATAAAGTGGAGTTGATCAGGGATTTATTTGAAGGGGATTTTTTTTTGCCTTCCTCTGGCAACAGTTAGGCAGGAAATGTGTTGGACTGGATGGTTCTGTTTTATCTATGTTTTATTTCCTAGTATTACATTTTTGCATGTGTGGTCACTAACCATTCTGTTCTTTGCACATGTCCAGTTCTAATCTACTGCAGGAACTTGTTACAGCAGATCACCCCTGCTAGCAGTCTCTACCAATCCTTTTACAGTTCATATTAGGCAGGAGACCATTGACTGAAGTCAGTAGGTGTGGCCAGAAAGTGCACTATACTAGTTACCTTATCCAGTTCTTCCGGGGGATACATTTACTTTATTAACATTAACTGTAGCGGTCATTTACAGTTTATTGGTGTTCTTGAGGGGGGATGCTTTCGGATTAAGAATTATAAACCTTTTCATCAAGTTTCTTTTTTAATTTTTCTGGCCAGTAAAAACCTTGCGAATATTTTTTCCATTATGGATACATTCAATGCCAAAGTGTGAATTATCAGCAATGCATAGCTGTGTGGCTTTTAATATAACAATATAAGCTGGTGGTATTTGGACCCAACAGACTGATAACAGTTCTCAACTGATCGGCCAGACAGAAATACCGGTCAGACACAAACTGACTGGGCGAAATGTTACCCCAGTTATTTTTGTCTATTTAATAAAACCTGTGACACTTAACACTAAAAGTTGACATTGAAAGATGAGAGAAAATCTGTAATAAATAAAGTATAGGGAGATCGTTTAGGACTGTCACACCTACGACTCCCTATGACCTGGCCAGCTGCCTATCCTTCAGTAATGGGGCCGAAACGCCGAGGTTTACCCCTATGTATCTATATGACCAATTTACATTGCAGTGTTAAGTGGTATCCTCATGAAATAAAAAAAATATCTTTGTGTGGTACTGCTGTTACCTGTGTGGTACTATTTCTGTAAAGTTTCTTTTGATGTGTTACCTGTTTAATTGCTGTTACAGTAATTACAAAGAACAATGGAAGACCACTTGTTACAGGACTTGTTGGTGTATCTATCATAAGCTGAAAAACAATGCAGACCAAAATTTTAAATTTTTTGGTTATATTTTTAAGAAATCTATTTTCACATATTTGAGAATAACAATGGCCTACATGTTTAAAAAACACATAAACCCAAAAATGCATTAACCATTAATTTACATATTAATTCCTTTTTTTGCGATACCTTTTTCAGTAGAAAATGCTACTTTATATTTTTATAAAAAGAAAGACATTATATTACTTTATTATTCTTTATATACTTTTTCAGTCCGTAAAAAAATATTAACCATAATTATGTTTAAACACATACCCAGATATTCTACATATTTTCTTAATATTTGAGAAATAAATTGAGTAAATATTTATCTATGCCCTGCTGTGCCAATGAGCTGCCACACAGATATACCATGAACTGGTAAAATTCCTAACTAATTTTACCTATTTGCTGTTGTATGGGTTAATATGCTCACATCTATACTGAACAACAATCACAAAGGACCAGAGAAAAAGGGCAAGACCTATTATGGGTTTTTGCAAATCAGTGCTTTAAAAGCATTATTTATGCACAGAAATTTACTGGATCCCGATTAAAGTGGATGAGAAATATGAAAGAAACAACTTACCTGAACAGAAAAATAATAAGGAATAGAAATTTGCTATTCTTCTGAATTGTTCAAATAGTTTTTTGGAATGAAATTCGTAATGGTGTACTGTAAACAAACACAAGCCTTTACAATTGATCATACTATAGGCTTTCAGGAAGTTATTAACTTGCAATGTAAGAGCCTAATCCACTATATGTGGCTTCTTAAACTGCAAAATATTAAACATTTTTAAAATAAATCAGATATTGAGCTGAAGTGTTTTTTTACGTTCCATGATATATGTTATTAAGTCATTAACGCTTGAAAACGCTGAGACATACCGATGTCTTTCTCATTCAGAATTACTTTTACAAGAATCTGTTGGCAATAAAACCCTAAGGACAAGTCCCAATTAGCATATAACAGCCAGGTGTTAGAGACCTTCTGATGCACAGGCGTGATTGCATTATGTTAAGGTGTTATCAAACGACCTATAGGGTAAGGTGTCAAACCAGCTTGTACATGGCAGACATGGTGTCAACCCCCCCCCCCCCCTCACATTCACAGAAGGTTTCTTAATTTCCACATAAATGGTGTCCTGGATACTCTCTTGAACCAGTTTATGTTCCTTTGCCAAGATGTTTGACATTACAATCTTCAACAAGGTATTCCTTTTTCCTTATGATGCGGTCATAGTCTCGTGCTGGTCCATGCGAAGGTGCAGCTGCTGTTTTTGTCTCCACTCTAATCAGATCACTTTTCACTGCACTGCTATATGATGTCGCTCTTCTTATGTTTTTGGTATTGGGTCTTTCAGATGCACCAATTGCTACCTAAAGGGTAGTGGGAGTCAAACTCAAATACTAGTCTGTGTGGTTGGTTTTCTGTAAACCTCTACTTCCAGTTTAACCATTTTTCCCCTGACTTCTACCAAGCAGACCAAGAGCCAGTGTTTGTTTGCACCTCTTCCCTTGTAAATTTGATGTTTGATTTCCAGCATTATTGTGTCCTGTGAAGGTTTGTACTTCCTTCTAGTGATTAAAGGGCATGTCCACCCCCAAAACTTATAATCCCCCCCCACTAATGCCCCACCATGTAGTTATAAAATCCTTACCTCCATAAGGTTCTCCTGTAGTCCCCCCCAAAGTCCCAAAAACTGCCCACCAGGAGGATAGTAGAGTCCATATAGGACTCTGCCTCCTATCTGGCCTCCGGAGAAGTTTGGCATGTGTACTGCAGGCCTTCTCCCCTTCCTCCCCCTACCATAAAACCCCTTGGCCACATAGTAGAATATGTTTCCCCCCCCCAACCACAACATTTTTTAAGAAAGTCCCCAGACTCTACTTCCTCCCTCTCACCCCCGGCTTCTGAGAACCGCAGCCCCTCTGGGATGGCTGCCTCTCAGCCATCATGGACCGCTGCTGCCCAGTCTGTCCGTTGCTGTCCCCCCTCCCCCGTCCGCACCGCCCAGTCCCGCCATCTGCCCTAAGCAAAGCCGGCTGTCGGAGGAGAGAGGGAAGGTAAGTAAACATCTGGCACTTTCTTAAATTATTTTTATAGGCGTTGGGGCTGGGGGCTGTATTCTATTGTGTGCCAAAAGTTTTTATTAAGGGTGGACATCCCTTTACCCAGGTTTCATCCATGTATCTGAACCAGTGCCTGGTGCAATGCCCTAGAAGATATTAAGAACTTGTGTTTTAACTTCCTCCATGTAAAGGTTTGCCACAATGTGTGAAACTAGACCCCATAGCACATCCATTTTTTTGCTTTTCAACTAATCCCTATATTTGAAATAGGTGGTATTCAGGCATAAGCCCTGACAACAGGTCTTAGGGTGGGCCCCTTCCTTGTGTATCTTCCCTGTGCCTCACCAGGGTGATGATATATTGTTCAATCAATGGCTTTATCCTGTTGAAGCTTTTGTAATAAGTCATGACTTTTTTCTTGTAGCGGCTGGTGTGATCTTGTTAAAGCCTCATTTGTTTTTTCAGCCGGAGCGGTGTCACCTTAGCTGGTCGTTCCGGGTGTGAACTTACCAACTGTGCATCTTCCCTTATCCGCAGGCAGAATGGTGAATCCTGGAATCTTTCTTGAGACATGTTATGTTCTTCTTTCCTGTGTGGTCAGTTTAGAAGTAGCAGGTTTAGCACTGGCTACGGTGTCAGATATTTCAATTGCCAACGATTTTTGTAAACGTCACTCCGAATTGAGAAAGCCAGTCTTCAAAACTGAACTTGTATCCAGTTGATCTAACTGGATACCAACATATACCATGACCTGGTTTATGGGGACTTCCACAAGCACAAGCAAAAAAAGGTAAGAACTCAATTTAAGAAGTAACAACCCTTCATGTTTCATGCCACTAAATGCAAGTGTCACTAAGTTTCATACCTATTAATACAAGGCTGGACACCTCAAAGCCCAGTAGTTCATTTGTATGGAAAATTCACCTGAAACTAATTTATAAAGGTTTTTTATTGAAATTAATGAAACTGATTCAAAATAGTAGCTTTTCTTTTAGAGTTATGCGATTGGCTTCTAAGTCAAAGAAATTTGCTCACCCCTGTATTAATAGTCATTTGCTAACATGTTTATACTGTCGTCCTTTTTAAATAAATATCTATCTATATGTCATTCTGCAAACAATGCATTATATACTTACCTTCGATGAGATGATTCTGTTGTCTGCAAATTTTTGGGAACTAATGACCATGCTGAGGAATCTATTTGCACATAGACAGTTCTGGTTTCACCCTGTGACTCTGTGAGTCGAAGCCCTTGAGAGAGAAATATAAAAAGTTTTT
This sequence comes from Hymenochirus boettgeri, assembly GCA_019447015.1. NCBI lineage: Eukaryota > Metazoa > Chordata > Amphibia > Anura > Pipidae > Hymenochirus > Hymenochirus boettgeri. Next base: position 200,426,012 of record CM033473.1, on the reverse strand, counting down.
TCTAGAAATGCACAGAATACAGCAATTAATTACTACACAAAAAAGCAAATTCCTTCATTTAACATACTACAAACATTAGATTTTTCTGCAAATGTTGTAGTCTGAAAAGTAAAATGGTTAATTTTATGTATTTCATTTAAACGCGCAAAGATATAAACTGAAAACTATATTTATCCAACACAATCACAACATTTGCTGTAGGCATATGTTAGAACAAAAAGACAAGAAAAATGGAAAAAGAACGAACAATGGGGCCGATTTACATAGACTCGCTGGACAATATCTGCCGTTAAAGTCGCGCCAACTGGTTCGCTACCGGTTAGTGCGACTAACTTCATATTAGCGTCGGATTCACGGGTTACGCAAAAATCACCCCGCATCCGACGCAGTTTTAGCGCTGGATTTAACTACATAGCTGGCATTAAAATCCTGCAGTGGTTAAATCCCTTACTGGATTTACCCACATTAGTAATCGCAATATTGAATCACGAAGCAGCATTTACCCAGAGCGATAGAGGCTCTGGGTAAATGAGCCTGAATGTATTTTTAATTCTACAAATACCAATCCAACTTTATGCAGGTCCATACTATTTTATGCAAATGCAGGGCCCCATCTATCTACCCACGAACAAATATATGACAACACAGCAGTCTCTGCCTAGATGGGGCAGTAATGGCAGAACCACAGCAGAACCCAGTGACAGGATATCAGTATACTCTCCTTAGCACAGCACTCTGGTGGTGACTCGACATTCTCCACACTCAACAACACACCACCTTACAAAAAGACCTCTAATATGCAAGATCCTCCCTCAGTGCCAACATTTAATTAATTCCTTATTGGAATAAAAGCTATAGGAATTAATATATGGCAATAATATATTTACTTTACTTACTGAAGCATACTGGTAAAAGAAAGCCATCAAACATAATTAAAGATTTTGCTCAAATTTAATTTCAGTCGTCTGTTATAATGCACCGAGAAACAGCAATTTAACATTACACAAAAGATTTTTCATCACTCACCTACACATATAGCTATAAGTGCAATGGGTATAAGAGACTAGCATATTAAGCATAAAGTCTAATCTCCTGCACTACAGTTAAAAATGGACACATTAAAGGTCCTACTACACGGCAACTGCCTTCACCTATATGTCAGCAGATGGCAACAGCAGAAACCACATATAGAATCACAATCAGCCTCTGTATGGGGATCAGTCATTTGAATAAAGAGAGACCATGCTGACAGATGAAAAATTTACATCAGTATATTTGTACATGATTAAACTGATGCAAGGAACTTACCCGATCGCTCCTATATATATAGCAAAGCTTCGCAATGGAATTTGGAAAGAAGTAATAGCTTGAAGGGCCAGTTGCTTCAAGGCTGTAGCCTTGTACCATGGAAGAAAAATCCTCAGTAAGAGATGTCCAATATCATGGCCAGAAAGGGCATCATTGACTTGACTGGTTTGATAATTAAGCAGAATTGCGACATGATCTGGGAGCATCTGGATACTTGCTGTTGACCTAGTACCCGGATGGTGCCTTGATCATCAGGTCATCCAGATATGGGAAGGAAAAGGTCTCTTGAAGAGGATGAGCTGCCTGACAGCCATGACATGGGGACATGTAAGTATATCCAGGGATCTAGAAAATCTTGCAAGAATATGGATCAGAGAGATTCCTTTTGATAAAGCATTTAGGTCCATCATGGACGGACTTTTTGTTTTCGGAGGCTAAGAAAGATTGGAGTACAAAACCTTTGATCGGAGGGACCTGTGGCAATCACCCGGAAACAAAGAATATTCCAAATGGCAAGTTCAAGAGCTTGTGTCATAAAGGGCATCTGAGGGAAAGACCCAACTTGGAGGAATGGAGACAAACTCTATCCGTATCCCTGGGATACCACCATTAAGGCCCATGTGTCTGTGAAGGATCATGCTTCCTTAAAGAAACAAACATCCTCCTATGAATGAGGGGAGGGTAGTCATGCAGATTGGGTTTTGGCCCGGATTAGCAAAAAGCTGCACGTCTGCCAGCCAAGAAAGGTTGGGGGAGGGACCTGTTTAGGGGGAGAAGTGCCTGCAGATTTGCGTTGGGCAATAATTTTCTCCAACTATGGCCAAACAATAATCTTCCAGTAAAGAAAGATTGGCGAGAGTCAGTAAGAAGCGGATCTACAACCCAAGCTTTTTAGCCATGTGATCTCCTGACTGCAGTCACTGCAAGGGATACATAAGCAATTAATCTACTAGAATCAAGATCTGCGTCCTTGAAATAAATAGCCAACAGTGGATCTCGAACAGTCAGCAAGGGCCTGATACTGAGGTTCGACGATACGAGGGACTGACTATCGGACAATATCCGAAAGGAACATGGTCTGAACACAAGTTTGTTGAAAACGCTGATCAAGGGATCCATTTCTGAAGAACAATCCGGTCCAGTTGTTCGTGATGGAAAAAGAGGTATTGGCCGTTTAGAACAGGAAAAGGATACTCTGGAGCCTCTGAAGGTTGAAGACCTTAAGAACTGATCTAATCAATGGAATAACCGACTCTGGGTGAATGTTGTTTGAGTCTTCTGTTCAGGTATCTCGGATTACAGTTCCCCCTCCTCATAGAGGTGTCTTCCTCCCCTAAAAAAGAGGTACAGGCATCCAAAAGTGGCTGTTGTAGCAAGCTGTCTGGATTGCAGAACCTGTGAAAGAGACAGATAAGATATATAGGAGGCCAGAGGTTCAGGCTTCTGGAGGGATTCAACCACAATGTATATTCTAGGGTGTTAAAGTGAGTTGTGTACTTCTATGGGTCACCTCTTGTCCATTCATTTGGTAATAGTAGAGATTGGAGACCACTCATCTGGATTTCTGGCAGGTATCCTGGGAGGATTTCCCATGAAGAACTAAAAGAAAAGCTGACCCAGCTTGAATATTCTTAAAATAATCAAGGATTCCCTCAAGGCTTTAGCCCAGTCAGGTTCCTGAAGGTACAGGCGGGGGGTCGCAAAGAACATTGCATGAGGCACACATTGGCCCAGATTGACCATCAGTAAGCCTCTCTTGGCAGCAGAGCACAAACATAAGACACGTCCCCTGGCATAATTTTTGTTCCCTTAGGGGGGGACAGGAGTCCCTTGCTAAATATGCTATAAAATGCAAAAAAAGAAAAAACTTTCCCCCCTAACATTTATTTCTATATACATAAAACACCTTTCTAAAAAGAGGAGATGAGAACAATTACCCCACCTCCACGAAAAACTGGGATTCTATGTTAATATCCCGAAAGAAAACACAAGGCTCTCAGAATACTGCAATGAAAAAGACACAAAAATACAAGAATAAAAGAACAAACTTAGTTGGCAAAGTCAAAAGCAGGACCGGAGCCATCCTTCCAAGGGTTCCACAAGTTCTGGAAGGGATGAAAGAGGAAGTCCTGCCCACCAACCAATCCTAAAACGCAGAAGGAGAAGAGCCAATCTGCTAATAGGAGCATGGCTTAGCCGGCTTAGTAAAGGGAAGTAGCAAAGGCCATATTGGGTGTTGCTTACCTATTGTAGAGGGGAGAATGGAATTTTAGCCTATTTAGGCATGATGTGCCCCTCCGCAGCATAGAAGTGGACACTCTCCATGCTATCCCCCGAAAGGAGTGACAAGACAGTCTGCAGTCCAATCACCCCTTAAAGATTTCGCCTCACAGCAGGGGAGCATGTCCAACTCCTGAAGCGGACACTTAAAAACTGATGCAGGCTACCTTGTCTGCATCTAGAAAGGTCTAGGGGAATTAACTGTATACTGTCCTCCCTTGAGTTTGGCTGATTTTTCCCTGCTGTTGCCTGGGTGCCCCTAGAGGCTGAAAGAGAATTTTTTATTTTTGTGACTGCCAATCCTAGAAAATTTTAGAAAACTGCAGCCGGTCCATCAAATGGTATGATTCATTGTCATTCAAGAAGGTTAGTGGGCTTATTTTATCCAGCTCTTTGTACTCGGATTTGAAACAAGAAAAATTATTTTTTTTATAACAAATATTGCATTGGTCCAAGGCAGCTATTGGACATGTCAAATATCGTAGCCAATTGTGCCACCTTTAACAGGCCACTCAATCAGTTAGGTATGTGCTACTGGTTCAATTCTTGAACAACAGTTTTTGATTGTTTATATAGGTTTGCCTTTTCTTTTAGCACAGAAATAATAAGCCGCAGGACTCTCTGCACGGTAAGTTTTCAGTATACTTTTTGATTAGGATTTAAAATAGAAAATAAGATTTTGTTACTTACCGTAAAATCTTTTTCTCTGAACTGAAGGGGGACCCAGGCACACAGGGGTTAAGTATTCCACCTCCAGAGCAGACACTTGAAAACTTATAAATTTGGTAACAAAACCACACATTAACCAAACTAAACCGATAGAGAAGAAACAGTCAAGTTAACTTAGCCTATAAACTTATAGTAGAGATGCCTGGGTCCCCCTTTGGCTTCAGATTAAAAGATTTTACGGTGAGTTACAAAATATCTTTTTCTCTTTCAGCCTTGAGGGACCCAGGCAAGCAGGGGACATCCCAAAATCCTGAACAGTAAAAGGTGGGCAGAGGAATTAAGCTCTGCTGCTTGCCGCACCAGCTGACTAACTGTCATCCAACACATCCACCTGTAGAATTTGATGAATGTGGAATGGAAGGCCAGGTGGCTGCTTTGTAAATCTGGTCGATGGAGGCCCGACGGCAGGCTGCCCATGGAGCCCTTAGCTTTGTTAGAGTGGGCTGCAACCCGCAGGGAGGAGCAGCCCGGCTTCTGCATAACAACACAGAATGACACTATTGATCCATCGAGCCAGGGTCTGAAAGATGCTTTGGAGCCCCTGTGAGGACCTGCCAAGGGGATGAAAAGATTGCATTCTGTAGATATATGTCCAGAGAGCTCCGACTACATCCAGGGAGTGCAGCTTCTTTTCCTTAGAGAAGAAGGCTGAGGAATAAGACTGGGTTGTTGATTTCCTGACTCTGGTGGAAGAAACAACCTTGGCAGGAATGCTAGATAAGGTCGACAAGGAATCGCCTTGTCCTTGTGAAAGGAAAGACGAGGGCTCTATGGATATAGCTGCCAATTCTGTTGCTCTTCGTTGAGAAAATGGTCAGGAGAAAAGTCTTCCAAGTTAGAATGGATAGAAGTAAGACCTTAGAGGTTCGAAGAGAGACTTTGCAGAACCAGGGGAACTAGGGAGAGATCCCATGGCTGGACCAACTGCCTCGAGGAGGGCCACACCCTGTAAGAAAGTCTTTTCGAAGTGCTAACCACCGATGCAAGTAAATTGAACGAGGTGCTATTTGCACTTTTAGAGCACTAATGGAAGTCCCTTATTTAACCCTACCTGCAGAAATCATAAGAGACTGGATAGAACAAATCTTAGTTAGTATGATTAATAGGGGAATACCCTCTTCTTTAGGATGGAGGATTCAATCACCATGCCGTCAAATTGAGACGTCGGAGATCTGGATGGAAGAATGGGCCCTGCGAAATGAGGTCCGGATGAAGGGGTCAGGGCCACGGTTCGTCCAGTGACATTTTCAGTATGTCCGTGAACCAGGCCCTTCTCGGCCAACGGGGGCTATGAATATTGTTGGAATTCCCTCCTGCTTCATCTTTTTTAGTACACGATTTATAATGGCTGTTGTAGGAAAGACCAGGTTATCCAAAATCTTCAGTAAAAGTACACTCCACACACCTCAAATGGCACGGCCTTTGGTTGATAGGTGCAACCCTCCCAGCCCTCCACCTCAAGGGCCACAGCAATATGGCAACTGCAAAGAAGTTGGAGGAGCACACTACTATGTTTTCATGTGTTTATTTCAGCAAAATGCAAACATACAACGTTTCGGGGGATACAAATTCCCCTTCCTCAGGTATCCTGAGGAAGGGAATTTTGTATCCCCCGAAACGTTGTATGTTTGCATTTTGCTGAATAAACACTGAAACGTAGTAGTGTGCTCCTCCAACTTCTTTGCAGTTGCCATACTGTTTAGGAAAGGCATCTAATAGCTGAAATCACCATGGAACTACTAGTGCATCTATCAGATACACTGAGGGTCTGGCGTTCTCAAACAGAAGATGGAACTTTGTGGTTGTGACGTAATGCCATGATTACTGTCTCCTGGGTTCCCCACCGACGTGTCAGAGTCATGAAGACCTCCTGTGGGAGACTATTTCGCAGGGTCCAGAATGTGTGTCGTTGAGAAAATCTGCGTCCACACTTAGGATCCCCGGAATGAAAACTGCCATATCCCGGAATGGGACATTCTGCCCAGATAGAATGCGGTAGGATTCTTTCATGGCCATGTCACTTCGGGTGTCCCCCTGGTGGTTGATATATGCCACCACAGTGGCATTGTCTGACTGAATCCTGGCAAACTTGTTTGTCAGTTGATCTGTCCAGTGAGTGAGAGACAGAGATATGGCCCTTAGGATGCGTGGTCTCCGGAAGAATCTCTCCTTCCAATCAATGTCTTGGAACTCTGTTGTCTGGGACCCATATACTGCCCCCCATCCCGTCAGACTTGCATCTGTGGAAATCACAGTCCAAGGAGGAAGACATAGGGTGTTTCCTTTATGAAGATGGAGGTCCCTTGTCCACCATGCAGGGACAGTCTGATTGGAGGGGGCGTAGGTGAAACATGACATATGGAACTCGCGGATGGCCGATACCATCTTCCTTACTAAGTGCATGGTTTGACGGACCGAGATCAGGCAATTTTTTGGAGAGCTGGTGTTTGAGGTTTTTTGATCTTCTCTGGTAGGAGAAAAATTTGTTGAAGGAAGTGTCGAACAACATGCCCAAAAATGTCATGCGGGGGGGGGGTAGGGAGACACTTGCGTGGTTGATTATCCAGCCGAAAGACGAGTCAAGACTTGAGAGCAAGTCTTGACTTGTGCTGCAGCTAGAGGAACGAGGATGCTTTGATTAATAGTTCGTCCAAGAATGGGAGAAGGAAAATACCCTGCAGGCGAATAAAAGCTGGCTGACAGGCCATCACTTTGGGAAAGACACGAGGCGCTGACGCGATACCAAATGGGAGGGCCGTGAATTGAAATTTACGCTTCCCTATCGCAAATCTGAGGAAGCACTGGTGCCCCTGCCAGATGGGAACGTGTATGTCGAGGGATGCTAGGAAGTCCCCCGGTTTCTACGGCAAGATGACGGATCGTAAGGATTCCATCTTGAAGTGGGTCTTTTTGACATTGGTTTTGTTCCCCGAGATCTAAGACCGGATGAAAAGTTCTGTCTTCTTTGGGAACTAGGAAGAGGTCAGAATAAAATCCTGAAAACCGGTGAGAAGTGGGGACCGGAACGATTACTTCTGGGTCTATTGCCCGTGAGGGCTTTGCATTTGGATGGAGATCTGGGAAGATTGGATGGAAAGAAATGGTTTGGAGGAAGAGAGGTGAACTTGGGAGAGAACGTCCAGAGTCCAGGAGTCCTGCGGAAAGGTGATTCCACTCCTCTCGAAAGAATTGTAGATGTCCTCCCACCCAAGACGTGGGAAGATAGTCATGCGGATTTGGGTTTGTTTCCCGTAGGTCGAAAAGGATTCCCGCCGAGGGGCCTGGGATGACTGCTCTGAAGAGGACCTTGGGGAGGCGCGGAAGGGCCGAAAGGATGGGTGTCTATGAAAGGTAGGAGGCCTGCAGGGTCTGTTTTGGGGAAGAAAGGAAAATTTTCCTCCAGTTATCTTTCCTAATTCGGGTCCAAATAATTGTCCTACTGAGAGGAGAGAATGGCGAGAGCCTTTTTGAGGCAGCATAAGCTGCTCAGGCTTTTAGCCATAAATCCCTCCGAGTCGCAGTAACTGAAGTGGATAATCGAGCGATCAGCCTGCTTGATACTAAGACTGCTTCTCCAATATAGACAGCCGCGTCCGATAAGTCCTGACCGATGGTGAGGTGGGCATTGGCCAAACAGACCAGATCTCCTGGTATATTGGTTGAGCCTACCTCCATAGCTTTGGCCACCCAAGCCGAAGCAATGGTGGGTCGTAATGCCGACCCTGTGGCTGAAAAGGATATTTTTAGGAGTGGCTCAATGCAACAATCGTTTTGAAAGTCGCGCTTCTAAAGGGAATGGTGTAGCTCTGGAGAGCCGAGCCACTAGTGGTCAACTATTGGAGGAGTGGACCATCATTCTATATCCGGTTGGGGAATGGAAACATGGTGTTGAAAAGACGGGACTGCCGTGGACGGCGTTCTGGAGCGGACCATCCATGAAGAACGATCATGTCCAGTTATTCGTAAGATGGGAACTGAGCTGAGGTCTTTTTTTTTTCCCCTTCCCCTTTTGTTCCCCTTCTGACGGGACGGGAGCGACCCCTTGCTGGCCACAGAGAAAGACAGTAAAAGAAAGAAGAGAGAAAAGGTGTTTTTTTTTGTAGAAGGCTTTTGTCAGGGAATAACTGCAGAGTCCTGCAATCTGGTAATCCTTAATAAAGAGGGAGAACCCCAAATTAACACTCACCCCCTAAGGAAGATGCCCCTTATGTGCCCTAACCTAGATAGGTAGGAAAGAAAAAGACCTGACCATACAAGAGGTAGGCAAGGGAAGATCTGAGAGCTGTGAGCCAGTGGAGCACAGGACAGCAGATTGCTAGTGAGTGATGACGGGAACAGAGGGAAGGAGGAAGTCCCGCCTCGTGTTTTGGTCGCAGAGGAGAGGGGCGTTCCCCGGTAAAGAACAGCTAGTAAAAGCTCCCGCCCCCTTGGAGGACCCGGAGCCTTACCGGAATAGGAAGATGTCCTGAGCAGTGCCTGTTTTAAAATTCCATAGTCCGCGGAATTCCAGTGCGGTCAGCAAGGTGATTGATAAAAGGAGCCTTAATAGCTTGTCCCGTTCCATCTCATGGGGGTCCATGAGTTGGAGGGCTGTCCAGAGTTAGGTAAGTCGTATGTGCACTAGAAGTGGGGAGAGAGCCACTTCTGTGTTTCCAGTGATGGAGAAGCGCTGGAAGGTATTGATTCCCTTAATTTTTCCTTTTGCAGGTTTTCCCTTTGCACATCACAGCAGAAAATAGTCCAACTCCTGAGCGGACACTTGAAGAACTGAAGCAGGCTGCCGGTGCTGCAGAGTATAAGGTAAGGGGAGGAGCACCTAAGCCCATGTCATTTTTAATTTTTAAGTGTCTGCTCCTAGAGTGGAATACTTAAAGAGGAACTGTGGTCCAAAAATGACTTTAGGTAAATTGATAGGAATTACTCTCCTGAGAGTTTTTGCAATTTATTTCCATTGTTTATTTTGCATAGTTTTGAAGATATTTACATTTTTGTGTGTGATATGGCAGCAGCATATCCAGGTCCTCTGCATTTCCTCCCTGTGTCTCCTCCCCTTTGCAGCCCCCCTGGGCCCTCCCACTCATGGACCCCATGGTCCCTCCAGTTGCAGGCCCCCTTGCCCATTCCCTTACAGCCCCATGTGGCCCCGCCCACTCACGGCCACCTAAGCCCCGCTCACCCACGGGCACTGTGGCCCCGCCCATCCACGGGTGCCGTGGTCCCGCCCACTCACGGTGCTGTGGGACACTGACACCCCCCCTTCTCTGCAGCAGCAGGTCCTTAACACAGCGAGAGGAGGAGGCCACAGTTCCCCTTTAACCCCTGCTATGCCTGGATCCCCAAGGCTGAAAGAAATTTTATTTTAATCAGCATTGTTTTTCTTTTAATTTAATGTTGTTGTTAGGGGCAGAGAATAAGGAGACAATCATTGTTTTGTATTTAAACAGCTATCACTTGCTTGTTGTAAAAACTTGTATGGTTTCCACCAATAATGTGGACATCAGTATATATGAATAAATACATTAACAAAGGCTAGAAGGGTTAAAAAAAAAACATTACCAAGTATACAACAGTATCTATTTACACTGAATTAAAATACCACTAATTAGGGAGGCTAAATCCATTTCATTACCAGAGATATATGCAGTGGAGAAAACACCACTTCTCCTAAACCAATACCAAAATGTTTACAAAGGGACAGTGGGTTTTTTGTGAATGTATCCTTTTTATTACTTCAGAAGTTGATTATATACATACCTTATATTTGTATACAATATTTATAGTTTTTCAGAGATTCTATTAAGATGGAGGTATATAACAGTATTACACATAGGAAAGCTCTATATGTATGTGCGTACCGTATATACTCGAGTATAAACCGAGTTTTTTCAGGCTGAAAAATCAGCCTGAAAACTTGGACTCGGTTTATACCGAGTCACAGCTTACCTTACCATTCCGGCAGCCGCACGATCTTTCTCTGCACTGGCGCGCCGGCCTGACGTCACAGCCGCCGCCGGGCAGTGACGTCAGCTGGCGCGCCAGTGCAGAGAAAGATCGTGCGGCTGCCGGAATGCAGAGGAGACTTCAATGCTTCTTCATGCTGGCCCAAGGATTCTTCAATGCTGGCCCTTGCTTGGATGGAGAAGAGCCCACAGGGAGAAGAGCCCACGGTACTGAACTGGGTGGGAGGGGAGGGTGGCATTCAAGATTTTTGGAACTCCCAGCATGCTTTATTAGCTGGGAGTTGTAGTTTCCAAACATCTTGAATGCCAAGTGAGGGTGGCATTCAAGATGTTTGAAACTACAACTCCCAGCTAATAAGCATGCTGGGAGTTGTAGTTCCCAAACATCTTGAATGCCACCCTCACTTGGCATTCAAGATGTATGGAAACTACAACTCCCAGCATGCTTTATTAGCTGGGAGTTGTAGTTTCCAAACATCTTGAATGCCAAGTTTCTACCCTCGGTTTATCTCGAGTCACAAACTTATTAGGATTTTTAGCTGAAATTGGGTACCTCGGTTTTATACTCGGGTCGGTTTATACTCGAGTATATACGGTAATTATCACAATTTCATCAAAATCACCATACAAAGTATCATACTACTACAGACTTGTATTTTAATTACAAAACAAATAATTTACAATTAATAGTATTTACTTACTTTACTGACACCCCTAAGTTAAAATGGAAAACTCAAAGGTAGGTTTAGCCACACATTTAAGTTTGCGAAAGGGTCTCCATATGGACACTAAAAGGAAGTGGAATTTCCCCATCATCCAATGAGGTTCTGATCTTACAACATGTGCCACTGGTCCTGTATTACACACACCAATGATATGCTGTTTGTAACAGTGTCATTCTTAGCCAATCAAAATTCTTCAGACTCTCACATTCATTCTTCCCCTCTCTTCTCCCATAGAAAGAAATAAGACTTCCTTTAGGAGAGACAATCCAGTTTCTGTCTGCTAAACAGAAAGACGTCTGTTGATGATAAAATGACTTTGCATGTCTCCGAAACTACCCACATTTTTAAGAAATTTATAGTTTTTCCCTTTTTCCAATATTAATAACTAATAGGATGAGGCTGTGAAGTCCCCCCTTTGTAAAGGCTCTATTACATTACACGCTCTGTGGGGAGCTTTTTTTCCCCTTTAATCCCACCTCACATTAATCTATATAGCTGCTGGTACCTAGTCCTACCCCATAGAACCTGTGTACTGAACTCCGGAATCTAATAAGATTGAATCATGGCAGGATAGTCTGGGTTCAGGCAGACCATAGTGATCCCTGATCGTTTTCTTCTTTCATTCTTGGTTGGTTTCTAATAGATGAAGTAAGAGGAGATTATACAGTTGTGTTCAGAATGATTCAACCCCCACTGAAATGTGAGTGTTTTGGCCAGTTTAACATTGATTTTGATCATTTCATTGTTTACAATTAAATCAAAGAGACACTTGTAAGTCGACAAATATAACATAACATTTATAATAAATAACCACAAATGTCTTTTCTGTGCTCACATCATTATCAGTTTTATTCAACCCCCAAGTGACATTCATTCTTAGTACTTGGTACAACATCCTTTTCCAGTTATAACAGCTTTTAAACGTGAAGCATAGCTTGACACAAGTGTCTTGCAGTGATCTACATGTATCTTAGCCCATTCTTCATGGGCAAAAGCCTCCAGTTCAGTCACATTCTTAGACTTGCATGCTGCAACTACTTTCTTTAAAGGGTAGTCCACCCTTAATGTAACTTTTAATATGCTGTTCCCCCATGTCTCCCAGCCCCAACCGCGTAATTTTTATTTTCAGAAAGCCCCACAACTCTTACTTACCTCTCCTCTTTCCTTCGCCGCGCTGCCGGCCCTCTGCTTGCAAGAATGCAAGCAGAGGGGCGGGACCGGCAGTCGCGTCTGTGATTGGCTGATCGGCAGTGGCTGCCGGTCATTCAGTGCAGCGGAGGAAAGAGGAGAGGTAAGTAAGAGTTTGGGGAGCTTTCTGAAAATAAAAAATATGCGGTTGGGGCTGGGAGACATGGGGGAACAACATATTAAAGGGGTTTAATGCTAAGGGAGGGATAGTAGAACGGGAGGGGAGGGAGGGGGAGAAGGCTGCAGTACGCATGGCAAAACTACCTGAGGCAAGGTAGGAGGCAGAGCCCTGCTAGCCTCCTGGTGGCCAGTTTTGGGGGGGGGGGGGGGGGACTACAGGAGAACCCTATGAGCTGGATGTAGGTAAAGATTAAACTACACTACATGGTGGGCCATAGTTGGGGGATTATAGTTTTGGGGGTGGACATGCCCTTTAAGTCCCACCAGAGGTTCTCAATCGGATTTAAGTCTGGTGACTGCGATGGCCACTCCAAATGTTCCAGCCTTTAATGTGCAACCATGCTCTAGTGGACTTGGAGGTATGCTTATGATCATTGTCCTGTTGAAGGTCCAACGTCTCCCAGCCTCAGGTTTGTGACAGACAGCATCACATTTTTTTTTCAATATCTCCTGGAATTCATGGTACCTTGCACACGCTGAAGCTTCCCTTACCTGCAGAAGCAAACAGCCGCAAAGCATGATTGACCCCCCGCCATGCTTCACAGTAGGCAAGGTGTTCTTTTCTTCATAGCCTTGTTCTTCTCCTCCTCCAATAGCATTGATCCATGGGCCCAACAGTTCTAATTTTGTTTCATCAGTCCACAGAATACTATCCCAAAACTTGTGTTTTGTCCACATGACTTTTGGCATACTGCAGTCGACTCTGTTTAATCTTGGAGACAGCAAGGGGTTGTGCCTGGGAGTTCTGGCATGGAGGCCTTCATTACGCAGTGTGCGCCTATTGTCTGAGCTGAACTTCAGTACCCACATCTGACAAATCTTTTCAGTTCCTCAACAGTCACACGGGGATTTTCTCCCTTTGCCTTCAGGCAGCGCACGGCAGTTGAAGTCCGCACTTCTTTCTGCCACGACCAGGTAGCATTTAAACAGTGCCCTTTGCCTTGAATTTGCGAACTTTTTCAAATATTTTACTAGTGGTCACTAATCACATAACAGCAATGTTTCATCCCTGAATGTGGGACTTTACATATTATAATCACAATGTACTAGGGGGACAAAAACATAATTAAATACATATATGAGTGCATTAGAGTGCATGTCCACCACCACACAACTAAAATTTAACCCACTACTAGCCCCACTGTGTATTTCAAAAAATCCATACCTTACCCCTCTGCTCTTTAGGGTCTCATGGCAGTGTTTTGTCCAAAGTCAGGAATAGAGTTGTCTTCCTGTTCAAAAGGTTTCTGCCTCATCCTTGTCTTCTTGAGAGTACAGTAGCATGCGCAGGAGAGCCATGCCCCCCCCCCCCAATCCCTCCCTGGTGCCCTCCCCTAGCATAAAGGGCATGTCCACCCCAAAACTATAATCCCCCCCCACTACTGGCCCCATTGTGTAGTGTAGTTAATCCTTACCTTACATCCCAGCTCCATCTGGTTCTCCTGTAGTCCCCCCCCCCAAGTCCAAAAACTGCCCACCAGGAGGATAGCAGAGTCCATATAGGACTCTGCCTCCTACCTGGCCTCCGGGAAGTTTGGCATGCGTACTGCAGCCCTTCTCCCCCTCCCTCTCCTCCCCCTCGGAGAAGTTTGGCATCGTACTGCACCCTTCTCCCCCTCCCTCTCCCTCCCCCTAGTGTAAATCCCTTTAGATATATGATTCCCCCTGTCCCCCCAGCTCTATTTGTATTATTAGAAAGTGCCCCAACTCTACTTACCTTCCCTCTTTCCCCCGCTGCAAAGAACTCCCGGCAGCCACGTCCGTGATTGGCTGCCGTTCAGCCAATCACAGACGCGACTGCCGATCCCGCCCCTCTGCTTGCATTTTCTCGCAAGCAGAGGGCCAGCAGCGCAGCGGAGGAAAGAGGGGAGGTAAGTAGAGTTTGGGGCACTTTCTAAGAATAAAAATAGAGCGGTTGGGGCTGGGGGGAATCATATATCAAAAAATATTTTTAAGGGTGGACATACCCTTTAAAGGGTATTATACTCTAAAGCGTAAATTATACCTTTAGATACAGCAAGGTCCCACTACTGAAAAAAAATTTGGATTTTAAATCTGAGCTGTAGATCCTGAGAAATCATAATTTTAATCACAGCATTTACAGGTAAAGACCTGTCACTCCAGGAGCAGAAATTGCAATATATGGCCCATTAATGACCTCTTACTAGGATCTTTAGCTGTCTGACAGCACACTTTCTGCAACAATTATGAGAATCAGCAGAGAAAAAAAAGACAGGTGGGAGGGAGATGTATAAGCAGAGGAAGGTCTATAGTGAGGCTGTGCAGAACTTGTAAGTGTCACAGACACTACAAGAAGGCAGTGAGTAAGGGAGGGTTGGGGCAATAAGGAGCACTCACTAAACATTAAGAATTTAATGACAAAGCAAGCACAGATTAATATGGGAGTACCACTCTTAATTCTCTCAAATTGTAGTTTAATATAATGTTAAGTTGTTTGAGTGCATATAGTGACCCTTTAGAAGCATTTTCTGTAGTGTAGGGCATCCCTGCCCACCCCCAACCGCCGTGTCAGATTAAAAAATGAAGCAGAAATCTACTTAGACATTCTCTCCTGTGGCGCTCTCCAATGACTGCAGCAGAGTCTGTGATTGACTGCCTCTCAGCCAATTAAACATAGCTCCCTCTATGGTAGGGTTAACACCAAATAGTAACATATATATATACATATTTATAAGTCCATTATAAAATGTCCAAAATTCTGGATTTTTTAGGACTTTATGTATCAACAGGACATCAGCAACTCTTGCTATAAAGGTACATTTCATAATGGATTGTAAGTGTGTGTATATCAAGGCTGGACAAATCATCCAAATATTTAGGAGCCACTCCAAAAAGTTAGAAGCCTGCAACTTAATACTACCCAATGTCCTATGATTGACAGGTGACTCGCCCTCACGTACCCAAACTCTGCCCAGTCAACGTAAGGTCTGTCTATTACGCCATAATTTTTCAGTTAAATTTTATTTTTGTTTGTTTCTGTATGCTTCTTCTTTAAAGTGGGGCCTCAGCCTTACATATGCTTTCTCTCCAACATTACATACATTCACTCACATAACAGTCAGGACCACCACCACCCCATGCAAAGTAAATACTTCAACACAAAGTTTTTGTGCCCTGCTCCACCTTCTGTGCATTAATGCACATTTTTTGCCCTGCACCAATTTCTGTGCCCTGGTCCTTCTGTGCCCTGCTGCACATATTTTGCCCTGTTCCACTTTCTGTGTCCGGTGCACACTTTGACTTGGCCCTCCTTCTGGCCCCTCTAGTTTGCCTCCTAGACTGGTGAGCAGAATATGGGTGTGCATGTGCTCCCCACACAGTTGCTGCTCGGCTTCACCGTAACAAGATCAGCTCCACCTGCGTCAAAGGCCGGACAGATTAGACTGAGTGGAGGTCGGAGTCTGGAAAATTTCCTTAAGGGGAACAACTTCCTCTGGAACAGAAAGTGGCAGTTTGAGTTTGTCCCAACTGTGTCTCTTTCCCCGGTTGCTGAGATAATCCATTTAACTAAAATGAAAATCCCTGTGTTGTCTGATGCACAGCTTTCATCATCATAGGGCCGGAAACAAGTGGAGCACACCAGCTTTTCCATGCGCACCTTTGAAACTGGCATCCTAGGTGCATGTTGATGAACTAATCCCTGTGCACAGCAGGATTCCGGCGCCATTATGCATACAGAAGGCGCTTAATGAGTCGCGCACCAGACAGCAAAAAGAACAACTCTCTGATGGGTGCTACTGAAGTACCATCATATACACTGGGGGGGTTCTTGGTCGCCAGGAAGCATTTTTTAGTCACCATGGTGACCTGGTGACCGGGATTTGTCCAGCCCTGGTATGTGTGTGTGATATATATATATATATATTATTATATATATATTATTATATATATATATAGCCTGGGTGTCTTTCCAGATAACAGCAAAATCACTGGATGTTGAAAGCACCCAGCGGGTCTTCATAACTTATGAACAGCAACACATTATATACTAGCAAAATTGTGCCCGTTGGTGCACGGTGGAAATTATGTGCTTAGTTTTGCTAGGTAATTATTTTATTGAAAGCTCGGAGTCTGCTCTCAGTGATACCAACACAAAGTGCACAAACATGCAAGTGATTAAGGATCGGTCTGCCTCTCCTTTACGCATATAGCTGTTAATCTGTAGGCCAAGAAAGGCTACTTACATCTGTTTAGCTGGTAGGTATCAGGATCCATTCTGAACTTGCTCTCCCTTTCCACTCCCAGCAAGTATCCAGGGGGAGGCTCAAATGGATAAGTCTGAAAGTCCCCGGCAATCCCACCACATAATATGATTCAAACACACACACACCACCCTTCCATTTTTTTTGACCTGACAGTTTTTCTTCAACTCCCAGCATCCATGGCTGAAAAGAATGCTGGGATTTTTTTTTTCATACATCCTGGAATACAGCCCTTTCATTGACATATAGACATTAAAAGCCCATGCTTTAGCGATTCCTACCCAATGGTTTGAATATGCACATGTTTGAAAACTACAACTCCCCAGCCTTCTGTTAGTAGAAGTTTCTTCTTTATATCCATTTGCTAATGATATATTAACATGAAAACAGTGTAATGATATAGAAGGGTGTTTAACTTCTCACATGTTTAAAAACTACAACTCCCAGCACTCCCTGGCTGCACAGAATGCTGGAAAATGTATGTATCATACATCCTGGAATAAAGCCCTTTTACTGACTAACAGACATTAAAAGATCATGCTTTAGCGATTGCTACCAAAGGGTTTGAATATGCACATGTTTGAAAACTACAATTCCCAGCATTCTCTGTTAGCAGTAAGTTCTTCATGTCCATTTGCTAATGAAAGTATTAAAATGCAATACAGTATAACGATAGGGTGTTGAACTTTTTACATGTTTATATGGTGGTGGGATTTTGCCGGGACTTTCAGACCTTATCCTCCATTTGAGAGCCTCCCCCAGTGGGATACTGCTGGAGTGGAAGGGAGATGCAAGTTCAGAATGGATCCTGATCCTACCGCACTAAACCGATTACGTTAGTAGCCTTTCGTGGCCCTAGAACAGAGTTTTTTTGCAACAAAAAATTTTGCTTACAAAGCTATATGCGTAAAGGATAGGCAGACCGATCCTAAATCACTTGCATGTTTTGTGCACTTTGTGTTGGTATCACTGAGAGCATGACTCCGAGCTTTCAATAAAAATAATTACCTAGCCAGGTCACCATGGTGACTGAAAAATGCTTCCTGGCGACCAAGAACCCCCCCAGTGTATATGATGGTACTTCAGTAGCACCCATCAGAGAGTTGTTCTTTTGTCTGTCTTGTGGCTGCGACTCATAAGCGCCTCTCTGTATGCATAGGCGCCGGAATCCTCGCTGGCACAGGGATTAGTTCATCAACATGCACCTAGAGATGGCCAGTTTAAGGTGCCATGAAAGCTGGTGTGCTCCCACTTGTTTCCGCCCTATGATGATGAAAGCTGTGCATCAGACAACACAGGGATTTTCATTTTAGTTAAATGGATTATCTCAGCAACGGGGGGAAAGAACACGTTGGGACAAACTCAAACTGCCACTTTCTGTTCCAGAGGATTGTGTCCCCTTAAGGAAATTTTCCAGACTCCGACCTCCACTCAGTTCTAATCTGTCCCGGCCTTTGACGCAGGTGGAGCTAATCTTGTAAGCGGTGAAGCCGAGCACAACTGTGTGGGGAGCACATGCACACCCATATTCTGCTCACCATCTAGGAGGCCAACTAGAGGGGCCAGAAGGAGGGCCAAGGCAAAGTGTGCACCGGACACAGAAAGTGGACAGGGCAAAAAATAGTGCAGCAGGGCACAGAAATTGGTGCAGGGCAAAAAATGTGCATTAATGCACAGAAGGTGGAGCAGGGCCACAAAACTTTGTGTGAAGTATTACTTGCATGGGGTGGTGGTGGTCTGACTGTTATGTGAGTGAATTTATGTAATGTTGGAGAGAAAGCTATGTAAGGCTGAGGCCCCACTTTAAAAGAAGAAGCATACAGAAACACACAAAAATAAAATTTAACTGAAAAATTATGGCGTAATAGACAGACCTTACTTGACTGGGCAGAGTTTGGGTACGTGAGGGCGAGTCACCTGTCAATCATAGGACATTGGGTAGTAGTATTGCAGGCTTCTACTTTTTGAGTGGCTCCTAATATTTGATGATTTGTCCAGCCTTGATATACACACACTTACAATCCATTATGAAATGTACCTTTATAGCAAGAGTTGCGATGTCCTGTTGATACATAAAGTCCTAAAAACCATCCAGAATTTGTGGACATTTATAATGGACTTATAAATATTATATATATATGTTACTATTTGGTGTTAACCCTACCATAGAGGAGCTATGTTTTAATTGGCTGAGAGGCAGTCAATCACAGACTCTGCTCTGAGTCATTGGAGAGAGCGCACAGGAGAGAATGCTAAGTAGATTTTCTCTTCATTTTTTAATCTCACCGCGGTTGGGGTGGCCGGGATGCCCTACACTACAAAAATTCTCTAAAGGTACATATGCACCTCAAACAACTTAACATATATTAACTACAATTTGAGAGAATTAAGAGTGGTACTCCCCATATAATCTGTGCTGGCTTTTGTCATTAAATCTTAGTGTTAGTGAGTGCTCCTGCCTATTGCCCCAACCCTCCCACTCCCTACTCACTGCCTTCTTGTAGTGTCTGTGACACTTCAAAGTTCTGCACAGCCTCACTATATAGCCTTCCTCTTCTTATACATCTCCCCCCTACCCACCTGTCTTTTTTTTTTCTCTGCTGATTCTCATAATTGTGGTCGAAAGTGTGCTGTCAGAGAACAGGATCCTAGTAAGAGGTCATTAATGGGCCATAATTGCAATTTCTGCTCCTGGAGTGACAGGTTTTACCTGTAAATGCTGTGATTAATTTGATTTCTCAGGATCTACAGCTCAGATTTAAATCCAAATTTTTTTTCGTAGTGGGACCTTGCTGATCTAAAGGTATACATTTACGCTTTAGAGTAAATACCCTTTAAAGGGTATTCCACCCTTAAAAATATTTTTTGATATATGTATTCCCCCTGTCCCAGCCCCAACCGCTCTTATTTTTATTCTTAGAAAGTGCCCCCAAACTCTACTACATCTACTTCCTCTCCTACCTCCTCTCCTCTCCGCTGCGCTGCTGGCCCTCTGCTTGCGAGAAAATGCAAGCAGAGGGGCGGGATCGGCAGTCGCGTCTGTATGTGCTGAACGGCAGCCATCACGGACGTGGCTGCCGGGAGTTCTTGCAGCGGGGGAAGAGGAAGGTAAGTATGAGTTGGGGCCACTTTCTAAAAATAAAATAGAGCTGGGGGGGACAGGGGGAATCTATATCTAAAGGGATTTACACTGAGGGAGGGGAGAGGGAGGGGGAGAAGGCTGCAGCTAACGCATGCCAACACTTCCCCGGAGGCCAGGTAGAGGCAGAGCCTATATGACTCTGCTATCCTCCTGGTGGGCAGTTTTTGGACTTTGTGGGGGGACTAAGAAAACCAGATGGGCTGGGATGTAAGGTAAGGTTAAACTACACTCACAATGGGGCCAGTAGTGGGGGGGATTATGTTTGGGGGTGGACATCTGCCCTTTAATGTAGCTAGGGGGAGGGAACCAGGAGGGGGAGAGGGATTGGGGGGGGGGGGGGGGGGGGGGCATGGCTCTCCTGCGCATGCTACTGTACTCTCAAGAAGACAAGGATGAGGCAGAAACCTTTTGAACAGGAAGACAACTCTATTCCTGGACTTTGGACAAACACTGCATGAGAACCATAAAGAGCAGAGGGGTAAGGTATGGATTTTTTGAACTACACAGTGGGGCTAGTAGTGGGTTAAATTTTAGTTTGGGTGGTGGACATGCACTCTAATGCACTCATATATGTATTTAATTATGTTTTTGTCCCCCTAGTACATCTTGTATTATAATATTGTAAAGTCCCACATTCAGGGATGAAACATTGCTGTTATGTGATTAGTGACCACTAGTAAATATATTTGAAAAAGTTCGCAAATTCAAGGCAAAGGGCACTGTTTAAATGCTACCTGGTCGTGGCAGAAAGAAGATGCGGACTTCTTTAAATGCTACCTGGTCGTGGCAGAAAGAAGATGCGGACTTCAACTGCCGTGCGCTGCCTGAAGCGCAAAGTGGAGAAAAGTCCCCGTGTGACTGTTGAGGAACTGAAAAGATTTGTCAGATGTGGGTACTGAAGTTTCAGCTCAGACAATAAGGCGCACACTGCGTAATGAAGGCCTCCATGCCAGAACTCCCAGGCACAACCCCTTGCTGTCTCCAAAGATTAAACAGAGTCGACTGCAGTATGCCAAAAGTCATGTGGACAAAACACAAGTTTTGGGATAGTATTCTGTGGACTGATGAAACAAAATTAGAACTGTTTGGGCCCATGGATCAATGCTATGTTTGGAGGAGGAAGAACAAGGCCTATGAAGAAAAGAACACCTTGCCTACTGTGAAGCATGGCGGGGGGTCAATCATGCTTTGCGGCTGTTTTGCTTCTGCAGGTACAGGGAAGCTTCAGCGTGTGCAAGGTACCATGAATTCCAGGAGATATTGAAAAAAAAATGTGATGCTGTCTGTCACAAACCTGAGGCTTGGGAGACGTTGGACCTTTCAACAGGACAATGATCATAAGCATACCTCCAAGTCCACTAGAGCATGGTTGCACATTAAAGGCTGGAACATTTTGGAGTGGCCATCGCAGTCACCAGACTTAAATCCGATTGAGAACCTCTGGTGGGACTTAAAGGCCATGTCCACCCCAAAACTTAATCCCCCCAACTACTGGCCCCACCATGTAGTGTAGTTTAATCTTTAACCTCACACCCAGTCCATAGGGTTCTCCTGTATTCCCCCCCCCCCAAAACCTGCCCACAGGAGG
This sequence comes from Hymenochirus boettgeri, assembly GCA_019447015.1. Classification (NCBI taxonomy): domain Eukaryota; kingdom Metazoa; phylum Chordata; class Amphibia; order Anura; family Pipidae; genus Hymenochirus; species Hymenochirus boettgeri. The sequence goes on along the minus strand of CM033473.1, from coordinate 200,404,689 downwards.
CACAGGGCTCTGCCTCCTACCTTGCCTCAGTAGATTTTGCCATGCGTACTGCAGCCCTTCTCCCCCTCCCTCCCCTCCCGTTCTACTATCCTCCCTCTAGCATTAAAACCCTTTAATAGTTTTCCCCCATGTCTCCCAGCCCAACCCGCATATTTTTTATTTCAGAAAGCTCCCCAAACTCTTACTTGCCTCTCCTCTTTCCCTCCGCTGCACTGAATGACCGGCAGCCGCTGCCGATCAGCCAATCACAGACGCGCCTGCCGGTCCCCGCCCCCTCTCTTGCATTCTTGCAAGCAGAGGGCCGGCACGCGGCGAAGGAAGAGGAGAGTAAGTAAGAGTTTGTGGGGCTTCTGAAAATAAAATTACGTCGGTTGGGGCTGGGAGACATGGGGAACAGCATATTAAAAGTTACATTTAAGGGTGGACATACCCTTTAAAAAGTAGTTTGCAGCATGCAAGTCTAAGAAGTGACTGACTGGAGGCTTTTGCCATGAAGAATGGGCTAAGATACATGTATAGATCACTGCAAGACACTTGTGTCAGCTATGCTTCACGTTAAAAGCTGTTATAACTGGAAAAGGATGTTGTACCAAGTACTAAATGAATGTCCCTTGGGGGTTGAATAAAACTGATATGATGTGAGCACAGAAAAGACATTTGTGGTTATTTCATTATAATGTTATGTTATATTTGTCTGACTTACAAGTGTCTCTCTTTGATTTAATTGTAACAATGAAATGATCAAAATCATGTTAACTGGCCAAAACACTCAATTTCAGTGGGGGTTTGAATCATTCTGAACACAACTGTATAATCTCCCTCTTACTTCCATCATTAGAAACCAACCAGAATGAAAGAAGAAAACGATCAGGGATCACTATTGGTCTGCCTGAACCAGACTATCCTGCCATGATCAATCTTTAATTCCGTGAGTTCAGTACACGTTCTATGGGTACACTAGGTACCAGACAGCTATATAGATTAATGTGAGGTGGGATTAAGTGGGAAGCTCCCCACGAGAGCGTTGAATTTAATAGAGCCTTTCTTAACAAAAGGGGGGACTTCACAGCCTCATCCTATTAGTATATTAATATTGGAAAAAGGGAAAACTATAAATTTCTCTAAAAATTGCTGGGTAGTTTCGGAGACATGCAAAGTCATTTTATCATCAACAGACGTCACTTTCTGTTTAGCAGACAGAAACTGGATTGTCTCTCCTAAAGGAAGTCTTATTTCTTTCTATGGAGAAGAGAGGGAAGATGAATGTGAGAGTCTGAAGATTTTTGATTGGCTAAGACTGACCTGTTACAACAGCATATCATTGGTGTAATACGGACCAGTGGCACATGTTGTAAGATCAGACCCTCATTGGATGATGGGGAAATTCCACTTCCTTTTAGGTGTCCATATGGAGACCCTTTCCAAACTTAAATGTGTGGCTAAACCTACCATTTTGAGTTTCCATTTTTAATTAGGGTGTCAAGTAAAGTAAGTATACTTATTATTGTAAATTATTTTGTTTGTAATTAAAATACAAGTCTGTAGTAGTATGATACTTTGTATGGTGATTTTGATGAAATTGTGATAATTACCGTATATCTCGAGTATAAACCGACCGAGTATAAACCGAGGTACCCAATTTCAGCTAAAAATCCTAATAAGTTGTTGACTCGAGTATAAACCGAGGGTAGAAACTTGGCATTCAGATGTTTGGAAACTACAACTCCCAGCTATAAAGCATGCTGGGAGTTGTAGTTTCCAAACATCTTGAATGCCAAGTGAGGGTGGCATTCAAGATGTTTGGGAACTACAACTCCCACATGCTTTTAGCTGGGAGTTGTAGTTTCCAAACATCTTGAATGCCACCCTCACTTGGCATTCAAGATGTTTGGAAACTACAACTCCCAGCTAATAAAGCAGCTGGGAGTTGTAGTTCCCAAACTCTTGAATGCCACCCTCACCCTCCCCCTCCCACCCAGTTCAGTACCTGTGGGCTCTTCTCCGGTGGCTCTTCTCCATCCAGCAAGGCCAGCTTGAAGAATCCTTGGGCCAGCATTGAAGAAGCATTGAGTCTCCTCTGCATTCCGGCAGCCGCACGATCTTTCTCTGCACTGGCGCGCCAGCTGACGTCACTGCCCGGCGCCGGGCTGTGACGTCAGGCCGGCCGTCAGTGCAGAAAAGATCGGCGTGCCGGAATGGTAAGGTAAGCTGTGACTCTAGTATAACCGAGTCCAGATTTTTCAGGCTGTTTTTCAGCCTGAAAAAACCCGGTTTATACTCGAGTATATACGGTACGCACATACTATGAGCTTCCCTATGTGTATAACTGTTATATACCTCCATATTAATAGAATCTCTGAAAAAACTATAAATATTGTATACAATATAAAGGATATGTATATAATCAACTTCTGAAGTAATAAAAGGGTACATTTCACAAAAACCCACTGTCCCTTTGTAAACATTTTGGTATTGGTTTAGAGAAGTGTTGTTTTTCTCCCACTGCATATATCTCTGGTAATGAAATGGTTTTAGCCTCCCTAATTAGTGGTTTTTAAATCAGTGTAAATAGATACTGTTGTATACTTGGTAATTTTTTTTTTATTTTTTTAACCCTTCTAGCCTTTGTTATTGTATTTATCATATATATTACTGATGTCCACATTATTGGTGGAAACCATACAAGTTTTTACAACATTGCAAGTGATAGCTGTTTACAATACTAAACAATGATTGTCTCCTTATTCTCTGCCCCTAACACAACATTAAATTAAAAAAACAAACTGCTGATTAAAATAAAATTTCTTTCAGCCTTGGGGGATCCAGGCATAGCAGGGGTAAAGGGGAACTGTGGCCTCCTCCTCTCTGCTGTGTTAAGGACCTGCTGCTGCAGAGAAGGGGGGGTGTCATTGTCCCACAGCACCCGTGAGTGGGCGGGGCCCACGCACCCGTGGATGGGCGGGCCACAGTGCCCGTGGGTGAGCGGGGCTTAGGTGGCCATGAGTGGGCGGGGCCACATGGGGCTGTAAGGGAATGGGCCAAGGGGGCCTGCAACTGGAGGGACCATGGGGTCCATGAGTGGGAGGGCCCGGGGCTGCAAAGGGGAGGAGACACGGGGAAAAGGCAGAGGACCTGGATATGCTGCTGCCATATCACACACAAAAATGTAAATATCTTCAAACTATGCAAAATAAACAATGGAAATAAATTGCAAAAACTCTCAGGAGAGTAATTCCTATCATTTACCTAAAGTCATTTTTGACCACAGTTCCTCTTTAAGTATTCACCTCTAGGAGCAGACAACTTAAAAATTAAAAATGACACGGCTTAGGTGCTCCTCCCCTTACCTTATACCTGTGCAGCACCGGCAGCCTGCTTCAGTTCTTCAAGTGTCCGCTCAGGAGTTGGACTCTCTTTCTCTGCTGGGATGTGAAAAGGGAAAACCTGCAAAGGAAAAATTAAGGGAATCACTACCTTCCATCCAGCTTCTTCTCCATCACTGGAAACACAGAAGTGGCCTCTCTCCCCACTTCTAGTGCACATACGACTTACCTAACTCTGGACCCCTCCAACTCATGGACCCCCATTGAGATGGAACGGGACAAGCCTATTAGGCCTTTTTTATCATCACCTTGCTGACCGCACTGTGGAATTCCGCGACTATGGAATTTAAAACAGGCACTGCTCAGACATCTTCCTATTCCGGTAAGGCTCCGGTCCTCCAAGGGGCGGGAGCTTCTACTACTGTTCTTTACGCGGGAACGCCCCTCTCCTCTGCGACCAAAACACAGAGCGGGACTTCCTCCTTCCCTCTGTTCCCGTCATCACTCACTAGCAATCCTGCTGTCTCCTGTGCTCCACTGGCTCACAGATCCTCAGCTCTTCCCTTGCCTATCCTCTTGTATGTCAGTCTTTTTCTCTTCCTACCTATCTAGGTAGGGCAGCAGATTAAGGGCATCTTCCTTAGGGGGTGAGGTGTTAATTTGGGGTTCTCCCTCTTTATTAATGTGGATTACCAGATTGCAGGACTCTGCAGTTATTCCCTGACAAAAGCTTTTTCTCTTCCTACCTATCTAGGTTAGGGCAGCATTAAGGGGCATCTTCCTTAGGGGGTGAGGTGTTAATTTGGGGTTCTCCCTCTTTATTAATTGGATTACCAGATTGCAGGACTCTGCAGTTATTCCCTGACAAAAGCCTTCTACAAAAAAAAACACCTTTTCTCTCTTCTTTTTTACTGTCTTTCTCTGTGGCCGCAGGGGTCGCTCCCGTCCCATCGAAGGGGAACAAAGGGAAGGGGAAAAAAAAAAGACCTCAGCTCATTTCCCATCTTACGAATAACTGGACATGATCGTTCTTCATGGATGGTCCCTCTCCAGAACCCGTCCACGGCAGTCCCGTCTTTTCAACACCATGTTTCCATTCCCCAAGCCGGATATAGAATGATGGTCCACTCCTCCAATAGTTGACCCACTAGTGGCTCGGCTCTCCAGAGCTACCACCATTCCCTTTTAGAAGCGCTGACTTCAAACGATTGTTGCATTGAGCCACTCCTAAAATATCCTTTTCAGCACAGGGTCGGCATTACGACCCACCGTTGCTTCGCTTGGGTGGCCAAAGCTATGGAGGTATGGCTCAACCAATTATACCAGGAGATCTGTCTGGTTTGGCCAATGCCCACCTCACCATCGGTCAGGACTTATCGGACGCGCTGTCTATATTGGAGAACAGTCTTAGTATCAAGCAGGCGGATCGCTCGATTATCCACTTCAGTTACTAGCTGCACTCGGAGGGATTTATGGCTAAAAGCCTGAGCAGCTTATGCTGCCTCAAAAAGGCTCTCGCCATTCTCTCCTTCTCAGTAGGACAATTATTTGGACCCGAATTAGGAAAGATAACGGAGGAAATTTTCCTTTCTTCCCAAAAAAACAGACCCTGCAGGCCTCCTACCTTTCAGACACCCATCCTTTCGGCCCTTTCCGCCTCCCCAAGGCTCTTCAGAGCATCATCCCAGCCCCTCGGCGGGAATCCTTTTCGACCTACGGGAAACAAACCCAAATCCGCATGACTATCTTCCCACGTCTTGGTGGGGAACATCTACAATTCTTTCGAGAGGAGTGGAATCACCTTTCCGCAGACTCCTGGACTCTGGACGTTCTCTCCCATGTTCACCTCTCTTCCTCCAAACCATTTCTTTCCATCCAATCTTCCCAGATCTCCATCCAAATGCAAAGCCCTCCACCGGGCAATAGACCTACCAGAAGTAATCGTTCCGGTCCCCACTTCTCACCGGTTTTCAGGATTTTATTCTGACCTCTTTCTAGTTCCCAAAGAAGACAGAACTTTTCATCCGGTCTTAGATCTCGGGGAACAAAACCAATGTCAAAAAGACCCACTTCAAGATGGAATCCTTACGATCCGTCATCTTAGCCGTAGAACCGGGGGACTTCCTAGCATCCCTCGACATACACTTCCCATCTGGCAGGGCCACCAGTGCTTCCTCAGATTTGGCGATAGGGAAGCGTAAATTTCAATTCACGGCCTCCATTTGGTATCGCGTCAGCGCCTCGGTCTTTCCCAAAGTGATGGCCTGTAAGCAGCTTTTATGCCCTGCAGGGTATTTTCCTTCTCTCCTTCTCTTTGGATGAACTATAATCAAAGCATCCTCGTTTCCTCTAGCTGCAGCACAAGTCAAGACTTGCTCCAAGTCTTGACTCGTCTTTCGGCTGGATAATCAACCCACGCAAGTCGTCTCCCATACCCACCCCCCGCATGACATTTTTGGGCATGTTGTTCGACACTTCCCTTCAACAAATTTTTCTCCTACCGAGAAGATCAAAACCCTCAAACACCTAGCTCTCCAAAAAAATTGCCTGATCTCGGTCCGTCAAACCATGCACTTAGTAAGGAAGATGGTATCGGCCATCCACGCAGTTCCATATGTCATGTTTCACCTACGCCCCCCTCCAATCAAACTGTCCCTAGCATGGTGGACAAGGACCTCCATCTTCATAAGGAAACACCCTATGTCTTCCTCCTGTGGACTGTGCTTTCCACAGATGCAGTCTGATGGGATGGGGGGCAGTATATGGGGTCCCAGACACACAGTTCCAAGACATTGATCGGAAGGAGAGATTCTTCCGGAGACCACGCATCCTAAGGGCCATATCTCTGTCTCTCACTCACTGGACAGTCAACTGACAACAAGTTTGCCAGGATTCAGTCAGACATGCACTGTGGTGGCATAATCAACCACCAGGGGGACACCCGAGTGACATGGCCATGAAAGAATCCCACCGCATTCTATCCTGGCAGAATGTCCCATTCCGGCTATATTGGCAGTTTTCATTCCGGGGATCCTAAGTGTGGACGCAGATTTTCTCAACCGACACACACATTCTGGACCCTGCGAAATAGTCTCTCCCACCAGGAGGTCTTCATGACTGACACGTCGGTGGGGAACCCAGGAGATAAATATCATGGCATTACGTCACAACCACAAAAGTTCCACTCTTCTGTTTGAGAACGCCAGACCCTCAGTGTATCTGATAGATGCACTAGTAGTTCCATGGTGATTTCAGCTATTAGATGCCTTTCCTACAACAGTATGGCAACTGCAAAGAAGTGGAGGAGCACACTACCGTTTTCAGTGTTTATTTCAGCAAAATGCAAACATACAACGTTTTCGGGGGATACAAATTCCCTTCCTCAGATACCTGAGGAAGGGGAATTTGTATCCCCGAAACGTTGTATGTTTGCATTTTGCTGAAATAAACACTGAAAACGTAGTATGTGCTCCTCCAACTTCTTTGCAGTTGCCATATTGCTGTGGCCCTTGAGGTGGAGGGCTGGGAGGGTTGCACCTACCACCAAAGGCCGTGCCATTTGAGGTGTGCTGGAGTGTACTTTTTACTGAAGATTTTGGATAACCTGGTCTTTCCTACAACAGCCATTATAAATCGTGTACTAAAAAAGATGAAGCAGGAGGGATATCCAACAATATTCATAGCCCCCCGTTGGCCGAGAGGGCCTGTTCACGGACATACTGAAATGTCACTGGACAACCGTGGCCCTGACCCCTTCTCGGACCTCATTTCGCAGGGCCCATTCTTCCATCCAGATCTCCGACGTCTCAATTTGACGGCATGGTGATTGAATCCTCCATCCTAAAGAAGAGGGGTATTCCCCTATTAAATCATACTACTAAGATTTGTTCTATCCAGTCTCTTATGATTCTGCAGGTAGGGTTAAATAGGGACTTTCCATAGTCTCTAAAAGTGCAAATAGCACCTCTGTCAATTTACTTGCATCGGTGGTTAGCACTTCGAAAAGACTTTCTTACATGTTGGCCCTCCTCGCAGGCAGTGGTCCAGCCATGGGATCTCTCCCTAGTTCCCCTGGTTCTGCAAAGTCTCTCCTTCGAACCTCTAAGGTCTATACTTCTATCCATTCTAACTTGGAAGACTCTCTTTCTCCTGACCATTTTCTAATACGAAGAGCAACAGAATTGGAAGCTATATCCATAGAGCCCTCCGTCTTTCCTTTCACAAGGACAAGGCATTCCTTGTCGACCTTATCTAGCATTCCTGCCCAGGTTGTTTCTTCTCCACCAGAGTCAGGAAATCACAACACCAGTCTTATTTCCTCAGCCTTCTTCTCCTAAGGAAAAGAAGCTGCACTCCCTGGATGTAGTCGGACTCTCTGGACATATATCTACAGAATGGAATCTTTTCATCCCCTTGGCAGGTCCTCACAGGGGCTCCAAAGCATCTCCTCATACCCTGGCTCGATGGATCAATAGTGTCATTCGTGTTGTTATGCAGAAGCCGGCTGCTCCTCCCCTGCGGGTTGCAGCCCACTCTACCAAAGCACTGGGCTCCATGGGCAGCCTGCCGTCGGCCTCCATCGACCAGATTTACAAAGCGCCACCTGGCCTTCCATTTCCACATTCATCAATTCTACAGTTGGATGTGTTGGATGACAGTTAGTCGACTGTGGGGCGGCAAGCACAAGCATTAATTCCTCTGCCCACCTTTTTACTGTTCAGGATTTTGGGATGTCCCCTGCTCTGCCGGGTCCCTCAAGGCTGAAAGAAAAAATATATTTTGTAACCACCGTAAAATCTTTAATCTGAAGCCAAAGGGGGACCCAGGCACTACTCTCACTATAGTTTAATAGGCTAAGTTAACTTGACTGTTTCTTCTCTATCGGTTTAGTTTGGTTAATGTGTGGTTTTGTTACCAAATTTATAGTTTTCAGGTGCTGCTCCTGGAGGTGGAATACTTAACCCCTGCTGTGCCGGTCCCCCTTCATGTTTCAGAGAAAAGATTTTACGGTAAGTACCAAAATCTTATTTTTCTATTTTAAATCCTAATCAAAAATGTATACTGAAAACTTACCGTGCAGAGAGTCCTGCGGCTTATTTATTTCTGTGCTAAAAGAAAAGGCAAACCTTAAACATCAAAAAACTGTTTGTCAAGAATTGAACCAGTACAACATACCTAACTGATTGAGTGGCCTGTTAAAGGTGGCACAATGGGCTACGATATTTTGACATGTCCAATAGCTGCCTTGGACCAATGCCAAATATTTGTAAAAAAAAATAATTTTTCTTTTGTTCAAATCCGTGTACAAAAGATGTATAAAATAGACCCACTAACCTTCTTGAATGACATGAATCATACCATTTGATGGACCGCTGCAGTTTTCTAAAATTTTTCTAGGATTGGCAGTCACAAAAATAAAATTTCTCTTCAGCCTCTAGGGGCACCCAGGCACAGCAGGGAAAAATCAGCCACCTCAAGGAGAGGACCTTATACAGTTAATTCCCCTAGACCTTTCTAGATGCAGACAAGGTACCTGCATCAGTTTTTAAGTGTCCGCTTCAAGGAGTTGGACATGCTCCCCTGCTGTGAGGCGAAATCTTTAGGGGTGATTGGACTGCAGACTGTCTTGTCACTCCTTTCGTGGGATACTAGGAGAGTGTCCACTTCTAATGCTGCGGAGGGCACATCATGCCTAAATAGCTAAATGCCATTCTCCCCCCTCTACAATAGGTAGCAACACCAAATATGGCCTTGCTACCTTCTCCTTTACTAAGCCGGCTAAGCCATGCTCCTATTAGCAGATTGGCTCTTCTCCTTCTGCGTTTTAGGATTGGTTGGTGGGCAGGACTTCCCTCTTTCATCCCTTCCAGAACTTGTGGAACCCTTGGAAGTATGGCCCGGTCCTGCTTTGATTTTGCCAACAAGTTGTTCTTCTTATTCCTTTATTTTTGTGTCTTTTTCATTGCAGTTTCTGAGAGCCTTGTGTTTTCTTTCGGGATATATACATAGAATACCCCGTTTTTTCTGTGAGGTGGGGTAATTGTTCCCTCATCTCCCTTTTAAGAAAGGTGATTTTATGTATATATGAAATATAAATTTTAGGGGGAAAGTTTTTTTCCTTTTTTGCATTTTTATAGCATATTTAGCAAGGGGCACTCCTGTCCCACCCTAAGAACAAAAATTATGCCAGTGGCAGTGTCTTATGTTGTGCTGCTTGCCAAGAGAGGCTTACTGAGGTCAATCTGGGCCAATGTGTGCCTCATGCAATGTTCTTTGCGACCCCCCGCCTGTACCTTCAGGAACCTGACTGGGCTAAACCTTGAGGGAATCCTGTATTATTTTAAGAATATTCAAGCTGGGTCAGCTTTTCTTTTAGTTCTTCATGGGAATTCCTCCCAGGATACCTGCCAGAAATCCAATGAGTGGTCTCCAATCTCTACTATTAACAAATGAATGGACAAGAGGTACCCATAGAAGTAACAACTCACTTTAACACCCTAGAATATACATTGTGGTTGAATCCCTCCCATAAGCCTGAACCTCTGGCCTCCTATATCTCTATCTGTCTCTTTCACAGGTTCTGCAATCCAGACAGCTTGCTACCAACACCTTTTGGATGCTTTACCTCTTTTTTAGGGGAGGAAGACAACCTCTATGAGGAGGGGGAACTGTATCCGAGATACCTGAACAGAAGACTCAAACAACATTCACCCCAGAGTCGGTTATTCCATTGATTAGATCAGTTCTTAAGGTCTTCAACCTTCAGAGGCTCCAGAGTATCTTTTCCTGTTCTAAACGGCCAATACCTCTTTTCCATCCTACGAACAACTGGACGCGGATTGTTCTTCAGAAATGGTTATCCCTTGATCACGTTTTTCAACAAACTTGTCTGTTCCAGACCATGCTTCCTTTCCGGATATTGTCCGATAGTCAGTCCCTCGTATCGTCGACCTCCAGTATCAGGCCCTTGCTGACTGTTCGAGATCCACACTGTTGGCTATTTATTTCAAGGACGCAGATCTTGATTCTGAGATTAATTGCTTATGTATCCCTTGCAGGACTGCAGTCAGGAGATCACTATGGCTAAAAGCTTGGGTTGTAAGATCCCGCTTCTTTACTGACTCTCGCCAATCTTTCTTTTACTGAAGATTATTGTTTGGCCATAGTTGGAGAAAATTATTGCCCAAGCAAATCTGCAGGCCTTCTCCCCCTAACAAGGTCCCTCCCCCCAACCTTTCTTGGCTGGCAGACGTGCAGCTTTTTGCTAATCCGGGCCAAACCCAAATCTGCATGATCCCTCCCCTCATTTCTTAGGAGGATGTCTTGTTTTCTTTAAGAAGCATGATCCTTTCACAGACACATGGGCCTTATGGTGGTATCCCACGGATATCGGATAGAGTTGTCTCCATTCCTCCAAGTTGGGTCTTTCCCTCCAGATGCCCTTTATCCACAAAGCTCTTGAACTTGCCATTTGGAATATTCTTTGTTTCGGGTGATTGCCACAGTCCCTCCTCCGATCAAAAGTTTTGTACTCCAATCTTTTCTTAGCCTCCGAAAACAAAAAGTCCGTCCATGATGGACCTAAATGCTTATTTCAAAATGGAATCTCTCTGATCCATCATTCTTGCAAGATTTTCTAGCGTCCCTGGATATACTTACATGTCCCCATGTCATGGCCTGTCAGGCAGCCTTCATCCTCTTCAAGAGACCTTCCTTCCCATATCTGGATGACCTGCGGATCAAGGCACCATCCGGGTACTAGGGTCAACAGCAAGTCTCCAGATGCTCCCAGATCATGTCGCAATTCTGCTTAATTATCAACCAGTCAGTCACTGCATGCCCTTTCTGGCCATGATATTGGACCACTTCTCTACTGAGGATTTTCTTCCATGTACAAGGCTACAGCCTTGAAGCAACTGGCCCTCTCAAGCTATTACTTCTTTCCAAATTTCCATTGCGAAGCTTGCTATATATATAGGAGCGATCGGGTAAGTTCCTTGCATCAGTTTTAATCATGTACAAATATACTGATGTAAATTTTTCAATCTGTCGCATGGTCTCTCTTTACTTCAAATGACTGATCCCCTTTCAGAGGCTGATTTGATTCTATATGTGGTTTCTGCCTGTTGCCATCTGCTGACATATAGGTAAGGCGTTGCACGTGTATGCAGACCTTTAATGGTCCATTTTTAACTGTAGTGCAGGAGATAGACTTAATATATGCTAGTCTCTTATACCCATTGCACTTATACTATATGTTGTAGGTGAGTGATGAAATCTTTTGTGTAAATGTATAAATTGCTGTTTCTCTCTCGGTGCAGTTATAACAGACGACATGTAAATTATGTTTGATGGCTTTTCTTTTACCCAGTATGCTTCAGTAAGTAAAGTAATATATTATTGCCAATATTAATTCCATATGCTTTATTTCCCATAAGGAATTAATTAATGTTGGCACTGAGGAGGATCTTGCATATTAGAGTCTTTTTGTAAGGGTGTTGTAGTTTGAGTGTGGAGAGATGTCGAGTCACTCACCAGAGTGGCTGTGCTAAGGAGAGTCTACTGATATCATGTCACTGGGTTCTGCTGTGGTTCTGCCATTACTGCCCCACTCTAGGCAGAGACTGCTGTTGTCATATATTTTGTTCCGGGTAGATAGATGGGCCCTGCATTTGCATAAAATAGTATGGACCTGCATAATTGGGATTGGTTACTTTGTAGAATTAAAAATTACATTCAGGCTCATTTACCCAGAGCCTCTATCTGCTCTGGGTAAATGCTGCTTTCGTGATTCAATATTGCGATTACTAATGTGGGTAAATCCATAAGTAATTTAACCACTGCAGGATTTTAATGCCAGCTATTAGCGTTAAATTCCAGCGATAAAACTGCGTCGGATGCGCGGGTGATTTTTTGCGTAACCCGTGAATCCGACGCTAATCTGAAGTTAGTCGCACTAACCGGTAGCGAACCATTGGCGCGACTAACGGCATATTTGTCCAGCGAGTCTATGTAATCGGCCCCATTGTTCTTCTTTTTCCATTTTTCTTGTCATTTTTGTTTCTACATTGCCCTACAGCAAATGTTTGTGATTGCTGTTGGATAATATAGTTTTCAGTTTAATCTTTTGCGCTTTAAATGAATACATAAAATTAACCATTTATACTTTTCAGACTACAACATTTGCAGAAAAATCTAATGTTTTTAGTATGTAAATGAAGGAATTTGCTTTTTATTGTTAGTAATTATCTGCTGTATCTTGTGCATTTCTAGAAAAAACTTTTTATATTTCTCTCTCAAGGGCTTCGACTCACAAGTCACAGTGAAACCGAACTGTCTATGTGCAAATAGATTCCCCTCAGCATGGTCATTATGTCCCCAAAAATTTGCAGACAACAGAATCATCTCATCGAAGGTAATTATATAATGCATTGTTTTGCAGAATGACAATAGATAGATATTTATTTATAAATAGGACAGTATAAACATGTTTAGCAAATGACTATTAATACAGGGGTGAGCAAATTTCTTTTGACATTAGAAGCCAACCGCATAACCTAAAAGAAAAAGCTACTATTTTGAATCAGTTTCATTAATTTCAATAAAAAACCTTTATAAATTAGTTTTCAGGTGAATTTTCCCATACAATGAACTACTGGGCTCTTGAGTTTTCCAGCCTTGTATTAATGGTTATGAAACTTTAGTGACACTTGCATTTAGTGGCCATTGCAAACAGAAGGGTTGTTGATCTCTTAAATTTGAGTTCTTAACCTTTTCTTTTGCATTGTGCTTGTGGAAGTCCCCATTAACCCAGGTCATGGTATATGTGTTGTATCCAGTTAGATCAACTGGATACAAGTTCAGTTTCTTGAAGACTGGCTTTCTCTTCAGTGACTTGTACAACAATCTGTTGGCAATTGAAGTATCTGCAACCGTAGCCAGTGCTAAACCTGCTACTTCTAACCTGACCACACGAAAGAAGAACATTAACATGTCTCAAGAAAGATTCCAGTATCACCATTCTGCCTGCGGATAAGGGAAGTGCACAGTGTACGTAACACCCCGACGACCCATCTAAGATGACCAACGCTCCTGCCTGAAAACACAAATGAGCTTAACAAGAATCACACCAGCCCTACAAGAAAAAAGTCATAGACTTTTACAACAGCTTCAACAGATAAAGCATTGATGAACATATATCATCACCCTGGTGAGGCACATTGGAAGATACACAAGGAAGGGGCCCCACTAAGACCTGTTGTCAGGGCTTATGCCTGAATCCACCTATTTCAAATATAGGGATAAGTTTGAAAAGCAAAAACATGGATGTCTATGGGATGTCTAGTTTCACACACTTGTGGCAAACCTTTACATGGAGAAGTTAAACACAAGTTCTTATTCTTCTAGGGCTTGCACCCAGCCTGGTTCAGATACTGGATGACACCTGGTTTAAAGGGCATGTCCACCCTTAATAAAACTTTTGGCACACAATAGAATACAGCCCCCCAGCCCCAACCGCTATAAAATAATTTAAGAAAGTGCCCAGATTGTTACTTACCTTCTCTCTCCCCGACACCGCCGCCTTCTGCTTGCGAGACACTGCAAGCAGGGGCGGGACAGGCAGCCGCGTCATGATTGGCTGAGAGGCAGCCAATCACAGACGCGGCTGCCGGCTTCTCAGAAGCGGGGGAGAGAGGAAGGTAGTAGAGTTCTGGGGACTTTCTTAAAAAATGTTTGTGTTGGGGCTGGGGAACATATTCTATTATGTGGCCAAGGGGTTTTATGGTAGGGGGAGGAAGGGAGAAGGCCTGCAGTACACATGCCAAACTTCTCCGGAGGCCAGATAGGAGGCAGAGTCCTATATGGACTCTACTATCCTCCTGGTGGGCAGTTTTTGGGACTTTGGGGGGGACTACAGGAGAACCTTATGGAGGTAAGGATTTTACTACACTACAGTTGGGGGGGGCCATTAGTGGGGGGGGATTATAGTTTTGGGGGGGGACATGCCCTTTAAATCTACTAGAAGGAAGTACAAACCTTCACAGGACACATTATTGCTGTAAATCAAAACATCAAATTTACAAGGAAATAGGTGCAAAACAACACCACTGGCTTTCTTGGTCTGCTTGGTAGAAGTCAGGGAAAAATGGTAAACTGGAAGTAGAGGTTTACAGAAAACCAACCCCCACAGACTAGTATTGATGTTTGACTCCCACTAACCCTTTAGGTACAATTGGTGCATCTGAAAGACCCAATACAAACACATAAGAAGAGCGACATCATATATGCATGCAGTGAAAAGTGATCTGATTTATTGAGTGGGAACCAACAGCAGCTGCACCTTCGCATGGCCCAGCACAGAAGCTATGTACCTGCATCATAGGAAAAGGACATACCTTTGAAGATTGTAATGTCAACATCTTGGCAAAGGAACATAACTGGTTCAAGAGAGGTATCCAGGACGCCATTTATGTGGAAATTAAAACCTTCGTGAATGTGGAGGGGGGGGGGGGGTTGACACCAACTGTCTGCCATGTACAATGCTGGTTTGACACCTTACCCTATAGGCGTTTTTGATAACACCTTAACATCAATGCAATCACAGCCTTGCATCAGAAGGTCTCTAACACCTGGCTGTTATATGCTAATTGGGACTTTCCTTAGGGTTCTTATTGCCAACAGATTCTTGTAAATAATTCTGAATTAGAAAGCCAATCGGTGTCTAGCGTCAAGCGTTAAGACTAACTTCTTCAAGAACTAATCTGTTAGTCCAGTTGATCTTTTCTTTACATGTATTTGCCTAGGCTTGTGAGTACTTTACTACTACTTTATTAACGGATTTGAAAATTCAAAATAAATTATTCTCTTCAATACCTGTTTATATGTTTTGGTTTGTTTTTAAACTTTTAGATGCCCCCTATAAAATAAGATTTAAGAAGTACTGATTATATTGCCCGTTTTATAATATTGTTTATATGTCAGTATTCATTTTTTCATCTTATGAGCTAAGCACCTCATCAGACAGAAATATTCTAACGCCTTTTTCCTTCTTTCCTAAACTTTGCTGATACTGCTTATAAGGGCACATATATCATGGAACGTAAAAAACACTTCAGCATAATATCTGATTTATTTTAAAAAAATGCTTTAATATTTGCAGTTTAAGAGCCACATATAGTGTGATTAGGCTCTTACATTGCAGATTTAATAACTTCCTGAAAGCCTATTATGATCCATTGTAAAGCTTGTTTGTTTGTTTTACGTACACCATACTGAATTCATTCCAAAAAATCTATTTGAACAATCAAAGATAGCAAATTTCTATTTCCTATTATTTTCTTGTTCAGGTAGTTGTTTCTTTCTATTTCTCATTCCACTTTAATCTGGATCCAGTAAATTCTGTGCATAAATAATGCTTTTAACACTGATTTGCAAACCCATAATAGGTCTTGCCCTTTTCCTCTGTCCTTTGGTGATTTAGTTGTTCAGTATAGATGTGAGCACTAAACCCATACAACAGCAATATGGTAAAATTACGTTAGGAATTTTTACCAGTTTCAGGTATATCTGTTGTGGCAGCTCATTGGCCACAGCAGGCATAGATAATATTTAAATCTAATTTATTTCTCAAATAATAAGAAAATATGTAGAATATCGGGTATGTGTTAAACATAATTATGTTAATATTTTTTTTTACTGAACTGAAAAGTATAAAATAATAAAGTAATGTATCTTTCTTTTTATAAAAATCTAAAGTAGCATTTTCTACTGAAAAAGGTATCGCAAAAAAAGAATTAATATGTACATTTAATGGTTAAATGCATTTTTGGTTTTATGTGTTTTAAACATTGTAGGCCATTGTTTATTCTCAAACATGGTGAAAATAGATTTCCTTAAAAATATAACCCAAAAATTTTCAACATTTTGTCTGTCATTGTTTTTCAGCTTATGATAGATACACCAACAAAGTCCTGTACAGTGGTCTTCCATTGTTCTTGTACTTGACTGTTACACGCAATTAAACGTGAACACATCAAAAGAAACTTTACAGAAATAGTACCACACAGGTAACAGCAGTACACACAAGATATTTTTTTTTATTTCACTGAGGAGTACACTTAACACTGCAATGTAAATTGGTCATATATGATACATAGGGTAAACCTCGGCTGTTTTCGGCCCCCATTACTAAGGATAGGCAGCTGGCCAGGTCATAGGGAGTCGTAGGTGTGACAGTCCTAAACGATCTCCCTATACTTTATTTACTACAGATTCTGTCTGTCCTCTCAATGTCAACTTTTAGTGTTAAGTGTCACAGGTTTTTATTAATAGACAAAATAACTGGGGTACTTTCGCCCAGTCAGTTTGTGTCTGACCGGTTTTCTGTCTGGCCGATCAGTTGAGACCTGTTATCAGTCTGTTGGGTCCAAATACCACCCAGCTTAATATTGGTTTATATTAAAAGCCACACAGCTTGGCATTGCTGATAATTCACACTTTGGCATTGAATGTATCCTTAATGGAAAAAATTAGTCTGCAAAGTGTTTTTAACTGCAGAAAAATTAAAAAAGAACTTGATGAAAAGGTTTATATTTCTTAATATCCGAAAGCATCCCCCCTCAAGACACACCAATAAACTGTAAATGACCGCTACGTTAATGTTAAAAAGTAAATGTATCCCCCGGAAGAACTGGATAAGGTAACTCTGTATATGTTGCACTTTCTGGCCACACCTACGACTTCAGTCACATGGTCTCCTGCCTAATTGAATGTAAAAGGATTGGCTAGAGACTGCTAGCAGTGGTGATCTGCTGTCCAAGTTCCTGCAGTAGATTAGAACTGGACATGTGCAAAGAACAGAATGGTTAGTGACCACACTGCAAAAATGTAATACTAGGAAATAAAACATAGATAAAACAGAAGTCCATCCAGTCCAACACATTTCCTGCCTAACTGTTGATCCAGAGGAAGGCAAAAAAAAATCCCCTTCAAATAAATCCCTTGATCAACTCCACTTTATGTATCATACCAGAACATGCAACATTCATTGTTTAAGAAACTCATCCAGCTTTTTTTTTTTAAACTATCCAATAACCTGCCATCACAACGTCCAATGGAAGACGGTTCCTATTTTTACCATTCTTACAGTGAAAACCCTTTTCGACTTGAAGACTAAACTTCTTTTTATTGAAAGTGAGCTATTCCTAATGTGTTTTATTGAGCTTGGCCTTCCTTCCTTCTTCAATCAATATCTTAGAGCCAGGGACGAAGATAGCAGAAACTTACCTTGCGCGCGATCTACCACAGCAGAACTGACAGGTCCCAACTGCTTCCTGGCTCTAATCAACTATGTTGGTTATGCGTTGAAAGGTTTGTTATGTTATATTTGTCTGACTTACAAGTGTCTCTTTGATTTAATTGTAAACAATGAAATGATCAAAATCAATGTTAAACTGGCCAAAACACTCAATTTCAGTGGGGGTTGAATCATTCTGAACACAACTGTATAATCTCCCTCTTACTTCCATCTATTAGAAACCAACCAAGAATGAAAGAAGAAAACGATCAGGGATCACTATTGGTCTGCCTGAACCCAGACTATCCTGCCATGATTCAATCTTATTAGATTCCGTGAGTTCAGTACACAGGTTCTATGGGGTAGCACTAGGTACCAGACAGCTATATAGATTAATGTGAGGTGGGATTAAAGGGGAAAAAAGCTCCCCACAGAGCGTGTAATGTAATAGAGCCTTCTTACAAAAGGGGGGACTTCACAGCCTCATCCTATTAGTATATTAATATTGGAAAAAGGGAAAAACTATAAATTTCTCTAAAAATGCTGGGTAGTTTCGGAGACATGCAAAGTCATTTTATCATCAACAGACGTCACTTTCTGTTTAGCAGACAGAAACTGGATTGTCTCTCCTAAAGGAAGTCTTATTTCTTTCTATGGAGAAGAGAGGGGAAGAATGAATGTGAGAGTCTGAAGAATTTTTGATTGGCTAAGACTGACACATGTTACAAACAGCATATCATTGGGTGTAATACAGGACCAGTGGCACATGTTGTAAGATCAGAACCTCATTGGATGATGGGGAAATTCCACTTCCTTTTAGTGTCCATATGGAGACCCTTTCGCAAACTTAAATGTGTGGCTAAACCTACCATTTTGAGTTTTCCATTTTTAACTTAGGGGTGTCAAGTAAAGTAAGTATACTTATTAATTGTAAATTATTTGTTTTGTAATTAAAATACAAGTCTGTAGTAGTATGATACTTTGTATGGTGATTTTGATGAAATTGTGATAATTACCGTATATACTCGAGTATAAACCGACCCGAGTATAAACCGAGGTACCCAATTTCAGCTAAAAATCCTAATAAAGTTGTTGACCGAGTATTACACCGAGGGTAAAACTTGGCATTCAAGATGTTTGGAAACTACAACTCCCAGCAATAAAGCATGCTGGGAGTTGTAGTTTCCAAACATCTTGAATGCCAAGTGAGGGTGGCATTCAGATGTTTGGGAACTACAACTCCACAGCATGCTTATTAGCTGGGAGTTGTAGTTTCCAAACCTTTGAATGCCACCCTCACTTGGCATCAAGATGTTTGGAAACTACAACTCCCAGCTAATAAAGCATGCTGGAGTTGTAGTTCCCAAACATCTTGAATGCCACCCTCACCCTCCCCTCCCACCCAGTTTCAGTACCTGTGGGCTCTTCTCCCTGGTGGGCTCTTCTCCATCCAGCAAGGCCAGCATGGAAGAATCCTTGGGCCAGCATTGAAGAAGCATTGAGTCTCCTCTGCTCATTCCGGCAGCCGCACGATCTTTCTCTGCACTGGCGCGCCAGCTGACGTCACTGCCCGGCGCCGGGCTGTGGACGTCAGGCCTGCCTCATGCATAGAAAGATCGTGCGGCTGCCGGAATGGTAAGGTAAGCTGTGACTCGAGTATAAACCGAGTCCAAGTTTTCAGGCTGATTTTTCAGCCTGAAAAACTCGGTTTATACTCGAGTATATACGGTACGCACATACATATAGAGCTTTCCTATGTGTAATACTGTTATATACCTCCATCTTAATAGAATCTCTGAAAAACTATAAATATATGTATACAATATAAAGGATATGTATATAATCAACTTCTGAAGTAATAAAAAGGATACATTTCACAAAAACCCACTGTCCCTTTGTAAACATTTTGGTATTGGTTTAGGAGAAGTGGTGTTTTCTCCACTGCATATATCTCTGGTAATGAAATGGATTTAGCCTCCCTAATTAGTGGTATTTTAAATTCAGTGTAAATAGATACTGTTGTATACTTGGTAATGTTTTTTTTTATTTTTTTTAACCCTTCTAGCCTTTGTTAATGTATTTATTCATATATATTACTGATGTCCACATTATTGGTGGAAACCATACAAGTTTTTACAACATTGCAAGTGATAGCTGTTTACAATACTAAACAATGATTGTCTCCTTATTCTCTGCCCCTAACAACAACATTAAATTAAAAGAAACAAACTGCTGATTAAAATAAAATTTCTTTCAGCCTTGGGGGATCCAGGCATAGCAGGGGTTAAAGGGGAACTGTGGCCTCCTCCTCTCTGCTGTGTTAAGGACCTGCTGCTGCAGAGAAGGGGGGGTGTCAGTGTCCCACAGCACCCGTGAGTGGGCGGGGCCACGGCACCCGTGGATGGGCGGGGCCACAGTGCCCGTGGGTGAGCGGGGCTTAGGTGGCCATGAGTGGGCGGGGCCACATGGGGCTGTAAGGGAATGGGCCAAGGGGGGCCTGCAACTGGAGGGACCATGGGGTCCATGAGTGGGAGGGCCCAGGGGGGCTGCAAAGGGGAGGAGACACAGGGCAGGAAATGCAGAGGACCTGGATATGCTGCTGCCATATCACACACAAAAATGTAAATATCTTCAAAACTATGCAAAATAAACAATGGAAATAAATTGCAAAAACTCTCAGGAGAGTAATTCCTATCAATTTACCTAAAGTCATTTTTGGACCACAGTTCCTCTTTAAGTATTCCACCTCTAGGAGCAGACACTTAAAAATTAAAAATGACATGGGCTTAGGTGCTCCTCCCCTTACCTTATACTCTGCAGCACCGGCAGCCTGCTTCAGTTCTTCAAGTGTCCGCTCAGGAGTTGGACTATCTTTCTCTGCTGTGATGTGCAAAGGGAAAACCTGCAAAAGGAAAAATTAAGGGAATCACTACCTTCCAGCGCTTCTCCATCACTGGAAACACAGAAGTGGCCTCTCTCCCCACTTCTAGTGCACATACGACTTACCTAACTCTGGACAGCCCTCCAACTCATGGACCCCCATTGAGATGGAACGGGACAAGCCTATTAAGGCTCTTTTTATCAATCACCTTGCTGACCGCACTGTGGAATTCCGCGACTATGGAATTTTAAAACAGGCACTGCTCAGGACATCTTCCTATTCCGGTAAGGCTCCGGGTCCTCCAAGGGGGCGGGAGCTTCTACTAGCTGTTCTTTACGCGGGAACGCCCCTCTCCTCTGCGACCAAAACACAGAGGCGGGACTTCCTCCTTCCCTCTGTTCCCGTCATCACTCACTAGCAATCCTGCTGTCTCCTGTGCTCCACTGGCTCACAGATCCTCAGCTCTTCCCTTGCCTATCCTCTTGTATGGTCAGGTCTTTTTCTCTTCCTACCTATCTAGGTTAGGGCAGCATTAAGGGGCATCTTTTTCTCTTCCTACCTATCTAGGTTAGGGCAGCATTAAGGGGCATCTTCCTTAGGGGGTGAGGTGTTAATTTGGGGTTCTCCCTCTTTATTTAATTGGATTACCAGATTGCAGGACTCTGCAGTTATTCCCTGACAAAAGCTTCTAACAAAAAAAAACACCTTTTCTCTCTTCTTTTCTTACTGTCTTTCTCTGTGGCCAGCAGGGGTCCCTCCCGTCCCTCGAAGGGGAACAAAGGGAAGGGGAAAAAAAAAAGACCTCAGCTCATTTCCCATCTTACGAATAACTGGACATGATCGTTCTTCATGGATGGTCCCTCCCAGAACGCCGTCCACGGCAGTCCCGTCTTTTCAACACCATGTTTCCATTCCCCAAGCCGGATATAGAATGATGGTCCACTCCTCCAATAGTTGACCCACTAGTGGCTCGGCTCTCCAGAGCTACCACCATTCCCCTTTTAGAAGCGCTGACTTTCAAAACGATTGTTGCATTGAGCCACTCCTAAAAATATCCTTTTCAGCCACAGGGTCGGCATTACGACCCACCGTTGCTTCGCTTGGGTGGCCAAAGCATGGAGGTATGGCTCAACCAATTATACCAGGAGATCTGTCTGGTTTGGCCAATGCCCACCTCACCATCGGTCAGGACTTATCGGACGCGGCTGTCTATATTGGAGAACAGTCTTAGTATCAAGCAGGCTGATCGCTCGATTATCCACTTCAGTTACTGCGCGACTCGAGGGATTTATGGCTAAAAGCCTGAGCAGCTTATGCTGCCTCAAAAAGGCTCTCGCCATTCTCTCCTTCTCAGTAGGACAATTATTTGGACCCGAATTAGGAAAGATAACGGAGGAAATTTTCCTTTCTTCCCAAAAAACAGACCCTGCAGGCCTCCTACCTTTCAGACACCCATCCTTTCGGCCCTTTCCGCCTCCCCAAGGTCTCTTCAGAGCATCATCCCAGGCCCCTCGGCGGGAATCCTTTTCGACCTACGGGAAACAAACCCAAATCCGCATGACTATCTTCCCACGTCTTGGTGGGGAACATCTACAATTCTTTCGAGAGGAGTGGAATCACCTTTCCGCAGACTCCTGGACTCTGGACGTTCTCTCCCATGTTCACCTCTCTTCCTCCAAACCATTTCTTTCCATCCAATCTTCCCAGATCTCCATCCAAATGCAAAGCCCTCCACCGGGCAATAGACCTACCAAAGTAATCGTTCCGGTCCCCACTTCTCACCGGTTTTCAGGATTTTATTCTGACCTCTTTCTAGTTCCCAAAGAAGACAGAACTTTTCATCCGGTCTTAGATCTCGGGGAACAAAACCAATGTCAAAAAGACCCACTTCAAGATGGAATCCTTACGATCCGTCATCTTAGCCGTAGAAACCGGGGGACTTCCTAGCATCCCTCGACATACACGTTCCCATCTGGCAGGGCCACCAGTGCTTCCTCAGATTTGCGATAGGGAAGCGTAAATTTCAATTCACGCCTCCATTTGGTATCGCGTCAGCGCCTCGTGTCTTTCCCAAAGTGATGGCCTGTAAGCAGCTTTTATGCCCTGCAGGGTATTTTCCTTCTCCCTTCTTTCTTGGATGAACTATAATCAAAGCATCCTCGTTTCCTCTAGCTGC
Organism: Hymenochirus boettgeri; assembly: GCA_019447015.1. NCBI lineage: Eukaryota > Metazoa > Chordata > Amphibia > Anura > Pipidae > Hymenochirus > Hymenochirus boettgeri. Next base: position 200,382,013 of record CM033473.1, on the reverse strand, counting down.
AGCACAAGTCAAGACTTGCTCTCAAGTCTTGACTCGTCTTTCGGCTGGATAATCAACCCACGCAAGTCGTCTCCCATACCCACCCCCCGCATGACATTTTTGGGCATGTTGTTCGACACTTCCCTTCAACAAATTTTTCTCCTACCGAGAAGATCAAAACCCTCAAACACCTAGCTCTCCAAAAAAATTGCCTGATCTCGGTCCTCAAACCATGCACTTAGTAAGGAAGATGGTATCGGCCATCCACGCAGTTCCATATGTCATGTTTCACCTACGCCCCCCTCCAATCAGACTGTCCCTAGCATGGTGGACAAGGGACCTCCATCTTCATAAAGGAAACACCCTATGTCTTCCTCCTTGGACTGTGCTTTCCACAGATGCAGTCTGATGGGATGGGGGGCAGTATATGGGTCCCAGACAACACAGTTCCAAGACATTGATCGGAAGGAGAGATTCTTCCGGAGACCACGCATCCTAAGGGCCATATCTCTGTCTCTCATCACTGGACAGTCAACTGACAAACAAGTTTGCCAGGATTCAGTCAGACATGCACTGTGGTGGCATATATCAACCACCAGGGGGACACCCGAAGTGACATGGCCATGAAAGAATCCCACCGCATTCTATCCTGGGCAGAATGTCCCATTCCGGCTATATTGGCAGTTTTCATTCCGGGGATCCTAAGTGTGGACGCAGATTTTCTCAACCGACACACATTCTGGACCCTGCGAAATAGTCTCTCCACCAGGAGGTCTTCATGACTGACACGTCGGTGGGGAACCCAGGAGAAAAATATCATGGCATTACGTCACAACCACAAAAGTTCCACTCTTCTGTTTGAGAACGCCAGACCCTCAGTGTATCTGATAGATGCACTAGTATTTCCATGGTGATTTCAGCTATTAGATGCCTTTCCTACAACAGTATGGCAACTGCAAAGAAGTGGAGGAGCACACTACAACGTTTTCAGTGTTTATTTCAGCAAAATGCAAACATACAACTTTTCGGGGGATACAAATTCCCTCCTCAGATACCTGAGGAAGGGGAATTTGTATCCCCCGAAACGTTGTATGTTTGCATTTTGCTGAAATAAACACTGAAAACATAGTAGTGTGCTCCTCCAACTTCTTTGCAGTTGCCATATTGCTGTGGCCCTTGAGGTGGAGGGCTGGGAGGGTTGCACCTATCAACCAAAGGCCGTGCCATTTGAGGTGTGCTGGAGTGTACTTTTACTGAAGATTTTGGATAACCTGGTCTTTCCTACAACAGCCATTATAAATCGTGTACTAAAAAAGATGAAGCAGGAGGGAATTCCAACAATATTCATAGCCCCCCGTTGGCCGAGAAGGGCCTGGTTCACGGACATACTGAAAATGTCACTGGACGAACCGTGGCCCTGACCCCTTCATCCGGACCTCATTTCGCAGGGCCCATTCTTCCATCCAGATCTCCGACGTCTCAATTTGACGGCATGGTGATTGAATCCTCCATCCTAAAGAAGAGGGGTATTCCCCTATTAATCATACTAACTAAGATTTGTTCTATCCAGTCTCTTATGATTTCTGCAGGTAGGGTTAAATAAGGGACTTTCCATTAGTGCTCTAAAAGTGCAAATAGCACCTCTGTCAATTTACTTGCATCGGTGGTTAGCACTTCGAAAAGACTTTCTTACAGGGTGTGGCCCTCCTCGCAGGCAGTTGGTCCAGCCATGGGATCTCTCCCTAGTTCCCCTGGTTCTGCAAAGTCTCCTCTTCGAACCTCTAAGGTCTATACTTCTATCCATTCTAACTTGGAAGACTCTCTTTCTCCTGACCATTTTCTCAATACGAAGAGCAACAGAATTGGCAGCTATATCCATAGAGCCCTCCTGTCTTTCCTTTCACAAGGACAAGGCGATTCCTTGTCGACCTTATCTAGCATTCCTGCCCAAGGTTGTTTCTTCCACCAGAGTCAGGAAATCAACAACCCAGTCTTATTTCCTCAGCCTTCTTCTCCTAAGGAAAAGAAGCTGCACTCCCTGGATGTAGTCGGAGCTCTCTGGACATATATCTACAGAATGGAATCTTTTCATCCCCTTGGCAGGTCCTCACAGGGGCTCCAAAGCATCTTCTCAGACCCTGGCTCGATGGATCAATAGTGTCATTCTGTGTTGTTATGCAGAAGCCGGGCTGCTCCTCCCCTGCGGGTTGCAGCCCACTCTACCAAAGCACTAAGGGCTCCATGGGCAGCCTGCCGTCGGGCCTCCATCGACCAGATTTACAAAGCAGCCACCTGGCCTTCCATTTCCACATTCATCAAATTCTACAGGTTGGATGTGTTGGATGACAGTTAGTCAGCTGGTGCGGCAAGCAGCAGAGCATTAATTCCTCTGCCCACCTTTTACTGTTCAGGATTTTGGGATGTCCCCTGCTCTGCCTGGGTCCCTCAAGGCTGAAAGAGAAAAAGATATTTTGTAACTCACCGTAAAATCTTTTAATCTGAAGCCAAAGGGGGACCCAGGCACTACTCTCACTATAAGTTTAATAGGCTAAGTTAACTTGACTGTTTCTTCTCTATCGGTTTAGTTTGGTTAATGTGTGGTTTTGTTACCAAATTTATAAGTTTTCAAGTGTCTGCTCCTGGAGGTGGAATACTTAACCCCTGCTGTGCCTGGGTCCCCCTTCAGTTTCAGAGAAAAAGATTTTACGGTAAGTAACAAAATCTTATTTTTCTATTTTAAATCCTAATCAAAAATGTATACTGAAAACTTACCGTGCAGAGAGTCCTGCGGCTTATTTATTTCTGTGCTAAAAGAAAAGGCAAACCTATAAAACAATCAAAACTGTTGTTCAAGAATTGAACCAGTAGCACATACCTAACTGATTGAGTGGCCTGTTAAAGGTGGCACAATTGGCTACGATATTTTGACATGTCCAATAGCTGCCTTGGACCAATGCAATATTTGTAAAAAAAAAAATAATTTTTCTTTGTTTCAAATCCGTGTACAAAGAGCTGGATAAAATAAGCCCACTAACCTTCTTGAATGACAATGAATCATACCATTTGATGGACCGGCTGCAGTTTTCTAAAATTTTTCTAGGATTGGCAGTCACAAAAAATAAAATTTCTCTTTCAGCCTCTAGGGGCACCCAGGCACAGCAGGGAAAAATCAGCCAAACTCAAGGAGAGGACACTTATACAGTTAATTCCCCTAGACCTTTCTAGATGCAGACAAGGTAGCCTGCATCAGTTTTTAAGTGTCCGCTTCAGGAGTTGGACATGCTCCCCTGCTGTGAGGCGAAATCTTTAAGGGGTGATTGGACTGCAGACTGTCTTGTCACTCCTTTCGTGGGATAGCATGGAGAGTGTCCACTTCTAATGCTGCGGAGGGGCACATCATGCCTAAATAGGCTAAAATTCCATTCTCCCCCTCTACAATAGGTAAGCAACACCAAATATGGCCTTTGCTACCTTCTCCTTTACTAAGCCGGCTAAGCCATGCTCCTATTAGCAGATTGGCTCTTCTCCTTCTGCGTTTTAGGATTGGTTGGTGGGCAGGACTTCCTCTTTCATCCCTTCCAGAACTTGTGGAACCCTTGGAAGTATGGCTCCGGTCCTGCTTTTGACTTTGCCAACTAAGTTTGTTCTTCTTATTCCTTGTATTTTTGTGTCTTTTTCATTGCAGTATTCTGAGAGCCTTGTGTTTTCTTTCGGGATATATACATAGAATACCCCAGTTTTTCTGTGGAGGTGGGGTAATTGTTCCCTCATCTCCTCTTTTTAAGAAAGGTGATTTTATGTATATATAGAAATATAAATGTTAGGGGGGAAAGTTTTTTTCCTTTTTTGCATTTTTATAGCATATTTAGCAAGGGGCACTCCTGTCCCACCCTAAGGGAACAAAAATTATGCCAGTGGCAGTGTCTTATGTTTGTGCTGCTTGCCAAGAGAGGCTTACTGATGGTCAATCTGGGCCAATGTGTGCCTCATGCAATGTTCTTTGCGACCCCCCGCCTGTACCTTCAGGAACCTGACTGGGCTAAAGCCTTGAGGGAATCCTTGATTATTTTAAGAATATTCAAGCTGGGTCAGCTTTTCTTTTAGTTCTTCATGGGAATTCCTCCCAGGATACCTGCCAGAAATCCAAATGAGTGGTCTCCAATCTCTACTATTACCAAATGAATGGACAAGAGGTGACCCATAGAAGTACACAACTCACTTTAACACCCTAGAATATACATTGTGGTTGAATCCCTCCCAGAAGCCTGAACCTCTGGCCTCCTATATATCTTATCTGTCTCTTTCACAGGTTCTGCAATCCAGACAGCTTGCTACAACAGCCACTTTTGGATGCCTGTACCTCTTTTTTAGGGGAGGAAGACAACCTCTATGAGGAGGGGGAACTGTAATCCGAGATACCTGAACAGAAGACTCAAACAACATTCACCCCAGAGTCGGTTATTCCATTGATTAGATCAGTTCTTAAGGTCTTCAACCTTCAGAGGCTCCAGAGTATCCTTTTCCTGTTCTAAACGGCCAATACCTCTTTTCCATCCTACGAACAACTGGACCGGATTGTTCTTCAGAAATGGTTATCCCTTGATCAGCGTTTTCAACAAACTTGTCTGTTCCAGACCATGCTTCCTTTCCGGATATTGTCCGATAGTCAGTCCCTCGTATCGTCGAACCTCCAGTATCAGGCCCTTGCTGACTGTTCGAGATCCACACTGTTGGCTATTTATTTCAAGGACGCAGATCTTGATTCTAGTAGATTAATTGCTTATGTATCCCTTGCAGTGACTGCAGTCAGGAGATCACTATGGCTAAAAGCTTGGGTTGTAGATCCCGCTTCTTTACTGACTCTCGCCAATCTTTCTTTTACTGGAAGATTATTGTTTGGCCATAGTTGGAGAAAATTATTGCCCAAGCAAATCTGCAGGCACTTCTCCCCCTAAACAAGGTCCCTCCCCCCAACCTTTCTTGGCTGGCAGACGTGCAGCTTTTTGCTAATCCGGGCCAAACCCAAATCTGCATGACTACCCTCCCCCTCATTTCATAGGAGGATGTCTTGTTTTCTTTAAGGAAGCATGATCCTTTCACAGACACATGGGCCTTAATGGTGGTATCCCAGGGATATCGGATAGAGTTTGTCTCCATTCCTCCAAGTTGGGTCTTTCCCTCCAGATGCCCTTTATGCCACAAAGCTCTTGAACTTGCCATTTGGAATATTCTTTGTTTCCGGGTGATTGCCACAGTTCCCTCCGATCAAAAGTTTTGTACTCCAATCTTTTCTTAGCCTCCGAAAACAAAAAGTCCGTCCATGATGGACCTAAATGCTTATTTCAAAATGGAATCTCTCTGATCCATCATTCTTGCAAGATTTTCTAGCATCCCTGGATATACTTACATGTCCCCATGTCATGGCCTGTCAGGCAGCCTTCATCCTCTTCAAGAGACCTTTTCCTTCCCATATCTGGATGACCTGCTGATCAAGGCACCATCCAGGGTACTAGGTCAACAGCAAGTATCCAGATGCTCCCAGATCATGTCGCAATTCTGCTTAATTATCAAACCAGTCAAGTCAATGCATGCCCTTTCTGGCCATGATATTGGACACTTCTCTACTGAGGATTTTTCTTCCATGGTACAAGGCTACAGCCTTGAAGCAACTGGCCCTTCAAGCTATTACTTCTTTCCAAATTTCCATTGCGAAGCTTTGCTATATATATATAGGAGCGATCGGGTAAGTTCCTTGCATCAGTTTAATCATGTACAAATATACTGATGTAAATTTTTCATCTGTCAGCATGGTCTCTCTTTACTTCAAATGACTGATCCCCTTTCAGAGGCTGATTGTGATTCTATATGTGGTTTCTGCCTGTTGCCATCTGCTGACATATAGGTGAAGGCAGTTGCACGTGTATGTAGACCTTTAATGTGTCCATTTTTAACTGTAGTGCAGGAGATTAGACTTTATTGCTTACATATATGCTAGTCTCTTATACCCATTGCACTTATAGCTATATGTGTAGGTGAGTGATGAAATCTTTTGTGTAATGTATAAATTGCTGTTTCTCGGTGCATTATAACAGACGACATGTAAAATTATGTTTGATGGCTTTTCTTTTACCCAGTATGCTTCAGTAAGTAAAGTAAATATATTATTGCCATATATATAATTCCTATATGCTTTATTTCCAAATAAGGAATTAATTAAATGTTGGCACTGAGGAGGATCTTGCATGTTAGAGGTCTTTTTGTAAGGGTGTTGTAGTTTGAGTGTGGAGAATGTCGAGTCACTCACCAGAGTGCTGTGCTAAGGAGAGTCTACTGATATCATGTCACTGGGTTCTGCTGTGGTTCTGCCATTACTGCCCCACTCTAGGCAGAGACTGCTGTGTTGTCATATATTTTGTTCCGGGTAGATAGATGGGGCCCTGCATTTGCATAAAATAGTATGGACCTGCATAAAGTTGGGATTGGTTACTTTGTAGAATTAAAAATACATTCAGGCTCATTTACCCAGAGCCTCTATCGCTCTGGGTAAATGCTGCTTTCGTGATTCAATATTGCGATTACTAATGTGGGTAAATCCCAGTAAGGGATTTAACCACTGCAGGATTTTAATGCCAGCTATTAGCGTTAAATTCCAGCGATAAAACTGCGTCGGATGCGCGGGTGATTTTTGCGTAACCCGTGAATCCGACGCTAATATGAAGTTAGTCGCACTAACCGGTAGCGAACCAGTTGGCGCGACTTTAACGGCATATATTTGTCCAGCGAGTCTATGTAAATCGGCCCCATTGTTCGTTCTTTTTCCATTTTTCTTGTCATTTTTGTTTCTACATATGCCCTACAGCAAATGTTTGTGATTGCTGTTGGATAAATATAGTTTTCAGTTTAATATCTTTGCGCTTTAAATGAAATACATAAAATTTAACCATTTTACTTTTCAGACTACAACATTTGCAGAAAAATCTAATGTTTGTAGTATGTAAATGAAGGAATTTGCTTTTATTGTTAGTAATTATCTGCTGTATTCTGTGCATTTCTAGAAAAAACTTTTTATATTTCTCTCTCAAGGGCTTCGACTCACAGAGTCACAGTGAAACCAGAACTGTCTATGTTGCAAATAGATTCCCTCAGCATGGTCATTATGTTCCCCAAAAATTTGCAGACAACAGAATCATCTCATCGAAGGTAATTATATAATGCATTGTTTTGCAGAATGACATATAGATAGATATTTTATTTAATAAGGACAGTATAAACATGTTTAGCAAATGACTATTAATACAGGGGTGAGCAAATTTCTTTTGACATTAGAAGCCAATCGCATAACTCTAAAAGAAAAGCTACTATTTTGAATCAGTTTCATTAATTTCAATAAAAAACCTTTATAAATTAGTTTTCAGGTGAATTTTACCATACAAATGAACTACTGGGCTCTTGAGTTGTCCAGCCTTGTATTAATAGGTTATGAAACTTTAGTGACACTTGCATTTAGTGGCATTGCAAACATGAAGGGTTGTTGATCTCTTAAATTTGAGTTCTTAACCTTTTATTTGCATTGTGCTTGTGGAAGTCCCCATTAACCCAGGTCATGGTATATGTGTTGTATCCAGTTAGATCAACTGGATACAAGTTCAGTTCTTGAAGACTGGCTTTCTCAATTCGGAGTGACTTGTACAACAATCTGTTGGCAATTGAAGTATCTGCAACCGTAGCCAGTGCTAAACCTGCTACTTCTAACCTGACCACACAGGAAAGAAGAACATTAACATGTCTCAAGAAAGATTCCAGTATCACCATTCTGCCTGCGGATAAGGGAAGATGCACAGTGGTACGTAACACCCCGGACGACCATGCTAAGGTGACAACGCTCCTGGCTGAAAACACAAATGAGGCTTTAACAAGGATCACACCAGCCGCTACAAGAAAAAAGTCATAGACTTATTACAACAGCTTCAACAGGATAAAGCCATTGATTGAACAATATATCATCACCCTGGTGAGGCACATTGGAAGATACACAAGGAAGGGGCCCCACTAAGACCTGTTGTCAGGGCTTATGCCTGAATACCACCTATTTCAAATATAGGGATAAGTTTGAAAAGCAAAAACATGGATGTGCTATGGGATGTCTAGTTTCACACATTGTGGCAAACCTTTACATGGAGGAAGTTAAAACACAAGTTCTTAATATCTTCTAGGGCATTGCACCCAGGCACTGGTTCAGATACATGGATGACACCTGGGTTAAAGGGCATGTCCACCCTTAATAAAAACTTTTGGCACACAATAGAATACAGCCCCCCAGCCCCAACCGCTATAAAAATAATTTAAGAAAGTGCCCAGATGTTTACTTACCTTCCCTCTCTCCTCCGACACCCGGCCTTCTGCTTGCGAGACACTGCAAGCAGGGGGCGGGACAGGCAGCCGCGTCCATGATTGGCTGAGAGGCAGCCAATCACAGACGCGGCTGCCGGCTTCTCAGAATGCCGGGGGAGAGAGGGAAGGTAAGTAGAGTTCTGGGGACTTTCTTAAAAAATGTTTGTGGTTGGGGCTGGGGGAACATATTCTATTATGTGGCCAAGGGGTTTTATGGTAGGGGGAGGAAGGGGGAGAAGGCCTGCAGTACACATGCCAAACTTCTCCCGGAGGCCAGATAGGAGGCAGAGTCCTATATGGACTCTACTATCCTCCTGGTGGGCAGTTTTTGGGACTTTGGGGGGGACTACAGGAGAACCTTATGGAGGTAAGGATTTTACTACACTACATGGTGGGGCCATTAGTGGGGGGGGATTATAGTTTTGGGGGTGGACATGCCCTTTAAATCTACTAGAAGGAAGTACAAACCTTCACAGGACACATTAATGCTGTAAATCAAAACATCAAATTTACAAGGGAAGAGGTGCAAAACAACACACTGGCTTTCTTGGTCTGCTTGGTAGAAGTCAGGGGAAAAATGGTAAACTGGAAGTAGAGGTTTACAGAAAACCAACCCACACAGACTAGTATTTGATGTTTGACTCCCACTACCCTTTAGGTAGCAATTGGTGCATCTGAAAGACCCAATACCAAAACATAAGAAGAGCGACATCATATATGCAGTGCAGTGAAAAGTGATCTGATTTATATGAGTGGGAGACCAAACAGCAGCTGCACCTTCGCATGGACCAGCACAGAAGCTATGTACCTGCATCATAAGGAAAAAGGACATACCTTTGAAGATTGTAATGTCAACATCTTGGCAAAGGAACATAACTGGTTCAAGAGAGGTATCCAGGACGCCATTTATGGGGAAATTAAAAAAACTTTCTGGAAATGGGGGGGGGGGGGGGGGTTGACACCAACTGTCTGCCATGTACAATGCTGGTTTGACACCTTACCCTATAGGCAGTTTTGATAACACCTTAACATCAATGCAATCACGCCTTGCATCAGAAGGTCTCTAACACCTGGCTGTTATATGCTAATTGGGACTTTCCTTAGGGTTCTTATTGCCAACAGATTCTTGTAAAAGTAATTCTGAATTGAGAAAGCCAATCGGATGTCTAGCGTCAAGCGTTAAGACTAACTTCTTCAAGAACTAATCTGTTAGTCCAGTTGATCTTTTCTTTACATTGTATTTGCTCATAGGCTTGTGAGTACTTTACTACTACTTTATTAACGGATTTGGAAAATTCAAAATAAATTATTCTCTTTCAATACCTGTTGTATATGTTTTGGTTAGTGTTTTTAAACTTTTAGATGCCACCCAATATAAAATAATTGATTTAAGAAGTACATGATTATATTGCCCGTTTTATAAATATTGTTTATATGTCAGTATTCATTTTTTCATCTTATGGAGCTAAGCACCTCATCAAGACAGAAATGATTCTAACAGCCTTTTTTCCTTCTTTCCTAAACTTTGCTTGATACTGCTTATAAGGGCACATATATCATGGAACGTAAAAAACACTTCAGCATAATATCTGATTTATTTTAAAAATGCTTTAATATTTTGCAGTTTAAGAGCCACATATAGTGTATTAGGCTCTTACATTGCAAGTTAATAACTTCCTGAAAGCCTATAGTATGATCCAAATTGTAAAGGCTTGTTTTGTTTGTTTACAGTACACCATACTGAATTTCATTCCAAAAAATCTATTTGAACAATTCAGAAGAATAGCAAATTTCTATTTCCTTATTATTTTTCTTGTTCAGGTAAGTTGTTTCTTTCATATTTCTCATTCCACTTTAATCTGGATCCAGTAAATTTCTGTGCATAAATAATGCTTTTAAAGCACTGATTTGCAAAACCCATAATAGGTCTTGCCCTTTTCCTCTGTCCCTTTGGTGATTTAGTTGTTCAGTATAGATGTGAGCATATTTAACCCATACAACAGCAAATATGGTAAAATTACTGTTAGGAATTTTTACCAGTTCATGGTATATCTGTTGTGGCAGCTCATTGGCCACAGCAGGGCATAGATAAATATTTAAATCTAATTTATTTCTCAAATATTAAGAAAATATGTAGAATATCTGGGTATGTGTTAAACATAATTATGTTAATATTTTTTTTACTGAACTGAAAAAGTATAAAGAATAATAAAGTAATATAATGTATCTTTCTTTTTATAAAAATATAAAGTAGCATTTTCTACTGAAAAAGGTATCGCAAAAAAAGGAATTAATATGTACATTTAATGGTTAAATGCATTTTTGGTTTTATGTGTTTTAAACATGTAGGCCATTGTTTATTCTCAAATATGGTGAAAATAGATTTCCTTAAAAATATAACCCAAAAAATTTAAACATTTTGTCTGTCATTGTTTTTCAGCTTATGATAGATACACCAACAAGTCCTGTAACAAGTGGTCTTCCATTGTTCTTTGTAATTACTGTTACAGCAATTAAACAGGTAACACATCAAAAGAAACTTTACAGAAATAGTACCACACAGGTAACAGCAGTACCACACAAGATATTTTTGTTTTATTTCACTGAGGAGTACCACTTAACACTGCAATGTAAATTGGTCATATATGATACATAGGGGTAAACCTCGGCTGTTTTCGGCCCCCATTACTGAAGGATAGGCAGCTGGCCAAGGTCATAGGGAGTCGTAGGTGTGACAGTCCTAAACGATCTCCCTATACTTTATTTACTTACAGATTCTGTCTGTCATCTTTCAATGTCAACTTTTAGTGTTAAGTGTCACAGGTTTTATTAAATAGACAAAATAACTGGGGTAACTTTCGCCCAGTCAGTTTGTGTCTGACCGGTATTTCTGTCTGGCCGATCAGTTGAGACCTGTTATCAGTCTGTTGGGTCCAAATACCACCCAGCTTAATATTGTTTATATTAAAAGCCACACAGCTATGCATTGCTGATAATTCACACTTTGGCATTGAATGTATCCATTAATGGAAAAAATTATTCTGCAAGTGTTTTTACTGCAGAAAAATTAAAAAAGAACTTGATGAAAAGGTTTATACTTCTTAATCCGAAAGCATCCCCCCTCAAGAACACCAATAAACTGTAAATGACCGCTACAGTTAATGTTAATAAAGTAAATGTATCCCCCGGAAGAACTGGATAAGGTAACTCTGTATATGTGCACTTTCTGGCCACACCTACTGACTTCAGTCACATGGTCTCCTGCCTAATATGAACTGTAAAAGGATTGGCTAGAGACTGCTAGCAGGTGTGATCTGCTGTAACAAGTTCCTGCAGTAGATTAGAACTGGACATGTGCAAAGAACAGAATGGTTAGTGACCACACTGCAAAAATGTAATACTAGGAAATAAAACATAGATAAAACAGAAGTCCATCCAGTCCAACACATTTCCTGCCTAACTGTTGATCCAGAGGAAGGCAAAAAAAAATTCCCCTTCAAATAAATCCCTTGATCAACTCCACTTTATGTATCAATACCAGTAACATGCAACATTCATTGTTTTAAGAAACTCATCCAGCTTTTTTTTTTTTAAACTATCCAATGAACCTGCCATCACAACGTCCAATGGAAGACGGTTCCATAGTTTTACCATTATTACAGTGAAAAACCCTTTTCGAACTTGAAGACTAAACTTCTTTTTATTGAAAAGTGAGCTATTCCTTTAATGTGTTTATTGAGCTTGGCCTTTCCTTCCGTTCTTCAATCAATATCTTAGGAGCCAGGGACGAAGATAGCAGAAACTTACCTTGCGCGCGATCTACCACAGCAGAACTGACAGGTCCCAACTGCTTCCTGGCTCTAATCAACTATAGTTGGTATGCGTGATAATGGTTGAAAAAGTTTTATGTCGTCGGCACAGAGACCTTGGTGACAAGACACCATTAATAAACAGATAAAATAGAAGTGACCCCAACACAGAACCCTGTGGCACCCCAATTAGACATTTAGTCCATGTTGATGAAGCCCCATTAGCAACTACTTTCTACATCTTATGTACAAATGTGCCACCCCAGCCCAACAGACCTTATCTTATACATTAGTCGCCTGTGGAGAACTGTATCAAAAGCCAAGCATGTTAGTTTTATTCCTCCTGAATCCTTCTTTGAAATTGTATTTCAACTCTTGTTTAACATAAACACATACCCCTCCCCCTTTCCTATTTTCTTTATTCTGTCTAAACAAGGAGTATCCTTCTAAATGTACAGCCCAGTCATGAGAATTGTTCAACCATGTTTATGCTATACCTATTACATCATACTTTTCATTTAATGCCATTATCTCCTATTCTTTTCTTTTTTTTCAGCCAGGCTTCTTGCATTTGCAAACATACATTTAAGATTGTTCCTGTAATTTATTAACTTTAATAACATGCCTCCCTATCCCCTATGCTAGCCCTTCCCCCTTTCCAACCCACCAATGTGCAATCTAGACCCTGCTTTACCCCCTGTGCTATCTGTCCCAGTGAGATTGACGTTATCCTCCCCCTTACCCTTTTGAGGCTTTAGCTGTCCTTTAGTTTTGGCGCAACATTAAAATAAATGCTATTAGGTTAAATATTTCCTTTTAAACACTGTAGGAGAGTGTGCTTTGGAACAATGCTAAAGGATGTTTTGTGTAAAAGGATGTGTAAAGTTAACAGCTGAACCATTTTGATACTTGCATAAAAATGAAAAACAATGGAAAGGACAAATAAGTGCTTAATGTTTTGGAATCTCTTATTATTTTAGGGCTATGAAGATTGGCTGCGACACAAAGCTGACAATGAAGTCAACGGAGCTCCAGTTTATGTTGTCCGAAGTGGAGGCCTTGTTAAGACTAGATCTAAAAATATCAGGGTATGTATGTATTGCAGAAACTATAGAACATGCCGACGTTTTCTTCTGTAGCTTGTGGTGTTTCATGCACAAGAAGGTCACTGCAAAATATTAATTCCCCCACAGGTTGGCGATATTGTTAGAGTTGCAAAAGATGAGACCTTTCCAGCTGACCTAGTGTTGTTATCCTCTGACAGAGCTAATGGTTCATGTCATGTAACTACTGCAAGTCTGGATGGGGAGACCAATCTTAAGGTATGCCTTTGGGTGTTATTTATACCATTAATTAAACAAGTACACTTTTGATTTATAAGAGGAAATAATTTGCAATTTCTATAAGTATGTATTATGAATATAACACATATACAGTACATTTTCTATAAAAATGAATTATATTATATCATTGTAATAGAAAGTATGCACATTTCAATATTTGACCACCCAAATTTGTTTCTAGACACATTTTGCAGTTTCAGAAACAGCGGTGTTACAGTCTGTTGTAAACTTAGACACATTATCAGCGGTGATAGAATGTCAGCAGCCAGAAGCAGATTTATACAGGTAACCCTTACATCATCTATGGCAGTTTGACAGTTTGTTCTGGAACAAATTGGATTGTTTCTAATAAAAGTGTGTGTGTGTGTATATATATGTGTGTGTGTGTATGTGTATATATATATATATATATATATATATGATTCAGTATCGCACCTTCCCCTTTGACGCATAGCGCATTAACTACCCCTTTAACATGTATCACACCAACTTCCCCTTTAACGCATATCGCACTAACTGTCCCTTTAGCGGATGTCGCATCAACTTCCCCTTTAGCGAGCGTCACGTCAACTTCCCCTTTAGCATGTATCGCATCAACTTCCCCTTTAGTGCCTATCGCATTAATTTCAACTTTAGCACGTATGGCATCAACTTCCCCTTTAGCATGCAGCGCACCAACTTACCCTATAGTGTGCATCGCATAAACTTTTCCTTTAACAGGTATTGCCTCAACTTCCCCTTTGGCGCTTATCGCCTCAGCTTCCCCTTTGGCGGCTATCGCCTCAACTTCCCCTTTAACAATGGGATACAATATCTCACATTAATTTATTTTTTACTGCAATCTATGAAATTGAATTATTGACACACAATATCCCCCAGAACACACAATTTCTTTGCAAAAATGACCCATGGAAAAGAAAGGAGAGTGAAAAGAGTGTGTACGTGGCCTTTGTTTGTGGGGAAAAGAGACTCAAGATGTGAAGTGAAATGAGCCCCTTACAGTGCAGTTGTATTGCAGTGTGGCAATACAACTGCACAAATGTACAATTACATTTTCCTTAGCTGACTGTGACCTCCATGAGTAATTGCCTGCCCAACCCCCAGTACAAGAGACTTATCTTGGATTGGTCAGTTTACCTCTCAATCTTGACTGGGCAAACCACAAGTGAGGAGGTGACAGTGTGTGGTCACATGATATAGTGTCATTTAATATAGGTTGCAGAAAACTAAAGTGCACTAGCTTAACAAAAACTTTTAACTTTAGGAAAGCTAATTTTATGCTTTTAAAGGAATCGCTCCTGCTCATAGACTGGGGGGAACTGTTTCTAGGTAAAGAAACTGAGCAGATGTGGACCACTTTTAAAGGGATATTAAACTATTACATTTCCAAATCGGTACCTTTAGGTAACAAGTGTAAAAAAATTAGGTCCAGTCCTGCATGGCTTAATGCTCAGGTAAAAAGGGAAATGGAAAAAAAGAAAAGGGCTTTTAAAATTTTGAAAACAGAAGGCACAGAACAGAAGGCACAGAACAGGGAGTACAAAAGCTGTAATAAAGAGTGCAAGAAAGCAATTAAACTAGCTAAAATAGAAAATGAAATACGGATTGCCGAACAAAGCAAGTCCAACCCCAAAATGTTTTTTAAGTATATAAATGGTAAAAAGATGAGGACTGAGAATGTGGGACCATTAAATAATGGAGCTGAGGTGGTTGTAGAGGATGCCGAAAAGGCTAATCTGCTAAACCGTTTTTTTACATCGGTTTTTACTGTTGAGAATCCTTGTCCTTACAGTAGGGATTGTAGCAATATGCAGGGAAGAAATGAAGAGTTTTCACATTGGATAACAGAGGATATGGTACGGAAACAATTAGACAATGTTAATATCAATAAAGCGCCAGGACCAGATGGATTGCATCCTAGGATTTTAAAAGAGCTTAGTTCAGTTCTAGCTAGACCACTGTTTCTCATATTTTCAGATTCGCTTTTGTCTGGGGATGTGCCGCTGGATTGGAAAAAAGCCAATGTAATACCAATATTCAAAAAAGGTAGTCATTCACAGCCTGGTAACTATAGACCTGCAAGCCTAACATCAGTGGTAGGGAAGGTGATGGAAACTTTGTTAAGGGATCATATCCTTGACTTTGTCTCCAGAGATCATCTTATTAGTAGTAGTCAGCATGGATTTATGAGAAATAGATCATGCCAGACAAATTTAATTGGTTTTTATGAAGAAGTGAGTAAGAAGTTGGACTCAGGCACAGCAGTGGATGTGGTATGTTTGGATTTTGCAAAAGCTTTTGATACTGTGCCACATAGGCGACTACTGTATAAACTGAGGACTGTTGGCCTTGAAGAAAACATTTGTTCATGGATAGAGAACTGGTTATTGGACCGCAAACAGAGAGTGGATCAGGAAAATGAATTATCATTTTCTGTTGCTCTTTGCTCTTTCTGCACCTGACGCTAACACCTAATCCGGTATTTAGTTTCCGAAATGTAAAAAAAACAAAAATATAAGAAATTAAAAAATTATCAGGGTTATTCAATAAAAATTCTTATCGTTTAAAATGGTGCTAATTTTGCACCAACCAATCAGATGTTAGCTTTTAAATGTTAAATAAGATCTGATTGGTTGGGGCAAAATTAGCACCATTTTAAACGATAAGACCTTTTATTGAATCTCCCTGTAAGTTTTAAGAAACAGTTTATTTAACATATATTGGATAGAAATCATAAGCGGGTCCAGTCAGATTAGTCTTTTCATCCTTTGTCTGAGTTACCCGTGTTTATTACAGAATCATTCATAGCAGCAACAAAATTGAATATGTTTGGTAAATGTTGGTTTTGTTCTATTGCTGGAAGAATTTGACCTTTTTCATCTTTCTGTTTCACTTCATTTCATTTTATCCATTGAAACTCTGTTAACTGGAATTGGCTCTTTTTCATTAATTTCTTGTTTCTTTGTCTCAGTATAGCGATACATTCTGTTTTATTATTGTGTTTACAAGGAAAGCCACATGAATAAACCTTTTAAACCCTTAAAATAGAAACTAGAGTGAAGCTCCTCCCATCTCTTGCCCAAAAGGGGGAGTGGTATAAATTTTAATTGAGTGTTAAAAAAATGTTCATTAAAATCCATTTGGTTTGAATTTTAAGGGTTAGATGTGTTGGTTGGGTTACACCTGATGAAAGGGACACTGTGATCCCTGAAATGTTGTGCTGTGATTTAATAAAATACTCACATTGAATTGAAGTGTGCCCCTCACATATTTTCAAGCTTGTGCTATAGCTTAAGTCCAAGGTAGAGGACTTTTTGTGAAGGGGGCTCCTGAAGATTAACTGGCTAATAGCCACATTTGAGGATGCCTGGGCCCAAATCCAAGTCGCTTATTTAAAAGGGCAACTAAAGCCTAAAAACAATACAGAATCAGAAGGCAGTAGTGGTCACAATTTCAATACATACAAAAAATAGAAGCCTAGTGCACATCCAATTAATTTGCTTACATTTTACTTTACCATTGTATTGTGACTTAAAAAGCCCTCCCTTCTCTCTGGATGAATTAAAGGAATTAGTTCAATAACCTGGCCAAATTATTTTAAGCCCAGCAACCACTTTACGGTTTGCTTTATTCTGCTGGGTCCTAATTTTTAATCCTTTTTACCTTAGTATCTTTTTACCTTCTTAGGAGATGTAATTCTCAAACTTTGTCTTTATATCAGTACCTGCCTTTTATGAGATAAAAGTCCCTGCTGCTCTTTTGCTTGCTTTCTTGGGACTGACTCTCTAGCTTTAAGTACTCGAACACATGACCCACTATGGGTGGAGTACACATTTCCCAGAGGCTTGGTCAACCCCCCAATGCAACAAGCAATATATATATAGAAATAGGGTAGTGGTCACAATTTCTACAATTGGCTTATACTCAGTTTTACTTGTTTTTCGGGTAAAAATAAGTATATTTATATTTATTATATTTAAATAAATATAATTATATATAATTATATAGGGTATAGTATCTAGGACAGGTAGATTATTATGGGTACCAGGCCTTTGCAGTAACTGTAATATTAATTGTAGTGTGGCTGTCATGTTAGATGTGTAAGCCTGCCCAAACGAGTAATACTTTGTACACTCTAGACATGTTTCATTGACAATTTTTGGAAACCCTCAAACATTTGAGAATTCTCAAATGGGCGCTCGCAGATTGCCCAATGGCCAACAATCCCGCGGCTGGATGTTTGGGGGTCCCATTGCTCGAAACCGGGCCCCCCTCCCAGGTCCTTACAAGGACCATTGCGGCCCTGGCAAGAGCCCTTTGGGTCTTAAGGGGGCCCACAGCTCGAACAGGGACCCCCCTCTCCAGCCCTATCAGGGCCTTTTCGGCACTTAGAAGTGCCCTTGTGGCCCTGACTTAAGTGGTCCCGGAGCTCGAGCCGGGACCCCCTCCCAGGCACTTATAAGTGGCTTTGCGGCCCTTGGAATGGCTTAAGGAGTCCCGCAGCTCGAGACGGGACCCCCCACCCCGGCCCTTGTAAGTTCCCCTGCGGCTCTTAAAAGAGTCCTTGGGCAGCATCTTCTGTCTTCCATCCGGTGACACCAGCTCCGCTGAGGCCACCGACCCCGAGAAGTACCCCTCCAGCCGCCAGGGGTACCTCCGGCGCCAGTGGGCATAACGAGGCTGATGTTACCCGGCGTCTTGATCCGGCATCTTGATCCGACCTCTTCTTTCTTCTGCCATCTACTGCGATGACTTCTGAGCTCTGCAGAAGTTTGCACCTCTTTATTTAGGTTTGCAGAAAACCCTAATCCGTTTCTGATTGGTAAATTTTTCAATGCTTGATTTACATGGTTTACATTAACCAATCATATTTTCCGATTTTCCAAAATCTGATTGGTTAATGTAAACCATTTTACGGTTTAAAATTACCATTTTTTTCTGACCAATGAGAAACGGATTAGGGTTTTCTGCAAACCTATATAAAGAGGTGCAAACCTCAGTGGAGCTCAGAAGTCATCGCAGTAGATGGCAGAAGAAATAAGAAGTCGGATCTAGATGCTGGATCAAGATGCCGGTAACATCAGCCTCGTTATGCCCACCGGTTCGAGCTGCGGGACCCCCAACAAAGGCAAGGGCCCTTACAAGGGCTGGGGAGGGGGGTCCTGGTTCAAGCTGCGGGACCCCTTAAGCCCCAAAGGACCCTCCCAAGGGCCGCAAAAGCACTTAGAAGTGCCGGAGAGGGGGGTCCTGGTTCTAGCTGAGGGACCCCTTAAGCCCCAAACTGCCCTTGTTAGGGCCACAAGGGCACTTCTTAGTGCCACAAGGGCCCTGATAGGGCCAGGGAGGGGGCCCCGGTTCAAGCTGCGGGACCCCTTAACTCTTTCAGTGCCAGCCCAATTCCCCACTTTGCGTGTGTTAACTGCCAGAAGAATTTTCAGGATTTTAGACACATTTGGTTCAGTCAAAGTTTACAGTAGGAAACCCCCCAGTAAATCAGGAATATTATACATTGTTTTTTTCAGCAAAAAGTGTACTTTAACATGGTAACAAAATTTTGTAACTTTTCCAGAAATTTTACCAGAATTATGGGTAAAATATGTCAAAAAAATTTGCAAATTTTCATGGACTTTTCCCATTTTTACTTATAGTTATCTTAAGGTTACACACAAAAATCTTACTGTTTCTAAAAGCTCTGATACTCCCGAGTACAACGATACCAGATATATGTAGGTACCCCACTTTTCTTGTACAGGAGACCCCCCCCAAACTAAAACTGCACCTTCAAGTATATTACACCAAATTAAAATGTATTACCACTTCTGACGGTTAACACAGAATATCTTCCAAATTAACTAAAATATCCCTACAAGTGAGATATTTTTAGAAACTACTTACCCGCAGGATATTATGAGTGTGGTAAGTTTCGATCAAAATGCAGATACCTGGGCACAGCTCTTCATCCAATTGTAAGTTAATTTCACACATTTTTCTTTTTTTCCTCAACTGTAAAATCAGAGACAAAATCAAATGCGAATTTCAGCTAAAATCTGCGGAGGAAAGTTCAAACGCATCTCAAATATGAAAGTCTAACCCCTCCCGAATAAAACGGTATGCCACATTCATGTGTATACCCAGAGACATGGGTAACAACTAACCCAGAGCGGGACCAATGCCAAATGTCAGTAACAGCAAAAATAAATTATCCAGCTTTGTATTTGAACAGTCTGCAGTTTTTTCCAAAAAACAACCCCCAACTCAGAAATACCCCACACAAACTATATATATAAACGGTATGCCATATGTGTGGTTATACACGTGGACGTGGAAGCAAAAAGCCACGAAGTGAGACATTGCACGATGGCTCAGAAAAAGTGAAAATATTTAGCCAACTCCTAATTTGAACAGTCTGCAGTTTTTTCCACAAAACAATGCCGTAACTCAGAAATACCCCCCACAAACTATATATTGCTGAAATCTACACACCTTCAGCTATGTAGTGCTGTAGTGTGTTCATTCATACCATCAATGGTGTGGGCGCAGTTTGTTGTAGAAGGTCGCATTTTTCTGAAAAAATGAACAAAAAACAACTTCAAAAGGTAGAAATCATGCCAAAACCTTAGGGAATCTAAGAAAAAGTTACCAAATATCAATCTCCCAAATGTCCTGAATCAAACGGTATGCCATATGCATGGTTACACATGCTGACGTGGAAGCGAAAAGCCATGAAGTGAGACAATGCACGATGGCTCAAAAACAGCAGAAATATTCAACCAACTCTGAATTTGAACAGTCTGCAGTTTTTCCCCACAAAACAAACCCCACAAACTATATATTCCTCGAATCTACACACTTTCAACTACGGAATGCTGTTGTTTGTTTATTCATACCATCAGTGGTGTGGGCGCAGTTCTTCGCAAAAATTCATACTTTTCGCAGATTTTATTAAAAAAAATAACCAAAAATCCACTTTCGAAGGTAGAAATCATGCCAAAATCCCATGAAATGTAACAAAAAGTAACCAAAGATCAATCTCCCAAACGTCCCGAATCAAACGGTATGCCATATGCATGGTTACACATGCGTATGTGGAATTTACTAGCCACAAAGTGAGCCAAATCACAGTGGCCCAATTACAGCAACTTTTCAGAATTGTCACACTAAACGCCCCTCTAAATTAGAAATACCCCCCAAAACTATATATTCTTGGAATCAAACCCACTTGACAAGCAAAAAACCCCACAAAATATCAATCTCCCACATGTGCTGAATCAAATGGTATGCCATATGCGTGGGTGCATACAGAGAGGTGGCAACCAACTAGCTCAAATTGGACACATGCCCAAGTGCAATTACAACAAAAAATGAAAGGGCTCTGTAATTTGAACAGCCTACGCTTTTTTAAAGGAAACAGCCCCAGAACTTGGAAATACCCCCCACAAACTATATATTTTTGGAATCTACACAACTTCACTTACATAACTTTGTCATGCTTTCATACATACATGAAGAATTCCAGACATAGTACTCGGTGCTTTTAAGAGATTTTGTGAAAAAATAAAATAAGAGGACTCAAAGGTTGAAATCCTTCCTAAACCCACTTGGCAAATAAAAAACCCCACTAAATGGCAATCTCCCACATGTCCTGAATTAATCGGTATGCCATATGGGTGGGTGCAAACAGAGACAGGACCACCAACTAGCTCAAATGGGACCCATGCAATTACAATAAAAAAAATCAAAAAACGCCCAACCCACCACCATCCCCACACACGCTCCCCCTTTTAGTGGTATTTTAGTGAAAACCAGTTAGTACAGAGTCACACAAGTTTTTACACACTTTACTGATCCTAAAAATTCAATGTGGTTTTTTTTTGGTACGCAAAATTTCCTACTAAAATAGGCTTAGTTTCCCTTGAAATCGAACAAATAATGATCTGCGTTTACTTTACCGATATCACAGTTTTTTTGCTAATTTATAGTTTTTAGGGTAAAAAAAAAAAAAGGTTGTGTGTATCACTTTAAGAATTTTTTTTGTGCGCATTTTCCTTTTTTTTTTTGATCATTCCCAAAGATGATCATCAAATCATCTTAGCGAATGATAACGAACTTGGAATACGGGCCCATTTTCCAATTCGAAATCCGATCGGAAAAATCACTTCCTGGAAATCATTTTCCAGGAGGTGATTTTTCATTCATTCGTAAAGATCAATAATTTGGTGATCAGAAGTGATCACCAAATTTTGATCTCTGTCCCCATTTGAGTTCCATTCACAAAAAAGTATAGTAAAGCTGTCACACTGAAACCGTGTGCACTACATCCGGTTTTTATGCTGTTCCCCGCATACGGACGTGTTCCCCAGTCCTTCTCCCAGGTCCCAGAGGCCTGTAAGATAAGTTTACCCTGTTCATTCGAACTTTCCGAACTATATATCCCCCATTGTCTTTAATGGGTCAGTTTTCAGACTTTCGAACTTTCAAACTTTTTTAGAAGTTCGAAAGTTCGAAAACGGACCAAACTTTCGAAAGTTCGGCCATCTCTAACCTTGACCAGGATGAATGAGAACCTTCACAAGCAATTCTAATAATTAAAAAAAAAATGTTAACAAAGGAAAGCATCAGATTAAACTGCAAGTAAAATGATAACAGGGTTTTGGGGGTGATTTGTAGTAAGGGTGGACTTACCCTTTCATTTTTTACATATGGTGAATTGTTTGTAGTTTGTAGTGGAATTTTAAATTTTTTACTCTAAATAAACTACTGCTGATAATATATACAATCTAAATGATCATAATAAAAAACTAAATCTAGGATTAGCGCTTTCTGATGGATGTAACAGCCATCAGTTATCAGTCATCAGGGAACAGCCATCAGGTATCAGTTATCAGTCATCAGGGGACAGCCATCAGGTATCAGTTATTAGTCACCAGGTATCAGTCATTAGGTATTAGTCATCAGGTATCTGGTATCAGTTATCTGGTATCAGTTATCATAGTCAGAATCATAATAATTTTACTGCAAAATATTAAATCCAATATAAAAAAAAATTATATAATGAAAAAAATGCTCAACAGGGTAGCTGAATTTATTTTGCACAACTATTATATTTTTTATTAAAATAACATTAGGGGTGACACAACTACTATTTGAGCTGTATTATCAGAAAATGCCCAAAACATTACTTACCTTCCGTCTTTCCTCCGCCGCACTGAAATCCCGGCAGCCGTGTCCGTGATTGGCTGCCGCTCAGCCAATCACAGATGTGACTGCCTCTCCCGCCCCTCTGCTTGCATTTTCTCGCAAGCAGAGGGCCTGGCAGCGCGGCGGAGGAAAGAGGGAAGGTAAGTAATGTTTTGGGCATTTTCTGATAATACAAATATAGGGGTTGGGACTGGGGGGACAGGGGGAATGTTATGTAAAAATTTTTTTAGAAGGGTGGACATACCCTTTAAACAACATTGGAAAATACAGACATTGATCTGTTTATTTGGTGTATTTTACCCACAATGCTTTGGAAAAACAGTATAGGCAAATGCAGACAAAAATGCACACCCATACAATACCATTGCTGTATTTTGCTTCTGCATGGTATTGTAGAAACAAAGGTTTGTACATCCACAATCGTACTTTTACAATAACCGACAATATTAAAAAATTATATAAACCTGTGGTGTAATCGGTTCAGCATTACTGTCTGCTATTACATGTATTTTAATGTTAATAATAGAAAATACAAATGCAAATATGAAGAGAAATGCAAATTCATTTTGACTGTTACCAACATTTTATTTCAGACTATAATGTTTTAGTTTTTTAAATTTTACATAAGATATATATGTATATACATGACAGTACTAAAAATGAACTTGCATAATTATAGTCTCTATCCTTGCAATAGATGGTGCTGTTCTAGTTAAACGCTTTCAGTATTATTCAATAAAAGTTCTTATCATTAAAAATGGTGCTAATTTTAACCCCAACCAATCAGATGTTAGCATTTAAATGTTAAATAATATCTGATTAGTTGGGGCAAAATTAGCCCCATTTTTAACGATCTCCCTGAAAGTCTCTTTGTAATTATAGTGACAGTAAAAAACCTCGTCATTCATCATTCATCAGAATCAAAATCATTCTAGAAATGAAGCTTAAAATTGAAACGTGATACGTGAGGATAATAAAATGACTATGATACATGCAAGGGGTGTTCCTAGGGTTTTTGACACCTGAAACAACTTTTATATGCTGCCTATCGGCAGACGAGGCAGCACATGAATCGTGCGTGGCTTCTGAGTTATTAAACCTAAATCTGATAAATGAAGATTGACTCTGATACATGAGTTATGTAACATGATTTTGATATAGAAGTTATGAAACATGACTGTGATACATGAGTTATGAAACCTGAATCTGATACATAAAGAATGAAAATGATTCTGATACATGATGATGTCCTAAAATAGACACCGTACCCACAGGTTCATTTCATAAATCACCCAGCAGCCACAGCCAAGGGAGTGGTTAGATGCATTTTGTTGTATCTTTGTGAATGTATTTTATTTTGTTTATTTGAACAATGGCGCCTGATGACTTTAGATCCCTTTTTACCATTCATGTTTTGAAACATCGTTCCTGCACTTTTTAGTAAAGGGCAATGAAATATTGGTGGAGCATGCAACCAATTTGCTTAGAGCAGAAAACTTTACTTTATGCTCTGTCTTCCTGTTTTGTTAGAATTAAGCCACTAACATAATTACAATAACTACAATTTGTTGTGTTTTACAACCATCCTATCAACTACTTAATTAGAAATATTGACTATGCAGAAAAATGGATTTTCTTTTGTAAAAAAAACACTAAGAACATAAGAAGTTTTTTTTATTGTTCACAAGATTAGTTTGAATCAAGTTCACGTTCATATTTATACATTCTGTCAAGGTGACTAAAAACAATTTACCGCTCTCCTATATGAAAGTTGAAAAAAACAGAGAATTATTCAGTCTTTGTATCATGTGATAACTGATAATTTTTTTGGATTAGTCACATTGTACATATGCCACATGGTCATTTCTGAAGCTGTCATGGTAAAGACTTCCAGCATAGTTACCAAAATACAGTTATGCCTGTAAATACAAAGCACAAATACAGACTGGTTATTAAGAGAAACCTACATCTATGTCCTTGGT
Source organism: Hymenochirus boettgeri (assembly GCA_019447015.1). Lineage (NCBI taxonomy): Eukaryota > Metazoa > Chordata > Amphibia > Anura > Pipidae > Hymenochirus > Hymenochirus boettgeri. Next base: position 200,357,311 of record CM033473.1, on the reverse strand, counting down.
CATGGGTTATTAAGTTTTGTTTTGTCTTATATGTCTCATCATGTCTAATTTTAATCCAGAACAGCTGATGCTTTTGCCTTATTTGTGTTTTCCTCAAGATGGAATCCACCATTTGCCAAGGCGTAGGGTGATCCAAGTGTGTTATCTTGTTTAGTATTTTTACCACAAGTCTTTCGGTATATCTGGTAACCTGGCAAAAAAAGTTTAGGATATTAGTTTATCGCTATTTGTTGCTGGCTTAATATCAAGAAAATGTTTTGTTTGCTTTTTCTTTGTTTGTAATTATTGTAAATTATTGTAATTATAAGTATTGCAAATAAAAAATACTAGTGTAATGGGGTTTATAATGTAACACACACAAACACACACACACACACACACACACACACCCTTATCTATTTGACACACACCCTTATCTATTTGACATGCAAGACAGATGCAGGCAATTCTGCCACAATGAGCAGATCAAACTAAATAGCACCAATGGACAACCCGAAACCTTATACAGGATCCAACATAACATGCTAGGCTCATACTTATTAGTATTTACCACAGTTGATTCCAGATCTACAATTCCCTATGGGGTTAGGACAGCACAGGATAGTGATTAGCTATAAAGATTAGGGAGGGATGATTTTAAAGGAGCTAAAAGCTCCACACAGAGTATAAAATTATGTAGAGCCTTCTTATAACAGAAGGTACCTCAAAGCCTCATGTTATTATAATAGCATTGCCCTAATAATCTAACATATAAACACACATTTCTCACTTCCAAAGAAATGGATGGGGACATGCAAAGTATCTTATTTATTGCCTGTAGCTAAGGGCATGTATCTAGATGTAATTCATCCTAATGGTATAGAGCAGGGGTGTTGAACATGTTCACATGTTTGAAAACTACAAATCCTAAATTTTTACAAACAGCACATAATTGGGTGTAATACAGGAACTTCCTTACACTTCCTGTCTTGTCATGTACAATGCCTAAGAGAATTTTTTGATTTGCTAACAGTGTAAGATCAGAACCTCATTAGACGTTAGTAGAATTCCACTTCCTTTTAGTGTTCCTATTCCTTTTAGAGACCCATGTAGAAATCCAAGAGGTGTGGCTAAACCTACCATTTTGAGTTTTCCATTCAAATTTAGGGGTGTCAAGTAAAGTAAGTATACTTTATTAATTGTATATAATTTGTTTTGTAATTCAGTAGTAGGTAGTATTACTATACTATACTATATAGTGTTATTTGTTATGGTGATTTTAATTAAATAGTGATAATTACACACATACAGATAGACCTTTCCTATGTGTAATTGTATTATATACCCCCACCTAGTTAGTTGCTCCGAAAAACTCAATGCAATAAATATAAATTTATTTATATAATATAAGGGTATATATATATACAATAAAGAATATGTTATAAAGAAAAAGTTATTTAGGTGTGCTTAGGACATTCTTTATTATATTTACAGCAGATTGAGGCATCTGAATCCTTGGAAGCACTCACAAAGATTGCTACAGAAAAGTACATAGAGTCCAAAGAAATCCAGTGCACTCAGGGAACTTGGAGCACTCATAGGTCTTGTGTAAAAAAAGTCAATTTATTATATCATGTGCCCGAATAGTAACATTTCAGTCTGGTGCTAAGACCTTTATTAAGGATGGCTTATAAAGGTCTTAGCACCATACCAAAACATTGCTATTCATCCACATGATATAATAATTTGACTTTTTGTTTCACAAGACCTGTGCCTGTGAATGCTCCAAGTTTTATTGTATTGTTTTATATATATATATATATATATATATATATAACAGTTACATGTGACAAAGCCTTACTTTTGAAAAACAGCCAGAAAGTAAAAGCAGTGCAATAAAAGGATTGAAACATCTCCTAAATTTCTGGTCAGAAAGTGCACACGGTATGTGAAGTTTATTTGTATATTTTATGTGATCGTAACTGTATTTGTGTAACTTTTTTAAAGTTAAAGAAAAGACAAGATGGCAACCTGAGTGGAAGTGGGATCCGGAGCTCCCTGGTCTAAAATCCGCACAGAACATCCTCAAAGGGGCTAACCTTTCCATTCTGCCACTAAAACAAGAGACCAGCAGCCAGAGCAATGACCAAATACGGCAAACCCTGGAAAAACTCCCCATACCAGGAGAAGCTGGAGAAATTCGCACACACAAGCAAGGAGCACGCAGCATCCTCCTCCGCCAAAATGGCGCATGCAGCACTGGCAGATCCAGATTACTTGGAGCCCGAGCCACCAGCAGCTAATAATGCAGGACCCGGACCTGGTGAACCCACCTTATCCCAGCTTCTGGCAGCCATCCAGGATCCAAGGCCTCGCTCACAGTTCTTATGTAAGAGGTTAGAGTAGATGTTGGCCTGGTAAGGCACGATCTACAAACACTGAGACACAGAGTGGGAGAGATAAATGGCAGGGTCTCATCAGCAGAGGACACAATCAGACCAATAACTGAGGAGATAGCATCTCTTAAAAGACAACTCAAGGCCCAGCAATCTTGGTCAGAGGACCTGGAAAACCATCCGGTTGGTGGGCATTCAAGAAGGCCGAGAATGTAGGGAACCTGAAAACTTCCTGGGGTGGGGAATGTATTTGTCCATGTACCTTTTATGTCTGAAAATAGTCCAATTTCACTGAAATGTTTAGATAACTCGAGGGATTGTCACTAAGATCCAGGAGAATTGGCAGGATACTTATTATTTACTAGTAAATATATGTAGCAATAATATTAAAAGAAGGTAGCCCACTATAACAAGACGACTGACCAGGGAGCCCCATCCCAAGTGTGATAATTTGTACTACCTACTGCTCAGATCCCCCCTGCCAATAAGGCATAAGAACCAAATATCGGTTCAAGTTAACCTAGAGGCATCTAGGAAGTTAGTTAGGACAAAAATGTTGTTCCTTAAGAAAAAATGGTTATTTAAAAGTTTAATTGTGTTACTAAACCACCAATATTTCTATGATCTTCTAGTTGGACACAGAATTCCTTTGCGCCTGGCTCCTTGGAGGACTGCTCTAGAAACAGCCGTCACCAACATAAAAAAAGAAATGGACCATGGGTGAGTCGACGACTGCAATTCAATTGTTAACATAGAATGTAAGAGGGCTGGGTCAATCATGCTCAATATATGCCCGAGATAGTTTGCCTGCAGAAAACTCACTTATGGAACATCACTACCTGACTAATTCAGAGTTCCTGGGTTGGGTGGGCCGCTAACAGCGTGAGCTCCGCATATTCTAGGGGAGTGTCAATCCTACTAAGAAAAACTCTTCATTACAAGATCTTGCTTTTTAAGACCGACCCATTTGGATGATTCATCTAAGTGGTGGCAGAAATAGATTCCTCCCCTGTGGTGCTTCTGGGTATATACAGCCCACCTGGAACGGGCCTAGCAGTATTTAGAGCTATAGCTCCCTTAATGACACATTACCCAGAGGCAAATGTATTCTGTATGGGGGACTTTAATAGCGTTATGAATACACATTTGGACCGATTTGGTTACCCCAATAATCAACCGGAAACCACCACCCCCCCCAAACCCCACTAGTGACACTCATGCATTCATGGAACTGGGTGGATGCATGGCGGGAGAGATTCCCAAGAGATCTGGAATATACATGCCACTCTCACACACACAACTCTCTCTCCAGAATAGACTATATATTCCTTTCAAAAAAGACAGTCCCCTTGGTAACCCCGGTGTCACACCTCGCCCTCGGAATATCGGATCACTCGCCAACTGCAATGCACCTCAAACTAAATAATACTAACACACCCACAAGGCTGTGAAAATTTCATCCATTTTGGCTGACTCAGTTCCCAGAGCCAGATCCACTACCATTATATATGGAAGAATATATATACAGTACTACAACACAACCAACACATAACCCCAATATGGGAACAATATAGAAAAACTTAAAGCATACCGGAGAGTTAGACTGCACTCTACCATATCCTTTATTAAAAGGAAAACTAAGGAAAATGAAACAGAGATGACTAAACTTATGTAAACTGAAAAAAAATATATACAGGAAGGAAGGCACAACAGATGCTCAAACAGCATGGCTACAAATTGTACAATAACATGATGTGTATCTAAAGCTAACCAAAAATGATTCTTCATGTGCCAAAACCTCTTGGAGGTCATTTAGCCAAGTTACTCACTTTCCTGATCAAGGACCACTCCCAATCAAATACAATCTTCTCCATAAACATTCCGCAAGGAGAAAGACTGCATACTACACCCCAAATACTATCCACATTTACAGATTTTTATAAAGACCTGTACAAGTCACGCCTGCAACACTCAGAAGGGTATATCGACAACTATTTAAACAACATATCATTCCCTACCTTAACCCTGGCTCAAACACAGGCTCTAGACAGCCCATTGACATTAGAGGAGATACAGGAAGCAATGCGGGATATGCCACCAGGTAAGGCCCCGGGCCCAGATGGTGTCCCCATAGATATCTACAAGAAATATCAAGAACAGCTAATATTGGCGCTGCTAAATATGTACAACCACTCGTTTGAGGAAGAGAATTTCCCCCCTTACTATATACGGCAACTATAGTTAATATAGTGGTGCTCCCTAAGCCAGACAAAGACCCAGCAGAATGCGAGTCATACAGATCTATATCTCTATTGGCAACGCGCCTCAAAAAAGTAATATTGGACATAATCCACGCAGACCAAACCGGCTTTATGCCTGGTAAAACCACCTCCATTAACCTACACTTTACCCTTACCCAAACACAAATAGACCACGACAATGGAGGACACCGAGTTATATTGTCACTTTATGCCACTAAGGCATTCGATTCAGTGGAATGGCCCTATCTGATGAGAGTATTGACAAGTTTCGGTTTTAGCCCTGGGTTCATCAAGTGGGTTCAACTCTTATACATGGCACCAATGGCACGGATACTGGTAAATGGTAGCCTCTCCACTCCATTTCAACTGTATAGGGTCACACAACAAGGATGTCCCCTCTCACCTTTTTGCGTTGGCTATAGAACCAATAACTATCGCTATACCTTAATCCTTAGGTATTACAGGATTTAGGCTGGATAGGTACGAGGAACGATTGGGACTCTATGCAGATGACGTAATACTTTATCTAGATAATTCCAAGCAATCACTCGCTAACACATTCGGCCTGATCATCGAATTTGGAACATACTCGGGACTCACCATTAACTGGCAGAAATCAGCCCTATATCCACTTGATGACATACCAACTCACAACTTATCATCCCCAGTCCCAATACCCTTAACAACACAGTTCAAATACCTGGGTATAATAATAACAAAAAATCCACATCACTTCTACTCACTAAATTTAAACCCACTGCTTGAATATACCCGTACAAAAACGCAAGCATGGAGACAGGTATCACTAAATTTGTGGGGAAGGATTCTCTGATATATATACCCATGTCTTCTTTAAACGGCTCAACAGTCTAATAACATTATTCATCTGGAATAACAAGAGAGCAAAAGTAAGGCTAACTAAACTACATGTGCCCAAAGAACTGGGTGGTTTAGCACTCCCTAAAATTCAGTTATACTACTAGGCCTCCCAACTTAAATACCTACAATGCTGGTTTAACCCATCTATAGAACCAACTGCCTCTGATATGATGCTAGCTTCATACCTCACAGGACACTACATGGCATATCTAGAATCCCCCAGGCTACATAATGTGGGACCCGGTACTACTCAAACAGGCCCATAAGACCTGGTTCCAAGCCAATAAATTACTGGAATTAAGTGAACTACACATGCACACCCCGCTCTGGATGAACAAACAGCTACCCGAGTTGTGTGGTGGCCTAGGAGCACCACAGTCAGAAGCAGCAGGAGAAGTAGAACTGGGAAATCTTGTCAAACAGGGTGAAAACATTTTGTAAACCCTATGAAGATTTACAAAATAAATACAAGCTACTAGGTATAATGCACTACCGATTTTTACAAGTCAGACATGCCCTTAGACCATATATGGAGTAGATGGCTAACGGCCCAACCAAACACCCCATAATAGGATTTATCCAAACCCAAGGACTAAGAGGGATAATCTCTAAGATATATACATACCTAATACAAACTAAGTCCCAAGAGACTGTAGAAGCGATCAAACGTACATGGGCAATAATGCTAGGGAACCTGGATGGGGAACAGTGGATGGAATTAACCAGCTCTCACATGCACTCCTCACCATCCATAAACAATAAACTGATTCAGTTTAAAATTATACACCAAGCATATTATTCCCCCAGATAGATGAGACACTTCACCCTCCAAGGAGTAACGGCATGCAATAAATGTCATCTGGATAATGCCGTATTTAAACATCTTATGGACAAATGTCCTTCAAATATTAGGCCAACTCCCCTCACCCTGTACGCCAGGAACCTCTGACCTGTTTGTTTGGGGTGATGGAAGAAGATATCTAGTCTAGATATGAGCTACTATTCCTGGAGGCAACACTATTCTACGCAAGGAAAACGATAATACTAAGATGGGCCTCACACAAAGGACCCAAAACTAAAACCTGGATTAAACTAATAAACTCAGATTTACCATTACTACAAATATTATACAAGCACAGAGGATGCCCAGACAAATATCAAAAAATATGGGATCCATGGATTGACTCACCTCTTACAGTATCCCCAGATGGACCTATGAACTGACTCACCTACTACAACACCTTTAAACTGTCTTAATAATATAAGAGAATAAGGCAGATATATTTACCGACGGGGGCGGTGGATGGATCGGGCACCGGGGACCAGAGCTGAGAAGGACACTAACACCGTATACAAAGTAAGAACAATTCATAAACAGGTTTATTAAGTTGTATGTTGATTATGGTGTATGTTGATTACAATGTCTCCCACCAATATAATAATATCCTAGGTAAAGCTATCTTTAAATGTAACCATTTGAAACGTACTGTGAACACCTCAAGATTTATACAGAATATATGCAAAGAAATTATGTAAGATTGTATCAAATGCTACATTGGTGTAATTAAATAAAACAAGTTAAAAAAAAAAGTTAAAGAAAAGAAGTTAAACACTTGCAAATATCTGTCGAATTGAGTCTTTTTTTATTTGCACCAGAAAGAAAAACAACTTATACTACAAAGCATCTACATTACTGTTTAAACTTTTTTTGCACAGTTTGCAAACCCACTATCAAATTTAATTGCACATTAAAATATAATAAAATCAGTACTTTTAATTCTGGAATTATGGTAACAGGTGACTTTGTGTGCTACCCATGATGTGAACTCTCTGGTGCATTGTTCACTAATAGGTCATATCAGAGGACTCGTGGACATCCTTTAAGGTTGGAAGAAAAGAAGTTTCATCTTCAAGTTAGGAGAGGTTTCTTTACAGTGAGAACGGTGAAACTGTGGAACTGTCTTCCAGCAGATGTGGTAACGGCAAGTTCATTGAATAACTTTAAAAAAGGCCTGGATAAGTTTCTAAAACTAAAAAATATTGAGAATTACTGGTATTAATGCATATAGATCTGGTTGATCCAGGGATACTTTCCGATTGCCATTTGGAGTCAGGAAGGAATTTTTTCCCCCCTTTTTAGCTGGGTTTTTTTGCCTTCCTCTGGATCAACTGTTAGGTAGGGTTAAAAAAAAAAGTGAATAGGTTGGACTTGATTGACGAATGTCTTTATTCAACCTTAATTACTATGTAGGTGGATGTTCCTGAAGTCCTTTAAGGCACCTGCTTGGAACTGCCTCTTGAGCCATCTGATTAGCTAGTGATCAAAATAGCTCAAGTAGCTTTATTTGTATTGCCTACCTGCTTTAATACTAAAGTCAAAGGTAATTACATATTTTATTATATTTTTCAGGTGTTCTAAAGACCTTATCTACAATTATTATTATTGTGGATTTATATAGGGCCAACATCTTCCATGGCGCTTTACAGTTGCATTAATACACATGAGGAAAACATACATGTTACATACGATGGTAGTGCAAGTAATACAAAGTGCAAATAATTCAAATTATTGAAAATTTATTGAAATTCAATATTATTAAGGGGGCAACTACTGCAGAGACCCAATCTTAAGCTCATATTTTGTAACATGTCAGCCAGAGAAAACTGAAAAATATGAAACCTTACCTGCTAAGAACACACTTGCTACCGCTGTTTGAAAAATACTGTAGATAAGTGGGAACGTAAACATTAACTCAAGCTGCTCAGGTGAAAATGATAGCTGTATAATGGTTGTACAAAGCTGGGTGTTTTGCATGCCAGTTTCAAGAGCCACTGTACGACATCTAATGAACAGAAGCAAAAAAAATAGTTTACTTTCTAATACAGCGTAATGCAAAGCTATATGTATTAACAGAGATACAGTAATATGTATGAACATGTATGGAAATGTTGGTGCTCCTTTGGCCATCATTGAATATTCTACATGGATTCATTTGAAAACTTACCATTTGTATCCTTTTTTGATTTGTGACATTTTACAAAAAATGTATGTATGATTGTGTTAATAATAAGAGGATGTTTTTTTCACATGCTTGTAGCTCTAATTTATCTTATACTATAAACAAAATAAATAAAGCAATGTATGATAATCATATATAACAAAAAAAGATGTGCTGATGTGTTTTAGTGACACAACACTACATTTTTGACAGAAATGGCTTTTGTGAGTCCTATTCAGGCCTGGATTTACCATTAGGCACAATAGGCACGCACATAGAGGCACCTGTCGTTGGAGGGGCGACTCAATCTCCCCCCACCAATCCATCCCCTTTAAAGTTTATTTTCTTCCCCCAAAAAAGAGAAAATGGGTGTGGTTTAGGGGACTCATCTGTGTTTAGGGGTGGGGCTAAGGGCTCCTTAGGTGTAAAACTGCCCCTTGTCCTATTATTTTGGTATACCTGTATCCATTGGTATAAATTAGAATCTTAGCACTTTTTTTTATCATGTAGCACTTTTTTGCACTATTGCACTTTCTTTGATAAACTTTTAAGTAGTATGTATGGTATCCATTTGTGTGTTATCTAGGGTATTAATTACCGTACTAATTTATAATTCATGTGTTAAATTGTGATTATTTTTAACCAGTAGCATTCTGAAGGATTTTTAATTCTAGTCAATAAATTTACTATATTTACTTGATCTGACCTTTTAATATTCTAATATTGTATAGCTTACCTTCAATATTATAAGAAGACCATATGTGCACGAACATCTACAGTATATTGTTACATTTATGATTATGGATTAAGTTGGTGGTACCAGGGAATGGCATGCTCAAGACTGGAGGGAGCTGTGAGCATACTACATCCTGCTATTTGGATATATATATATATATATATATATATATATATATATATATATATATAAAAAAAAAAAAAAGTGAATAGGTTGGACTTGATGGACGTCTGTCTTTATTCAACCTTAATTACTATGTAACTATGTATGTAACATGACATTTACATCACATGGTCTGCTGCTCCTTGTGATTGACAGCTCTATCTTCCTATCACAGCAACAACAGAACAAAACACCACAAGATGGCAGCACACAGGTTAATTAACTTGTTGAAAAAAGGGGGTACAGAAGCATTGTAAAGTAGCCTATGCTTTTCCCCAGGTCCTTTTACATTAGTGTACCAAGTCTCATGAATATTGTCCCAGCCATTTGGAAGTTTATCTAGAACATACAAACACACATACATTAAGTTTTTTATATATATAGATATAAACATTTATTACTTATTTGTTATACATACCTCAGTAATTCACATTTTCAATATTTTTTTAAATCGCCATTGTTTATTCGATAATTTCTTAAAATTGCTACTTTTAAAATATTTTGAAATTCGATAATTATTTAAAATCAGGAAGGTCTGTGATCCAGAAACCCTGAGATTTCCGTCGGAACTTCAGAACCTTCAGTTCAGGTCTGTCAGAGTCTATAACCCTATTAGGTGTCCTACATACAGGAAGTCAGTATTTTGAAGGCATTTCTATGCACAGACAAATCAGTTAAAAATTAGATTAAAGGTCATGTTCAACCCCAAAATGTGAGAACTTAAAGCCATCACTCCTGGTTTTGTATTTACTTCAGTGGAAGATCTTATAGTTCAGGACTGTTCCTGGAGTGGTCAGTGGGAAGGCACATTTTTTTGTTCTGTTTAGCTTTACATAGAAGTAGTTAGAAGTTTAGAAGTAGAAATGTGGAAGGATGTGGAGCCAGTGTCAGCTGTAGCAGGCTTTAATTAAAGAAATAGTTCACTAAGAAAGTAAACTATTACTGGAAATAACACATTTTTTGCTATTCAGTTTTATTAAAGGAAGGTAAATGAGCTGCATCTTACCTCCCGTTCCTTAAAAAACGTTCAGGAGCCGGGAACGAAGTTACTGAACTTACCCGGTCTCTCGGCCCTCTGACAGGTCCCGACGGACTTATGCTATGCGCAAGTGCAATGTCGGCAAAGAAGCATGATCACAGGAAGTTTTCAATCTTCATTCCCATCTCCTGTTACGTTTGTTGAAGAACAAGAGGTAAGGCATTTTACCTTCCGTTCTTTAATTAATGCGATATAGGATAGGTTCACTTTTTGAGTGTTGCAGGACAATGATCTCATTCATTATTATGGTATCTAGCCATATAGGAATAGTTCAACACTACCCTAATTAACATTGATAAGTGGGACTTTTTCAGCCGTGTGGGTTTCACAAAACTTACTGCAAGAAAGGTAAGTAAGGACTTTTTAAAGGATAACTATCGTGTGTATAAAGTTAAATTGAAAAGTACTTGGGACAGGCATATATGACTAGTAATTCTTACCTCCCCATATTGTTTCTGTGAGGAGCACCATGCCAAAGAAAACTGATTCTGACAGTTTTCCTCCTGGCTTCAGAACAAACTTTAATACAGGAATAGTCCAGGACTAACCTGGCAAATGAAAATTGTGAGTGCTGTAGCTCCTTAACGGAATTATATTGTGAGAGAGTAATAATCAATCCTACCTCCCTGCCCCAGGTACTTTCCATTTTTAAAAAGTTACATTTTAGAGTATAATTATCCTTTAAAGGGCAATTATAGTGAGAATTTTTTTTTATTTCTTCTAATGTATCCTATAAGTCATCCCATCCACCAGGGTACCTTTAGTTTCTTTAAATTCTACATAGTCCCCGAGATATAAGCCTTTGAATATGCTGTGATTTGTAGGAGCTGCTACACCTCATCTGTCACTCAAAGGCACACACCCACACAATCCAAAGCTCCCCTGCAGTACTGTCACACACTCTCACCCACACTATATGCACCATGTGCAACATATAGTCAAATGCTGTAGTGCTAAACACAATCAATAAACCATTAACCAAGCAATATGAGCATAAAACACTATAAAACAGCCCCTCCCCCCAAAAAAATCTTATATACATACAAAACCAGTGACTCAAATGGAACACTAATACAGTATATATAATACAGTAATACAGACTATATACCAAACAAGACACACAGTGCAATCTATGAAATATATAGACTAAAGCAACTGAAATGTAACAGGACAACAAGCAGTGTCACTGTGTTTGTGAAGGTCTCACTACAAGCTGCTGTTACACTGACTCTCTTCAGTGATTATGATCTCAGCTAAGCAGGGGGGGAGAGATGAACTTTAGGTAAAAAGTAAATAACAATTAGCAAAGTTAGAGAACAGGCAGAGTTCAGTAACTTACTTGTAAAGAATCTCAGCACCACTTGTCCTCCTCTCTCCCCCTGTGCCCCTCCCTTCAGCATATTGCTACTTTATTCCACACTTTGATTGCTTGCAGTCTAGCTCTGGAAGGGAGGGGTCAACAGGATGTCAGCACTTCATTTAAAGTCCTTTCAACTGACAATGCTCGGACTCTGTATACAGCCCGTCACTGCTTGAGGGGGAGTAGACAGAGAGGGGAGGGGGACTACACAGCTTGGTACAAACTTCTGCTAGTGTGAAGAAACGAAGCCACACAGAAAAATGAAAGTAAGGCAGCTTATACTAAGTGATCTATACATTGTATACAGACAAAGTTTTTTTTCACTATAGTTGCCCTTTAATCTAAGGCTATTGCTCTTCTAATACATTGCTAGAGTGATAGCAATGGAAAGCAATATTGTCACTTCTTACATTTATAAATACACCATTGGCGATTCTCTCTGGGGTCTTTTATGTTCTAGATTTGTATTTTATTTAAATTACAGATTTTTCTTAGAAATGAAACCCTAAGTTTTTGCATTGTGGCCTCTGTTAAATGCTGCTTTCTGTTCAGGTTTGTTGGAAGAATGACGCTTCGTCAACATGCAGAAGATATTGTGAGGTAAATCTGCACGTAATCTTTTAAGTTTTTGTGTAAATGTATTTAAATATTTATTGAAAAAAATTATATTTTTAGACCTCTAGGACCTGAAAACTTGCTACTTCGAGGAGCTCGATTAAAAAACACAAAGGAAATATTTGGTAAGGGGCTGAAAATTACTTTTTTAATGCAATTTCTTGTATGAAGACTTTAGGAGAGAACTACGTAGAGCATGACACAGCATTCTGGATATTTGACATTTTTAGTCCCTTTTGGGGCTTTTGCAATTCCTTTGTGATTGCCAAGGAAATTAAGAGGGCATGTCCACCCTATTAGATTATTAACTAGATATTTAAGTATAATGTATGCCTCCATTCTTACAGAGTAAGCTGGCTTCTCCCTCCTTGTAGTCTCCTCACTGCACATGCTCAAGCTTATAAAACGCTTATTAAGCAGAGGGACAAGGCAGATACATTTTCCAGAACAGAAGAGAACTTAAAGGAATAGTTCACTGCAAAAGATTACTATTCCTTTAATGCATTGATTGAAGACCGGAAGGTCAAAGGACTATACCTTATGTTCTGTTCTTCAATCAATGCCTGTGGAGCCAGGAACGAAACAAAACTGCTAGAACGATTAGTTTTCGCCCGTATCCCCAACTAGCTTAATGCTCATAACCTATTGTATCCTTTGCAATCTGGATTCTGTCCTGCGCATTTCACAGAGACGGCCATGTGTAAGGTTTTGAATGATCTGCAGGTTGCAATGGTCACTTTTCTATTCTTATCCTCTCCTCTGCTTTCAAAACAGTCGATCATTCTCTCCTAATGCAGATACTTCACTCCTCAGGCCTTCAGAATGAAGTGGCATTACTGTATCTGTATCTTATGTTAACAACACCTCTTTGGTTACTCTTAGTGTTGGGGTGCCACGGGTCTGTTCTTGGACCCTTATTATTTTCCCTCTGCGCTATTTCATTGGGAGATGTCATTAGCTCTTATGGCTTTTATATGCAGACGATACACAAATCTACTTGTCCTTTTCATCTCCTCCTGGATGTCTCAACGCTAACTCAAATTAAATCTTTCTAAAACTCAACTGATCATTTTCCCACCTAAACCTATTCCTGTCCCATTTTCCTCTATCTCTGTTTACTATACCCCCATTTTCCCTAATAAATGGGCATGTTGCAGACCGTTCAGTTAAGTGTAGATTTATAGCTGATGAAAGTTATAAAACTGGTTACACAGTCTCAACACTCTCCATTATGTGGCTTGCTGCCACTATTGCTCCCTTTGCTAAAGGGATTGGCCTTTTGTCAGCACTGTGTACCAAGCTTCAGCTCTCTTGCAATTGTCAGATATGATAGTTTTGGGGGGTTGTTTGTTTCTCAAGCTCTTTTTGTAGCTAAGCACCAATTGTAAGGATAAAATGTTAAGGGTATCAAAGGCTTTTGTGTATATGAACTTTCAGTGGTATAACTTCAAATGCTTTCTCAGACATTTTGCAAATGCTAAAACCGATACATTAGCTGTGTATTAATGGTTTAAAGTATATCAATTACTAGTTTTTACCTGTTATATGTTTTCATTTGTTATAGGAGTTGCAGTGTATACTGGAATGGAAGCGAAAATGGCACTAAATTACAAAAGTAAATCACAAAAACGTTCAGCAGTTGAAAAGTAAGTTGTTTTTCATACTCTTTAAATTTGGTTTCAAATAGTATATTTCGGCAATAAACAAATTCACAAAGCCCTGCTGAAATAATGTTTAACCATAAAAAACATTATAGGTAAAACAAGCACATACCGTATATACTAAAGTATAAGTCAGAGTATAAGCTGAGGTACCTATTTTTTTACCTGAAAAATGTGTCAACTGATTGACTCGAGTATAAGCCAATGGTAGAAATTATGACCACTACTGCCTTCTGATTCAGTATTGTTTTGTGGCTTAAGTTGCCCTTTAAATGGACAGCAGAATTCCCATAATTTTATCCCATACAGTAATAGCCAAATCCAGTACCAGTAACCCCCAATTCCCTGGCACTCCAGATGTTTGGAAACTACAACTTCCAGCATGCTTTGGTTGCTGTGAGTTGTAGTTTCTAAACATGTGAAGTGGCAAGGCTCAATAAACTTTTAATTAAGATTACCATTATTTACAATTCTCCTGTCCCCCTTATAGTAAAGGGCACTCTGGCCCCCATATAGTAAAGGGAACTCTGACCCCAATAGTTAAAAATGTCACCTAAGAGTTGTAGTTTCAAGCTGTCACTTGCACTGAACTAGCAGCCATTTTTTTCCCCAAACTGAGAAGACCCATCAGATTTACAGCATCCAGATGAGCAGTGACAGTGCTGAGTGAGTCCAGCAGCCAGACTACAGGAAGCAGGGAGGAGTGTAAAGGCAGATCAGCTCCTGAAACTTTCTATGCACAGCGCCACCTAAATTAGGACTTGACCCGAGTATAAGCTAATTTTAAAGCATGAAAATCTCTGCTTATACTCGAGTATATATGTTACCCAGATAACTTTGGTGGAGTTGAAAAATATGATATTTGATGTGGGGAGATTAGATTAACTCAAGTTTATATTTTCACCCCAAAATTCTTAAAGAAAACTCCACTAATATCACTACTTGGTCTAAATTGAGAGTTTACAAATTAAACCTGCTGTACTGCAAAAAAACATCTTGAATCTGAAATCTGATTCTTGATTTGGACATCTTTTTATTTATTTTCTGCAAGTTTGAAACAACTGTTCTATTGGCTACAACCATCCATACTTAAAATTAAAGATAAAAAATGGATTTTGTTTGGGGCCTAATAATTCTATTATTTGTGTTCTAGGTCTATGAATTCATTTTTGCTTGTATACTTGATAATACTCTTGTTTGAAGCTATTCTGAGTACAATATTAAAGTATGCATGGCAAGCTGAAGAAAAGTGGGATGAACCATGGTACAACCAAAAAACAGAACATGACAGAAATAGCAGTAAGGTTTGTATTTGGTCTTATAAAACCTACCTAATTTGAAATATGAGGGGCATTTATATTAACAGTAGGATGAGGGCCATTTATGAGTATGAGGGGCATTTATATTAACAGAAGTATTTACAAACAATAATATTTTCTCCTCATATAACAGGGATAATGATAAAAATGTTAGAATGCTTTTAATCTTGCTGTAGTTTAAAAAAAAAAAAAAAAATGGTCTATCAGTCTCAATATCTGTAATAGTGTAATAGTTCTCTGGACACTGACTGTTAACCGAAACATTATTGGTAGATCTCGTCAGGAGTGTGTATTTTCCTATATATAGTAGATTACGAAGTTTGCCATGTATCTGTAACAAATCTGCAAAGTGCACCCTAAGCTTAAGGTTGGTACACACAAATTCAGTTGTTGGTATACATGTGTCCAGGGCTGTTCCAGATACCAAGGGGAAAAAAATTTAAATATTTGTAAATATCTGCTATATATTGCTTAAAGAACCCTCCTTGATTATGTAGGCTGTATCCTAACAACAGGACATTTCAAGTTTGTTTGACTGGAAGAAGAAGAGGAGGAGACAGACATTCCCACCAGCCAATGGCAATTGCTGTGTTAACCACGGCCCTGGGCAGGCTTTTAGCACTCATTTTGCTATGTGATATCTAAGGGAGGGGGACAGCACGGTTGTAAATGTGAGTAAGCACTTTCAGCTGGTGGAAGTGTGGGCATGTAAATGGGGGTGATTTTTTTTTTTTTTTTTTATATTGTCCCTTAAGATTCCTTCTCTATTCAGGCAGTGAGGTCAGAAAAAGGAAAAAAATCTCTGATCATTTCCCCCCCCTCCCTTTTTTTTTTCTTTTACATTTTTATAGTTCTCTTTTAAAATGTAAGAATGTAATGGCAGGATCATAAATTTAAATGGGAATTAAGTCTCCAGACACCAATGCCCCAATAGAGCACATCCACAAAGATAGCTCTCCATTTGCTGTGGATGCTGGATGATTTAGGAAAATAATCTGTGGGAACTAGCCGTCGGCTCCCATAATTCACCTTATCTGGGAACAGCTAGCTAAGTGTACGCAGTACACTTCACAGGAAGCTTCAACTTTTCTTCCTGGAAGATGACAGCCAATCCATGTTACAGCTCAGAAATCATGCTTCCTTCTGTCACGGAACACAGATTTCAGTGCAGTTTTTGTGTCAACACATTACAAATGCTTCTGTCCCTAACAATGATAAATATCTTTGCTTTTCATAGAAAAAAGAAAAGTAATATTTGTAGTTTCTTTGCTAGCATGGATGTATGAAACAGAATATAAACATTTCGGTAAAAAAAAAAAAAAATAAGTATTGGGAGTCGAACATGCAACTTTCTATACTGTTTCTTGCTAAAAATAAAGCTTTCTTACCTCTATGCCACAAGGGCTAACGGGGGGATTTTGGTAAATGTAGAACCTCTTTCTTTGGTGGAACCATAACAGAAACAAAAGGTAAGCCTGGGTAATTGAACCTTCGTCCCAATGGTCTGTTTGTTTCCAAACCCAGCAATTTAGCAGCACACCACCACTGCACATGCAATAGGTACAGTATAAGTACATTTGAGTAAATGTCAGTAAAGTCAGTTCACTATTTTGTATTGCTCCAGGAAGGCTGCCGACAATTTACGCTGGCTATATAGAAAGCTTGCACATATGTAGAAAGCCCAACATGGGCTATGAGTTGTACTGGCAACAAGATGGAAGCCTTCTTTGTTACAGAATCTATTACTTGCATATACTAAATGCATCTTACTAGAGAAGAAATTGTCAATGTATAGGTGTTCTGGGGAGTAAATCTGTCACATTAGGATTACAAAAAACTAAGTTTAGTTCTCCTTTAACACTGTATGCTCAATGCATTGTCACCGTCCAGATCAATTTTATTAAACCCAAAGAATTTTCTTAAAAATGGTAATTGAGATTTTATATCGAGAAATGTAAAGCTAATGCATTTGGGCAACCCTCCCCAATAAATGCAACTTATATCCTAAATGAATTGTGTAAGGAGCTGTTTCAGTTGAATCAGTGCCTGGCTGTGTCTGCTAAACCAAATAAAACCCTTTCCTGTTTAAGATGAAGCATTTATTTGAGGGAGAAAGCCATGCTTTATAGATCTATTGTAAGATCCCACCCACCTTGAGTGTGCTATGCAGTTTTGGGCACCAGTCCACAGAAAGGCAATTTTACATCAAATTCAATTGTCCCTCCATGAAAAACCCAGCCCCCCCAACCCAACAAACAAAGTAAAGTTTTCTTCATCCAAATGGTGCATGTGCCCCCAGTACACAAAACTAAAGGACATGACCAATCCCTCAGGCCCACACTCAGCAGCTGCAACTCTGGATATTCTGCCTGTACATTTTTTTTTATGTTGTTCTTTAAGATTCCTTCTCTACTCAGGCAGTGAGGTCAGAAAAAGGAAAACCTCTCTGATCAGAATTTAACAAATGTTTGCATTCAGTTGCAATTTTTAGATCAATCGGTTACTCATTTTAATTCCCCCCTTATAGGGAATTTTATAGATTTTTTTTAGCACAAAGTGTACTTTAACAAGATAACAGAGTTTGTAACTTCCCTGGATTTTTAGGTAAAATTTTTTTTTTTAAAATTTGGCTAAATTTTGGTAAATGTCATTTTTTTTTGCACTTTTATTTGTAGAAAAGTTTACGGGCACATTATTTTCTAAAAGCTCTGGATCTTCTGAGTACTTCTGAGTACAACCATACCAGGCATATGTAGGTATTGGTTTTTTCTCATATTTTCCTTTTTCTCTAAAAATACATTAATCGGAGAGAAAATTTTGGGTTAACTTTACACAAAAAATGTAGCAAAAAGTTTGAAACCAATATAAACTTAAAAAAAAAACTCCTGAATAAAATGGAATGCCATATGCATTGGTGTACACAGAGAGGGGGCCACCAACTCCAAATGTGACATGTGCATAAGTGCAAATACCAGAAAAAAATCAAAGATTTAAAAATCAAATTTAAACAGCTTACACTTTTAAGATTAAACAACCCCCCCATACTTGCAAGTACCCCCCACAAAATATATATATATATATATATATATCGTTTTGTATTTTTTTTTTTTTTTTTTATATGTAACAGTGCCATTCTTTTATACATACATGCAGATTTCCAAATGCAGTTCTTCATGCTTTTAGGAGATTTTGTGAGAAAATTAAAGAAAAAGATGATTCAAAGTTAGGAATCTTACCTAAACCCACTTGACAATGTAAAAAAACCCCAAAACCCACTAAATATCATTCTCCCACATTTCACGAATAAAATGGTATGCCCCATACATGAGTACAGATAGATCAGTGGCCAGAAAAAAGCCCCAAATGTAACTAGAGTATAACTAAGAGGCTTAGTGCTGCAATTCTTGCATTCATTCATGCATATTTCCAGATACTTTTTTTTGTAGAAATGTTTAATCAGCAGATTTTATGCAAAAAAGCAGCAAAAAAGGTTCAGGCTAAAAATGTTAATCAAACATTCAGAACAATTAAATTTTGCCTCTAAATATCGATCTTCTACATGTCCTAAATAAAACTGTACCCTAGTTGCATCAGTGTACACAGACCCGATCAGCAAATAACCTCCATGGGAGACAATACATAATGTTGGGGCTGGGTTCTAAGTGCATACTTGCATTATAGATAAAACACCCCCTTTACCTTGAAAACAGCCCCAATAACTGTGGCATAAAGAATTTCATGCTTTTTGAAGGTTTTTTGAAAAAATGAGGTTGTTATATCTGTTGTATACAGTTAGATCAACTGGACTTGCTCAATTCAATCCTGAATTGAGAAAAGCCAGTCGGATGATTAGTGAAACATCTTCAAAAATTAAAATTCAAGTCCAGTTGAATATACTGAATATAACAGATATGACCATTTTTTCCACTAATAATGGTTTTATTGTAAAAACAAGTGTCACGTTTATATTTTTTTTTTACGTGCTTCACTTAAATTTTTTTTGTTTGTAGCAAAAAGAGATCCATTCATACCGTAAGTGCTATAGCAAGCTGTCTGCACATGACAACTTGCTACAGCAGGTATTGAACTGTGATCTGACTGTAAGTTCAGTACTTCCTCTGGACCACCAGGATAGTGCAGGGGTTAGACTTAGGGAAGAACCAGGAGGAGGAGAAACACCTCTGGCTTTTCAGTGTGCCTCTGCAGAGAAAGACTGATACCTGCTCCATATATGATCTGGCACTTTGGGGGTAAAAATCATGTGATTTTTTTTAATTTTGTATGTTCAGCCAACATAACATTTTCAGGCAGAGCATTTAAAAAAAAAAACATTTATAAATTTATATATACCCATTTTTAAGATTTTTTTTTTTTAAGAAAAATTTTCCTCTGCTAATTTGCTGTAGTTCCCTCATATTTGTGAAGTATTATTGTATCCCTTGCAAACACCTTGTTTTCGGGGGAACCAAACTCAACTTTGAAAATCTGTCTTCATTAAAAAAAAAAAAAAAAATCCATTCCTCCTTTCAGTTTAACTTTCCCATAACTTTGTCCTTCTTTAATTTGTTGATATCCCTTCTGTTGACTGGTCCCACAACTGCCCTGCATACTGAAGATGAGGCCTTAAAAGATATACAGAGGCGGAATTATGCTTTCCACCCTTGACTCTATGCTCCTTTTCATACAGGAAAATATTGTTTTAGCAGATTCTGACACATAGTAAGCTATGTATGTTGTCCACAATTGTTCCCAAGTCCTCCTCTATTGAGTCAACTCATAACACTATTCCATTTAGGGGATAACTAGCATTCATGTTGTTTTTGCTGTTAAATTAGCCTCTTGCCCCATTATGAATCTGAAAGAGAGACTGGGGCAGCAAAGAAAAGTTTAGTTAAAGCACATGTCCACCCCTATTACAATAATGTATATGATAGAACTCCCCCCAAAACCCAGGATCTGTTTTACTTACAGTTACAAAAGCTGCTCCTAGACTGAGAAAAGTCTTACTACCCCATGATCCAGTGCCGCGGCTTACTGAACGAGCCTCTGCTACTGCTGCTCATTCACATAAAGGGCATGTGCAACAGCAGCAGAGGCGGGGACTTAATGGTACTGGATAGGTTGAGGACCTATTGGTTTAGGGTACAATTGATGGAAAGAATAAGAGCAGCAGGGAAGGTGAGTATAATTTTCTTTAAACCTCATTTTACTATTTTGTAGTCCAATCTCCGAGTCTATTTAGATAGGTTAGTAAGGTAGAGACATCTTGCAATGAGCCTATAATCCTGCACATTTAATTTCGAAAGAATACTCGAAATATGTCTCTTCTGTTTTTTCCTAATGGAGCATGTTAATACACAACATCAACTAATAACAGAGCACTGTTTTGTCTTCATACACGTTCTCACAGTGTGCAATCCAACATTCAGTTTAACATCCCTGTCTTCCAAATAAACAGACCGTCTTGTAATCTAACATGTTTATTGATATCAGGTCTGTAGCAATTAGTAAACGGGAGCATTGACGTACGATCAGTGATCAACCAATGTGTATGTTGTTGGTAAAACAACAAAAATGCAAATAATTTGTATAAGTATACAACAAAACATGAATAATGTATACAGCAGCTTTAAGTATAAATCAGCATATTTAAACACATTACATTAGCTCTAAGCACATGTTGAAGATGGCTGCTGAACTATAAAACAGCATGGCTAGCTATCAGTATAACAACTATTTAAGTGCAGATCAAAATTAACTAAACATCACTACAGAACAGAATAGCCTGAGACATGTATAACTCTTACCAGATATGCTGGCTGGGGGGATAATGGAGGTTTAAAAAGCAAGATGCTAGGAACACAATGTTCCACAAAATGTGCTGTAGACAATATGGAGGTTCCCTTCTCCTTCCCAGAAAACACCAACTTCCTACAATGCATTGCAGTCTACATATTTAAGAGCAACTTTATTGATACAAAGGTAAGAAACATAAGATGCAATGGACCTCTACTACCAATAGATTATGCTGTTCTGTAACTCTTTAGCATGTAACTGATTCTAGCATGTTGAATAAGAATAATTGAACCTTTGATGTGGGGCAGAACAAGCACAAACTTCAAAACATATGTAAAATTTACTCCGTATAATCCAACATAAAAATTGTGAGGAACACACGTGGAACTGGATTTTAGCCCCCCAAAAAATGTGTTGATAACAGTTTATATTTAGTGAAATTTACTTGAAGACTGGGTACACATGGGCAGATTTTTTGGCCCAATCGACTGATACTTCCCCGTATTGGTCAGTTTGGCGGAGAAATCTGTGCCGATTTCGGCCTGCCGCCACGACCAATGTCCATCATTTATTGATACAAAGGTAAGAAACATAAGCTGCAATGGACCTCTACTACCAATAGATGGTGCTGTTCTGTAACTATTTTACCATGTTGAATAAGAATGATTCCAAAACCTTTGATGCGGGGCAGAACACTCCCCGTCTGGTGTCAATGGACGTCACTATTAGACCTCTCAGATGAAAACAACAACACAAGCTCCGTTGCTGGTCTGAGAAATAGTTTGCACCCGTCAAGCTTCCAGATTTTGACCTCCGCTTTATGTACAGTCCCGTCCTTGCTTGGAAACGTGTTGGTGAAGAGGCTCATTGGCCACTCATTTTGATTTGATTGGCTGTTTTTTATGAGCACGACATCCCCAGGTCTGATGTTCAGTTTGCCACTTCCTTCTTGACTGCAAGGTAGAGTCATACTGTTTTCTCCACCTGTCCCAGAAGACATTAGAAAGACTTTGCACCTGTCTCCATTGACGTCTATACAGGTCTTTGTTGGTTAAGTCTCTGAGTGGTGCTGGTCTTCTGTGTGAGTAACATGGCAGGGGTAAGGATTTTCAAATCTTCAGGGTCACTGGAGAGGTTAGTCTGTGGTCTTGTGTTCATGATGGCGGAGACTTCTGTCAAAAATGTGACAAAACTTTCATGTGTAAGTCTCGTACTCCCTACCTGCAAGAAGATGGAATCCAAGATTTTCCTTGCAATCCCCATCATCCTTTACCAGATGCCACCCATGTGGGAGGCATGAGGTGGATTAAAATTCCAAGTGCATCCCTGCTCATTTAGGTATTTGTCTACTTGGGCAGTATCCAAGTTGGAAGGAATTTGGAGTTCTTTAAACACTCCAACAAAATTTGTGCCTCTATCTGAACGAAAACATTTCACAGGTCCTCTAATGGAGATAAACCGCTGGAATGCATTTATGAAGCTCGAAGCATCCATAGATTCAATCACTTCTATGTGCACCGCCCTACTATACATGCAAGTAAACATGACTACCCCAATGCTTTGCACCGGCGTGAACACCTCTCGTGTGCCTGGTAGCCACTGACAAAGCGCCAAATACGTCTAAACTAACGTTATTTAAGGGAGGATCTGTGCCAAGTCTTTCGGTTGGGAGACTGGCCATTTTTGGGTTGAGAAGTGCACCACAAAGTTTGCGACAGATAACGCAGTTGAATATGATCAGGCTCGCACGTCTCTTTGCTCCAACAACCCATATTCCAGCAGCTCGTAGATTCCCTTCAGTAAGCAATCGACCTTGGTGTTTCACTTGAATATGGTAATGTCGTATGAGTAAGTTTGTGACATGGTGATGTCTGGGAATTACTATAGGATGTTTTTCCTTGAAGTCTATTTTGGCTTCCTGAAGACAACCACCTATCCTGATCAACCCATTTTGGTCAATGACGAGATCAAGTTTCCTCAAAGTACTGTCTTTGGAGACAGTTTGGCCTTTTCTGAGGTATTCTCTCTCATTAGCATAACACTCATGTTGGATAATGTAGATTATGTCCTTGGACTTATCCAGATTGGTAGCAGTAAAAGTGTGTTTACAATGATGCCAACCTTTACAGGGTTTCTGACTCACAGATAATGTAGACGGCTATCGCACGAACAAGCGACATCCAGGTGGAGAATCTGCTGAAGCGATGGGATCCGAGTTGGTAATCAGAAGTCACTGTGTGCACAACAGACACTTCAGGTGTGATCTTCTTGTCCACATCTGGGTCTGTCAATTCAAATGTGTTGCATACGATGTTGCAAGCCGTTGAATGTCACAGGAATGCAGGACCTCTGAACCATGTTGTATCTTTCAGGTGGCAAGCTGCGACAGATCTGGTTGCGTGGTCTGCAGGATTGTCGAGTAGGCATGTAGTGCCACTGTTGAGGACAAGTGAATCTCCTGATCCTTAGCACTCGATTGGAGACGTAGACATAAAAGCATCTAGCTTTGTTGCAGATATATCCTAGGACTACCTTGCTATCTGTGTGGAACTTGACTACTTCAATTTCTAGGCCTAGCCCTGAAGTTATAAGTTCGGCCAACTCTACTGCTAGCACAGCAGCGTAGAGCTCCAGTCTGGGTATCGCGTGTTTGCGAAGTGGCGCCAGTTTGGTCCGACTCATGACGAATCCTAAATGGCATTGTTCTTTGACATCAATGGTCTTTAGGTATGGAACTTTTGTGTCTTGACTTCAGATGCTATGGAAACATAAGGTCGAGCCACATGAAGGCCGGTCAAAGCTTCAACAGTCCTCTTTCATCTTGTCCACAAGTCCTTTTTCTCTGTGGAAAGTGGATCATTCTAATCGGACGCTTCTGCAGTGAGGTCCCTTAACATAATTTTGCCTTGGATGGTGACGGGCGTTACGAACCCCAGAGGATCATACAAGCTGTTTATGGTGGCCAAAACTCCTCTGCATGTGAAGGGCTTTTCTTCTTTGCTAATATGGAAGGTAAAGGTGTCCACTCTCAAATCCCAAAACAAACCTAGACTTCGTTGTATGGGAAGGGTGTCGGTGTCAAAATCCAAGTCCTTTAGATCACTTGAATAGTCTTGGGTTGAGAAAGCTTCCATTAACTCACGGCTGTTGGAGGTGATTTTGTGTAAGTTTAGATTAGACAAAGCGAGCATCACTTGAGTCTTCTTCAAGAAACTGATTGCCGTCTCGTTCGTGGGGGTGGGTTTCAAGCAGTCGTCTACAAAGGATCTGACATCGGACCCATACTTTACTTCACCCTCTCTGGCTGAAAGTCTGAGACCATAAAAAGCAACTGCAGGTGAAGGACTGTTTCCGAAGATGTGTACCCTCATTCGGTACTCTACGATGTCTTCATTGGGGTCATTGTTGTGGTACCAGAAGAACCTCAAGTAGTTCCTGTGTTCCTCTTTGAAGAGGAAGCAGTAGAACATCTGTTTTATGTCAGCCATGAATGCTATGGAATCTCTACGGAAGTGTACATCATTTAGTGATACACCTTGGCACCTGGCGCTTGATCAAACACTACTTGTGTTTGGCCTGGCTTCTTAAGATGATATACTCCAAATATGGGTAAGTACCAACACTCTTCTGAGTTTTGTAGCTCGGGTGGCAGTTCTGCATGATTGTTCAGGAATATTCATTCTATGAATGTAAAGAAATGTTCTTTCATCTCCAGTGTCCTCTGAAGTTTGTGTTTTAGGGAGACAAATCTGTTGTAAACAAGTTCTTTGTTGTCTGGTAAGCGTTGTCTCTGGGGTCTAAATGGTAAAGGTGCGACCCAGCATTGATCCATAATCTCCAAGAACAGCTTGTCTTCTATGGATATTGCGACCCTGTTGTCTTCTCTTGACCTGAAAACTGTGCACCCTAAGTGATCTCGTCCACCATCGCAATCATGGTCTTCGTCAGAAGAATCCGTGAAGGGACAAGGGAAGGGATCTCTGTGTGGCAATTCTTTTATCAGGAAACTGATGTTATATGGTTGGAATAGGGAAGGACGTCCATTTTCAAGTGTGCTGTGGTGAGCATGCTGTTGACAGAGATCAGCTTGTGCGCTCCTCCTAGACAGACGTCTTCTACAATGACCCATTGTCCTTGTCTCTGGGCATTTGGAGTGTTTTTGGGGCCGTTGATCTGTCCTCTAGCTTTGTAAACACGTAGTATTTCTCTTCCTAGAACTAAGGCTACTGGTGCTGTTGGATCCAGTTTCGGTATCTGGTGAGCTATACGCCTCAGGTGAGGGTGGTATGTTGTTACTTCTGGGGTAGGTATCTCAGAAAGGTTATCAGGAATGTGGTTGCACTCCAGTATGGTCGGCAGTGACAAGCAGGTCTGTCCGTCTATGGATTCTACCTTGTATCCGGTTGCCTTCCTCCCCGCCGTCTCAACTGTACCTGCACATGTCCTTTTAGGAGTGGGGAAAACCAGGTCCTATGCTATTGAAGAAGATGAATTTAGCTAAAGACCGGTTGCTTTGATTGTCTAAGATCGCGTATACCTTGATCGCCTTATCTAGGTGACTAGCCGGGTAAACTCTGACAAGGCAGATTTTTGAGCAGGACTTTCCTCCTGCCTGTCCTCTACAGATTTCAGTACACTGAGAAGTGACTACTGTGGTTTCTGTGTCAGTGTCTATCTGCTTCCTTCCCTGCCTCTGTTTGGTGCACTGCTTGAGAGGGTGGTCCAGGGTGTAAAGCCATATTGTGTTCTGTGCTACCACATTCTGCGCATGACACACTGACCTCACAGTATCTAGCGAAGTGTGATGTAGTGCAGCATCTGAAGCAAATGTTGTTTTTAAGGAATTCTTTTTCGCTCTTCTGAAGGCTTCTCTCTGAAGGCTCTACATAATCGTAAATTACTTGTGTAGGGGACATTCTTTGTTAACATCTTCGTGTCCGTTCTCTTCTTGAAAAGACT
Source organism: Hymenochirus boettgeri (assembly GCA_019447015.1). Classification (NCBI taxonomy): domain Eukaryota; kingdom Metazoa; phylum Chordata; class Amphibia; order Anura; family Pipidae; genus Hymenochirus; species Hymenochirus boettgeri. The sequence goes on along the minus strand of CM033473.1, from coordinate 200,331,150 downwards.
TAAACTGCTTGTTAGGAGAACTTGTGAAGGCAATGTTAGTTTTGTGGACTGCCACTGGTGTTTTTTGAGGTCTGACACCAGGGGCAGGGGGACATGACATTATAAGCTTAAAACTAAGATCCTTTCTAATCCTTGCCTGTTCAGTGACAAAGTTTACAAACACCTTAAAGGGGGGAAATTGTACATTATGAACCTGCTTATATGTAGAACCATGTGTGACACACTTCTCTTGAATGTTATATGGTAGTTTTTTAACAATTGGATTGACCCCTCTGGCAGTGTCTAGGAATGTTAACCCTGGCAGATTTCCTTCTGCCTAAGCAACCTGTACTTCTCTTAACAAGTCACTAAGCTCTCTAAGCTACTGGTAACTCCACCCACTATTCTGGGAAAGTTGTCAATCCTCTTGAACAAAGCATTTTCAATGGCTTTTTTGGCTTCTATGGACCCATAACACTCAATAATCATAATCAAGTATTTCCCACATCATCTTTAGGCCTCTGCCAGGATAGTTTGTTAATGACACTAATTCTTTTGGCGTGTTCAACAGACTCACTTCCAAGCCACTTAGGCCTAAGTCTCTTATAGCACTTTGGAAGGAGGCTGGCCATGACCTGTAATTCTCAGCCTGATCGGTGAACTTTGTAAGTTCCTTGGTAACCAGTTCCTGTTTAGCAAAGAACTTAGCAGCTAAGTCCATGGCACCAAGGTTAGTATCAGTACTGCTTAGCGTGTTGTTAAGCTGCATGTGTGGTGTATCATCATACCTTTTAGGAATTTCTGGCTTAGGGCAGTCAGAATAATATTCTGATGCGATGGGTGTCCCATTAATTTGAAGCAAAGGTTGTTGCCTCTGTTCTTTAAGTCGGTAGTTGTTGTCAGCATCATCTGGTCGTCTATTGTCCTACTTGAGGTACTGTGGTTCAAGGTAGGATCCTCGGCACTCTGTATAAGCTGATATATTGGCTCGTAGTTGTCCTCTGTCATGGGGTGTTGGTGAATGTATTCTGAGACGCGTTTTGCTGGAGCTTGCTCATCTAGATACTTGGTTGTGTTTCTCGGATCCGGAAAACTCCAAGGCTTCCAGGTATTCTGCTTTGGCTATTGCGGCTGCCGCTTCTTTTTCTATGGCAAGTCTTTCTAGTGACGCTTGGAGGTGTGCTTGTTCTTTTTCTAGTGATGCCCTCTCTTTAGTTGCATTTCTTGTGAGGCAAAGGAAGACTTTACTTGGCTTCTGCACGTGCGAGAGCAGCCATTCTTTAATGGAGGACTTTCTAGAGCAGCTTGCTTGTGAACTGGTCTTGAATGATGATGCCTGGCTAGCAGACATTGTGCGTCTTCTATTGGCTTCTTAATGTCTCTTTGTGTACTTAGTCTATATAGTACCAGGTTTCAGCATGGTTTAGGTGGGGTCACACTACTGGGCGGCACTCTCACTTCTTGTGACTGATCTTGTGGCAGCCGCTGTAAATGTGTACTCAAGACCGTGTGTGTGATGGTGGCTCCGCCTAGTCACATCCACTATCATTGCTGACCAGTAATCTAACTTGTTTATTGATAACAGGTCTGTTGCAATTAGTAAACAGGAGCATTGACATACGATCAGTGATCAACCAATGTGTATGTCGTTGGTAAAACTACAAAAATGCAAATAATTTGTATAAAACGTATACAACAAAACATATGAATAATGTATACAGCAGCATTAACTATAAATCGGCATATTTAAACATATTACATTAGCTCTAAGCACATGTTGAAGATGGCTGCTGACCTATAAAACAGCATGGCTGGCTATCTATCAATATAACAACTATTTAAGTGCAGATTAAAGTTAACTAAACATCACAACAGAACAGAATAGCCTGAGACATGTATAACTCTTACCAGATATGCTGGCTGGGGGGATAATGGAGGTTTAAGAAGCAAGATGCTAGGAACACAATGTTCCACAAAATGTGCTGTAGACAATATGGAGGTTCCCTTCTCCTTCCCAGAAAACACCAACTTCCTACAATGCATTGCAGTCTACATATTTAAGAGCAACTTTATTGATACAAAGGTAAAACATAAGATGCAATGGACCTCTACTACCATAGATGGGTGCTGTCTGTAACTCAGATTCTAGCATGTTGAATAATAATGATTCCTGAACCTTTAATGTGGGGCAGAACAAGCACACACTTCAAAACTTACGTAAAATTTCCTCGGTATAATCCAACATAAAAAATGTGAGGAACACCCGTGGAACTGGATTTTAGCCCCCCCTAAAAATGTGTTAACTGTTTATATTGAGTGAAATTTACTTGAAGGCTGGGTACACTTCTACACTGATACTTCTGCGTATCGGTCAGTTGGGTGGAAAAATCCGTGCCGCTTTCGGGCCGCCGCCACGACCAATGTCAATCGTGCAGATAAGATATGTCTGTAAATCACGGCTGATCGTGCAGCCCCTATGGAAACACTGGTCCAACTTGAAAAAGTTACATTGATAACCATGCTTTGTAATCTATACAGTCTAGCCATTTCTCAATCTACAGTTAAGTCCATAAATATTTGGACAGAGACAACTTTTTCTCTAATTTTAAATGAAACAATTCGCATGTTATTGAAGTGCAGACTTTCAGCTTTAATTCAGCAGGTTGAACAAAACAATTGCATAAAAGTTTAAGGCAACTAAAGCATTTTAAAACACACATAGAATAAGTTGTTTTATTCTACGTTGGACTGGTAATGTTGATGGAATTTTTTTTTCCAACCCAGCATAACTATGTACTAGAATGTTAGGCAGAGAAAATTAAGAGAAGAAGAAATTTCTCATTATCTAAACCCAATACCCCATCATCTTTGAAATATAGTGGGTGGCAGTTTAGTGAAATGGGAATGTATAGCGGTCAGTGGATCTATGTCTGGTCATCGGTGTTTATGGACAAGACTGCTGACAAACCGCAAGATAAATTCTAATGTTAATGGTTATACAATCTGTTTCATATTCAGTTTAGCACTGCTCTGAACTGATTAAGAGGGTTTAGCCCTCAAATGCTTGTCAACTAAATAAACTTAGTCCTTAGAAAAAGTATTACAGTACTCCTGTTTTTTTACTATATATATTGGACTGAAACAGCACAAAAATAATTTTGTCCTCCGTTAAACAATAACAATAACAGTGATGATCAAAAACAGTACTGAAAGTTAATAAGTTGTTAATGTATGTTAATCCTCTTTGAATTAAAGTTTAAGGTCTGCTCTTTCATTGCATATTAATTATCTGACCACTTGTCTAATATAATTTTTAAATTGGGTTTATTTTAATTGTCCATAACTAGAGGGGTAAAGATTAACATGGCAAATGTCACTTTTACTCAATTGAAATGAAAAAGCCACGTGAATGAGTAGTAAAAAGTCTAAGGCGGCCATACACTAGAAAGATTTGACTTACCTGACTGAGTGATCCCACGGCATTAGACCGATTTCTGCCAAAATCCAACTTTCCCGTTGTTCTTTGCTACCGACATGCTATCACAAAATGAATGGGGTTGCAAAGAAGAAAGGTAAAGGTGGTTCCAGAAGGTACAGTCTAAGTGTGTGGCCGGCCACCTTTAGCTTCTATAAAGGTCCAGTTGAATTGACTAAATATACTCAATAATATTATTGAGTAATATAGTATTTTTTTAAATTATCTTTTTTTATACTTTTAGATCCTGAAATTTATTTCGGATTTTCTTGCATTCCTGGTTCTTTACAATTCATCATTCCTATTTCACTGTATGTGACTGTGGAGATGCAGAAGTTTCTTGGATCATTCTTTATCGCTGGGATTTGGATCTTTATCATGAAGAAAGTAATCAAAGGGCCCAAGTCAATACATCTGATCTTATGAGGAACTTGGACAGTTGTTTTATTTTATACCAATTTAAACATCAACAGGAGATATATATTTAATGAGTTAAACCCACCCTTACTGATTTAGTTAGGGGTGTACTCGTGGACATCCTTTAAAGGAATAGTTCACTGCATAAGTGAACTATCTTTTAAAGGAGAACTAAGAGACAGTGAATCCTGGGGTCAGGGGGCGTGGCTCTTTGAAGCCAACATGGGCTATGAGTTGTACTGGCACAAAATGGAAGCCTCCTTTGTTACAGAATCTATTACCGTATATACTCGGTATAAGCCGAGTTTTTTAGGTTTAAAAATTAACCCAAAAAACCTTGACTCGGCTTATACTCGAGTCACAAGGAACTTACCTTCACTCTAGAGGCAGCCGCAAGTCCGGCCGACAGTTCCCAGTAGTTCTTCGGGTTCGCTATGACGTCATCACGCACGCTGGCGGGATGACGTCATCGCGCAGCCGCGAAGCAGTAATGGGAACTGCCGGCCGGACTCGCGGCTGCTTCTGGATTGCAGAGAGAGGAAGACTGAAGACCAGGTACGGGTAAGTGAGCTGGGGAGGGCTGGGGGTACTGGGGGAGGGCTGGGGGCTGGGGAGGCGGGGGACAGTATGCCATGCAGACACCCACATTACCCTTTTACTATAGGTGGTTGGAAACTACAACTCCCAGCAACCAAGCATGCTGGAGTTGTAGTTTCCAAACATCTCCAGTGGAAAGGTATTAGGGTGGGGGACGTATGCCATACAGTAACCCCCAATACCTTTCTACTATAGTGTGTTGGAAACTACAATTTCCAGCAACCAAGCATGCTGGGAGTTGTAGTTTCCAAACATCTACAGTGGAAAGTATTAGGGTTACTGTACCCCTCGGCTTATACTCGGGTCATCATCTTTTCTAATTTTTGAGCAAAAATGGTGCCTCGGCTTATACTCGAGTATATACGGTACTTATATCTACTAAATGCAAATAAATAGAGAAAAATCTTTCAACGTGTAGGTATTCTGGGGAGAAAAACTTTCACATTAGGATCTGAAAAAACGAAGTTTGGTTCTCCTTTAATGCATTGATTGAAGACTGATAAGTTTAAGGAGTATTTCTTACCCTCTGTCCTTCAATCAATGCCTGTGGAGCCAAGAGTAAAGATAGAAGAAACGTACCTTTACGAGATCCCCTGCTGTCACACTGAAGTTCCCGATGGCTTTGTGACCCAGGCATGTTATAGTTAATCAGAACCGGAAGTTGTCGGGCCTGTCTGTGTGACAGCGACAGGTTCGCGTGAAAGGTAAGTTTCTTTTATATTCGTTCCTGGCTCCACAGGCATTGATTGAAGAACGGAAGTTAAGGCATAGCTCCTTAATCTCCTGGTCTTCAATCAATGCGTTAAAGGAATAGTTCACTTTTGCAGTGACTATTTCTTTTAAGATTAGAAGAAAAGTTAACTTTTAGGTTAGGAAAGGTTCTTTACGGTGAGAATGGTGAAACTGGAACTATCTTTCACCAGATGTGGTAATGGCAAGTTCATTGAATGCTTTAAAAGTGGTCTGAAATTAAACTGGATAACAGGATACTGGAAAACTGGATAGCTGAAAACTGGATACTGGCTACTGGCAAACTGGAAACTGGATAGCTGAAGACGGGATAACAGGATACTGGATAACTGAATACATGAAGATTGGGTACTGGAAAGTTGAAGACTGGATAACTGGATATCTGAAGACTAAACACCCAGGAAACTAGGCAAAAGCAGAAAAAAGGCTTCAGTAACCATAGATCGCCTATACAAACAACAAACGGGCACCAGGACAAGGAGAAGAGGCTCTATTTTCACGCTGGTCAGCACAATTGCGTGGTGATGTTGCAAGCATGCGTCTGCATCGCCACCCCTGGTATGCCATCCTGTGAGTGTCGTTGCTCGACCGCAGGCACAGGTAAGTTCCTTACAAATGAATTGCTTTCGAATACAAGGTGAAATCTTTATGATTTATAGAATAGGATGACATTTCCCTTTGTGCACTATTTTACTATTTATACCTAAAGGGTCAGTGATCATATTAACTTGTCTATAGCTGGAATCACAGTTTTTCAATGTCATTTCAGAAGATAATACATGAGATTATCATTATTATATTATTTTTTACATTAGTTGTTTTAAAAATACATTCTACATAACTTAAATTCAGTTTACTTAATTGTACAAACATGTCTCCTTAAAAATGATATGCAAATAAGGAAGAAAGACTTCTGGGTAATTACCATGTTTCCATGGAACCTTTAGGAAAGCTATATCTTTAAAAAGACTTTTACAGCCTTCCACATGCTGTAAAAGTCTTTTTAAAGACATAGCTTTACTAAAAGCTTCCATGGAAACATGGTAATTACCCAAAAGTCTTTCTTCCTTATTTGCCTATTGCTGAACGGGGAGTTTCAAAGCCTTTATTGTCTCCCTATCCTATTTAATTTATTGGTGACGTCTGTCTATAGGCGCTTCACACTGCAAAACCAGAGGCCTTCACTACACTGATGATGGCTCAATAAAGCCAAAACCGGTCTGCAGTTGGTGCTCTGATTTTGCATTTAGCTTGCAAAAAAATCCCTATCCTATTTCATTTATTGGTGACATAAAAATAATATAACACACAATAAGTTATAACTAAATGTCTAAATACATAAGGACTGAAAGTGATTCTATGACAATACTGTACCTACTGTATGTTGATATAATTTAACTTTGTCATATTTATATAAAAAAAATGCACAGAACTGATTTTGCAAAAATTGCTGCCTTTCCCCCCCCCACAGGACTTCCTTTATATAACTCCCTTTATACGTATATAAATATATTTCAGCAAATGAACTGACCATCTTTGTTTCATGGGGAAATTAGCTAGTCCTTTTGTTTGGCTTATCAGAAGCTGCTGTTTTAGTGTGTAAGGTCAGATGGTCATCTTCTTTGTATATTTTGTAAGTCTATTGAGAAGATTAAGTTAAAAACTGGAGTCTTGAACAGATGAACATTGATGGAATGAATAGTTTACTTTTACCCGGAACAAAGAGTCTAGTATCTGTTCCCTGGCATGAACTAGTTCAAATAGTCTTACACTTATGACAACACATGACTGGAAGAGACTTGAGTCAGCAAATTCCTCAAAATTTACAGTAATGCCTTTGTATGTCCTATTTTTTGGTGTTTTTCTGTTATGTGCAAATCAAGAAATAGTGTTGCTCTTATGTTGCTAATAGGCTTGTGTCTAAAGAAATTAGAATTTACTGTTCCTGTTACTCCTGTTGTTAAACTTTACTTGTAAAATCACAATGTAAATGCATGTGCCTTCTGGTCTAATGCAGTAAAGTTTTTAACTTCTAGAAACAACAATGTAAACAGATTTTTTGTCCAAAATTCACATTCAAACTTATTATTCTGAACAAGTCCCCGCTTATTTTTTGGACAACATTATTTTTTGAGATGTGATTAGAGCCAATCTATGGGGAATAGATTTCAGGGAGAAAATAACTAAAACTTCTTATTTAAGTCCCTCCTCCCCTTCTCACCTTGTCTGGTTCTTAAGCAATCTGAAAGAAAAATAAGAGGGGGGATGCTGCCTGTAGGGATGGCCAGGAAAGGAAACTCTTGGTAAGTATGATAGGAGTTTCATCTTTTCTGGCCATCCCCAGGCAGCATAAGCAAATGTGACATACCAAAGCAATGAAGGGTGGGAATAAAACACTCACACAAAGAACTGAAATGAAATTTACTTATATTCAGTAATAGACTGTAAGACTTTACGTCCAAATAAGGACTTTGAAATTAATTTAACATTCACGCTAAAATGTTTAATGAATGTATTAGGCATTGCCCGTGTAGCTGCTTGGCAGACAGTTTCTGCCATTGCTCCCTCTTGTGCTGCCCATGAAGCAGCTATACCCCTTGTGGAGTGAGCGGAGATCCCTTTGGGAGGTGCCAGATTTTGAACTTAATAGGCTCTGCAGATAGTTTGAACAATCCATCTTCTGTAGCAGCTTTTCCTTTTCATCAGACAAGAGGTTGTCTGATGATCTGAATGACTTTGTTTTGTCAAGGTATGTAAGCATACAGGCCTTTACATCCAGGCTTTGCATATCCCTGCCTTCAGACTTGCCTTCTTGTTCAAATTTGGGTAACACTATTGGTTAATTTATGTGGAACCTGGACACTATTTTTGGAAGGAAGTCATCAGGTAAGTGGAATATTACAGCCTCTGGCAGGATGTTAATGTATGGTGGTTTTATGATTAGGGGTGTTATCTCACATGCCCTCAGTCCGGATGTGAGAGCCACCAACAAAAAATTTTTTAAAAGTCAAATCTTTTAATGAAGAAGATTGTGCCAGTTCAATTGCTAAGCCCTTAGAACTATAGGTAAGTCGTAGCCTGGTAGGAGGTACCACACGTAAGGCTCCCTGGAAAAATCTCTTAATTAGCTCCTGTTCAAACAACTTCAAATCTAGTGCTGCCGAGAGGGCTGAAGTTTGTACCTTAAGAGTGCTCACACTTAGGCTTTTGTCTAGATGGAGGATTTACTGGAGTTTGCTTATTTCTTGCCCAGACCTCAAATGTTTCCCAAATTGCTGAATATCTGCTAAATGTGGAAATTTTCCTATGACCTCAGAAGAACACCCTGCTACTGCTAGCCTTCCCCTCTCAAGTTCCAGGCTGCTCATTGGAAGACATCTGGAGGGATGGACCAATTTGCTCTGATGCAGCAGATCTGGCAGTGGTGGAAGATGGAGAGGAGGCTCTACTGCTAACCTCTTCAAGAGGGGGTACCATGGCCAGTTGGGCAGAATTGCTATCACCTCACCTCATCCTTGAACATAAAATCTTCCTCAATACTTGGAAGATCAACGGAAATGGTGGGAAAATGTATGTCCCAGCTCTGACTCAAGGCATCCATCGCCATAGCTTCCCTCTGATTGTACCTGGAAAAGAACTTCCGGGTCTTGATATTCTGGCTGGTGGCCATCAGGTCCCAATCTGGTTTCCACCATCTGTGTGTGATCATCATAAAAATCTTGTTGTTCAAGCTTCATTCCCCTTTGTCTATCTCCTCTCTGGATAGCCGGTCTGCTACCTGGTTCTGAAGACCAGGGACATCGAATGCTGTCAGATCCAACAAATTCTGTTGTGCAAATCTTAAAATGAGTCTCACTTCCTTCATTAGTGCCTTGCTTCGTGTTCCCCCTTGTTCCTTATGTAGGATTCTGCTGCTGCGTTGTCTGTTGGTACACACACTGAGGTGGCCTGAATTACTGGGCGGAAAGCCTTGAGGGCCTGGTAAACTGCTCTGAGCTCTAATTCTGAAGATGAGAGGTGGGATAGATTTGTCTCCCATGTCCCCTGAGCAAAGTGGTGCCCTATGTGGGCTCTCCAGCTTCGTCCAGATGCATCTGTGAACAGGTAGATCCATTCTTGATCCACTAGGGGGGTTTCTATGTGGAGATTTGTTGGCCGCATCCACCATAAAAGGCTCCTTTTTACCAGGTTGTTGATCTGGATTGACTTATTCCAGTTCTGCCTTTTTTGTCCTAACTGGTAAGTAAGGACAGCTGCAATGGGGACATTCTTTACCTTGCCCATTTGACTAGGCCAATTGTAGATGTTAGATCACCCAGCAACTTCATGAAGTTTCTTGCTGAGGTTTTGTTGGATTGAAGAAGCTGGGTTGCCAGCTGCTTTATTTTCATAATTCTTGGTAGTGGTAGAGACACCATCCCCAATCTTGTATCTATATTGGCTCCTAAATAGGTTATCAGCTGCATGGGAATTAACTTGGCTAGGATTCTCAAGGTTAAATCCCTGTCGTGGAGTAGCCTCTTTTCTTGCCTGGCTATTATCAGGAGGTCGTCCAGGTAATGAAAGATCTCTACACCCAATGTTCTTAAATGGGCTATAATCACCATTAACACCTTGGAGAAGGTCCTTGGGGATGTTGACAAGCCAAATGGAAGACATCTGAACTGGACTTGATGGTGTTCCAGAGTGAATCTGTAAAAATCCACTGTGCACATCCAGTCCCCTATGGTTATGGCAGTCCTGATTGTCTGCAATGTCTCCATCTTGGTACTTTACAAACTGATTTAACCTCCTTAGGTCTGGAATGGGACACCAGTCCCCTGTTGTCTTTCTGACCAAGAAGAGTGGAGAATAAAATTGTGTTCTCCTCTGATCTGGGGACTTCTTTGGTCAACAGCTTGTTCACGTATTCCCACAAAATCTCTCTCTTTTCTTGACTGTTTGGCATCACAGTTTGAGTAAAAAAGGACATTCTGGGCCTCTGTATAATTCCTAGGTGATATCCTCGGGTAATTAACTCCATTACTCAGGAATCTGATGTTATCTGTGCCCATACCTCTCGTAAATTCAATAGTCTGGCCCCAACTTGAGAAGCATGGGTGGTCCTCATCTCATAACGGTTTGGACTCTTTTGGAGTTCTAGGGTTACCCTGTTTCCCTCAAAAGAGACTGAATTGTCCAACCTTCCAGGAGGATGCTCTCGAGAACTCTTTTCCTGGACGATATCTCCAATCATTTTTTCCTTGCATGATATTTATCCTGTTGTCTCCCTGGGAATTCCCTATATTTCCTATTTGACTGAGGAAGAAAGGAACTTTTTCCACCAGAAGACTTGGAGATGATCTCATCCAAGGCCTTGCCAAAAAGCTTCCTTTCGTCATACGGCAATTTGCACAAGTTTCCATCTTTCTTTCCATAGGATCTTTGATTAAAGAGGCGTCATCAACTGGGAGGGCGGCTCTCTTAGCCTTGCTACTGGAGAATTCACAATTGGAGGATTATCCCATAATTCTTCATCCTCATGATAAAATGGGTATCATTTTAATAATTTCCTTAATCTCATCATGAACCGGGAAATATGACTTCTTTTTCCTATGGAAAAGAACTGAAGTGGATGGCTGATCACGATCCTCAATCACCGAAGCCTGTTTGATCCTCCTTATCAGAGATGGAACTTGCTTGAAATCAAACTCACAGCTATCATCCGCAGAGTCCTTGGAAGATTAAAGTTCTCCTGCTTCCCTCTGGTTTACTCACAGTTTCCTTCCTCTCTCTTCTTCCTCAGAACTGTAAGAGAAAACATTTCCCTTTAAATACACAGCAATAGGCTCTTTTCACAGTGAGGGAAAGACATTAAACAATACAAGAACCTACCACCTCCCCCTGGATCCAGAACTTCTCTCTGCGGCCGGGTCCATGCTGCTGGGAACTTGCAGTACAGGTCAGAGAGAAATCTGATGTTTCAGAGCCAGAATTTAAATCTCCCGAGCGAACGCATATTGATGACATCACGTGCACGTTGCATAACCCGGAACCGGGAAATTCGATCTGGACCCAAGAAAGGGAGCAGGGGGAGCAGCAATAGTGCTTAACTTGCCATAGACGCGCAGAGGCTGCCACAGTGGTCAAGGTCTTCAGCCAGAGAGAGACCCAACTGTAGCTGGAAAGGAGAGCAGCCATCCTGATAGACAGAAGAAACAAAAGACAAGGTGAGAAGAGGAGGAGAGACCTAAATAGGAACTTCTGTTTCATCTGTCCAATAAGCAGAGGGGAGCTACCCATTTGTTTATGCTGCCTGGAGGGATGGCCAGGAAATTATTCTCCCTCTTTACAAGGCACTGTTAAGGCCTCATTTGGAAAATGTGGTGCATTTTTGGAATCCCATATACAAAATGGACATCTTGGAAATGGAAGGAGTTCAGAAAAGGGCAACTAAAATAATAAGGGAGATTGGAGGGAATGAGACATGCAGGCAGATTAGACAATTTAGTACTGTTTACATTGGAGAAGCTGTGATTGCGTGGGGATATGATTACTTTATAGAAATTTAAAAAGATTTATAAATTTTTGCCTTCCTAATCGCTGCCTTTTCGACAAATTTGGACTTTTTTCTATTTATAAAGCAGTGATAACCAATGGCGAAAGCTCATTACCACTACTTTTTGCTTTTCGCTATACATCGCTGCGATAACCGCTCAAGCATATTTATAAAATGTCGATAAGTGTATTTTTGGCTAACTAAGATATTCATAGCAAGCTTTCAGAACATTCTAGTTCCTTTTTTAAGCTGAATACCACCTTTCCCAGCATTTACTGTAATACGATCTGCAATTTTGCTTTTTTTAAGGTTTATTTTTCGCTTTTTAAGGTTTTTTAAGGTTTCAATTTACTTTATTTACCAATAAAGTCAAATGGGGGTCTGAGGGACATATTTATAAAGGGGCATTATTTTTGCTTTTTTCCCCACCAGCCCTTTTTAACGTTTTTTAAACTTTCAACTTTTCTTTCTATCAAAGTTATGAAAAAGGCGAATTTTCATCAAAAGCGATGTAGCAAATTATGTAGCAAAAAGTGGCACTAATAATGCTGAAAAAGCTCTGCACATATGATGGTAAATAGGTAATACTCCCTGGTGTTTTTTCAAAGAAGTATTAAATTGGTTAATACACACTGAACACCTATCTTTGTTATTTAAAAATATCCTAACACATTTGGTGTTTTTTTCAGCCAAAGATATAATAAATAGTGTAAAACTGAAAAGGCGAATTTTCTCTATTTTATTAATAGGACACATTTTTTAGTATTGTTTCAGGGTTATTCAATAAAAGTTCTTCGTTTAAATTGTTTAAAATGGTGCTAATTTTGCCCCAACCAATCAGATGTAAGCTTACAAATGTTAAAGAAGATCTGATTGGTTGGGGCAAAATTAGCACCATTTTAAACGATAAGAACTTTTATTGAATTTCCCTGTTTATTTTCAGCAAACTGCAGCTAATTATCAAACCAGTTCCATTAATATGGGAACATACCATAGTGCTATGTAAGAAATAGTCATGTTAATGGAACATTCCAGTAAGTAATGATGTTTGGCGAAAATTCTGGTAACGGTGCAAAAAATGCAACAAAAGGAATAAAAGGGGCAAAAAGGCGAAATCTCACCTATTTATAAATAGCTTTAAATAAAAAAATCATTACACTAGAGAGCAATCTTTCTTTTCGTAGTGATACCAGATTTAACAAAATGAATAAGACGAAAACTATCGCCACACATCGCCTCAGCGATACTTTTATGCAAAAGCGAAAATGACCGTTTTATAAATAAGGCGAAAATAGCGCTATTTGTCATTGCGATGTCCTGCGACAGCGTTAATATGCCCCAAACTTACGGTACATTGTTTACTAATAGGTCATATTAAAAGACTCTTAAGGTTTGTACACAAGTGTGATTGCAGGTCCTGCCCCATGGTGCACAATGTGGACGGACGTTTGTCTCGGCCGATAATCGACCCGCGTGCGGGCCGTTTATCGGCCGAAACGAACGTTCGGTCGGGGATCGGCGAATGACAAACTTGGCGGATCTCCGAACAAACGTTCATTTCGGCCGATAAATGGCCCACACACGGGACGATTATTGCCCGAAACGAACGGTCGTACATACTGTGTGTACAAACTTTTAGACATCCTTTAAGATTGTAAAAAAAGAAGTTTAGTCTTTAAGTTATGAAAAGTTTCTTTATAGTGGTGCAAAGAAATATTACTGGGTGATGTATTTATTGCTGCCTTAAAAGTGTAGTTTTAAAGTTGAGTTTAGCATTTTTTCATGATACGGTTTGGGAAAGGTGATGTAGGTGATGTGACACCAAATTGTTACCCTAGTCACACTCTAAGTTTAATTGTTACAAAGAATATTCAGAAAACCACAAAACACAACTAATCATTGGCCATATGTATTTTTATTTTGCTTTGCTTTGGTGTAGCTCTATATATGGAAACCACAGGTCATCTAAGCCAAATGAACCTTTTACTAATGTGATAATCCACCAGTAATTCAGTGTTGGCCCTGCAACGGCATAATTGTCCTACAAGATATGACTTATTATATTATGTTTTCAGCCAAAGTATTGGCCTAATTAAAGGATGTAGCCAAGCCAAATATTGTATCTCTTACTTTTAAAAGAAGTATGTTTTCAACCAAAGTTTTAAAAAAATCAAGTAGGGGGTGCTAGTTTCAGACTAGGGTGTTGGAGCCCACAGTATATATAATACCATTGGCCCACTGAGAGCATTAAGGGGCACACTTTACATTACTGCCTAGCTCCTCCTGACTCTTTAAGTTTAATACCTGGCCACTTCCTGTTCTCTCATTTCCCCATATCCCAATTTTAACAATTTCTCTGTTATTAAGGCTTTTCCCATGTATCCTGGAGGGCCTGTCCAGCCCTGGAATGAACTACTGAAACTGTAAGGGATTTAATATAAATCCCTTAAAAAGAGGGTTAATTTTTCTATATTGTTTTATTTTTGTTAGAATTTCAACTGCTCGATGCCTTTCCCAAAAAATAATTCCTAGGATTTTTTAAGAAACAGTTATGATGTTACATGTTACTATTTTTTATAAGATTTTTCTTACTTTGACTGATCTATACATTGATTCAGCTAACTTTGAGACATTCAGCTGATGAATAAATTAGCCAGACCCTGAATGTAAAATACTATAATCTTTTCTCCTCTAAGTTATGAAACAATCAGGGTTATTCAATGATAGTTCTTATCGTTTAAAATGCTGCTAATTTTGCCCCAACCAATCAGATGTTAGCTTTCAAATGTTAAATAATATCTGATTGGATGGAGCAAAAATATTACCATTTTTAACGATATCAACTTTTATTGAATCTCCCTGAAAATCTTTTAAATATATTAGCTGTTATTACAGGAGAAATTTCCTACTCCCCCAACTCATTCCACCAACATAAAGCTTTGAATTGAAGTCTAAAAATTATTTTTCCCAGGAAAAGCATCTAAATGAAAAACTGAAATGCAGGACATTTGTAACAGAAGGTAGACAATTAACATATTATTAAGGAGTCTTTAAACTCTTAAGCTGTGTTTTTTTAAGTAAGCATTGTTTTCCCAGTGATATTTCTTTACATAGAGAAAATAAAAAAAGAAATTGTGAAAACAAAGAAGTTTTAATTTGCAATACGACTTCTGTCTTAGTTTAAGATTTGCATTTCATATGTTCTTTTAAGGTGGGTTATTTACAATCTCTTCTACAGTATAACAAGGAAGAACAAGGTCATTAAGTATTTTATTATATCTTGTTACAATATTTTTATTTTATCTCATAATATAAGGTTTTGGCTTTTGAAATATAAAATATCATTTAGGTATTTAAATAAAGCCAAATAATTTGCCTCCAACCTGAAATGCTTTTTGTTTTTTTGTTTTTATGGTCCTTCTTTTAAATAAGATGTGGGTGACAATAAGATGGTTTTGTTATTAAATATGGATTCATCTGAACATAATTAAACTATTGCTATCTGCAAGGTTGGGTTTACATGGAGGTTGAAAACATGCATTTTTAGTGTACAATATTACCATGTATTATTGTTAATGGATTAACTTTATCATACTTTTACACAGCAACTCTATAAAATAAACTAACACCAATTTTAAAGTGCAAACATTATTGACAAGGTCTTTATTTAGGCATACATACAAAGGAACCATGAACTAGAGATGGGATCAAATCAAGAGAGCCTGAGTCAATTCTTTATGACTCACAGAAATGCCTCCGCTCCTCCTTATCTACATCGTAACTCAATCAGTGAAAGGAACGTTACAGGGAGAGATGCTCGGTCCTTCTTTTACTTTCCAATAGAAATGGCAAGTAACTATTTAAATACTGAAAAAAGGGCTTCCTATCTAAATTACTTGTTGGATGTCATTAATGAAATGAGGCCTCAGCCTCTTAAGGTCTGACCACTATCTGACCAAGACAGTGGTCTGGATGCCATTAATCTGCACTACTATATATACAGAGTATAATAATTCCAAATGCTGCCACTGCCTGCACTAATATAATGAGTGGGTTGCCCTGCACATGGGGTAGGTAATAGTCCCAAATTTGCTGCCATTATGTGATGAAATTTCAATGGCTACCAGTATGTTATAACAATCCCATGGCTACCAGTATGTAATAACATTCCTATGGCTACCAGTATGTAATGACATTCCTATGGCTACCAGTATGTGATGAAATTCCTATGGCTACCAGTATGTAATGAAATGGCCATGGCTACTAGTATGTAATGAAATGTTCATGTCTACCAGTATATGATGACATTTTCAGTTTGCTGAGTAGTATGTGATAAAAATTCCATGGCTACCAGTGTGTAATAAAATTCCCATGGCTACCAGTATTTAATGAAATTCCCATGGCTACCAGTATGTAATGAAAAACCCATGGCTACCAGTATTTAATGAAATTCCCATGGCTACCAGTATGTAATGAAAAACCCATGGCTACCAGTATGTAATGACATTCCTATGGCTACCAGTATGTGATCAAATTCATGTGGCTATCAGTATGTAATGAAATTCCCATGGCTACCAGTATTTAATAAAATTCCCATGGCTACCAGTATGTGATGAAATATCCATGGCTACCAGTATATGAGGAAATTGCCATGGCTACCAGTATGTAATGAAAAAAAAACATGGCTTCCAGTATGTAATGAAATTCCCATGGCTACCAGTATATGATGAAATTGCCAGTTTGCTGCTAGTATGTAATGAAAATCCCATGGCTAACAGTATATAATTAAATAGCCACTTTTATGCCAGTATATAATAAAAAACCCATGGCTACCAGTATTTAATGAAATTGCCAGTTTGCTACCAGTATATAATGAAATTGTTAGTTTGCTACCAGTTTGTAATGAAAATGCCAGTTTACTACCAGTATGTAATGAAATTGCCAGTTTGCCACCAGTATATACTCAAATTGCCAGTTTGCTACCAGTATAATGGAATACTACGCCTCTGTGTCATTAATTTGTGTATCATTAATTTGTGTATCTCCGTCTACACCTATTTCTTTCTATGTATAACTTTCTGGATGTGTGTGTATCTATCTCTCGGTTTGTCTATGTTTTCCTGTCTGTTTGTCTCTCTGTCTATCTCTATTAAGTACCTAGTGGGTGTGGCTTAATTTGGGTGGGGCCTAAAAATGTTTCTGCGTGGCACAGAGTGCCCGAAAGTGCCCCAATATCTTCTCAGGCCCTAGAGACGCCCCTAAATTACTAAGCAGTGTTCTTTATTTTACAACCAGGATGTTACCAAGTGTAAAGAAGGCTACAGAAAGGAGCAGTTTTGCCCAAAAAAAAACCACTCTACACAAGTAATTTGTTACTTTTTAATTATTGCCATTTTTTTCTGTATTGTAGAAATAGAACAATAAAAAGTACCATGTTTTAATAGCATTTTAAAAGGTGTTTCAGGTGCATTATATTAAGTAAATTACTCAAACTACAATTTTACCTCTAATGAAAAGAAGTTGATCATTTTTAAAATATTATTCACACTGGCACCTTGAAAATCTTGGTGTACAACATTACTGTTTGATTAATTATAACAATCATGTAGAAAACAATGAATTGCTTTAGCTAAACCATTTCCCTTTGATTTCTACTTCCTTCGACTCTGTATGTGTCAACAGGTTTAGAAAAAATTTCTAACTGTATTCTAACAGTAAATCAAAAGGGATGTGTAAAGACAAATCAATCAGCAATCTTATATTTCATTCATATCCCTGGATGTTAAAATAAATGGTTCACTATTGGAATTTAAGGTTTTTAAATTACTCAGATTTTTTATATTAAAGCGATGTGATAAAGTCTTTTTTTCCAAGACCCTTTTTTCTTGACACACAGAACAAATCTAATGGCTATAAATTCAACTGCACAGCGGGGTTAACTGTCTGAACAGTCTCCATGTGGTTACCCAACAAAAGAGTACATTCAGAGTCTAACAGCAGAGATAGGAAACACAAAAGAAATGTTTGTGCTTGTATGTGTGTGTCCACCGGCCGATAAATTTGTTGCCTGCAGAGAAGTTACTTTCAAAAACATTCAGAAAATCTAGGGCTTGGAATAGACCTTTAGTATGGCTTTATTGTTTTATTTTCTCTGCCAAAAGTCATTGAGATCTGTGTCAATAGCACTTTATGCAAGCTTTGCTCTAAGCCTTTAAATACTATAAATTCTGCAAAATCAAAATGTATGTCCCAATAATATTACACATTGAATTGATTGTGTATAACAATATAAATAAACTTAATGTTTTGAACCTGAACGGTATATATTTTCCTTTTAAATTTTACAGCAAGTGTAAATTTCAGTAAATGTAGCAATTTTATGCCCCTTATGCTTAAAACAGTGCTTGAAAAATATGTGTGTTTTTAACAAGATATGTAGTTGCAACTCCATTTGGCATGCAGTCCTACAAGAAGCAGATCATCCTATTAGCTGCCCAGAGCTTGGATCAGCAGTTAAAATGAGGGTGCAAGTAGCACATATGACAAAATATTTCTATTAATCTGCTGTTGTCCCAGAGGTGAGTATATGTTAGTATATTTTCTCTGGACAAGTTAATGTCTTTACATTATTATTATTTTTATTTAAGCAAAAGGCTTACTCTGGGGAGTTGACACAAATCTCTAACACAAAATATATGCTTTGCAGATTATTTAAGCAAAAGGCTTACTCTGGGGAGTTGACACAAATCTCTAGCACAAAATATATGCTTCTCAATTAAATAGACTATGATTACACAGTATAGTAGCATTCAGATATTGTCTAGGGAATGTATAGTAGACTTGACAGACAATGAGTCAATTTTCAATAAAACACTGCAAAAGGTTTGTTACCTATTATCTTCTTTGACAACAGCCAAGAAGAAACTAGAAGATAATAATTATATGTTGATGTCAAGCTGAGATTATTAGTTATGCTCTTTTTCTAAATCCTTCAACTTATCCCAGGAACGTTTCCATAGTCTTAAACTTTTGTCAGTCCTATAATGAAAAACAACTGTTGAGCAAAAGAGCATTATTTTTAAGTGAGCATTTTTTGCAATATAGCAAAGTCAATAATGTCTGTTAGACATATATGATGCAACATTTTTTTAACTATACTAAATTCTAGATTATGATAGTCTAACAGGGTGATGTGATTAAGGGAAATTACCATAGTAGCTTGTAGCCATTTGACCAGCAACCTTCTCTGCATACATTGAGCTTTTTTCTGTCTGTGTAGGCAGAAGCAAACTGTAGTTTTGCTTAATTTTCTGTCTGTAAAAAGATCCAGAAGTCTTAGGTACATCAGACATCCAGTCAGAGACTTACTTCATTTACTAGCATTAAAACTGTGTAGACATGTATTATAATATTTCAGCCCAATCTACCTGTGCAACATATTTTGGAAGATCACAATGAAATATCCACCTTAATCGAGCTTCTCAGATGTTTCTGAGAAGTGAATGAAGAATGCATCAGGAGATTGTGCGGTTTTAAATGGGGTCATGTGATCAGTTATAGCAAAATATTGGCCACAATAGTGGCCAACAGAGCAACTAAATCCACATCAGACAAACTACTGATCAGGTTTAACAATATTTCTGATGTTGAAGTTCACAGTAAAAATGCTCAGACCCTAGCTAGAATGGAAAAAACAGAAGATACAGGTGATATCACTCAAACTACTGAAAGTAGGAAGTGTTAACATTTTCCACAATGCAACTTCTCACAGGTGGCAGTTATACATGTGATTAAAATTTATTTATGGAAATAACTAAATGAAATGATAAAATATAAACTTTTTAAAATTTTAAATAGATTGTTCATCGAGCTTGACCTAATACCAAATAGTACAGCATTTGGATGTCCAAAGAATAAGGAAAGGGAAGTGTGTCTAAGACACTCCAAAATGCTGACAATACCAAAAAACACCAGACAGGGATGGCAAAAGATTAAGAATTGACAAAAATAGACAGAAACTATTTAAAAATACTATAAAAACTTTAGGATAAGGAAAATAACTCTATTCATATATTATACAAGGGCTGCAGTATGCATGCCAAACTTCTCCCGGAGGCCAGATAGGAGAGAGTCCTCCTGGTGGGCAGTTTTTGGGACTTGGGGGGGACTACAGGAGAACCTTATGGAGCTGGGATGTGAGGTAAGGATTTTACTACACTACATGGTGGGGCCATTAGTGGGGGGGGATTATAGTTTTGGGGGTGGACATTCCCTTTAAAGGAATTTTCTAATAAAGATCCTCTATCATGGTGGGAAAATACCAATAATAGTGTAATTTTTAGACTACAACATAAACAAACAACAGTCAGTAATTACTAGTGTCATCCCATTGCCCAGTATTGTCATTTTATGACGCAGCCATAATTATAAAGGCATGATGCGATACCATACCTTAAAGATACTGTACCTTTAACTATCATTAGATCCTATACTGCAAGTTAATAAATATGGCCCTTAGGGACATTTTTATAAAAACTGGGTATCGCTATTTTAACAAATGGTATTACGATCTTAGATTAACCATTGTGATCGGATGTATACTAACCTTACATTTACTACTACCTTACTACCTTTCTATATATTATTTTATTGTGTTCTATTGCCAATATTCTTTTTTTATGCTCCTAAGCTGGGTACAAACAATTTCTTACAGCAATTTCTTTGTTGTGACCAACCGTTCTCCACAAGTGAGCGGTCAGCTGTGATGAAACACTATCAGCCCAAGGGGGACCACACGGTCAGTTGAACCCTCTGCAAAACCCTCCAAATTTTAGGCCCGATGGACTGATATACAAATATGTTGGCCCAAAAAATTGGTTGTTGTGTACCCAGCCTAACTAGCACATGTGGTCTTTCTGGGGTAACAGCACTCTCTCTAATGCTTGACATGTATGATTTTAATCAAAACCACATATAAACCTGGGGCTATTTTGTTACTTGTGGGTGTATTTTTAGTGTTCAATAATTTTTATTGATTTTATAATTTTTTAACAACTTACATTAAATATACAAATATCACATTTATCAAATGCACTTATTCAGCAGTATACATCTCGAACAGTCAATTATTATTTGTTTAGTATTAAGATCATTTGTACATTTGAAATACATTATACCGTATTCAATACAACCAAAATTTAAAGGAACTGTAAACCTAAAAAATAAGTATTTGACAATCGTTTCTATTATTCACAGGGAGGTGAGAACGCTTATTCTCACCTCCCTGTGAATAATAGTTTGCTCAGGGGACACAGCGGCACTTACCTTACCTGGCTGTCACTCCTTCTGATCTGACAGCCGTGTTGATCCTGTCTCCTGACCATGTGCCTATCTTTGGCGCATGCGCGCCAATACAAAAGATAGGGAGTGCAGGACAGCACGGCTGTCAGTTCAGAAGGAACTGCGAGTGGAGCGCCAGGTAAGGTAAGTCCGGCTGTGTCCCCTGAGCAAACTATTATTCACAGGGAGGTGAGAATAAGCGTTCTCACCTCCCCGTGAATATAAAAAAATGATTTGGCAAACACTTATTTTTTTAAGTTTACAGTTCCTTTAAGTTAAAAAGAAAATAGAAAACTCTAATTGAAATTATAAAATAAAAGACATGCCTCGCTTTTTTTTTTTTTTTTTTGGGTGGTGCCTTCCAATACAGTTTAAAATCTGTGTCCAACAGTATTGTCCCTTCTATTAAAGATGTTTTTGAGGTATTTTCAGATGGTGGTGATTATAGTGTCTATAGGGGGAGATCTATTGAATATTTACATGTTTTTACGAATAAATTTAACGAATCTTGCAACACATGAAAGAGTCTTTTGTTGATCATAATGTTATTTACTCTGTTCAGCACCCTCGATGTATCTAATGTTTGCCTTCTCCACTGAGCACCTATGTGTATTTTTACAGCTAACATAATATATTGGATTAATTTATTGCTTTGCTTATTTAATTCTGGGATGTTGTGCCCTAACAGGGCTACTAGTGGAGAAGGTTCACATCTAACACAGAAGATTTCTGAGATTATTTTAAACATATCTGCCCATCATTTTTGTACTTTATGGCATTTCCACCACACATGGAAGAAATCCCCTCTTTGGGTACAGTTTGTAAAACATAATGGACTTATTGTGGGAAATATCTTGGCCAATAGTGCTGGAACACTATATGTTCTGTACATAACCTTCAGGGAAGTTTCCCTCAATGCAATGTTTAAACTTCCTTTGTTTCTTCCCATTGCTCCTCCATCAGTTCTGTTGCTAGATTCGCCTCCCATGCAGCTTGAAATTTATATCTTATTTTTTCTTCATTTTACCATTTGTAGAGGAAGGAGAGAGTATGTTTGGTTGTTGCTCGTCTGAGGCAAAAGTTTTCAAAATCAGTTAGTGCTTTGTTGTCTGCTCTAGTTGTGACTATTTTGTTTATGTATGCTGAAATTTGAATATATTGAAATTGGTGTCTTGGTGGGACTGTGAATTTGCTTCTGAGGCTTGTTAAGTCTATTCCTAAACCATCATGTAGAAACTGATTAGTCTGTATATACCAGTTTTCCCCGCCATAAATATCCTTTTTCGAGATATGCTGCTTGGAATAGAGGGTCTTGTGTGATATTAAGCATTAGTGAGGGTTTTGATATCCAGTTGTATTTGTTTCTGATTCTTTGCCATATTTTTAGGGTTCTTTGGGTGCATGGGCTCATTGGTAAGGATGATTTTTTTGGTGTTGGGTAGCCAAGCTATTGAGTCTATAGATACAGGGTGTATAAGGTCTGATTCCAGTTTGACCCATCTGGGTAGATTAGTTCTAATAAGGTGTGTTAGTTGTGCTGCTGCGTAATATTTATATAGATTTGGTACTCCCATTCGTTCTTGTGATCTGGGTTTGTACAGTAAGGATTGTGGGTGTATTTTTTGTTTATAAACATATTTTACTTGAAAAATGCAAAGGAATTTAATTAAATAAATTTGTGTATAACTAAAACCTGTAGATGGATACCTGTAGATAGAATCTACATAGCTTATAGAGCCATGTTAACATCTGAAAATGATGTTCTGACATTCTGGTTCACTCGACCCAGTTCTCTCTAATGCAAAATTACCCTGACAGAGATTGGAGGATAAACAAATAAAACCAGTTTAAAGGAGAACTTTCATTTTTTAAAACCTAATATGAAAGCATTTCTCCCCAGAACACCTATACATTGTAAGATTCTTCTCTAATAAGTTGCATTTAGTAATATAGTCTGTAACTAAGAAGGTTTCCATGTTGTTGCCAGTACAACTATGCCCATGAAGTCATCAAAGAACCACGCCCCTGGACCTCAGTATTCACTGTCTCTATGCACAGAGGGTTTTCTATACAATAATATGGAAGTCCCTGGTAAGACTTTGAAAGCTGCTTGTTACCCTGCAATCTATTTACCAGTCAGTGTGAGTTGCTGGAAAATAAACTGCAGGGTAACATGCAGCTTTCAAAGTCTTATCAGGGACTTCCATATTCCATTTTTTTTATTATACTTTTCCTAGCAAAACATAAAGCTTCCAAGTGGTACCTGGACACTCTGCTTATTCAGTGTTGGTGCACCCGGGAATGCGCCAGGTTTAAAAATACACATTTCAGAAGGTCACAAGGTCAATACCCCAAACTTCTCTTTTTTTGTTTCTATTATGTTTCAAGCAAAATATAAAGCTTCTAAATGTACCTAGTTTTCAGCATATTCAGTTGTGGCACACCTGGTAAGACACCACTTATACTGTAGAAACACACAGTTCACAAGTTCAAATCCCCAGATTTACCTTTATTTTCATGTTCAAAGTAAAGGATTCTACATGTACCAGTACATTAGATAGTATTAGCAAGACTAGTAAATGTACTAGTTGCAGGTTCTATTCCACAGACATTTAGCTAAAGGGTTTACCCAGCTATGGTTGATTGTGGGAGCTGACCCATAGTATTCACATGTTATTTTCATAAATCACTTAATTGCCACAGCAAAGGGAGAGGTGAGACACAGCTTGTTTTTAAGTTTGTAAATGTGCTCTGTCTATTGGGACAATGTTGTCTGGAGACTTTAGTTCTCGTTTAAAGATCATGCAAAAGTTAGGCAACATTTAAGCTGCAGTCTATCCAAACTTAGAGCAGAATAAAGGATGGCATTTGTAACTCACACAGAGAACTAGCCACAAGCCAATGGGGGAAGGATTCTCGTCCTAAGGAAAGGACAGAAAATGAGCAGGTCTGTAATTAGCTTCAGAAAATATCGATTGGGGGGGCTTGTGACACAAGCTTGACACAAAGACACAGAGGCAGTGAAGAGTATTAAGTGAAACTTTACTAGCCTATATTTTAAGATCCAGAGAAGCTAGACAGATCATCCTAGGCATATTTGAAAGGGTATTTGTAGGTAGACCACAGTTAATCATGCTTGTGCAGCATGATAAAGTTGGTATCTTATTTATTAACATTTAATTGGTAATAATGCTTATAGAAAAAATAAACAGTCAAAATGTGTAAACGTAAATTACCAGAAAGGGATGTTTACAGGATGAATCTGATTAGATTTTTAATAGACATAATATGTACAGTATTTGAATTTTTTTTGCTCTGTTTTAGAGAATGTTATAATCATAGTTCATCTAGAGGCAGACCAACAGTTAATATTGCAAAAAGATGCTCAAATTAAATCACTATCAACCGATTTTTCTGGCTTGGTGGTAGGGAATATAGATTTTTTTTCAAGCATAGCTCAGTGTTAATCAAAACAAACAGGGTGTTTGTGGACTTGGAAGGCTCATTTACAACCTAATCATGCTCCATACTCAATAGACAGATCAAACAATAAACTGATTCCTGCTTTGGGATGCAAATCAATGAATTCATGCTTTTTTAAGAGGTAAGGACACAGACGCAAGGACAGATAATAATAAGTATAGGTCTTTATTAAAAAGGCCATCGGATTGGTGTCTAAATTCCTCAGTAGACCTTTATGATTAAGTATAGAGAACATGCCTGGGTCCACTATCAAATTGAAATGGAAGCAATGAACTCTGCCAGCTAGTTGGAAAATTTAATTTAGGAAACAAGCATTTCAAGCATTACATAAAAAAACAACATTATTTTCACATTTTAATAGAGACAGAAAATGGGCACAGATTAAAAAAATCCCAATCATAATAAAGCATACATGGCTTATTCTTTTTTCAAACAATTAATGAATTATAATAAATATCTATGTGGATTTGACATCAATATTTTAACTTTATTCTCATTTTTCCTGGCTTAATGCTTATACACTGGAAAAGTACATAACAATTACATAACAATTGATCCAGAGAAAGGCAAAAATTTAACCCAGAGGGTCCAAAGGGAAAAAAAAATCCTTTCTACAACTATAGGTATTAATACCTATAATTTTCAATATTTTTAAATTTTACAAACTTATCCAGTCCAATCTCAAAGCTATTTAATGAACTTGCCATTACTACAACTGCTGGAAGACATTTCCAATTTCACTGTTCTCCCTGTAAAGAAACCTTTCTCCCTAACCTGAAGAAGAAACTTCTTTTCATCTAATATTAAAGGATACCAATGAGTCCTCTGAAATTAACTATTGGTTAACAGTGCATCAGGGTTTTTTTTATGGCCCATTGATATATTTGTATAAAGTGATTATATACCTGTGCAATCATCGCTTCTCCAGTGTAAACAGCCCTAACTTGTGTAATCTGTCTGCATAGTCAAGCCTGTCCATTGCCCCTAATAATTTAGTTGCTTTTCTCTGAACTCTTAATTTTCAAGATGTCCCTTCCATATGTGGAACTCTAAAACTGCACTGCATATTCCTAATAAGGCATTACCTGTGTAGAGAGGGAGAATAATATTTTTCTCCCTTGAATCTACTCCTCTTTATACGAGTCAATATGCTGCTAGCTTTAGCAGTTGCTGTCTGGCACTGTTGCTACAGCTTAGTTTGTTATTTACTAGAACCCCCAAATCTTTTCCCAACAGAGATTCACCTAGCACAGAGCCATTTCTGATATAGGTGAAACAAGAATTGTTAAACCCCAAATGCAACACCTTACATTTGTCAGCATTATGCTGGTGAAGGTTCTCATTCATCCAGGTCATGGTATATCTGTGGTATTCAGTTGATCTAACTAATTACAACAGATATTTGTCAACCTTGCACCTCATCTGCCACATGTGTGAAGTCATTAAATGTAGGAAATACTTTCACCTTTCTTCCCTCTTAAAAATCAACAAGAATTCTTAGTGTGTTTCTGTATACTGTATAATAATAGAGATGGACACAAAACCGAACTCGAACCCGAGTTTGAGACGAACGTTATGAGTTCGAACAAACTCAAACTATTCAAACTAGTTTGAGTATGAACTAGTTTGATTTTTCTGGACTCGTGGGATTATTTTAGAAAGTCCTTGAACATTTGAGAATTCTTGAACGTGCGAGGATTTCAGAAGGTTCCTTAAAATGCGATTTTGAAAAAAAACCTGAACGGCCGGAGATTCCTGAAAGCACTGACAAGTGCCTTTTGTATTGACACTGATGTTTTTTAATCATTCACCCCCCCCCCCACAGATCCACTGGTTCCCGGATTTAAAGGTTGGTCTTACACCAAGTAATTGTGCACAATGTCTCTTTGTTATAATGGGTGATAAATTTAAACACCCAGTCACTAATGAAGTCTACATATTAAAAGGCTTTTTTACATGTGACACGTGCTATGTTGTGTACATCCTTACTTGCCCGTGCGGACTTCTTTATGTCGCAGGTCCCATTCAAAAGATGAAATCTCGCTTCACCCAACATAGGTCTTTCATCACACAAATACTGGTGCATCCACCAGTGGCCAAACATTGCATTGCTCAATCTCACTCACAAGACCAATTAAAATTTATGATACTGGAAATGGTACCCTCTACACCTAGAGGTGATAGTAGGGAGCTGGAACTCAGGCATACGGAGGTGAGGTGGATCAAAGGTTTATAAGCTTTGACTCCATGGGGGCTCAATTGTGACTATGACCTTTATTTGTTTATATGACCAGTCAACGGTTGGACTGGACTGGAATGGTTCAACTTTATAGGTTAACAGGGTATTTATATTCTTAGGTATGCCCATGAACCTCGGTAACCCCTTTCTTTATCCTCTCCCTTATGTTAAGGGTTAAATGGGGTAAATATGCCCTCTGTAGGGGAGGATGTTTGTTGATTCCATCACTTCCTGTAGAAGTGTTTAAAAGCTTTTACCTGGTTTGCTTGAAAAAACAAATTGTATTTCCCAAAATTTTGCATCTTATGACATGGTAATAACAGTTATTTGCTGTGAAATGAAATAAGTCTGTACCGTTTTTTTGACTATTCGGATTTCGGATCCTGCACCTACCATCCTTATCATTACTTTGGATAGTGCCACTTCTTCCCAAACACGGATCTTGGGGAGGTGGGGCTTATTTATTGGTAAATGTTTAAGTAGCACTTGTAATTTGACACTGGTTTGTTGGCTTGATAAAGATTTGGACCAAAACTTTGCCTTATTTGTTGCACAATAAAATCTCACTGAAAAGACCTCTTGAGTGCACCTATCTCTCTGGTATAGGACTGTATGTGAATTCTGGGTAGCACCAGGGGCAGTACAGGTTGAAATGGAGTGTGCCCTGATATCTGCACTATTGTTTATATATATATATATATATATATATATATATATATATATATATATATATATATATATATGTAGGTATTAAACTTCGGAGGCACTCCTGGGACTTATATCAAATGGTAACTTTATTTCAAACACATCAACGCGTTTCAACCGTCCATCGCGGCCGTCATCAGGATAAAAGTGTCTAACCAAACATTCCTATTTGTAACAATCTGTCTGCACCACGCCCCCCATATTGCCCAATCACATTAATTGCAAACTCCTAACACAAACCATGCGGACACATCGCCACACATAGGCCCGAGACATACAGACCCAAACACACCGCATCGTTCGTCATGTAACATACGGATACATAACCTCCTAAAGTGACAAGTGCAACAATACATATAAAAACCACCGTGAACATATAAAATATATATAAACAGTAAAAATAGTAAAACATCAAAACATAGTACCGCATCACCTTACAACATTATAAGTTTACTCTCTAACTTCAGGGTATGTAAATGGCATATAATAGCTCTATACATCACATCCTATATTGAAAAGGAGATAACATCCAGCCATATAGTAAAGCAACACCTCTTCGGGAAGAGTTTGTTATATTTCTTTCCAGAATCAACAAAGTATCTTTGCTCACTTACATAAATCTATGACGGAACATCACACAGTTTTCCGTTGGAGGCTACACTTGCAAGGCATACAATGTCAGAACCCATAACATCGGAGATCTATAGAAATGGTACTATCGCACCCCAGTTGTGAGCTCCCTGGCACAGGGAGACATACTGCTCCCCATTAGTCCCCCTGCCTCAAGGCCCAGGAGACACAGAGGAGCCCCACAAAACAAAGGACATGATCGTAGCAATAAATATATGTAGGCAAGTGATGTCCCAACAAAGGCCAGGCACAAATCCTTTTATAAAAAACAGGCGAACGATATCTGTTCATTAAGACCATTAGGTGAGATGGTGTTCAATTTTTTAATCCACTTGACTTCCAGTTTCAAAAGTTCTCTATCTCTATCACCTCCATAGGTCATCGCTGGTAAATGATCAATAGCTCTCCATCTGAATGTTGCTAGATTGTGACCAGCCAGCTTGAGGAAGTTAGGACATGTGAGTCCTCCGATCGAATTTCTGATGGATCTTCTGTCATTTATCCTGCATAACAATTTTTTTCGATTTGAACAGATTTTCTTTCAGCAGGTGTCTGGTACGGCGATGGGCTCCAATGTGGCCCCCTCATTCGCTAACTTATACATGGAGTGGTATGAGGAGGCATTCATTGTCCCTAAGTTGGGCAGTGAGGTGGTGATGTACAAGAGATACATCGATGACGTGTTTATGCTGTGTTGAGGGGACCACATTGGAGCCCATGCGTTCATTGAGGGTCTCAATGATATGGATTTACCTATCAAATTCAGTATACACACTAGTCTAACATGCGTTGACTTTTTGGATCTTCGGATCTATAAACATAATGGATCCTTGTCAACCACCTTATTTAGGAAAGCCACTGACCGTAATACTGTGCTGCATGCTAGCAGTTACCACCCACCGGCTCAGAAAAAAAGTATTCCTTACTCTCAGTTCCTCCGTGTGTTGAGAAATAACACCGATACTTCTTTGGCAGCTGACCAAATCGAGGAAATGAGAGTAAGGTTTATACAAAGGGGATACAATCCCCATGATTTAGACCGACATCTTGAACATGCCAGGAGGTCTGTGTACGGGGCTGTTGAGCCTTCGAAGCAGGCTGATAAGTCTAAGTCGACAATGACTTTATGTACCACATATACCCCCATGTCAGCGATCCTGAAGAGGAATGCCTACAAATATTGGAATATCATCCGTAATGATGAGTCTTTGGTGACCCGCCAATCTGATTTGAGAATCGCATATAGGAGGGGCCGCAATTTACGCGACTTACTCATGGTGACAGATCTACAAAAGTCTAAATCAGAGAGTAAGGATACGTGGCTCACTCAAAGGAAGAATGGCTGTTACAAATGTGCTGGGTGTCAGACTTGTAGGTACATGCTAGTTGGTAAGGACTTTCCACACCCACAAACGGGGAGACGCATACCTATCCGATACAGATTGACGTGTACAAGCACACACACGATTTATTTGATCACCTGTCCGTGTGGACTTGGGTATGTAGGGAAGACTACTACAACCCTTCGTGAGCGAATGGGCAACCATAGGGCGTCCATCAGAGCGGCCTTGAACGCAGTTAAAACTGATGGTGTGACACACAAGGACAAAGAGGGTGGCAGCAGGTTTGAACAATCTGTGGCAAAACATTTCAAGCTGGCTGGTCACAATCTAGCAACATTCAGATGGAGAGCTATTGATCATTTACCAGCGATGACCTATGGAGGTGATAGAGATAGAGAACTTTTGAAACTGGAAGTCAAGTGGATTAAAAAATTGAACACCATCTCACCTAATGGTCTTAATGAACAGATATCGTTCGCCTGTTTTTTATAAAAGGATTTGTGCCTGGCCTTTGTTGGGACATCACTTGCCTACATATATTTATTGCTACGATCATGTCCTTTGTTTTGTGGGGCTCCTCTGTGTCTCCTGGGCCTTGAGGCAGGGGGACTAATGGGGAGCAGTATGTCTCCCTGTGCCAGGGAGCTCACAACTGGGGTGCGATAGTACCATTTCTATAGATCTCCGATGTTATGGGTTCTGACATTGTATGCCTTGCAAGTGTAGCCTCCAACGGAAAACTGTGTGATGTTCCGTCATAGATTTATGTAAGTGAGCAAAGATACTTTGTTGATTCTGGAAAGAAATATAACAAACTCTTCCCGAAGAGGTGTTGCTTTACTATATGGCTGGATGTTATCTCCTTTTCAATATAGGATGTGATGTATAGAGCTATTATATGCCATTTACATACCCTGAAGTTAGAGAGTAAACTTATAATGTTGTAAGGTGATGCGGTACTATGTTTTGATGTTTTACTATTTTTACTATTTATATATATTTTATATTTTATATGTTCACGGTGGTTTTTATATGTATTGTTGCACTTGCCACTTTAGGAGGTTATGTATCCGTATGTTACATGACGAACGATGCGGTGTGTTTGGGTCTGTATGTCTCGGGCCTATGTGTGGCGATGTGTATCCGCTGGCTGTTTACATGACGCGCACACGCCGCATGGTTTGTGTTAGGAGTTTGCAATTAATGTGATTGGGCAATACGGGGGGCGTGGTGCACACAGATTGTTACAAATAGGAATGTTTGGTTAGACACTTTTATCCTGATGACGGCCGCGATGGACGGTTGAAACGCGTTGATGTGTTTGAAATAAAGTTACCATTTGATATAGGTCCCAGGAGTGCCTCCGAAGTTTACTACCTACATGTATCGTTTGTTGGATGCAGCACCCGGGCAATGCTGATGGGTTACGTGAGTGCCGCTTAAACAATATTATGCTGTTATATATATATATATATATATATATATATATATATATACTGTATATATATAAACAAACAAACAGTGTAGTGATCAGTACACCATAACAAACCAGCATCTGCCTGGGTGCCATACAAAAGTAGAATCTATGGACAGAAGGCAAACGCACTCACAGGAATTTGTAAGATAAAACATAACTTTTATTAGCGTTCTTTTAACACGCTACATCTACGTGTTTTAACTTATAAAAAGCCGTCTTCAGGATGTGAAGTAGGCATGTTTAGGCATATTTAGGTTTAAATATCCTCAAACATGGGAGTAAGAGACTAAGGTGCTTATAATTAAAAACAGGTGAATGATTAAAAGATCAGCGTCAATACAAAAAACATCATAAAAGCAACAATAAACTGTAGCAAAGCAAAGGAAACATGAAATTTGTAACTGTATATTATGTTTCTTCACTCCCATGTGTACTAAAATCCTAAATTTCAGCCCAGACTCCAAGTGGTTGGCATTTAAAGAAGTACTGAAACAACAGTTGCTCATTTGACAGGGTATCAAGGTAATGTAACCATTTGGCTTCCTTAAATAGAAGCAATTTATCATGATCTTGATTACAGTTTAGTTCTGTTTTTGTTAAGCCATCAAAAACCAAACATTTCATATGGGACAAAGGGGGCAGCAGCTATTTGAAATGTCTGGCTACCGAAAGAACCGGTCCCCGTGAGATTTTTTGATGTGAGTGAAGCCCATATAGAAGACTGAGGGTTTGCCATTCACTCATTGAATGTAGTGCAGGTTTTACCAATATAAAATAGCCAACATAGGAATGTAACAAAGTATATCACATATCTGCTCTTACAAGAAAACCATTGTTTTATGGCGATTCATTTGCTACTATGTTGTTGGGTGAAGTCTTTGCCAGCCAACATGGACCTGCATGTTTTGCAGTTTGGGCATTTATAACTTCCCATTCTCTCTGTACTATTCCACATCCCTGTAGGGAACTATGTCACATTAGTACCTGTGTAAGTACGGACCAGCAGGTTGGCAAGGCTACGGCTGTTTTGTCTTCATACACGTTCTCACAGTGTGCAATCCAAATTTCTGTTTAACCATCCCTGTCTTCCAAATAAACAGACTGTCTTGTAATCGAACTTGTTTATTGATAACAGGTTGTTTGATTGTAAGTAGAGATGGCTGAAACTCGCTAGTTTTAATCTGTTTTCGGATTCTTGGATCTCGGGAAAATCCTGAAGATCCGAAAATCCGAAACCGGAATAAATTTTTGATAATTTTCGAAAGTACAGTGCTATTTTCGATAATCTTCGAAAACAGCCTTGAAAGTTCTAAAATTCTCGAAAATACTATTAAAGACCATTTTTGAGTTTCCGATCGTATTTTCAAAGATTTTTCGAATGTTCAAGGCTATTTTTGAAAGTTATCGAAAATAGCCTGGAACGTTTGATTTTCGAAAATACGATCAGAAACTCGAAAATGGTCTCAGATCGTATTTTCGATAATTTTTGAATGTTCAAGGTTATTTCGATATTGAAAATAGCCCTGTACTTTCGAAAATTATCGAAAATGGCTTCCGAAGACCCCAAAATCCAGAGGATCCGGATTCAGATGGATCTTTCAGATTTTGGAACTGAGGGGTTCCGTGTTGGATCCGGGTTTGTGTCAAACCCAGATCCCATCTCTAATTGTAAGTGATCTGTTGCAATTAGTAAACAGGAGCATTTATGTACGATCAGTAATCAACCAATGTGTTTGTCATTGGTAAAACTACAAAAATGCAAATAATTTGTAAAAGTATACAACAAAAAACATTTCAATAATATATACAGCAGCATTAGGTATAAATCAGCATATTAGAACATTTTACATTAGCTCTAAGCACCTACATTAGCTCTAAGCATCTAAGTGCAGATTAAAATTAAATAAACAGAATATCCTGAGACACGTATAACTCTTACCAGATATGCTGGCTGGAGGGATAATAGAGTTTTAAGAAACAGGAATGCTAGGAACACAATGCAAATGTGCTGTAGACTATATGGAGGTTCCCCTTCTCCTTCCCAGAAAACACCAACTTCCTACAATGCAATGCAGTCTACATATTTAAGAGCAACTTTATTGATACATAGGTAAGAAACATAAGATGCAATGGACCTCTACTACCAATAGATGGTGCTGTTCTGTAACTCAGATTCTAGCATGTTCTTTATAAAATACCCAAAGGAACTGACTGAAAATCATCCCCTTTTTTGTATTGTAAGGGTGGCAGTTAGTCGCGTGCAAAATTGAATTTCTGTAAGTATCCTTCCTGTATACAGTAAGGTGGTGCTAAAACCATAAGATGTTGTACAAATTGGTGGGCATCTATATCTTCTATAGAACAAGATCTCTTTTCCAACTCTGGGGTAAATGTATAAATTTTCATATCATGACATATACAAATTGGCCTTTGTCTGAATAAATATGGAAATTTAAATGTCCCTTTTCAATGACATAGAAATATTATTGCGTTTAAAATTTGCAGCACAGTCACATACACACTCCCTTACGATATATACAATAAATAGCCTTCCAAGCCAAATTCAGAGTTTAAATCTAAACTTTCTCTTACTGCGGCCAGTGCTTTGTTCATATCCAAAATGCCACATATGTCAATAACATACCAATAGCATGCTCTCTTACAGGGAATATGCTTGTGAAGGTTCTCATTCATCCAGGCCATGGTATATCTGTTGTAATCAATTAGATCAACTGGACTTGAAGCTTAGTTCTTGAAGACATTTCGCTAGTCATCCGACTGGCTTTCTCAATTCACAATGACTTGTACAAGAATCTGTGGCAATTATGTACCCTGGAAAATCCCAATTAGCATATCACAGCCAAGTGTTAAGGGCAGGATTGCATAGTGGTTAAGAGGTATTATAGGAACGCCCAGGGTAAGGTGTCAAAACAGCATTGTACATAGCAGACAGTTGGTGTCGAACCCCCCCACCTCTATTTAGGCTTGGTTTCTTTATTTTCACATAAATGGCCTCCTTGACACCTCTCTTGAACCAGTCACGTGTCAATATAGTAACATTACAATCTTTAAAGGTATGTCCTTTATCCTTAAGATGCAGGTACACAGCTGCGTCCTGACCCGAGGAATTGGCTCTTATGTGCTGGGCCATACATTGATGAAGTTGCTGTTTGGTCTCCCCCACATACAAATCAGAGCATTTTTCACTTTACTGCACTGCGTATATGATGTCGTTTTTCTTGTGTTTCGGTATTGGGTCTTTCGGATGTACCAATTGCTGCCTCAGTGTGTCGTTCAGTTTAATGCAGACAGGGAAACAGTGTTTTTTGAAAATTCTTCTTAATTTCTTGGAGACCCATGCTACTTATGGGATGACCATGTTCTTTCTCCTCTCTTGCTTTTCCCCTTCACTGTTGGTATACGTGTTATTTTTTTTCCTTTCCTTCTACTTCTTTTAACAAAGGCCCAGTCTGGATATCCACAAATTTTAAGGGCTCCTCTGAGATGTTTCATTTCTTTAGCCTTCACCTCTGTGCTAGTGGGGATGTTCTCAGCTCTGTGTTGCAGGGCTCTGATGACACCCAGCTTGTGATCTAAAGGGTGGTGGGAGTCAAACATCAAATACTGATCTGTGTGTGTTGGTTTTCTGTAAACCTCTACTTCCAGTTTACCATTTTTCTTGACTTCTACCAAGCAGTTCAAGAAAGCTAGTTTGTTGTTTTTTACCTCTGATTTGTATGTGGTGGTAGACCAAACAGCAACTGCATCAACATATGGCCCAGCACAGAAGAGCCAATTCCTCGGGTCAGGACTCAGCCGTGTACCTGCATCTTAAGGAAAAAGGCCATACCTTTGAAGATTTTAATGTTAACATATTGGCAAAGGAACATGACAGGTTCAAGAGAGGTGTCAAGGAGGCTATTTATTTGAAAATAAAAACAAGCTTAAAAGAGGTGGGGTTCGGCACCAACTGTCTGCCATGTACAATGCTGTTTTGATGCCTTACTCTGGGCGTTCCTATAACACCTCTTAGCCACTATCCAATCACGCCCTTAACACCTGGCAGTGATATGCTAATTGGATTTTCCAGGGTACATAATTGCCACAGATTCTTGTACAAGTCATTCTGAATTGAGAAAGCCAGTCGGATGACTAGCGAAAGGTCTTCAAGAACTAAACTTCAAGTCCAGTTGATCTAATTGAATACAACAGATATCTCTTACAGGGAAATTTGAGAAAAATTTGTATTTGCAAATGTCTCATGGTGTTTGTTCATTTAATAAACTATTTTTAACAATGTTAATATAGGACAATTAGGAATTTTAAATGTTCACAGCTTGTTTATGTGAATTAGAATAATTTATAATAATTTAGTAAAGACCTATATTTATTATTTTATATTTTAGTTACCCTCTTACTATATAGTAGTGAATATTAATACTGAAAAGACTAATCTGTTTCTGTACACATTAACATGATTACTTCTCTTGATCAGCGCTATTTTGAGCTGACATTTTTAAGGTTTTTCTGGATCATTAATCACTATCATTTCAAACAATGATTAGGATTTAGAACTGATGATGCTTGCATATTTTTATGACATTTTTAATCTAAATGCATAATCAACATTTTTAATTCATGGCTGGTTTGGTCACTATAATAAAACCATTGTGATTTTTCTTTTAGAGATTTGTGTTACAGATGATTATGAAATATGAAATTAATATTAAATTATTTCTGAATATAATTATATAAATACATGTATTTCTGGCCATGTCCAAAACTTTTTGGGAAAGATGCTGCTTAGCCTAAGTTTTGACCCCATACATATACATCATATTATCTGCACACTGGCATACATTATAAACAAAGGGGTTTTAGTATACATTACTGTGATCACATGAATTAAAAGCCTTCCAACCACGTCAAGGTGACCCCAGTCTGGAATGTCCTAACTTCTAACCTTTTTTACTTCAATTACAATTAGCAAACTTTTGCATTTCTCATACTTGCACACTGGATCATTATAGCAGGCTTTCTCACAAACTTTTGCTAATCGTAATTAAAAAAAAGGTTAGAAGTTAGGACCTTCCAGAATGGGGTTACCTTGACGTGGTTGGAAGGCTTTTCATTCATGTGATCACAGTAATGTATACTAAAACCCCTTTGTTTATAATGTATGCCAGTGTGCAGATAATAGGATATTGTATGGGGCCTAGGAATATGCATTGATTATCTCTTCTATGTTTGTATTAATATTTGACCAGATCAGTAGCATAAAATGTAGTTGTAGTTTAGCCTAAGGATTGCTTCCACAATCCTTCTATTGTATATATTATGCATTAACTGTAAATTTTATATGTATGACTTTGAATAATATGTATTACCCTGTATGTAATGTGTGACTATATAATTGTAAAGTGCCACGGAAGATGTTAACGCTATATAAATCCATAATAATAATTCTAACCATTCTTAGTGAATTCTATAAAAATATACACCAGTTACTCCCTCAACCAACAACCCTTACTACAACTACAAGAGAATACAACAATCTCATTGTAGATATTCTCCCTCTCTTTCCATAGGTAACACTCAGTAAGCTTGCATATACAGTGATAGTGGTGTAAAGTATATAAGGAAAACTATCTGTAATTAAGTATTTTATTTCACAGGCATAGTTTGATATATATATAAATAGGCTAGACTCATATATAATTTGTTATTTCTAAGCAGAAATTTTGAGTTACATTTAAAGGGTAAAATTAAAGGGTGACTTTTATTAAAAAGAGCACATTTCTACAATTTAAACGACTCCAAGATCATGCTTCCCACTGCAGGCTATCCAAACCTATAGCAGTATAAAGGGTGGTGGTTCCAACTAGCACTGTGAGCTGTGACATCATCAGCACCATTGCTCTGACCTCCCTTGACACAGACACTGAGCATGCCCAGTTGTATCCTAGGTCTGTAACTGTCTTTTGATAGCTTCAGAAAAGATCGTTTTTTGGGGGGTAGGTGTGGATTCTTACAGAGCACATCACTCACTCCCTGATTTATTATCTTGAGTGTAAATTTAAAAGTCCCAGAGAAGCTAGTGCATGATCCTAAGCTTGCTTGAAAGTTATAAGATACATCTTTTAAACAGAGGGTACTTTTCTGGAGACCACGATTACACTTTAAGGAGAAGTCTACAGTGAATTTATATTTCTCTTTACATAAGTAGAAATACAGACACCAAGACATGATTGATTTGATAACAAAAGTTTTATGTCTAGATATAATAGAGTTTTTATCCTCAGAAGCTACCAACAGTGGTGTGCTGTTCCTAAGTCACAACATAGTTGTCTTGTTTTTTTTATGAAATGAAATACATAGTATTTGAGGTTGAATGAAGCATTAATAAGTAGGCAAATACATTTTGTTTTAAAAAAGTCTGAATTTGAGATGCAGTTTTCTATGGAATTAGTTTTCGATGGACATTCCACTAAATATTGTATACATCATAAATTTTTAAGGGCCGATCGACTGATAGTACAGTATATTTATTAGTCAATCAAGATGAAAAAATGGCATGGGTTTTTGGCTACCCGCGACCAACATCTGACTGTTCTTTACTCTGAACCAGAAGAAAGGGTGATCAGACACATTGGAAAACCACAGGAAATCAGACGATCCTCTTTGGGACGCATGCGGAGTCGCGGCAAACTGTCAGTAGCGGCTACCTTTCCTGGCTGACCGATAAGTGCCGATTTTCTGCTTTGTTTCTTTATTGTCCTTCTTTCACATCTCTAAACAATAAAGCATACCATAGCCCAGGCAGTCCATATCTTTGTTTTAGAGATATCAATAAACTAAAAAAAAAAATCCTTTTATTATTCTTCTACCTAGTGTCATATTTCTTTACTAAAGATAGTTACTCTTGTCTGAAAACCCTGTCTTTATCAACAAAGTTGTCTGCCTTGACTGCAGTTTAATGTTTGCTTTATTATTTAGTTATCCACAGTCACAAAATTTAAATCTATTCTTTAAATCTCCTTTAAACAGATGTTCAGCTATTGGTATAGTGTCAGCATATCAAAGATTTACTCCTCTAATCTGGAATCCTCATTGTTATTCTCCAGTCTTACTTTGCTAATGATCCATTTAGCATGCAGGTTGAATAAATAGGGTGAAAGTATGCCATCTGGTCTAACCTTTTTACTTTATAAAGGAACCCTTATTTGCAACCTTTCTTTATCTGTCTGTACGCAAGGACATTCAGTTTTTTTAACATGGTCAAAATAATTTAAAAAAAAAACTTTGCTGTTGATGAAGCACATTTAGCAGTTATGTACTTTTTTAAATATAAGGATTTTCACAATAACTTTAGTCAGAATCATTTAATTTTAAAGTACATTAGTTTATCTATACTCTCAGTTACAGTAAAATGGTCACACTGGAGTACAATTCAGCTTAAATGATAAATGCAAAATAAGCCACAATAGTATAATCTTGATATCAAGTTTAAACAAATACCTTTATCTTTTGCTTGGTTTATGTAAGCTATACTATCAGTTGATTGTACAATACTGAAGGCCCTCTACAGATGCCTTAGGGTTAAACAAATAATCTTTAATATACTAAAATGTACTATTTAGTTTTAGCTTAAATATGAAGAGTTAATGTGCCAATACACAAATAAAAAAGCTATTTCATGTCCTCATGAAGCCTGAATTAGAGCATTCAAAGTAAACTAGAAAGGGAAAGTTTAAGTGTAAACTTTGAAATTGGCTTGAAGGGCTGCATTTTGGAAGGGAATATGTGTGTTTGCTGCAGATTTTAAAACTCAATAATGGGAATGATGAGTTTGTAGTGAACGCTTGTTTGCCGGCCACCTTTAGCTTCTATAAAGGTCCAGTTGAATTGACTAAATTTTACTCAATAATATTATTGAGTAATATAGTATTTTTTTAAATTATCTTTTTTTATACTTTTAGATCCTGAAATTTATTTCGGATTTTCTTGCATTCCTGGTTCTTTACAATTTCATCATTCCTATTTCACTGTATGTGACTGTGGAGATGCAGAAGTTTCTTGGATCATTCTTTATCGGCTGGGATTTGGATCTTTATCATGAAGAAAGTAATCAAAGGGCCCAAGTCAATACATCTGATCTTAATGAGGAACTTGGACAGGTTGTTTTATTTTATACCAATTTAAAACATCAACAGGGAGATATAATATTTAATGAGTTAAACCCACCCTTACTGATTTAGTTATGGGGTGTACTCGTGGACATCCTTTAAAGGAATAGTTCACTGCATAAGTGAACTATTCCTTTAAAGGAGAACTAAGAGACAGTGAATCCTGGGGTCAGGGGGCGTGGCTCTTTGAAGCCAACATGGGCTATGAGTTGTACTGGCAACAAAATGGAAGCCTCCTTTGTTACAGAATCTATTACCGTATATACTCGAGTATAAGCCGAGGTTTTTAGGTTTAAAAATTAACCTAAAAACCTTGACTCGGCTTATACTCGAGTCACAAGGAACTTACCTTCACTCTAAGGCAGCCGCAAGTCCGGCCGACAGTTCCCAGTAGTTCTTCGTGGTTGCGCTATGACTCATCACACGCACGTGGCGGGATGACGTCATCGCGCAGCCGCGAAGCAGTAATGGGAACTGCCGGCCGGACTCGCGGCTGCTTCTGATTGCAGAGAGAGGAAGACTGAAGACCAGACGGGTAAGTGAGCTGGGGGGCGGGGGTACTGGGGAGGGCTGGGGTACTGGGGGAGGGCTGGGGGGACAGTATGCCATGCAGACACCCACATTACCCTTTTACTATAGGTGGTTGGAAACTACAACTCCCAGCAACCAAGCATGCTGGGAGTTGTAGTTTCCAAACATCTACAGTGGAAAGGTATTAGGGTGGGGGACAGTATGCCATACAGTAACCCCCAATACCTTTCTACTATAGGTGGTTGGAAACTACAATTTCCAGCAACCAAGCATGCTGGGAGTTGTAGTTTCCAAACATCTACAGTGGAAAGGTATTAGGGTTACTGTATACCCTCGGCTTATACTCGGGTCAATCATCTTTTCTAATTTTTGAGGCAAAAATGGGTGCCTCGGCTTATACTCGAGTATATACGGTACTTATATCTACTAAATGCAAATAAATAGAGAAAAATCTTTCAACGTGTAGGTATTCTGGGGAGAAAAACTTTCACATTAGGATCTGAAAAAACGAAGTTTGGTTCTCCTTTAATGCATTGATTGAAGACTGATAAGTTTAAGGAGCTATTTCTTACCTTCTGTCCTTCAATCAATGCCTGTGGAGCCAAGAGTAAAGATAGAAGAAACGTACCTTTTACGAGATCCCCTGCTGTCACACTGAAGTTCCCGATGGCTTTGTGATCCAGGCATGTTATAGTTAATCAGAACCAGGAAGTTGTCGGGGCCTGTCTGTGTGACAGCGACAGGTTCGCGTGAAAGGTAAGTTTCTTTTATATTCGTTCCTGGCTCCACAGGCATTGATTGAAGAACGGAAGGTAAGGCATAGCTCCTTAATCTCCTGGTCTTCAATCAATGCGTTAAAGGAATAGTTCACTTTTGCAGTGAACTATTTCTTTTAAGATTAGAAGAAAAGTTAAACTTTTAGGTTAGGAAAGGTTTCTTTACGGTGAGAATGGTGAAACTGGAACTATCTTTCACCAGATGTGGTAATGGCAAGTTCATTGAATAGCTTTAAAAGTGGTCTGAATTAGTTTCTAAAACCGAAAATATTGTGAATAGCCGTTTTTTTGTTTTGTTTTAGCTTTTCTCTGGATCAACTATTACGTAAGATTAATGAGTAGGATACAAAGGTTGGACTAGATGACATACGTCTTTATTTAACCTCCATTACTATGTTTATTAATATAGCGTGGGTTTAACTCCTACTTTGTGGGGCCTGCAGCATTTCCTGTCTATTAACGGCACAGGCATCCGATGCAAATCTCTGAATCTGTTTAATTGAGGTTTTACCCTCCGTGCTCCTTTTTCTGTCCGTGCATCCTTTTTAAAATTGTCTCAGTATTGATCTGTAGGATATATAATGTAAATTTCAGGCAGCTCCATCATTTAGAAAACAATTAGGAACTGCATCTAAACAACCACAATAGCATTCTCACAAGGGTCACAACATTTTGCTTGTCATTTTTGATGGGTAAAATGTTTGTATCTTGGAAGCATTGTGTGTTAACTACACTGTTTTCAACCTTTGTATTTGTCATGTTTAAGTTGCCCTTCAAAGTATTCAGATTTAGCTGAACCAGTTTAATCTAGTCTTGAGTGTTGGGATATATTCTCACTCCTTATTGGTTTTTTTCTTTATATTAATAGGTAGAATATGTGTTCACAGACAAAACTGGTACTCTTACAGAAAATGAAATGCAATTTCGAGAATGCTCTGTAAATGGCATTAAATACAAAGAGATCAATGGAAA
Source organism: Hymenochirus boettgeri (assembly GCA_019447015.1). NCBI lineage: Eukaryota > Metazoa > Chordata > Amphibia > Anura > Pipidae > Hymenochirus > Hymenochirus boettgeri. The sequence continues at coordinate 200,289,713 of CM033473.1, read as the reverse complement.
GCTGGTGCCAGAAGGTGTGACTACAGATTACCCTGATTCACCAACCACAAGCCTGGTAAGACCTCTCTAATGTAATTTTAAACCAAACTTAAAAAGCAGAGCTGCTTGTTTGGGACCTGTAGCAGCTTCAGGAGTACACAGTCGGGTTGGTTAACTTCACCAGCTTTGTGGTGGTTCACTAGCCATCCAACTGGCTTTCTCAATTTAGAATGACTTGTAGTAAAATCTGTTTGCAATAAATACCCTGTAATGGGTCTCAATCAGCAAGGTTTAGGGAACTTTCTGAATGCAAGGAATTGATTGCTTTGTAAGTAAGAGGTGTAATTAAACTGCCCAGGGTAAGGCATCAAAACAGCATTATACATGGCAAACAATTTGATTCCATTTTGACATCTCTTTTAAACCAGTCTTGATTTTTGTCCATGAAGTTGACATTACAGCCTTCAAACATGTCACTTTTCCTTAAAATGCAGGTACACTGCTTAGTCCTGATGCAATGATTTTGCTCTTCTGTACTGGGCGATGCATTGGTGTAGCTGCACATCAAGTACTGGTATGTGTGGCTTTGTTTTCTGTAAACCTCTACTTTGAGCAGTACAAGAAAGCCAGTGGGATGTTTTGGTCGACAACTTTGATTTGTACTGTAAAGGCTTAGACTTCTTTCTGGTGGATTTTAACCTAGTTGTCATCCAGGCACAGGTCCACTAGGAAACACCTGTTCTGGGTTAAGTTTTGTTCTGCAGGCAAGTATGCTGTCTTGAAAGGCAAAGTCTTTGTGACTCACTTTTTAGTACCTTGTTGTTGTGGGTTAAGGCTTCTGTGCCTGCTATGTATATTGTCAGCATTAGGATAGGGATCTGTTCAAATATACGTGACTGGGCTTTCAGCATTCTATAGAACCCTCTATCAAAAGGTGCCTTTTAAACAAGCCAATGATGATGTTTATAGCTGCTGTCAATCCAAAGTAATATGCTTGTAGGCTTGTAAATGTGCTGCTGTATCCAGATTTCATCGCTGAATTAAGAATTTCTGATTTCCCATTTGCTGTGATAGTTTTTTTTTAAATTCCCTTTTTGTTCTTACTTGGCCAGTTTATTCATGTGTGTTTTAAATAATTCTTCTGTGTTTCTTAGAGCATGGAAGAAGAACTATTTTTAAAAGCAGTTTCGTTGTGTCACACGGTCCAGATTAGTAATGATCAAGTAGATAGCTGCGCAGATGGGCACCGATTTGCAAATGGAATATCTACTCAGATGGAATACTATGCTTCCTCACCAGATGAAAAGGCTCTAGTTGAAGCTTCCAGAAGGTTAGTACTTGCAAAATTTCTTGATAAGCCAATTTGTTCTGTGCAGTTGCTTAAAAAAAGAAAGCCATTGCAGATTTATATGGGTTAGGGAAACCCAAAGTCTTACATAATTTGAAAATGTAAGTAAGGTAATTTTTTTTTTCCTACCATGTATCCTCAATTTCAAATCTTGATCTTGACATTGTTTATAAAAACATATGTCAGCTTGTTCTTTGTATTTTTTTAAGGGCAAATGAGTCATAACATCCACATGTTCCTAACCCAAGCCCCTAGATCTTTATAGTTACTTCTCCGTAGTCCCTAAAGTCTAGAATACTTAGAGGGAATGTCCACCCCTCTTTTCAAAAAGACATATATTGTAGATAACCCCACAAAACCTAAAGTTCGTTTTAGTCAAAAGCTAGAAATCGTCTCCCAGCCTGAGCTATTATATTTACATGCTCCTCCTCGCTCCACTGTCGCGGCTCTGCACTTCCAGGTAAGGCAGTCAGTGATCGACCGTGACAGTGATGTCTCCACTGCGGCTGCTCGGGAACACAAAAAGAACAGAGCAGCCACAGTGGAGACTAAGAGAAGAGCAAAATTCAGGGTACACTCCAGCACACCGATGTTGGCTGTTTGCCACACTGCCATCTACAGGACGCAGACAAGAATAAAAAGTATCATTCTGAGATGGTCTTACACAAACAATGTAACACTGATACATATAAGTAACTTTATTATTGCTTTCATGCTTTTAATGGATTTTATTCTTGTCACATTTGTTTCTATGCATCTCACATTAACCATTTGGTAACAAATCACTTATTAATAGCACTTGATTTTATTAATGCTTTTCACATATTGAGAATTATTTGTCTTTTTAGCACTTACCGTATATACTCAAATATAAGTCGATCCGAGTATAAGTCGAGGTGCCTATTTTTACCTAGAAAATGAGTAAAACATGACTGACTCGAGTATAAGTCGAGGGTACAAAATGTGACCACTACTGCCTTTATTTGCTGGGAGTTGTTGTTTCAAAACATCTTCAGTGGCAAGAATTGGGCTTTCTGTATGGGACTACTGTTCCACTCCCATCCCCAGAGCAAACATACATGTTCAGAGAAGGCTAGAGGATTAGTGTAGTATGTTGCAGTACACTAACCTCTTATCCTGTAAGCCAGCATCTGCTCGCTCCGCTCCACTCCACTCCATTGCAGCCAGCATTCTGTATGGGACTACTGTTCCACCCCCATCCCCAGAGCAAACATACATGTTCAGAGAAGGCTCGAGATTAGTGTAGTATGGTGCAGTACACTAACCTCTTATCCTGTAACCAGGATCTGCTCGCTCCGCTCCATTCCATTGAAGCCAGCATCCGCTCGATCCGCTCCACTCCATTGCTCCGCCGGGGAAATGAACCGGCGCCGAGTATTGACGTCACCCATCAGAACAGTGGAGCAGAGCGTTGCGGATGCCGGCTTACTGGATAACAAGTTAGTGACTCGAGTATAATGTCGAGGCTGGATTTTTAGGCTTTTTTAAAGCCTAAAAACCTCGCCTTTACTCGAGTATATACGGTAGGGCACTTTATTGAATCGTATTATATGGGTAGCCTTATGTTGGGCCCCTGTATGTCACTCATGATATCACATATGTGGGTGGGGCTTAGGGTTTAAAAAGTTGATGTTTGACTCACACTGATTGTACCTGAGGAAGGGACAGTGCGTCCCGAAACGTTGTGTATGTTGTTTGAATAAACACATTTGGATTCACCTGACTAGTGTGCTCCCCCATTATTTTTCTTGTGCTATAGACTGAGAGAAGAACCCGGAAGCGGCGGTGGAGCGAGGAGCTTGTAAGTATAATAACTCAGACTGGGAGCCGATTTCTAGCTTTTGACTAAAACGAACTTTAGGTTTTGGGGGGATATATGTCTTTTTGAAAAGAGGGGTGGACAGTCCCTTTAATGTTCCCTGTCACAAGAAAGCCGGCATCTGTGCTGAATGCCAGATTTCTTCCAGATTGCAGAAGTCATGGCCAATGACAGACTTCTGCTTTCATTTCCAAAATACAAAGGAGGCAGAACTGATATATTTTTCAGATTTTCTTTGGCTTGCAAGGTAGCTGAAAGTGCAAATGATTGATGGCTCAAAGATTGATTGCTGTATAGGATATACATTGTGTAACTAAATTTAAACTGCAATGTTTTAAAATTAATCTGTAGTTAGCTACCTTCTATGATAGGGATGCAATTACTAATGAACTAATGATGTGTGTGGCAGTCAAACTCTATTGCCCCCCAGCTCTATGCAGCATTGGGATCACGTGACCCTGGCCTGCGACATAGTCCTAAGTGCTCCATTTATAGTATTGCTGTCATTCTTAACTCTGTCCTTTTTTTTTTTTACTCCATGTTTATTGGGGAAATCATTGCAAGCTCTTCGGGGCAGGGATCTCTTTCCTAATAAGTCAAGGCAGGCACACCACACTATGATCTGATTGGTATTTATTATACCCTAGCGGCCTTTAATCTTGCACAATTCACATCTGTATAACAAAAAGTTGTCAAAGTATGATTATGTCTAAACAGCACAACGATTTACAAATAGATATAATGGATGCAATCATGTATATGCTTTACAGTCACAGCTAATGTTATTTTTGATCATGTTTTTAATTGCTTTTAATATGCACAACATCGGCAAACATCCAGATAAAGATATTTATTTCATAACAGTAAAGGTAACTTTGCAGATCTTGTCATACCAGCGACGTTTTGAGAAAACAATTCTCTTTCTCAAGCCAGACAAGAATAGTTACAACATAGTCTATAGTATTCACTTTAAATACTTAATTACAGGAAGTGGATGAACTCTCTTAAGGGTGTATAGACCCTCCCCTCTAGAGGGCATATTAACCCCATATAGCCCATATCCAAGGGCAGAATTAAAGGGGTTGCCTGGGTGCAGGGACCTTCTAGGTTCAGCAACTGCAACATATTACATATACTTACCAACTAAAGGGCAGTTTCCCGTGTGACACCTGTCCATGTGCACTGATCTATGTAGGGGAGATGAATCAAAAAATGTAATCCCGCTTCTCCCAGCATAGATCCGCATTAACCCAAAAATTTACACATTTGCTGGTGGCTAAACATTGTTTTGAAAACTTCCACACACCGGACCAATTGACATATATGATACTAGAAATTGTACCCACATATGCCCTCCAGAAGGGAGATTCTATACACCCTTAAGAGAGTTCCTCCACTTCCTGTAATTAAGTATTAAAAGCGGATAACAGTTAATGTGTGTTATACGCTATGTTGTAACTAATATTGTCTACTATAGACTATGTTGTAACTATTCTTGTCTGGCTTGTGAATATTTTTTTTCCAAATGTTGCTGGAATGACAAGATCTGCAAAGTTACCTTTACTGATATGAAATAAATATTTTTATCTGGATGTTTGCTGTCCGATCTGTGTTTGCTGTTTATACGGGCAGGCACCCTAAACTTATAATGTAATAAAAGTTTATTAATTAATATAAATAATAATAGTAGCAACATGTGAGACGTTTTTGTGCAGTATGAGCTTGTATAAGGATAGACGGAAACAGTTTCTGTGATCCCTTCTATGCATATATTGACAACAAATGCTATTATTATGTGTATATGACTGTTCGCAAATGGCTCATTTGGTTAAATGTATTTGCAAAGTACATTTAACCAACAACCATAGGGCATTAAAGGGCATGTCCACCCCCAAAACTATAATCCCCCCACTACTGGCCCCACCATGTAGTGTAGTTTATCCTTACCTCACATCCCAGCTCCATAGGTTCTCCTGTAAACCCCCCCCCCAAAGTCCCAAAACTAACCAACAGGAGGATAGCAGGGCTCTGCCTGCTATCTTGCCTCCGGTAGATATTTGCCATGCGCACTGCAGCCCTTCTCCCCCCTCCCTCCCTCCCTCCGCTCCCTCCCGTTCTACTATCCCTCCCCTAACTCTCATCCCCTTAATATGCTGCTCCCCCATGTCCCCCAGCCCCAACCGCATTTTTTTTTTTTCAAAAAGCTCCCCAAACTCTTACTTACCTCTCCGCTTTCCTCTGCTGCACTGAATGACCGGCAGCCGCGTCCGTGATTGGCTGCCGCTCAGCCAATCACAGACGCGACTGCCGGTCCCACCCCTCTGCTTTGCATTCTCGCAAGCAGAGGCCGCAGTGCGGCGAGGAACAGGGGAGGTAAGTAAAGTTTGGGGGCTTTATGAAAAAATATTTGTGCGGTTGGGGCTGGGGACCAGGGGAGCAGCATATTAAAAATAAGTTTATGGGGTGGACATACCCTTAATACAGTGCATCATGGTAGCTTAGCATTGATTCTGCGATGTGATGAGTGAAAGTGTTATTAGAATGACTGAGAACTACTAATGTCAATAAATACAATTCACTGTAAAGTGCACTAAGATAATTATTTATTTTATAGAATAGGTGTTGCGTTTTATGGCATAAACGAGAAATCATTGAAATCAAAAATCTTGGGAAACTTGAAAGGTAAAGTTTTCACTCCAAATGTTTTTAAGTATATTAACCAATATTGAAAAATTTGGTTTGATTGTGCATAAATAAATCTTAGTATAGGACTGTAACTTCTAACTAACAATCAGTTTTTTGGCTCCTGGGATATTTTACTTTTTATTTACCCCTTAGGAAATCGATATGGCTGCCTTCCAGTCACCATTCATATTGATTTTCTAGAAAAAATGGCAGTGTCGTTAGAGATCATTAGAGATAATTCAGTTTTTGATTACAGTGTAGCAGCCACTAGATTAAAGGAGTTTGGAAAGCTGTCCTTTTTTTAAATACTGCAATAAGATTCTCTGTTTTTTTACTATGCATATTTTGTGGTATTGAGATAAAATTAGTTATGTAATATTACAATAGTTCTCCACAAATAAACAGCTTTCACATATGGTTCTGGGTTGTGATTCTCATAAAAAACACATCTTTATTTGTCAACCTTTAAAAATCCTCAACATGGTGAGCAGAGAGAGAATTTTTAAAGGTTGACAAATAAAGATGTGTTTGTCTAGGAAAATGCAGTGTCGTTAGAGATAATCAATAGGAATGGTGATTGAAAGGCAGCCATATTGATTGTTCAATGGGTATTTACTTTAGAGCGTCACTATACTCACTGAAACAACTTTACATTTTCTAAAACAATTTGAGAGAATTGAAATGGTAGTACTTGTATATGTATCAGTGCTTGCTTTGTCATTAAATTCTTGATGTTTATTGGGTTCTCCTATTTGCCCCCCTCCTCCCTTACTCACTGCCTTCTTGTAGTGTCTGCAACACTTTTAAGTTCTGCACAGCCTCACCATGTACCCTGCTCTGCTTACACATCTCACCCCTCCCTCCGCTGCCTTCTTTTCTCTGCTGATTCTCTTAAATGTTGCAGAAAGTGTGCTGACAGGTAGCCAAAGATCCTAGTAAAGAGGTCAGGGATGGGACATATAATTTCGGATTCTGGAGTAACAGATCTTTCTCTGTAAATGCTGTGAATTCAAATGATGATTTCTCAGAATCCACAGCTCAGATTTAAAATCCGGTAAAAGTTTTGGAGCAATTTAATCTTACTGTATCTACAGTTAGTTATGTTGTGTTTAGGTACAGTTTTCTAAAAATTCTATTTTACTCTATAGAGTAAAGATACCCTTTAAAACAAAATTATTCATAAATGTATAAAATGGCTCACCTGGATACATTTGAGAAAATAATCAGAAGTGTCTGTTCATAAAGCAGCTTTGAGAAATTCCTGTCCACATTTCATGCTTGTGAATCTAAATGAATCTATTTTTTTTACATATATGAAGCAGATTGTTTTAAAAATATTTTGTTGTTTTTTCCTTTGATCGCATCTTGTGTTGCAGACTTGCTCTGCTTATCTGTGAAAAATTAAACTTGTCCTTGGGTGAGGGGGCAATCTGAGCTTGTTTACAGACAGACATTTTCCCTACATTTATTTCCTGAGAAAAATCATAGAGGAAATGTGTTGGTCTCATTTTAGTTGTTTCTCTTTAAAACTAATTTTGTTTTATAACTAAAAAAATTCAAATTTCAGTATTTGGGCATTTGATGAGTACTCAACCAAAGCACTTATTCCTGACTTACATCGTAGAAACTACACATTTTTATCTCGGAAATCATTATTATAAATTAAAGGGAAGCTATATCCAAATAAATAAATAATTTATCTTCAAATTAATCCTTCATTGATCAGAATGGCAGCAAAGTTTTAGAAAATCTGGAGCTCCAAATGGTGAAGTGTTTACTCCTTCCTTCCACTGTAACCACTGCCAGGTTTGCTCCACACACTCCCTGCATTGTAGGCTTGCAACTTAGAAGGAACAGTATATGCCTGCACCACTGGAGTGATGTTGGCGTAGGGCAGAGCTGACATTTCTTCAATCTTCAGAGCTTCAGATCTTTTAAAGGGAAGACAAGGGACTTCTGAAAGTCCATTGTTTATATGTTATCCTTTAATACCACATATATCTGTGTATAGTCAGTATAATCTTCACTGGAGCTCACTAAAGGGTAAAGATCACTGCCTCTCCGTGTGAAAAGTAGAAAAAGCATATTTGTATGGAGTGGGGGGGGTGAAGATTTGACTGCATGGTTTGCTTTAGGTTAAAAGGTATGTCCACCCTTTATAAAACCTTTTTGTATATGAAAGTTCTTTCAAGAAAGTGTCCCGATATTTACTTACCGTACCTCTCTCCTTCACCGCACAATCCCGGCCCTCTGCTTGCATAGAACTGCAAGCAGGGGGCGGGACCGGCAGCCGCATCTGTGATTGGCTGAGAGGCAGCCATTCACGGACGCGGCTGCCGGCTGCACAGAATGCCGGAGGATACAGGGAAGGAAAGTAACTATCGGGGCACTTTCTTGATTGGGGCTGGGGGAGCAAGAACTTTCGTATGGGAAAGGGGTTTTACACTAGGGGGAGGGAGACCAAAATGGGAGAGAGGGAGGGGGGGAGGGCCCTTCTGCACATGGCAAAATTCTCCAGGAGGGGAGACAGGAGGCAGAGTCCTATATGGACTCTGCTATCTTCCTGGTGGGCAGTTTTTGGGACTTTGGGGGGGGGATTACAGGGCAACCATTTGGATCTGGGATGAAAGGTAAGGATTTTTATGCACTACAGAGTGGGACCAGCAGTGGGGGGGTTATAGTTTTGGGGTGGACATGCCCTTTAAGGTTTTGCAGACATCTGTAGGAGTTTATGAAATGTACTCTCAATACTGCTCTTATTGAATGTGCTTTATAGACTTTAATGGGAAAGGGAATCTGCCACCTGAGGCTTTTGCCTTGGGTAACCCTGTAGTTTCTTTTTTCCCTTTGGTCACCTAATTATAGCATTGAAATAGTCACAGTATATGTTGCGGTCTTGCTCTTTTTATCTGTGAAAAACTTTACTATGGGCATGTTCCTGTACAATGTCTCCCTTAATGGGAAGGGAATCTGCCATCTGATGCTTCTGCTTAGGGTAAACCTGTGGCAGATTTGCCCGTGCACTGTTCATTCTAGCTTCCATATAATTTTTCCTCTCATTTAAAACTGGTTGTGTGCATGGATGTAATGTAAATTATGTGTGAAAATTTTATATTGTACACTTCATAACTTATTGCACAGCTTAGAGGTTGCACTGTTACTACGTTCAGTCAAGCAGATAATTATAAATATTTGAAAAGCCTTTGAAAAAATTTCCAAAGTTGGAAATAAGGTTTCATTGTATTAAGATTTAATATATATATTAAGATTTATATATATATGTGCCCGTTGGTGCAAAGTAGGTTTTTTATGTGTTAATTTTATATAGTTTAATTTGCTGGAGTGTTAGTTACATATATTTATTAAAATATATTAATATATAATAACTGTAAGCTACCCGCCACTTACAAGGCCCTCCATATTAGGGTAGTCCTATCTAAGAATGACATATTAAGTAATAATGCTGTTATTTTTGTAGTGTAATTATTATGTTTAAGATACGTTTTTACCTAATGATAACTTCCCGCGGCACTTGGAGCCTTTCCCGGTAGTTTTCCGTCTTCCAGGGGTAGTTTGCGGCTGGTTGCGGCTGAAAACCAGGCCCCGCTGCGAGTGTTGGGAGGCTCCGGGGATCTCCCACGGCACTTGGAGCTCTTCCTGGTAGTTCCAACTTCCAGGGGGTGTTTGCGGTTGTTCGCGGCCGAAAACCAGGCTCCCAGGCCCCGCCGCGAGTGTTGGTAGGCTTCGCAGCACTTGGAGCCTTTCCCGGTAGGTTCTGTCTTCCAGGGGGTGTTTGGGTTGTTCGCAGCCAAAACCAGGTCCCAGGCCCTGCACGAGTGTTGGGAGGCTCCGCGGGGGCTTCCATCAGCATTGGAGCCCAGACCAGGTGCTGTCAAGTTGTATAACATACAATACTGTACGCAATTAACTCCCCCCTCTAATCCCCAGGGCTCTCAAGCGAAACAGGCAGCGCCTCAATACCTAGCAACAGCAGGGATTGCCCACCCCTTTCTATAGGCAATGCCTCTCTCCCAGTTAAACGGAACACTATTGGCTTTTACCTGGATTCCGACCAATGTGGAAGGGCTTTGTTAGATGCTGTAGTTTACACACATGGGCAGTAAGGAGGACCTGGTGCTTGTTTAATATGGGGTATTCCTATTGGCTGCTAGAATACAGTCGGCCACTATTACAGTAATGTGGCAATTATAATAATAGTACTAACGTGGAAGCTGATCATTGTGAGCACTGCTGCTAACAGGACGGAGAGAGGACAGAGAGAGACAGACAGAGAGGGAGAGAGACAGACAGAGACAGACAGACAGAGAGACAGACAGACAGAGAGAGACGGAAGAGAGAGAGAGAGACGACGAGAGAGAGACGACGAGAGACGAGAGACGGAGGGAGGAGACGGACGGAGGGAGGAGACGGACGGAGGAGGAGACGGAGGGAGGAGACGGAGAGGAGGGGACGGAGGGAGGGGACGGACGGAGGGGGAGGCGGACGGGGAGGGAGGGGAGGGAGGGAGGAGGGGAGGAGGAGGGAGGGAGGGGACGGAGGGAGGGAGGGGACGGAGGGAGAGACAGAGAGACAGACAGACAGAGGGAGAGAAACTGAGAGAGAGAGAGAAACAGAGAGACTGTTCACTAAAGCAAAAAACTAATAACATTTGACACTTACCAGCATAAGTAGGAAACTCCCTTCAGGGGAAGTCTTCAGTAAAGCAGTGTCATTTGGCCACGCCCACCCACTCCCAATACACATTGCATCAGGATGTGAAGCTCTCTCCCCATGCAATACAGCGGATATCATCTACACTTACTGGGAAGCAAACTTTCTTTTGATGGCCATTAAACGCACATGTCAGTAAGTCTCCACAATGCAATACAGCTGGATATCATCTACACTTTCTGGGAAAGCAAACTTTCTTTTGATTGGCCATTAACTCGCACATGCTCAGTAAGTCTCTCCACAAGCAAAGCTAAAGGATGTTACTGTAAAGCAGCATTGGTCAGGATGTGAGTAGTGCTATAGCAGCTACTAGCACCTATTGGATAATAAGGACAATAAGGAAATGACAGCAAACTTCCATGCAGAATTTAATAAATTTGAGAGGTGTGTCTATAGCTCCCATTTTGACCAGTCCATTCAAACGTGGGGAGATTCTGTATGTTAGTACTTTTTTTATTTTTTATTTCATATTCCATTACACACTGTTACACACTTATATATCTTTATTTAGAACAGATTAATAAACTAATTAGTTATACCTTTTACATTACAATATACACTTTAAACTAGTATGATATTTTGGTATTCAATTAGATCAACTGGACTTGAAATGTAGTTCTTGAAGACGTTCGCTAGTCATCCGACTGGCTTTCTCAATTCAGAATGACTTGTACAAGAATCTGTGGCAATTATGTACCCTGGAAAATCCCAATGAGCATATCACAGCCAGGTGTTAAGGGTGTGATTGGATAGTGGCTAAGAGGTGTTATAGGAACGCCCAGAGTAAGGTGTTAAAACAGCATTGTACATGGAAGACAGTTGGTCCATGTGAACCCCCCCACCTCTATTTAGGCTTGGTTTCTTTATTTTCAGTTTCTTCAAGAACTACAACAGTTTCTTCAAGAACTACATTTCAAGTCCAGTTGATCTAATTGAATACAACAGATATACCATGACCTGGATGAATGAGAACCTTCACAAGCATATGTATGATATTATTTTAGCCTACCCCCACCTACATAGTACAGTCTAAAAACTCAATGCAATCTCCACAAAATGGAAAATAATTTTATATAAAGGAAGGATAGGTCAGTTAGTGTGTTTGATCAAGTCCATTCAATACACTTTTGCAAATGACCAAAAGTGATCTACACTTTGTGTAGAATTAAAAAAAAAAAAGTAATCATTTAGGTTGGAAAATTTGTTGATCTCCTGAGCAAGCTAATGTGCACTTTTTAAGATACTCTGTAAAGAATTCAATACCTGTTCCCTGTATGATTCGAAAACTTGTCTAAAAAATAAACTCCTTAGCTTGAATGCTAAATACGGTTCTTAGTCGGATGCAAATCCTTGCAGGTTTGAAACGTGTAGTGCTTCACTTATCAAGCTAAGTATTTAGCATTAAATCTAAGAGTGTCTCTCTTGTGTCAATCCGACTAACTACATTGTATCTACTGGGATGATAGTGGAATCCAGAACACAATTGGATTGAGCCTGAACAGATTCAATACATTTTCCGCAGCTCAAGGTACAATGTCTTCTGAATTCTAGAAAATAAGTTATTAAACAAATCGAACCTATGTGGTAACTCTGGGTATTAAAATGTGAACCTAATACCATATATACTCGAGTATAAGTCGAGGTTTTTGGCTTTTTAAAAAAAGCCTAAAAATCCTCCATCGACTTATACTTGAGTCACTAACCTAAAATCGACTTATATTCGAGTATACTAGGTAATGCAACTTTACCTTCATCCAAAAAGATTGGCTTGCTTTGGGAAAACTATATTATCCAGTAAATAATAAAGGGCATGTCCACCCCTTTTCTAAATTTTTGATATATTGTAGGGCTTCCTCCCCCAGCCCCAACTGCAGTTTTATTATTTTCACAAAGTCCCCTGATCTTTACTTGCCTTTCCTCTATCCTCCGCCGCACTGCCCGGGCTTCTGCTTGCATGACAGGCAGCCAATCACGGGCACGTCTGACGGCAGTTCAGAACGCCGGAGGAGAGTGGGTGGGTAAGTAAAGATCGGGGGACTTTCTGAAAATAATAATAATGCTGTTGGGGCTGGGGGAGGAAGCCCTACAATATGTCAAGGAAATTACACTAGGGGGAGGGGGAGGAAAACGGGAGGGAGGGCTGCTCTGAGCAAGCCAAAAACCTCTGAGTGGAAGCCTCAGAGGCGGAAACAATTTCCCTCCCTGCATTTCTCGTGGTGGTCAGTTTTTTTGGACTTTGGAGGGACATTACAGGAGAACCATTTGGAGCCGGGATGTAAGGTAAGGATTTTTATACACTACAGAGTGGGGCCAGTAATGGGGGAAATTATAGTTTATAAGGGGTGTACATGCCCTTTAAGATCTTAATGCACTGCTTTGAGTTATTGAATCTCACCACCTAAAAATGTTTTCTTATCACCTATAAATACATTTTATTGGCATTCCTGTGTGTGCTCTTTATCCTATATATAACCTTTTTTCCCATCAAGGTACAAACTTTTACATGTCTTGGAGTTTGATGCAAATCGACGTCGAATGAGCGTCATAATACAGAGTCCCACTGGTAAGCATAAAAGCTTTCATTGTGTAAGCATACACATTTTGTGTGTATTGATTAACGGTTATTTGTATGCTCATGTAATTTTTTCTGTGGTAATTTTGTTTCCAGGAGACAAGATACTGTTCACAAAAGGAGCAGAGTCCTCAATCCTTTGCAATGCAAAAAGTGGAGAAATTGAGAGAACTAGAATCCATGTGGATGAATTTGCCTCGGTGAATTAAACTACACTTTGTTATACTTACTTAAAATTTCTTGTGATCTGTATCTTTGAAATTCAGAACAGATGATAAAGTCTTAACCCCTTAGGGCAAGGTCCCACTATGTGTGTTGCATTATGCTGTCCGTTTTGAGTGTGTTTAGGGCAATGCGTTTTTCTATGCGTTTGTCCGCGTTTTCAGTCCGTTTGCGTGTGTGTGCAGTTTTTGGAAAACCAACAAGAAACTGGAGAAAACACAAAAAACAAGTTTGTCCACGTGTCCACTTTTTTGCGTTCCCATAGACTATTATTAAAGTGCGATTCTGACACACACGGACCAAATTTTGTGCCCGCATCCAGATAAAAAATGGACCACATAGATTCTGAATGCAAATTTATACAGTGGGAACTGATTCTCGTGATTTCCAATATATTTTAAATTACATTGCGATTCGCCAAAACGCACGGAAAACTGAATGCAGCGCGCATATTGGGACATAACCCATCCACATTTCATATGTTACATTTTATAGTATTTGTCTGCTGTACACATTTAGATATTCCTGGGATTTGGTGAGCTGATTTAGTTTGGTGATATAAGCTTTTTTGCCCAATAGGCTTTAACTTTAACACAGTTTTTTGAGGAAAGTGCTGAATTCAGGAGACTAATCCAATGTACCTGTAACGTTTTATGATGACAATGCAGCCTTTACCGTTCCTGCTTTAAAAGTGCATTGTGTTAATTTTGAACATTGTCAAAGCAGCTTTCCTTTCTGGCAGAAAGAGAATCACTTCCTCAGAATTTACAACCCTTTTAGAAAGTGATTCAACCTGGTAGAAAAAGTGCAGGGTTCGGTTTAAAAGTGGCAGGTAATACACATATCAGATCTTTAGATTTTTGTATTTTAAAATTGAAAGAGTTTAAAAAATAAAAAATAACAGTAATAAAATCATAGTAAAAGTAAGTGCTGTTTTGTGACAGTTTTTATCTTGTTTTTCCCAAATGGAAATGATGGTGATAAAATATGCCAAATTGTCAAGATTTTTATCCCTTTGATTTAGTCTGGGGCTGCATTGCCAAATGCCCATATTTCCTGACGGTTCTAAAAAGGTTTTTTTAACCACTTTGGTGGGCCAAAATCAGTGGGCATTAACTAGGTTATGTTATCTTAAATTAAGCACAGGTCTCCTGTAAGGCTGAATCATAATTAAAAACAAAAAAACAATAATTACCCTAATGTTTTCAGGTCAGTCCACATTGTTGTAGGATTAATTGTGGATGAGAGCTTTTTTTTTTTATGGATTGCTCCAGCATCCAACCCAAGACCAAAATTGTTAATTTTGGCTGGAACAGGCTTGTCCAATCACTCTTGTCAAATGTTGCTCTTTTAAAAGGAAACGTCACATGCACAAATTAAAAAAAAAAAAAAAGAATAGCAAAAGCATTTAGTTTTATTTTTAGTGGTAGACTATAATTAAAAATGTATTTTTTTCTAGAAAGGGCTACGAACACTTTGTATTGCTTATAGAAGTTTTAGCACTGAAGAATATCAAGAAATAGATCAGAGATTGCATGAAGCCAGGACTGCATTACAACAAAGAGAAGAACGCTTAACTGAAGTCTTCAACCTTATTGAAAAAGATCTCGTTATGCTTGGAGCAACCGGTGTTGAAGACAAGTAAGCATTCTACCTACCTCCAGCAAAATATAAAGAATTTTTAATGCTGCGTTTACGGGTTGTAATGCTTACCATGCACAACCAATAGAAGGCTTTCAATTTTAAGGGAAACAAGCTTCTAGAAATTTGCTAATGAAGAAGTTTGGCTAGAAATGCTAGACTATGTTCTAAATATTATGTTTAACTGCAGGCTGCCATAAAACATCCACAGTTAACTGAAAGTGGAAATTAATTGTTTTTTGTAGTCATCTTTAAATACTTTTCTCTGGTATTCAAGTATGTTTTCTATTGTGATTTGGTAGCTAAATAAATTGATAACCGTGGCGCAAAAAAAAAAAAGTTCTAAATTTGGAGAAATAATCAACCTTTATTTCTCTTTCACCCTCAGGTTACAGCAGTGGTTAAGTAGCCATCTTCCAGGAGCGGGCACTTAAAGGTTAAAAGTTCAGGGTCTGGTGCTCCTCCCTTCTACTCTATACATTGTAGCACCAGTAGCCTGTCTCAGTTTTTAAGTGTTCGCTTCAATAGTTAGACCTGCTCCTTTCGGTGAGCTGATGAGATTTTGTGCAAGGAGTGACAGGACTCAGAATCCTGTTGCTCCCTTCGTGGGAGGGCATGCATAGCGAACTTAGTCCCCTTCATCATGCCTCTTTAGGCTAAAATGTGCTTTTAACTATGTCCTACTATATTAACTAATACATTTTTATCTTTTTCAATGGACAATGTGTTCAATTAGTTTGCACACAAGCTTTAGATATTTCAGCATTGTTTAAAAAAAATGTAAAAACTGATTTTACAGGAAAATGTTTGTGATGTCTACCTTTTTCTTCAATTTGCAGTAGAGCTCTAAAGTCTTTATTTTATTCTAGGCTCCAAGACAAGGTTCATGAAACTATTGAGGCACTAAGACTTGCAGGGATCAAAGTGTGGGTTCTCACAGGAGATAAGCAGGAGACAGCAGTCAGCGTTAGCTTGTCGTGTGGACATTTCCATAGAACTATGAATATTCTTGAACTAGTGCACCAAAAAAATGACCGTGAATGCGCAGAGCAGCTGAGACAGCTTGCAAGAAGGTAATGGAGTAAAGTATGAGTGTAACAACAGATCCATTTTATAAAGAGAGCTAGTGGTAAACATTGTCACAAAGTCCCATTAACAGTCCTGCATATCACTGCGTATTAAAGGGTATGTCCACCCAAAAATAAACTTTTTATATGTTCTTTATATAATAGCACCAACCTCAAACGCCATGTTCATTTTTCTCAAAATAATTTGCTTTGCCTGATATTTAATGAGATATATATCAGGCTGCACTTCCTCTCCACTTCCACTTTAGATGACCCCGAGCTGCAGCAATTCTTGCCTGTGTTTGTGTGTGTCTCTCTCTCTATCTCTCTCTCTGTTCTGGCTGGCTGGCTGCAGCTGTTGATCCTGGATTTCTTCAGTACACATAACTTTACAGCTGTGATTGGTTGAGAGGGAAAATACAGGGATCCAGGGGTCAGACCATTACTGATGCAACTTCCTCTGTTCTCACTGCTAGATGCTAACAGACATGCTCAAGAACATGAAAAGAACAGAGGCAAGGTAATGTAACCTGTCTCTGTTCATCGCTGTATTGGTCCATGCTGCAGGATTAAGCCAGCTACAAAGGTCTGTAACTTTTGAACCACTGGACCGATTTACATGCTGTAAAGTTTGTTTTGGAGCACTTATTTGGGCCAAATAAATATAAAAAGTTAGTTTTGGGGGTGGACTTGCCCTTTAAGTTAGTAGTAGCTGCGTGTATGCCATCAATCCATCAACGGTCAGTGGGGATCTTTAAAACTGGAATCCCAAACTGATTGGTAAATCTAAAACTGAAATAAAACTGAAAAATTGAAAAGCCGTTAAGTGATAAATAGAATTAGTTAGTTCTATAACTGTGGTCTTGTTTACATTTATAATAAAAAAAAGTCGATTTTTTTCTTTAAAGGGCATGTCCACCCCTTTTTCAAATTTTTGATATATAGTAGAGCTAGTTCCCCCAGCCCCAACCACTATAATATATTTTACAGAAAGTGCCCCGATCGTTACTTACCTTCCCTCTCTCCTCCGACGCACTGCCCAGCCTTATGCTTGCATGGAACTGCAAGCAGGGGACCGGACTGGCAGCCGCATCTGTGATTGTCTGAGGGGCAGCCAATCACTGACGTGGCTGCCGGCAGTTCAGAATGCCAGAGTAGAGTTCGGGGGAGTCTCTGGAAAATATGCAATATATGCTCTTGTATGTGCAAGAGGTTTTACACTAGGGGGAGGGAGAACAAAACGGGAGGGAGGGGGGGAGAGGGAAGAGCTGCTCTGAGTAAGCCAAAAATCTCTAAGAGGACATCTCAGAGGCGGAAACAATTTCCCTGGTGGCCAGTTTTCTGGACTTTGGGGGGACTTTACAGGAGAACTATTTGGAGCTGGGATGTAAGGTAAGGATTTTTATGCACTACACAGTGGGACCAGTAGTGGGGGAAATTATAGTTTTGGGGGTGGACATGCCCTTTAATTGTATCCCCAAAGTGTAAATTCTAAACCGTAATCTCTTACCTGTCAAATTATTTGTCCCGAACGTTCGGTCGGAACAAATGACTGTCACGGCAGTTCACACGACCGATTGTACGGTACCATAGGGAACCACACAATCTGCTGTTATTTGCCAACGTGCCCGATTGCCCATTTATCCGATCCGGACAAATGGGAGACTGAGCTCGGTCGCGGCAGCCCCGCACACACGTTAAGATATTTTTGGCTGGCCGAACAATACATGGCCGAAAATATCTTGCTGTGTGCACCCAGCCTTCGCAGCAAAGCATGTCAGGGCCCATTGATATATACCAAATGGTTGCGACATAAACTGGTTGTTGATGACTGCTTTAGCTACTTATGTCAGAACTGCTGTACTAATTTCATTTTCATTCTCTGTTCAGTTACAAAGTAACTTTGCTGTCTATTCTACCTGAAGACCTTTTGGACTATCATTCATTTACATAGCTTAAATGGGAATCCAAAATTCAGATTTATCGTTTTCACATTTTCAGTATCCTATGACAATAAACTTAATATGTAAAATAAAAAAATATATAATAGATGACCATGTTATTGCTTGATATAATATTAATGGTTAGTGAGCATAATGATTAGTTACTGGATAAGCTGAGAACATTTTAGCTGTGTTTTTTTTAAAAGAGGCACCATAGAGAAGAACACTAAAACTGCAAAAACTGTTGGTATTACACTGATGTTTATATAACATATGATAAGCAAAAATATGGCCTTAATTGTTGGATTTGCAGTTATTTTATTCTAGATACAGCTAGAAGCAACAAATAAACTCATGCTAGTTTACACTTTGAAAAACGTGTTGGGGTTTTTTTGTTGTTTTTTTGTCTAGGCTTAAAGATGACCATGTCATCCAGCATGGGCTGGTTGTGGATGGAGCCAGTCTTTCTCTTGCACTTAGAGAACATGAAAAGCTGTTCATGGAAGTTTGTAGAAACTGTTCTGCTGTGTTGTGCTGTAGAATGGCCCCTTTACAAAAGGCAAAGGTAAAAATAGACAGTTTGGTTTTTTTCACTGCTGAATCTTGTTTTTTAAATATTTTACTCAGTAGGATAACTAGAAACATTAAAAAAAATAGCTTAGGTTCGGAGTTTGGTCATTGTAAATTGTAAGTTTGTCCTGCTCCCTCCACCTTCCTGGGCCTCCAAACGTAATTTCTACTTTTCCGCGCATGCGCGTTGGTGCGACCGTGCATGCTTCGGTGATGTAATCGCACCACGACCAATTACTGCGCAGCATGATTAAGTCACCCACACGTGCACCAACATGCATGAGCAACACGTGCGCGCACAGCAGTAAATTACCTTTGGAGGCCCAGGACATCTCGTCGGGGCGGAGCTCCAGATAACTTTATCCAGCAGGAGGAAACCAGAAAGGGTAGGCTCTGGGGGGAGGATAAAAAAATGTTTTAGCCATCTTTACTTTTAAAACAAAATCTTGCAAATAACTTTAGTGTGTACTTCTCCTTTAAACCTCACCCCTCCATGTGGATACTGAAATGTAGTAACCACTTAAGTTTCGTACACATCCTGTGTCGCGGGTCGCTACCTGTGATCGCACGATGTATACGGACGGACCTTTCAGCCAATAATCAGCCCATGTGTGTATACCCTTTACCGGGCGAAACGGCCGCTCATTCGGAGATCTGCCCGGTGGTTTGGGCTATGATCCCAAACGAGCAGCCTTTCCGGGCGATAAGGTGCCCGTGCATTGGTCGATTATCGTACACATCGTGCATCGTGGGTCGTGATTGCACGTGTGTACGAACCTTTAGTGACTAAATCTGGAACTTGCTGTGGTAAATACTAATTAGTATGAGCCTACCATGTTAATCTGGATACTGTGTAGGGTCTTGGGTTACCCAATGGTACTTAATACATATTCAAGGATACCACCTATTCTCTAGCTGCCATCAGTTCCCTTCCGATGTTCCACTTCAACATCCAAACTTGTAAATCAAACAAAGAATAGGAAGGAACTGGTGGACTACACGACAACAGAAAAAATGCCAAAAGTGCTCTTCATTGTTCTATACATACAACATATTAGCAGGTATACCAAGTAAATCCTTGGTATACCTGCCTGGCTTTACCACTAAGCAAAAGGCATAAGACTTGCAAGCGAGCACCTTCATCCCAACCATTAATAGTATCTGCCGATTCAAATTGTTCTAACCAATTAGTCCACTCCCTAGTTACCCCATCAAATGGATCAGGTTTAAAAATAGGTTTGGCAATTGGGCCTGGTAGAGCTACTGAGTCTAATTGGGGAATTTCATCTGCAGGTACAAGGACAGAAGAATTTAAATCAATAGTTTCCGTAGTAGCCTCCATAGCTTAATACAGAGAACAAACATACAAAGAAAACAGGGAGAATAAATTGAATTACCAGCACCGCTGCCACCAATTTGTACTAGATCACTGCTTTATGGAAGGAATATGGGTAGTAGCATGGCACACGTTGGGTTACTCTGGGGGTCTGGCACAAAGCAGACTGCACATAAACAGGTTCCCCACATAACATATTCAGTAATCAGGGGTGTCCCTGTCTATGGTGCACCACTTTGAATATTGACCAGGCCTGTATATTGTGTGTCCTTGTAAGTTGGTGTACACTTATCTGTTGCCTCAGAGTTTGTATCCAATAAGGTAAATTGTCTGTCCAATTATCTGTCCTCCCAACAGGTGGTAACAGGATCTTATACACAGGACTGTGTTGCAGTCAATATCTCTCCCAAACACACACCACAATCTACTTTTACTTTCTCTCCTCCTAGCCATAGAGAGCAGGGATGTCTTGTCTTTTATTACTCACTGATACCACCTGCAGGCTGGAAGTGGTATATAAGGAGCCTTGGTTTATATGTTCATTACAATACACATCACATCCTGTGTAGCAGACAGAAACTTTTTTTGGATTACACTTCCTTTAATATGGAGCAGACACAGGGTTGTGGTTTAAGCTGCCATTTGACCATTCCCAGTTGAAATAGGGATCTCAGTTGTGTAAGTAAGTTTATGTATTTTGTGTTGTACCTAATATAAGTCAGTGCTATTCTTTATATATATTTACTGATGGTCATTTAAATGGTAATAGTGAGGTAGTACACACATACATGTACAACTTTCCTATATGTAATATCCTGTACCCCCCACCACATTGGTAGCTCCTAAAAACTCAATGCAATCTCCTATGGAGATATAAATATATTTATATAATATAAGGGATATATATAGGGTAATATATTTAATGTAAGGTTTTAATTTAGGAATGACACGGACCAAATGTGTGTATTTGCTGTTACAGGTAGTAAGGCTGCTAAAAACTTCTCCAGAGAAGCCTATTACCCTAGCAATTGGAGATGGGGCAAATGATGTAAGCATGATACAGGAAGCTCATGTTGGCATAGGTATGTCAAGTTAATTTGAAACAGTTTAATTAGCTTTGATTTTTTGCTTTTATTCATTGCGATTCTTTGGATTTATGCAGACTGATAAACAGAAATTGATTTTGTTTGTTTGTGAGAAACACTGAATGCTTCTTCCCCCCCTCAATATATTTTCTAGGAATCATGGGAAAAGAAGGTAGACAAGCAGTAAGGAACAGTGACTATGCAATTGCTAGATTTAAGTTCCTCTCAAAACTGCTTCTGGTGCATGGCCACTACTACTATATTAGAATAGCCACTCTTGTACAGTATTTTTTTTATAAGGTACGTACTTGCAGAATCTTATAATTATCTTTAATTATAAAAAAAAAATGCATTATAAGCCTCAGCTTAATTTCAGATTTATAACACATGATTATCATCTTTCAGAAAAGCTTTTGGACATACTAATACTAATCTTTTTTGTTTTTTCCAGAATGTGTGTTTTATTACACCACAGTTTTTATATCAGTTCTATTGTTTATTTTCACAACAAGTAAGTTAAAATGTAATGTTTACACTTGTTAAACTATAGTGAAAATTATACATGTATTTATATTTTTATTCTCAAAGTTTGCAGCTATGACAGCAGAATGGAACAAATAAAAATTACAATTTTAAACAGTTGCTTTATCCAACAACGGCCAGTATTTCTCTGAAAAGTGTTGCTATAAATGTAAGAACCCTGGAACCTTTTTATTGTATCAGTAGTTACATATTTACATTTTTTGGAAACGTTCAGCAATAAAATTGCCCAGTTTTTTTGACCAACCTCTCACCTGATAATTTAGTAAGTGGTCCTGGAAAAGCAAAGACTCAAATCTTTTCAAGTTTTTGGATGCAGATTAGATTTCACAACAGAGCAATATGCCAATTTTTAAAGCTGTATATTACCAAAAAAAATATTTAAAATGTTTTTTTCTCCACGATTATTTTTAATTTTCTATAAATGCCTCAATTTTTAATCAAAAAGGACTCCCAGCATATCCTCCCTGCTCTGAATCACGCTACTTTTTTTGGTATCTTCGTGTGAGAAAAGTCTTCTTCTACATACCAACCTATTGTTTTAGATTTTCAGTCATGTCTGATAATAACATAATAAAACTGTCAGGGAAAAGGGAGTTCTTAAAGGCTAAGCAGATATTTTAGCAGGGAAATATTAAGTAAAGTGAAAGGCTTGATAGTAATCTGTCAAATAAGAATTAAAGTGGCTGCAACAATATTTTGGCCACCACAGAATGAACCCTGATTTGCCAACATGTCCAATGGCTTTAACCAACTTGTATTGCCTAAATATCTGTCAGGGGTAATTGGGCACCTGTAATTACAGACAGTATTTCAGCCCAATCAAGCAGTATATTAGTTGTGGTGGTTAATCTTGCTGTAAAATTTTAAACAACAATTCATTATTGTTATTGAACAAAAATCAAATATTTGATGAACATGATCCAACCCCTTTTTTTGGAGTTTTTTTTTTCTGATTTAAAATAAACCTTTTCTTTCTCCCCACAGACATTGTATGACAGTGTATATCTGACTTTGTACAATATTTGTTTCACCTCATTACCTGTTCTCATGTACAGTTTGTTTGAACAACATGTGCATCCACATGTTTTACAGACCAAACCTGGTCTCTATCGGTAAGTCTAGCATTTTGTCACCTTGTTTCCTTTACCAGTCCAATTACAGTTGGCCTAAGAAATTATTTGTTATAATCTTAATTCTTGTATTATACCATTTTTAGCTACTGCTATGTATGTAGTATAGCTTATCTAATTTATAAGTGTCAAAGCAAAGTAAAATTAGTCTACAATGTCACAGTCTGTAGTAAAATAAGTATAATTTAAACAATGATATACACAAATGATGGATCAAAACCAAAAAAAAACTTTGGACATGTGCATGTGGGTTCATATGCCAGACAGTTGTTATGCGTTAATTTCCCTATATTATTTGGAGAAATGACACAAAGTAATTTTAAAGGTGTAGTGATAAGCCGAGACTGTAGAACTACAAATTAGCCCCCTTTTATAGCTCCCAAACTTTGCATACAAACAGAGTGAATGTTTGGGGTTTTTTAATGCCAGACCTGGTTAATAAGACCACTTAAAACTCTAAAATAACCTTAAAACGGCCTTCAAACTAGAATTATATGTGTAGCAGAACCCATTGCACTATATTTCAGTGTATGTAAAAGTTTTTTTGTTTTTTTTTAGGGGAATAATTTGAACTTCTTGTTTATAGGGGTAGTAGTGTGAAACTAAACATATTTTGACTTGAAAAAGTCTGCTAAATAATTGAATATTTATTTTGTAGCTGTTAAAGGGAATGTCCACCCCCTACAAAAATTAAATATGTTATGTAGGACTCTCCAAAACCCCAGATGTGTTGTATTCACGATCTTTAATAACTCTCCCAGGCTGAGAAAACAGCACCCCAAGTTCCCACCTATAGTTCTGTTGTTGGGAATTAAAGTGGCTGCACCTATACTTGGGCCCAACCAAGGAATCCGCGGAAGAGTTACAGCGAATTTTGGGACATTTCCCCATAGAGTATAATGGTAACAATCTTCACATGTGGATATTTTGAGGTTAATGAGATTTTAAGGGTCATGAGATAAAAACAGTTTGTTTCATGGTCATAAACACAAAATCGGATACCCCCAACTCCCCACACAGGTACAGGCACAACCACCTACTGACCTACCTTTCCATTCCCATGGAAGCCATACTTCAAGGGTAAACTAATTTCGATCAATCATCAATAAAAGTTAGTTATATTGTCATGCATGCAAAAAACACATATTCCCCAGCCTAACATAGTTACACACACACCTACTGACCTTCTATTCCTGTGGCAGCCATACTTAAAGGGTAAATAAAGTTTAAAAAAAAAATTCATAAATCCCAAAGGGATACTAAACTGAAAAATATGACTTTATGGAGCTCTCAATCAGTCACTGCCAAATAATCAGTCCCTGGCTTCCCGTATGTGTTAAATAACTCCGGACTAAAGTTTCAAGACTGATCCGTATGGCCGTCTCCCAAAAGTTTATATAGCTCATCAACCTTTGCTGTAGCGTGCAGGACTGAGGCACAGGACTTATATATAGCTATTGGACGTAACGGTAATCATACAGCTTATCCTCCGATCAGTCACTTGCCTTCACCTGGTCACTTCCATTGACGCTCCGACTTTGCCAAAGGAAGTCACCATACCAAAGGTCCACTAGTTAGGTCCGTTCTGTCTCCTGACCGGTTCTCACCAGCTATTGCGGCTAATACTGAACAACCTCCTGACCGACGATCGTTTCCCTCACAAATGTGAGCTTCCTCAGGTTCTCGCGAGCCCTGTGGCTCAACGGCTTTTCAAGTGAATCCCTAATCAGAACTCCTCCTCCTCAATTAACCCTCGTAGGTAAAACAGTAACAATTTAGTAACAATGTATTTTATATGATACACTTTAACCTAATGGTATATTTACATGTGTGATACAGCATCCAGCAATATTTTAGCTGATTAAACCCATAATAGAGTTATTTTAGACAATCAATCTACTTTATCAATATAACTCGTTGACCTCTACCATCAGTACCTTGGAACTTGTCGTTTTTCTCATGAATTTACAAATTCTGCATTTTCCACACTGGTAGTTGTCAAATTTCTGTTTCACTCCTAACCAATTCTTGGATCCCATTTTAGATGTTTCAAAATGACTTCTAGAGAGCTTATCTTTCAGACAGGGAGCTCTTTTTGCTGTTACAGTATATTAGGGAATTCTCCCACCTTACTACTGATTTATGGGTCTTCTTTTAAGAGGTACCAATATTTTCCCAGTACCCCACGTAACCTATCCCAGTCTTTATTATACCTGGTTATTAATCTAATTTGTGAGGATTCTTTGGCATTTTCCCCTTCAACCTTTTTAGGATAGATCAAGTCATCTCTTTTGGTATTTTTTGCTCTCTGTAATCCCCTCACAATGTCACTCTGTTTATAACCTCTTGCCTGAAATTTACTGCAAAGGTCATCAGCTTGTCTTTTAAAGCGCTCATCAGTGGAACAATTCCTGCGGACCCGCAGGAATTGTCCTATGGGGACACCACCTATAAGCTTAGGAGGGTGATGACTTGTTGTGTACAACAAAGGTATTCATTGCAGAGGATTTATAAAACGTTTCAGTAATGATATTGTTTCCCTCTTTGGAAATTTTAAGATCCAGGAAACTTATTGACGACGTGCTGTGTTCATAAGTGACATGTATATTCTCATTATTTACATTCAATTTATTCAAGAAGTCCTCAAGTAATTCGGGAATCCCATTCCAAAATAACACGTCGTCTACAAACCAAATCCAGATCTGTATTTTGTCCTCCACCCCTAGGGTTGCTGCCAGCTCCTAAACATCCGAGCTTTCCCATACTGTATACCCAGGTGGAGGCTGGCATACTTGGGGGCACATATCGCCCCCATTGCCGTACCTTTCACCTGTCTATAGAACTTCTCGTTAAATGTGAAGATATTATTCTTCAATATGAATTCTAAGAGAAGGGAAGTGTGGTCATTAAACGCCTCTCCTCTGGATTCCAGAAAGTGTTGACATGCCTCTAACCTCACTTTATGAGGAATAGAGGCTCTCTATGTCTAATGCCACTAAAATAGTTTCTTTATCCACAGTGGCCCCCTCTAACACCTGTATAACATCCCTTGAATCCCACACAAAGGAACCCAATGCAATCAAAAAAGGTCTTAACATTTCGTCCACATACTTGCTAATATGCTCCATCGAGCCTCCCACCCCAGACACAAGAGGTTGTCCTTGTGGGAAGTCCCATTGTTTAGTTATGGTGTAGAAAATTGGAAGTTTAGGGTGCTTCACTATTAAATAGTCTCTCTCTCTTTTGTTTATAATACCTTTATTAAAAGCTGTATCTTTAATGACTTTGAGGTCATTTTGTATCTGGGTCACCGGGTTTGATCTCAACAACTCCTATTGTTTTTTATCCGACAATTGTTTTAAGGCCTCCGTTTGTATTGCTCTTTGGTCATCACAACCACGTTTCCGCCTTTGTCGGCTACCCTTATGACCATATCGTTCTTGTTAAGATTTCAACGCTTTTACCTCTTCCCTAGATAGATTTTAAACTTTAGTCTGGAGTTATTTAACACATACTAGAAGCCAGGGACTGATTATTTGGCAGTGACTGATATCCTCTTTTGGATCTTTCTTCAAGGATAAGTGTGACATTTGGTGGTGCTCCCACTAGTCTGGGGATGCCCGATACTAGTTTCTTGTGCTGCTAATTATTTTTGTAGTGATTTTAGAAGGGAAGATGTGTTATTTAGGTGTTGTAATATTTGTTTGGTATACTTAATAAACATGTAAAAATTTTTATCAAATGAGGTGGACTGATAGTTAAATTTCATTTATAGGGGATCATTATTACATAGTCCTGGTACAAGTGTTTTGAGTGCTCCGTTAGGTACTATTCTCTTGTTTATATATTATTCTAGTCAGTGTTATACCAGGAGCACCGTGGGATATCCCGTTACGCAAGGACTACATATGCAGGTAGTGCGGATCTCACACTTGTAATTTATGAAAAATATGACTTCCCTTTATCCATTTCTATATTTTTAGTGCCGTCAGGAACTTGATCCCTTTTTGCTCTCAGTGCTCCCTGTCACTGGATCTCCTCATGTCCTGTTCAGCTCACTCCTAGTTAGTATGCATGTCTCCTCTCTATGTGTCCACCCCCTCCAAAAACTGAGGCACAAATGGAGTGTGGCGCATGTGCAGTGAAGATGATCTGTGCCCCACTACAGCTAATAGCGTTCACCCAGTGATTTTGTGTTATAGTGAAAGTATAACTGCTTTGCATTAAGAAGGTAAGCAGCACTGGGAGCTGTAACAACTACTTGTAAGCAGTAAGATTTTCTTTTAGCTGTAGGAGTTTAAAGGTGCGTGTGTGTGGGGGGGGGGGCTTTGTAATTGATTTCTTTAGGTACAGTGCTACATTGGGACTTAACTAACACAGACAGCAGCTAACTACAGGGTTGGGTTTATCTGCACAGAAAGAGTACAGAGCATTCCCTTTCCTGATCTTAATGCTGAATCAGTTAGCCATGCAGTGACAGAGAAATAAGCTTTACTTTTATAGAATGGATAGTTTCTATATGTAGTGTGCCATGGGAAGGGGCTGGGTGATTGACAGCCCTCAACTGACTAGCAGTGCCCCACCCTCTTTAAAAAAGTAAAACTCCCAGAGCTAAAAAAACAAGGGATTGGAAGGTCAGAGTAGAAAAAAAGCAGATTTAAGATTGGTGGTAATTAATCCTAATTACTGTCTGATTTGATAAAAAATGATTTGCCTCAGTTTACATGTCCTTTAATTAAAAGACATACCCTCTCAACCATACCCAGGTACACTCCTACTGACCTACCCTTCCATTTCTGTGGCAGCCATACTTAAAGGGTAGCTATAGTTAAAAAAATAATTTTGACCCCCAACCTGACAAAGGTACACACACCTACTGACCTACCCCTCCATTACTGTGGCAGCCATACTTAAAAAGTAACTAAAGTCAAAAAAATAATTTTGACCCAAAAAAAGTTTGTTTTTTTTTAAACTTCCAACCTTACACAGTTACACACACCAAATGAGCTATCCATTCATTCATGTGGCAACCGTATTTAAAGGGTATGAATAGTCAAAAAAACACATTTTGACCAATCTTCAAAAAAGTTAGTCTATTTTCCCCAAACGTGACATGAGTACACATACAAACTGACCTACCCATTCATAAGTAAAAAGTAAAAAACAACAATGTCCTTATCATTGCCATTATGGAGTTTTAAAATCTGCAGCACAAACACATTCCCTTCCAAAAAGCAATCTTTCAAGCCAAATCCAAAGTTTTATAGTTAAGGTTCATACAAGTTCATTAAATGAACTGAGTGTGCTGGAAAAGTTTCTAAAATTCAAAAATATTGAAAATTATGGTATTAATTCATATACAGGTGGCTTTACCCAGATCCAAATTGCTTTTTTATACAGTTAACCAATATCGGTTAGTGCAACTTTTCCTTGCACCAGCTGCGCCGATTTACCCCCATGCGCAAATTGCATATTGAATTCTGTAAGGGAGATTAAACCGGAGCAATTGATTTTGTTGATCCAAGGATGCTTTTTACCTTTTAAGTTTTTTTTTTTGCCTTAATTCACATCAATGGTTTGGTAGGGTTCATAGGTATGTTTAAAAGGTTGGAGTAGATGAATGTTTTTCTTTATTTAACCTAAAGGCTCATACAAATGTCCGATCATGACCCACAAGCATGACAAACGCCCGCTTTGGACGATAATTGCATGTGTGTGTGCGTTCTGTCGGGGTTAGTTGGTGGATCCGCCATGACGAATCAAAGAACAGACACTGTCCGAATGCATATGTACGTGCGATTAAAGGCCGCTTGTAGCACCTGTGAAAGCAATCGAGTTTCATGGGTCAGTGGCAAGATCACACGTGTGTAAGAATCTTTACACTATGTAACTGTAAATAAATATATGTATAATTAGAATGCCTTTTCATAAGAGCAACACGCAATGAAGTCACAATTTCCAATGTGAAGAATTAGATGTAAGCATAAAGCAATTAAACATTGTGTTTTGTTCCCACCAACAGAGACATTAGTAAAAACGCCCTTCTTGGTTTTAAACCTTTTCTATACTGGACGCTTCTGGGTTTTTTTCACGCATTTGTGTTCTTTTTTGGGGCATATTTTCTGATGGGGAAAGACACATCTCTGCTTGGAAATGGCCAGGTAAGAAATGTTTAAAAACTTTAATTTCCTTTTGTATTTAAAGGGTAACTGTGGTCCAAAAATGACTTATTTATTCCTATAAATTGATAGGAATTGCTCTCCTGAGAATTTTTGCAATTTAGTTTCATTGTTTATTTTGCCCCGCCCACTCGCAGGCGCCTATGTTTTCACATAGTAGGAGAGAAGGGCTGTAGATACCCTTACCTTCTCTGTCAGGACTTCACACAGCAGAGAGGAGGAGGGACTTTCTGTCTCCCTCACACACTGAGGGAGTCTGAGGCTGTGCTCGCCGGTGGCACTGTGCAGGAGAATCCTTAGGAATGTCACATGTCAGCCTCTCACCCATTAACTTTCTGGTCAGTCATTCTAGTCAGACCAAAGTTCCCCTTTAAGACAAGTAGTTTTTTTCGATTTAAAGGTCATGTCCACCCCCAAAACTATAATCCCCCCCACTAATGGCCCCACCATGTAGTGTAGTAAAATCCTTACCTCACATCCCAGCTCCTTAAGGTTCTCCTGTAGTCCCCCCCCAAAGTCCCAAAAACTGCCCACCAGGAGGAAAGCAGAGTCCATATAGGACTCTGCCTCCTATCTGGCCTCCGGGAGAAGTTTGGCATGCGTACTGCAGCCCTCCTTCCCCTCCCTCTCCCTCCCATTTAGGATTCCCTGTCGGCAGTTCAGAACGCCGGAGGAGAGACAGAAGGTAAGAAAAGATCGGGAGAGTTTCTTGACATAATAATATGGCATTTGGGGCTGGGGGAGGTAGCCCTACAGTACCCTTAAGGGGAATTACACTAGGGGGTGGGAGAGGGAGGGGGGGCTGCACTGGGCATGTGCAAATTTTGCTGCAGGAGAGACAGGAGGCAGAGACCTATATCGACTCTGCTAGGCTCCTGGTGGACAGTTTTTGGGACTTTGGAGGGGCATAGCAGGGCAGCCATTTGGAGCTGGGATGTAAGGCAAGGATTTTTAATCATTACACAGTGGGGCCAGTAGTGGGTTAAATTATAGTTTTGGGGGTGGACATGCCGTTTAAGTTACTGTAGAATAGAAGGTAGTGAGATGTGTGGGGCGGTTACATATAGAACTAAATTGTCTGCATATGTAGCCATTTTATGTGTTTGGGATTTAATTTTAATCCCTACTGTGTCTGGGTGGGAGCGGGTGGTGCTTAAGAAATGTTCCGTTGTTAAAATGTAGGGATGAAAGAGGACATCCCTGTTGCTTCCCATTTTTCCTGTTATACAGGTTTGACAGGATCTTGAACTGGCCTGTATTATAATTATATAAAGCCATTATTCTAGTTAGTACTATGCAGGTTGTCCCTATCTCTAGACTATGTAATGTTGCTCTAAGGAAAGACTAGTTCACCCGGTCAAATGCGTTCTCTGCATCAAGGGAGAGAAGGCACATTGGAATGTTGTTGGGTGTGTGATAACAATGTGAATGTTTAAAGGTGTTCTCTTTGGCTTCCCTTTTCAGAACGAATCCCACTTGTTCGGCATTTATCCATTTCGGTATAAAATGATGTAATCGTGAAGCAATTGTTTTAGTGTATATTTTAATATCTGGGTTGATCAGGGATATGGGGCGATAACTACCAGGGGATGAGGAAATCGTTCCTTTCTTGGAGATTACAGTGATATGAGATTCCAAGGCTTTTGGGATGGGAAAGGGCATTTCGGGCATATGGAATTAAAAGCTTTTAAGAGAAGTGGTGTTCTTTCTGGAATATTTTATACAAAATTGCAGTGAACCCATCTATCCTGGGGCTCTTGCTTAATTTCAGAAATTTTATAATGTTGGAGAGTTCTGTCCTAGTAAATGTCTAGGGATGTCTAGAGATGATAGATCATCTGGATTTAAGTAGGGAAAGGTGGTTGAGGTGACATAGGAATCCATATTTTCTTGAATAGATGTGGATGTGGGGTAACTGAATAAAGTATACATTAGAATTTTTGGGAAACTTTGGCAATATCCTCCTGCCTATGCACCATAGTTTTGTCCTCTTGTCTGATTTTACTGATATACGTCCTGTAATATTTAAAACTAAGAGAGTTAGCCAGGGATTTGCCACATTTGTCTCCAAATTTGCTGTATGTGGCTAATCCTCTAGACCTATTTCTATCATTTTGATTCAGCAAAATTTATTTTGAGAGTGATTGTCTCATTTACCTAATTATGTTAGCTTGTATTACAAAGTTACAGTTGATAAATTCTATCATCAGATTTTAGAGCTCTTAATGTGGCTTAAAGGGGAACTGTGGTCCAAAAATGACTTGAGGTAAATTCATAGGAATTGCTCCCCTGAGAATTTTTGCAATTTATTTCCATTGTTTACTTTACATAGTTTCGTAGATATTTACATTTTTGTGTGTGATATGGCAGCAGCATCACCAGGTCCCCTGCACTTCCTGCTCTGAAACTGTCAGTCAATCTGTCCTTGTCTCCTCCTCCCCTTTGCAGCCCCCCCTGGTCCCTCCCACTCATGGAGCCCATGGTCCCTCCAGTTGCAGGCCCCCCATGGCCCATTATCTTACAGCCCCATGTGGCCCCGCCCGCTCACGGTGGTGCCATGGCCCCGCCCACTCTGGAATCAGTGAGAACACTGTTTTCACACAGTGAAAGAGAAGGGCTGTAAATTCCCTTACCTTCTCTGTCAGGACTTCACACAGCAGAGAGGAGGAGGGACTTCCTGTCTCCCTCACACACTTAGGGAGTCTGAGGCTGTGCTCACCGGCGGCACTGTGCAGGAGAAGCCTCAGGAATGTCAAAAGTCATCCTCCCACCCATTAAGCTTGTGAAGGTTCTCATTCATCCAGGTCATGGTATATCTGATGTATTCAATTAGATCAACTGGACTTGAAATGTAGTTCTTGAAGACGTTTCGCTAGTCATCCGACTGGCTTTCTCAATTCAGAATGACTTGTACAAGAATCTGTGGCAATTATGTACCCTGGAAAATCCCAATTCGCATATCACAGCCAGGCGTTAAGGGTGTGATTGGATAGTGGCTAAGATGTGTTATAGGAACGCCCAAAGTAAGGTGTTAAAACAGCATTGTACATGGCAATTGTACATCGACACCAACTGTCTGCCATGTACAATGCTGTTATAGGAACGCCCAGAGTAAGGTGTTAAAACAGCATTGTACATGGCAGACAGTTGGTGTCGATGTCCATTGCCAATGTACACATGCTTTTTTGACCCTTACTCTGGGCGTTCCTATAACACCTCTTAGCCACTATCCAATCACACCCTTAACACCTGGCTGTGATATGCTAATTGGGATTTTCCAGGGTACATAATTGCCACAGATTCTTGTACAGGTCATTCTGAATTGAGAAAGCCAGTCGGGTGACTAGCGAAACGTCTTGAAGAACTACATTTCAAGTCCAGTTGATCTAGTTGAATACAACAGATATCCCACCCATTAACTTTCTGGTCAGTCATTTCTGTATATCTTGGGCTGTGGAGCACGTAGAGAGGTGGTTGATGGCTCGTTTTAAAGGTAGGAAACTGGCCTTTCATTTAAACTTGGAGACCACAGTTCCCCTTTAAAGAAGTATTTTGAGTTGTTTTCCTATTATTTTGAAACCTAACCATGGTTGTAAATATTAGGTAGATTAATAGTTCTAATAATCCTAATTTAATCTAGTTAATTATTCTACTAATCATAATCTAATCTAGTTAATGATTCTATTAATAATCATCTAATAATTTAGTTTATAACTCTGCTAATCATCTACTAATACAATATTTATTATTTGTTTTAATATCTTAACTAAACCATTATCTATAATGGGACTTCACTAAACTTTTGTTGTTGTTTTTATCATCACTAGGTTGTATAGAACACGTTAATTGCATAGACTTTCACATCAAATTATTGTTTAAAACCTGGTAATACTCTTTAAAAATGAGTCTAATGCAAAACCGCTGCATACTGGACATTTGAAAATCTGTTGCATTACACATGCACTATGTAAATATTTGCACAACATGAACTGCATTGGTGGTCCATCCATGAGCAGAACAGTCATTTGCCAATACCATGACAAATGAAGAAAAACAAAGTGTGTTTTCATGTTATTTACCACGCATGGTAGAATCCCGAGGGCTGAAATATTGTTGCCTTGGAAAATAATGGAGGTCAATGAGCTGTGTGGGGGAGCAGTGGTTTAGGCAGCAAAGCTATGCTAAGGATAGCTCTTGCACTCTAGAACACTAATTATATTTTAAGGTATAACTATTAAATGTTGGGGGATTTCTTTTTCATACTAAAACTTCTAAAAGCTTGATTGGCAAATTCATTTGTAAATGAAAATAAATGTCTGGGGAATTTGATATAAATTAGAGCAGTACTAGGTTGGACTGCTGTGACCAAAAAAAAATAGCCTGGATGTATTTTATTTCTTTCTTTTATGATGTGCTGCAGATTAATACTTGGAAGAATATCCCCTAGCAAAACTGACCCATTTAAATGTTTACTTTGGTTTCTAGATGTTTGGGAACTGGACATTTGGCACATTGGTGTTTACAGTAATGGTCATAACTGTAACTTTGAAGGTAGGATAATTTTATTTTTATGCCCCTGTGTTAAACCAGTGTATTGAGATATGGGATTATATATAATTTTGTTGCACTGCAGAATAAAAAACGTTTTTTGATTTCCAATCTCAATTAATTGTCTGAATATGATTTTTCCTTAGATGGCTCTAGAAACTCATTTCTGGACATGGATACATCATTTTGTTACCTGGGGTTCCATTGCGTTCTATTTTATATTTTCATTGTTTTATGGGGGAATCATCTGGTAGGTACAAAGGAAAAATCCAACCTTCTAGATGTTTGTAGGCAGGTTTTGTACTGTATAGTAATTAAACTCTAATGTGGAATAATTTTTTTGTGTAATTCAGTTTTTTAACTAGCCAAGAAATAAATAAATTAAATCCTGTTAGTATAATTTTTGTTTAAGTCCAGAGGATTTGTACAGTCTCTCAAATATGACCTGTCGCATGTTTCCATAAAATAAAAAGTTGTTTATTGCTAAAACACCCCACAAAACTGAAATGGTTACATTGCTAAAAGATGAAGCAATAAGCTTCTATTCATTTGATGTTTCACTCTCTTTTCACTTCCTTAAAAGGTTGCCACCTCTTCTTAAAGGGCAATTATAGTGAGAAAATTGTTTTTTTTTAATTTCTTCTAATGTATCCTATAAGTCATCCCATCCACCAGGGTACCTTTAGTTTCTTTAAATTCTACATAGTCCCCGAGATATAAGTCTTTGAATATGCTGTGATTTGTAGGAGCTGCTACACATCATCTGTCACTCAAAGGCACACACCCACACAATCCAAAGCTCCCATGCAGTACTGTCACACACTCTCTCACCCACACTATATGTACCATGTGCAACATATAGTCAAATGCTGTAGTGCTAAACACAATCAATAAACCATTAACCCAGTAATATGAGCATAACACACTATAAAACAGCCCCTCCCCCCAAAAAAATATCATATACATACAAAACCAGTGACTCAAATGGAACACTAATACAGTATATATAATACAGTAATACATACTATATACCAAACAAGACACACAGTGCAATCTATGAAATATATAGACTAAGCAAATGAAATGTAACCACCACAACAAGCAGTGTCACTGTGTTTGTGAAGGTCTCACTACAAGCTGCTGTTACACTGACTCTCTCTTCAGTGATTATGATCTCAGCTAAGCAGGGGGAGAGATATGAACTTTAGGTAAAAATAAATAACAATTAGCAAAGTTAGAGAACAGGCAGAGTTCAGTAACTTACTTGTAAAGAATCTCAGCACCACTTGTCCTCCTCTCTCCCCCTCTGCCCCTCCCTTCAGCATATTGCTACTTTATTCCACACTTTGACTGCTTGCAGGCTAGCTCTGGAAGGGAGGGGTCAACAGGATGTCAGCACTTCATTTAAAGTCCTTTCAACTGACAATGCTCGGACTCTGTATACAGCCCGTCACTGCTTGAGGGGGACTAGACAGAGAGGGGAGGGGGACTACACAGCTTGGTACAAACTTCTGCCAGTGTGAAGAAACGAAGCCACACAGAAACATGAAAGTAAGGCAGCGTATTAATAAGTGATCTATACATTGTATACAGACAAAGTTTTTTTTTCACTATAGTTGCCCTTTAAAGCTTTAGGAGCTCACACATGTGTAGAAAAGGCAGTTTCAAGAACAGTAGTGTTCCACCAAGAGGCTCATTAACAACCATCAACCGCACGGCCATTTCGGCTGACAAAGTGCCCATACATGACACGCACTCATGCATGTCGTGAGTTGGCCCCTGTGATCACACGTGTGTAAGCACCTTTACACTATGCCATACGTGATCATACACAGAGTATTTTAACTATTCAGAATTTGAAGAACTGACTAAACTTTACTCCAGATGAAAATTTTGTCATTTTGGACACAGTTTAGAAATTAAGATGATAACGAGATTTTTTTTTTTTAGATGTGGCCATTGTTGAGATTAGGAACCAGTTAAGCTGGGTACACACAGGGCTATTATTTGTCCTGACCAAGCATTCGGGCTGAGTGAGCGCTTGGCCAGGACAAATGACTGTTGGTTGCGGCAATAGTGGAAACGGTGCTCTCATACACATCCTGCGTCACAGGACACAACATAGATGAAAGTAAAAACATTTTTTTAAAAAGTTACACACCAAGAGTAATATTTTTAGGTGTATTGACAACTTGGTATTTGTCCAGCCTTGTTTTGGTGGGTGTATTTCTATAGGTGTAGTTAAAAAAAAATACTTTCTTTTCCTCCCAGGCCATTTTTGCATACCCAGGACATGTACTTTGTATTTGTGCAGCTTCTTTCCAGTGGTTCTGCATGGTTTGCCATAATAATCATCATCACATTCTGTCTCCTTCTTGATGTCATGAAGAAAGTGGCAAAAAGGCACCTTCATCCAACGAGTACAGAAAGGTCACAGGTATCAGAATATAAACAGCTGTCAAATATTGATTTCAGAACTGTTGTTTCATCTTTGATTTTATAAGTTCACTAGTGGCTGATTTAGTTGAAGGAGCTACCTGTTTTATAATAAACATGAATTGTACTGAATTGTATTTATTGCTTTGTTTTATTTATTTTTTAAGAACTGTATTTTCATGGTATTTCAGTTGTGGTGGTTAGTTTATAGATTATTTTTGTCTTTTTATATATAGTAAGTTTTTTTCCCCTTGTTTAGTCTTCAGATGGTAACAGGATAATTCATGAGAAAGAAGCGCGGGGGGGTGGTATAGTTAGTGGACCGTGCTAGAGAATTTGGAAATGTACAAGGCAAGAGCAGCACCCAGCAGAGTGGGTCTTAATGTAAACATATTTTCCATGATTAGAATCAGAACCTGACAACTTAAAATAATACTTTAACTAATTTAGCCAAAAGAATTTTTAAATAAGAAATCACAGCACAGCAGATTTAGTTTTTCTTTAAGAGCTTCAGAAGGGGGAATGCCGTGAGTAGCAGTAATGTCTGAGCCATGAGATGGAGATCTGTGATTTTAATCCTGGTTGTTCTTAAAGGGCATGTCCACCCCCCCCAAACTAAAATTTAACTCACTACTGGCCCCACTGTACAGTTTAAAAAAATCCTAACCTTACATCCTTGTGCCTTATGGTTCTCATGTAGTGCCTCTTCAAATTCCAGGAAACTAGGGTAGGAGCGGTCTTCCTGTCCAAAAGGTTGCTGCCTCTGATCTGTCCTCTCAGTTGCTGCTAGCATGTGCAGAGGAGCCATTCCCCCCTCGGCTGCTGCTCATGTAGCGTGAATTCCTTTAGAAATCTCGCCATCCCACCCCCAACCATTTATATTACAAGTTTAAAAATAGATTTGAAAACTCACTCATGCGGCGTTCTGTATTGCTGCCTCTCAGCCAATCACAGCCGCTGCTGCCGGTCTGGCTTCCTGCTTGTTGTTACAGCAGGCAGGGGAGCCAGACCAGAATGATGCTGGAATGAGAAGCTGTAAGTAGAGTTTGGAATCTATTTTTAAATTTACAATATAGCAGTTGGGGGTGGGAGGGCATTAAAAGTTATTTTTGAGGGTGGAGATGCCCTTTAAATGGTACAACCAAGAACAGTGAATTATTGCATGTTTGGTTTTTAATTTGTAGGGAGAATTAAATCACTACTTTGTTCCTGCTATTAGCTGATAGTCCACATATTTCTGGACATATTTCGTAGTACAGTATCAAATTTGGTTAAATAAATGTTGGCAGCAGTCTAATATATATTTCATAGATTTGGGAACCCTCAATCATAAATTTCTATGCAATAAAACATCTTTCACCTTTTTTGCCTGCTCTGTTGTGCTAAAATGTGTCCAAGAAGGAAAAGTATAAAGAACAGAAATAGCATCTCAAGACTTTTCTATTAATTTTTATTTGCATGCAGTGTATGCAGTAAATAATATAAATTGTCCTTGTGGACTTGTTTATACTGGTCAGTTTTTTGGAACATGTCAACCAGTAGTTTCCTTATGTTGATTGAATTCCCAAACTGAAGCGGGTTGGCCACTCAATCTCGTATTTGAGTTAAATGATAAAAAGATCTGACTTTTAACAAAGTACTTTTGTGCATTTTTTCCCTTTTCGGCAGTGGTTTAGCACATTTACTTCTTAGGCTAGGTATACATTAGGCAATATTTCAACCCGATCAACAGACTGACACAACAGTTTTATCAGTTGTGTAAAAATCGTGCAATTCATGCAAGACCGTATTATTGGCCAAAGTTTACTGATATGTCTGATCATACTTTTGCCCAATTAGATGAAGGTTTTTGGCAGAAAAGTACCACTGATATTTCAACCCAATTAATTGTGTGTAAATAGCCTAAAGGTGGGTACATACCAATCTGTCAAAGGTGACAGACAGAATCTACACTTTGAGGGTTGAGTTCCAGGCACACACTGTGGCCAATATATTGCTACCCTAGTCAGTCCTCTACCATGGTCTATAGCTATAGCACAAGCAAAAAGATGGACCAGGATGCACACTATAGCAAGGTAATTCCTGACAAAGGGGGAAAAGCGTTCCCCGAAACGTTGTGTTTGTTAGCTTTATTTTAGTGTGTGTGTGGGGGGGGATGCTGTTTTTTTGTTTTTTTTACTCAGAGGTACCCTCAAACAGCTAATAGTTTTTGAATATCAAAAAACAAACTTTTTTGCAAAATGAAAATGCAGGCATTTTTATTTTTTTTCTAATTCTGTGTTTAAAAAAAACTCCCCTTTAAAGGAACTGTCTTTTGTAAAATAACTAATTTATATTTTTGTGCTGTATGTCCCATCCTTTTTCTGTCCAACTGTAGATTTACTCCAACAGAGTTACTTTAAGTGACGAATTCATCGCCCTGCAACCTCTATCACGGGCAAGGAATCAGCTGAGCAAAATTAGGTAGCAAAGGCTGGGGATGGTGTTTACCTTATGCATGCTAAGGGGCAACTAACCAGCACTGAAGGAGATGAAACAAGGCATGAGTGCAAATCTGTTAACATACAAAGCTGCCAGTCGTTTGCTCAGCATTACTATTCCTTGTGTTTGTTTTACCCAGTCAGATAACCTGCTTTAGGAGTGCATGCAGTTCCTTAAAACCTAGCATGGCTCCAGTTACAGCCCTTCCATATATTTTTATTTATTACATATCTAAGCATGGAGTGATTGCTGAGAAAGATAACATTTACTTTCAAAGAAAGCATGATGGTTTATTGTTTCCTAAATTAATGCAGAAATGTGACATTTTCTTTTGCTGTTTTATATCTTAAAACAGATTAGTTTTATGTTTTTGTCATTGTGTATACTTTTATCTGTAACTTTTAAAAAAAACTTTGAATACTTTGTATTTTTTGTTTATTTGGTTTTGGAACATTTTAAGTTTTTGTGAATGAAAGTTCACACAGTTGACGGCATAGGGGAGAAATAGGGGACCCTAGGTAATGTCAGATAGTCTTTCTCATCTTTGGTGCAGATGTTGGGTTCAGCATCCACCATTAGTTGATGCTGGAATCGTGTATTTGGTATATATGGGTTGATGACGGATGCTTACTACTGAACATCCAATAGGATTTCTTGGTTTTATTAAACAGTAACAGCTTTAATGGAAAATTAGTCTGTTTACATGCATCATATGCTTCCAAGATCTTAGTAACGTTTATTCAGAGCATTCATTTCACATGTCCGTTTTCAGTTGAACTTCTGTCTTGTTATTCCCAAGCTACTTCTAGTGTAGTGCCCATGGCCTTATTCAGTATAAATATAGGAGTGCACTTTTTACATGTGCTAGATTTGCCTTTATTTTTGATTAGACAGTGGATTACAAATGCAAATTTGTTATATTGCCTTTACCTGTCAATCTGTAGATGAGATATCCGCAAGTTTAAATATATTAAAAATGTGAAAGGACACCTTGAATGAGATTGTGGGGAAGTAAGGCAAACCGGGCAACACAAGCAGTTGCCCGTTTGGAGCTTTATTATAGCATACCCATTTTAAGCTCAACCATATCCTACCATGCAAGCACTGTCCTTGGGATCCATGTCCTGGGATCTTTGGGGCTCCATTTTCTGGGCTCCTAACTGCTGGGCTGCTGCTGCTGCTGAAGTCCTGGTCTACTTCCTCCTCCTTTGCTCCTGGCTTCCTTACTCAAGCTAAGGGAAGGGTAGAATGTTAAAGGGAAAGTTCAGTTAAAAAAATATAAATTTTTAAAATTCTTAATTTATATTATATATTCCTAGTTATTCTACATATTTACCACACTTGTGGGTCTAAGGAAGCTGCAGCAGATAGCCAGAATCTCGTGAGATGGAGTAAAGGGGGAGGGGGAATAGTAAAAAAAAAAAAATACACAACATTAAAGTTTAAAGCCACAGCTTTAAAAAGGTGTCACTAGATGTCCTGCTCCATCTCACTCCTAGATAGTATGTACCGGTATGTCTCCTCTCTGTATTCACCCCCTCCAAAAACCAAGTGTGGAGCATGTGCAGTGGAGATATGTGCCAGCCTACAGTGTGTAGGGGGGGGGGGGGGTTTGAACACTTAACTGTAATTGTTTTCTTTAGGTACAATGCTACATTGGGACTTCAGTAACACAGACAGCAGCTAACTGTAGGATTTGGTTTATCTGCAGAGAGAGAGCACAGAGAAACAGATAATGGTTATTCATTTCAATTAGCCATGCAGTTATAGAGAAATAAGCTTTACTTTTATTAAATGGATAGTTTCTACATGTATTGTGCCAGGGGAAGGGGCTGGGTGATTGATAGTTCTTTACTGACTAGCTGTGCCCCGTCCTCTTTAAAAAGTAAAATTCCCAGAGATTTAATGATCAGCCCCAGTTTACAAGTCCTTTAACTTTACAGTGTTAATACACTTTAATAAGCTCTTACGGTGGCCATGCATACGAACGATAATGGGTAAAGCCCATAGGATTAACCTATTATTGTTCGTGTGTAGGGGCTGTTCCCAACCGATCAGAGTGCCGACGAAAGAAAATGACGGAAAATTTAACCAACAGCCAGCCATTAGGCTTATTGAACAGCAGACCAATCAACAATTAACTTCTTTCAGACTAGCATAGCTAATGACTATACGACAGGCAATCCCAGGAGTTTTACCTGCATATCCCAGGGCAGAGGCCAAGACCACACTACAAAGCACAAAATCACGAGCGTTATCGCATGCATAACGGAAATCGCAGGAATTTTAGCGTTTCCGGTTTAGCGGAAATAGCAGGTGCAATCGGGAAGAACACGCTAGTGTGGCCCAGCCCTAACTGCATATTCCCAACAGTGTGCTTGGTACATTTTACATATACATGGGAGAGGTAGTGCCTGGATGAAACAATTATCGGATTGTTTATAAAAGACTGGGCACCACATTTATTAAAAAGGCATAGCTCCTTAACCTCCCAGTCTTCAATCAATGCATTAAAGGAATAGTTCACTTTTCCAGTGAACTATTGCTTTAAAGTGGTGACAATTCCAGTAATCCACCTTAGAGACATACATCTGACTTAATTAAAGACACGTTTTCCAGCACAGGAAATGCATATATTTATGATGTACAACATTTTAATATAACTGCCTGGGCTTAACCGCAAAAATAATTTTTTCCTGGATCATTGTATGACTTCTTTAGAAAAAAATCACAGCTAAATGAAGAATTGATTCGGGTTATTCTCTACCATATGTGAATGTGATTTTCTGTTTAAAGGGCAAGTCCACCCCCAAAATGAAAATTTGAATCTTGCATGCGCATGCGATTGCGCGAAAAATGCTTGAATGCACAATTGCATGTGGTTTCTCTTTGAAAATAGCGAAAACGCATGCACAAATGCAAAACAATGCACCGAAATCGCGCACGCAATTGTGTGTGATTAATGCTCGAGATTGTGTTGATTTGGTGAGTTGTAGTGTGGCCTCACACTAAATATGCTTACCAGTACTCGTTCCCTCGCCTGCCTTCCTGGAGCAACAGCAGAAAGTAAGTAAATTTAGGAGACTCATGCACACTTTTAAACCTAGCGAGGTCTAGGTTTTGGGGCTAATTGGGTAAGATTTAAATTTTCTTTTGGGGTGTGGACCTTAAGGCTAGGTACACACGAGAAGGTTTTTTGGGCTGACCGACCGATGTTGGTTGTACTGGTTGGTCAGCCTGAAAAATCTAAGTTATTTTTGTGGGTGGCCCAGACCGATGTCTGTTGCCCATTCACCTTGATCGGACTTTCTGGTTAATCACAGACAATGGTGCGGTCTCCTCTGGACCACACAGTAGGTAAATAAACAAAATGCTCCTCCCATAATTTATATAGCCACCTGTTGTGATCTTGCCCTGTTTACGGTAGTATCATGCAGGTAAAAGAAGAAAAAAATGATCCTCGCAACAAGACTTGGTACAACTCCGGTAATGGTGTTTATTTAAATGCACTGAACTTGCCACACTACATGTTTTGGACCACAAGGGCTCTTTGTCAAAAGTTGTGAGGATCATTTTTTCTTCTTTTAACCGCAACATTGTTGCAGAACACTGTCTGCAAGACCACAGTACTTATATACCCCACCAATGGTCACCACCCCTGAATGGCAGACAAAAGAGAATGTGGTAGCAAACATTGGTCTGAA
The DNA here is from genome assembly GCA_019447015.1 of Hymenochirus boettgeri. NCBI lineage: Eukaryota > Metazoa > Chordata > Amphibia > Anura > Pipidae > Hymenochirus > Hymenochirus boettgeri. The sequence goes on along the minus strand of CM033473.1, from coordinate 200,247,673 downwards.
TATTCTCTGTAAAGCTGTGTACACAATATATAATTATTCTGCCAATTGACCGATGGTTTGTGGCAAAAAAACTGCATGGGTTTATGGCTGCAACCGAAAGTTCATTTAGACGAAAGAGCAATCGCAGCAGCTACTTTAGTCACGACCGACAGTCCTATTTCCTGGCCGACTGGTTGGTCGGGACGAAGGATCTCTACATGTGTACCCAGCTTAAAGTACATCTTGCATTGGAGGGGTGATATGTTTGAAATCCAATTTTTTAATTGGAGTGGACATGCCCTTTAGGTATACAAATTTAAATTAAAGTAAGAAACATTTAAGAACACAATACTCGTTCTCTAGCCCATGGTCTATTATACTCTATAGTGCTATGACTAACAGTTTTTTTGGCCCAGAGGATTTCTCACATTGTACTGCATTGTACAGAACTTGGTTTTTGGTTAAAACTCTCAGAAATGTTGTCACAGTTTTGAAGGTCAAAAATGATTTTCTGCATTTTTGATTGATGTTAAAATAAACTCACTGGTGAAGTGAAACCCTTATGGCATGTATATCCTTGCCAAACAGACAGTGGTTTAGGCATGTAAACATTTTTAGTATTTACTATAACCACAAGAAAAAGAAAAAAGGTGATATTGTTGAATACAACAGAAATGATATTGTTGATGTCCAAGAATACTGAAGTTGCAACTGTGCAGGCCATCCGGTATGTCTTACAAAATCTAAATTTTTGTAGATTTTATATTGTTTTTTTAAATGCAAAAGAGCCAATTTTTGCAAAGTACAATTGTACAGAAATATTAATTCAGGTATTGGGTATATAATTTTAAAAGTATGTATATTATAGCTCAAAAGGTTTAAAAAACAACACCACCTATAAATGAGTCCAAATGAAATCCATTATTTCCAACACTTAAGGTCTATATACACCTTTGATCACGGGAGGCCGAGGATGTGTATGACTGCTCATTTCGCCCTACAATCGTGCTGTGTATGGACACTTTACGAATGTTAGTTCAGGCCCTGTTAATGACCCACCAGGCTAATTGGTCAAAGAGGCTCGATCAAACATCCCTTTCGGCCAACTAAGCATCCATACACTGTACATTTGTTGGCCGGAGCAGCCACTCATAGACATTGTGTGCTGCGGGTTGGCCTCATGAACATGAACAGAATTGTTCAGTACTGTTAAAAAGCTGCTTGCTTCCACAGCAGGGAGCAAGAATGGTCAGGCACCTTTAGTAGTGGGTTAAAGTTCAGTGCAAATACATATACTTTTAAGAAAAAAAGAGCAGTATTTTTCCATCTTAATGACCTTAACCTTGCCCATTCAGCATTATGTGTATGTATAAATAAATACTGAATTCCTGTTTGCAGGACCCCTAATAGTGGTCTTGCCCTTGACCCAGCGCCTGGGTTGATTCAGTTGCTCAGTTGAGATCTGAGCATGTTTGACCCATCCAACAGCTAATCAGTAGAAATTACTGTTAGGAACATTCCAAGTTATTGTGCATTGTGGGAAGAAGGACTGTTACAGAACCTGAAATGTCGGCTCACTAATGTCAATAGCAGGAAATAGCAAAGGGTATAAATTCAACTGATTTTTAAAGGGTATCTCCACTGAGAAATTCAATATAGCCTCCAATAAAAGTTTCAGAAAAGTTATCCACCTACCCTGAATTCCAGCCTCCTCTGTGCAATACATCAGAAGATATAAAGCTTCTGATGCCTGTAGGCAACACAGGCATCTGATCCTCTTCATTATGGGTAGGGTATAAAGGTTGGACTAGATGGACGTATGTCTTTATACAACCTCCAATACTATGTTGCTATGGAACTGTTATACAGACATTATGGATAGGGTATCAAGGTTTGGACAAAAATACACCTTCTGTCTTACCCTAGCAAGCACTGCAATACAGCTTTTGAAACTCCCAGCATCCCCTGTAAAATACACCTTCTGTCTCACTCCCATCAAGCACTGCAATACAGCTTGTGAAACTACTCCCGCATTCTCCCCTGTAAAATACATCTTCTGTCTCACTCCTAGCATGCACTGAAACTATCAGCATCCCCTCTGAAGTAAATCATCTATCTTCCACACACACCCCCAACATGATTTTTATAAACCTAATAACTTTTAAACACACCAGTCCCCCCAGCCTTCTTACAGCAGTGTTACAAGTTTCTATTTTTCCTGTGTCTCTCCCTGCACTATCAGCTGTGAATAGATCATTCAGAGACAGGTAGAAAGGCTTTGTTTATATCAGGCATCACTGGGGTCAAGTGGGTGTGGCAGAAATAATGAATATGCATGTGATGATGCACATTGACTGACAGCCTGCCCAGCACAGTAGCAGAAACGAACAGAACTTCTCCTGGCTGCTGCAAAGAAATAGTTTGAGATAATAAAGGTAGGAGGGGGGTTGGGGTAAAAGTTTTTACATCAGTGGAGATACCCTTTAAAATGGAAGAGAATATGTAGAAGTTATGCATAATATAAACTAAGAATTTTAAAATAATGAGATTTTCCACTGAACTTTCCCTTTAAGGCCTGTACACACATACAATTTGTATCGGCTGGGAACAGTCAAACGGCTGGCAATCATACGTGTTTTGGGTATTGACAACACTGTTTATTGATGCATCAGGAGAAAGAAATCTATACATTCACCTTCAGACTGTTTACACATGGGTTGATTTTTCAGGAAAGAGGTAGAGAAGAGATACCTACAGAATTAGATTGTTACTAAAAATCTGTTAATTTCAAAGTGAGATACACATCTATCCATTTTGTAATTTAGTTCTTCTTTAGGGCACGGCCACACTGCAGTGCAATCGCATGCGATTTCATGTGCGATTTTGTTGCGTTTGCGCATGCGTTTTTTTCATTAACTATTGAAAAACGCATGCGATTGCTATTTAAAATGCGGAACGCAAATCGCAATGCACCCGAAAACGCGCGTAAGCGCAAACGCAAAAAAAGCGCAGCAGTGTGGCCTAACCCTTAAAATAGAATTAAACCTACAGTTTTAACTTTCAAAGTGGATAAGGAAGCAAAGTAGCAGCCCGCATCGCTGCCAGAAACTTTTGGAAAGTTGGCTTTTTTTGGAATTGTTGGAAAGATTTGTTCTTTTTTAATTTCTTCTACTGTGGGTTTGTTTATCAATTTTTTGGACAGATTCCAGAATCAAGCTTTCTTTTTATTTATTCCTGTACATTATAATTTGTACCAATTAACAAGATACCCCGGTGGTGGTGACTTTACTTTTTTATCCCTCTAGATGGAAGAGGATAAGGGTTCAGTCAGCTCAGCATTTGACATTGCTGAAAGTGAACACAGAGGGTCGGACAATAAACAGTTGCTAGCTGATGCACCAAACCGACAATATACTTGTTCTCTCTAGGTAGTACTACAACTCTAATATGATGTGCAGCCATCTGTGGAGTTCTTTTTTGTTGAATGTGTGGTAGCATGATCACATTTTGTGACTTTGGTAATCATGCTTTACATTTCCTAACCAGTATTGTGTGCTATTACTTCTAAAATATGGACATGTGGACCAGTTTTTTTTTAAATCCTTTGTCATCTTTTTCTTGCTGTTTAACATTGGATGAATTTTGCCTGTCTGATATTTTGTTCCCATCAAATTTCTTTTTTATTAACAGCATTTTAATGTTTTGTTTTCAGAATTAAATTCCATTTGCACTTCTACACAAATAAACTTTCGGGTCGTATGGTAACTAAGATTTTTTATATTTGAGCAGGAGAAAAGTAAATCCTGTGAACCTATTTTGACAATATATATTGTCCATATTTACCTGAATAATACTCTGTCATTAACATTTATATTTAAATGTGTGAGGCTGGGTGAATTCATTAACCCTTTGTGGGAATGAGAAGGCGTTGCAGTGATGCCAGTAGCTCCATCACATGTAGTATATTTAGATATAGGTGACCTATTTATGTATAGAGTATAGTTCCCTGTTTATATGTGTGTTGGCAATAAACATTTTTGTACTTTAACATTAACAAGTGTCCGGTGCCCTTTATGGAGGGGTCTTTTTAGCATAGGCGAAGTTTATTTGCCTCTGCTGTTCTTCTATTTTTGCTACGTAATATTTCTACCCCCTGGAGCACAGGCTTAAGTGGCCTTGTGACACATTTGTGTATTAACGGGCTGTACACCCATCCTTCCATTATAAACAATTTACATTATCCATGCATTCCAAAGATGCCCCTAATGTGACTTACCAAACTCTGTCCCTTGGCGTGGCCCCCTGCTCCTGTTTTGAGCATAAACAGCAACAGTGCATCTCTGTGCTGACAGCCGCTCTACTTCTTGGTCGCGGCTGTCAGATAATTGGGCATCAGCCGCAGAGCAGGAGTGGTGAGGGATCGGGTTACAGGTTTAATCATTAACAGCGCACAGCAGACTTATAACCACAAAGTTGTGTTTTATTCACACATGACGTTTTGGTGACACGTGACATAGTTTATGTATGAAGAAGGTGTCATGTGACACCGAAATATCATGTGTGAATAAAGCACAACTTTGCTGTTATAAGTCTGGTGTATGCTATTATGATTGAAGCTGTACTGTTTATCACTGGCAGTGGTACAATAACAGCACCCAGCACTTACCACTAATCAATTGGACAGTGGTGCGGGGGAATCTCTTATCACTAGGGATCGGGTTAGGTAAGATACTTCAGGGGCATTTTTGGTATGTATGATTAATGCGAAACCTGGGTTTGGGGGTGAACATTATATGAAAGTTTTTTAGGCTGTTCATCACCTTTAATGATTTTGTTGCCAAAAAAATAGGAAAAAGGTGTAGATTAAACGTATTAATGTTTAGTAAAAAGCAAGGAAACAAAAATTTACAACACATTGTGGCTTCATGCAAAATAAATGTTTAAAACATATTCATGATTGCTGTTTTATAAAATAGACCGTTAAAATGCATGTCTTTCCTAAAAAAAACAAAAACTGTGACTTATCAGTTTGCAACCCCAACTGCTAGTACTTATATTATTACTATTATTTACCAGTTAATTATATGCATTTGTAACCAGATATTTAATGATATGTTTTTAACCTTGAGCATAAAAAAAGCATGTTTCAGGATTAGTGGTATCTATGCATGATATTTGGCTCCTTTATTTTAAATGTTAATTTAAAAAACAAAACTATTAATTGCTGATTCATGTTTAGTATTGATAATGTAGAACAAGAATGTCAAACTTGCAGCCTTCCAGATGTTTGAAAAGTACCACTCCCAGTGTTCCCTAGTTGCATACTGCAGCCAGGGAATGCTGGAAGTTGTAGTTTTAAAACATCTTGAAAGGCCACAAGTTTGACATGCCTACAATGGTTATAATAAACACATTTTAAAATAAAATGAAATGAGACATGGGATGAAGCCAAAAACATAGAATGATCACGTGATACTTTTTGACGGTGGACTCAGTGAGTTATCTTTCTTTCATTTTAGTGATAGTTTTATTGTATAATTTATAAGTGGATATATTTGCTCTATATTAATCAGAAGAGAGTCCGCGCATCCAAGAAGTACTCTTGGTAAGTATTAAAAACACAAATTGGGTTATTCAATAAAAGTTCTTATCGTTAAAAATTGTGCTAATTTTTCCCCAACCAATCAGATGTTAGCTTTCAAATGTTTTTGACTATAAGAACTTTTATTGAATCTGCCAAAAAGTTTTTAGCACAATCCATAAAAATCGCCTTTATGGATTGTGCCAAATAAACTTTGTGTTTTTAATACTTTTAATGCTTCTTGGATGTGTGTCCTCTCTTCTGATTGATGTTTGTGTGAATACCATTGGGCCTGGGGCATGGTGCACCTGGGTCAGTCTTACAGAATGGTGAATTCAGCATTTTACTTACACAACCACTTTACTTTTGAAACTTTCCAAGCTCGGGTATACTATTAATTTATACCTGATTTTGGTGTAGGGCCTGGGGATTTATCAATATGGGTCACCCTTCTTACATTGTGAGTGTGGTTTTCTACAATCCAATTGACCTTATAATTTTGTGGTTTAAGGTTGGGTGTTGTAACCACACACTACTTACTTTGTTTATGTGTTATATATTTGCCCTATCCCAACCTCTGTTTACCCCATGTCTATATTTGTAGTTTACTTAAGAACAATAAAAATAATACACCAATAAGGGTGATTAAATAAAAAGGCTAACTGGTGAATGGTACATTTTTAAATGGCATCATTTACAAGCAAATGAGAAAAAATATTTAGTATGTACCAAAAAATCATAGGTCAAACAAAAATACTTTTAAGGCATCTAAAGGTGGGTACGCACGGGCCAATTCTTTGTCCTTTAAAGACCGGTAGGCTCTTCCGTCACATCCAATTGTGGGTTCGTCCTATTTGGATAAAAAGTTGGCAGGCGGCCGAAAGAGGAAACCATCCAATATTTTGGCCCGAACAACTTATACACTGAAATGTCGGTCGGGCCAAATTATTTGGTGGTGTGTACCCAATCTGTATTGTTCTGTCTTTCTTCTGCAAATGTGGGAGAATATTATGTAACTGCTTTGTTACATACCTTCTGGTTGAATGTATTGCACTAGTTTTCCTGTAAAACCCAAGCAACTAAACAGTACCTCAAGACCTGCAGAGTAAAGTGTTTTGTTTTTAAATTTGCTGTGGTCTTTGAATGATTTTAAGCCAGTTACACACTGTCAGTCTAGGGCTCAAAATATACAATTGACGCTTACTTGCAGGTAAATGACAGATGCAAAGTCTACCAAATTGGATTAACCTGTCCTGTGCTGCATTCAATTCTGCATTCCAACCGCAATAGGAAACTGGCACCAGACTTGCTTAAAGGGCATGCCCACCCCCAACACTAAAATTTTCCCCACTTCTGGCCCCACTGTGTAGTGTGGGAATCTTTACCTTACTTCTCTGCTACAAATGGTTCTCCTACAATGTCTAGTCAAAGTCCCAGAAAGTGAAGAGTAGGAGCCTGTCTGAGTTAAAAGGTTTCCGCTTCTTACCTTTCATCTGAGAAGTTTCTGGCTTGCCCACTGGAGCCCTTAATGTACTTACAGAGCTTTGTTCCCCCTGTATTCTGCACTGCAGACAGCCGCATCTGTGATTGGCTGACTATTAGCCAATCACAGACATGGCTGCTGGTCCGGACCCCTGCCTGCAATTTCCTGCAAGCAGAGGGCCGGATCAGAAATCTGGGGGAATGAAGCTCTTTAAGTACCTATCTAATTAGTTTTTTTGCAAACAAACACAGATGTAGGGTGAGGGATAGGGTCCCCTACACTAGAAAAATTAAAAATGAAGGTGGAGATACCCTTTAAAAATAATTACTGGTTGCATATGCAGAGATGCAAGGCACACTGACTAATAAAACATACTTAGTGCTAAATCTAAGGGTCACTACTCTTTGCTTATTCTTCTTGATCTGTCCTCTGCTTTTGATACTGTTGGTCACCCTCTACTTCTTCAGACCCTGACCTCCTTCATACATGTGCAATCGCGGGTCCTGACCATTCAACATTCATCTCGCCCGATAATCGGCCCGTGTATGGGCACTTTATCGGCCAGGGATCGTTGCCCGATCGGTCGGATTTCCGAATGACTGGCCTTTTTGGGCGATAAAGGACCATACATGGGCCGATTATCGACCAAAAGTAACGTTCTTGCACATTGTGCGTCGCCGTCTGCGCCCGCACGTGTGTAGGAACCTTTAGGTATCCAGGATACTGCACTCTCTTGGCTATCCTCCTATTTCTCTGGTAGGACTTTAAGTATTTTCCTTTCTGGAATTAACTCCTCCCTTTGCCCCCTCCCTGTGTGGGTCCCACAATGCTCTGTACTCTGCCCTCTTCTGTATTCAGATGATACCCAAATTTACAGATCTTACTACACTATAATCCCAGTTCTGCCTTAGTGCTATATCTGCCTTCATGTCCTCCCGCTTCCTCAAACTAAACATGGACAAGACTGAACTTTTCCCACCCTCACAATCTGTACCCCTACCTAGTCTTACTATTACCTATATCCCCATCTCCTCATGTCTGCTGCCTGGGAATAACGCTAGATTCAGATCTTTCCTTCAAACCCCATGTCAATTCGCTTGCCAACTCCTGTCGCCTCCAACTCAAAAACATCTCCCTCATTCATCCCTTCCTCACAAAAAATCTACAAAAATCCTAGTTCACGCCCCAATCATATCCTGCCTAGACTACTGCAACATGCTTCTTTGTGGTTTACCAAACAACCGCCTGTCGCCACTTCAATCCATCCTCAACTCTGCTGCCTGGCTCATTCATTTCTCTTCTCGCTTCTTTAATGCCTCTCCTCTCTGTCAGTCACTCCACTGGTTGCCCATCATGCAAAGGATCCAGTTCAAGCTGCTTACCCTATCCTATAAAGCAGTGATGGCGAACCTTTTAGAGGCCGAGTGTCCAAACTGCAACCCAAAATTCGACTTTTTATTGCATAGTGCCAACATTATAATTTACTTTAGACACAGACCAATACAGTAGAAAGAATTGATTATAGATTACCTATAAACCTCTACATTACTACACAGTAGTTTCAGATCTAAAACAGTGACCATTAACCCCTACATTATTACAGGCGTTTGAGATCCAAAACCGGTACTCAAGCAGACCTGAATGTTATAGCACGTGACCGTTTTCTGTCACAGACAACCGCTACACTTTCTCTCTGGCTTTCTGGTAACAAACTCTGGTGAACTCTGCTGTGCATAAGTGCCCACAGAGAGGGCTCCGAGTGCCACCTCTGCCACCTGTGCCATAGGTTCACCACCACTGCTATAAAGCATTATCCAACACAGCCCCTCCATATATCTCAGAGCTGATCCAAGGACACCATCCCAGGCACAACCTCCGCTCCGCAAATGAAATCCTCCTCTCATCCATCCTTGTCACCTCTTGTCATCCCTGCCCCTCTGCTCTAGAACTCTTTTCCTTTGCCTGTCCGTCATTCACCATCCCTTAATATCTTCAAACGTAACCTTAAAACCCATCTCTTCAGACAAGCATATAACCTGACCCAGGCATAACCCCTCTTACTACCCAATATGATCCAACCTGCCTTTCACACTCCACTGCCATTCTATTTACAGCCTACCGATTCCCATCTCACTCCCATTTCTGTAAGCTCTTTGGGCAGGGTCCTCTCTCCTATTGTATCACGCTATTGCTGTAACTCATCACTGCATGCTTATATTATGTGTTACCTGTGTAAGTAATATGTATGACTTTGTGTAATACTGTATGGATTACCCTGTATGTAATGTATGACTTTGTAATTGTAAAGCGCCACAGAAGATGTTGGTGAAGCTTTACTGCGTCAACAGAGAAGACCCATGTAAGAAAATAATATACAGTAACCCAAATAGGAGCACTGGAGGCTTGAGAAATATATATACTAGTAAAGTGATATATTTTTTATATGTTCCACGAGCCTCCATTGCCGTTTGTGTTTTTTAAATTCCATATAATATTTATTGACCTAAAGGAAAATGTATTTGTTGCATTTCACAATCTTATAGATAAAGGGCAATTTATCTCCAACGCCAAATGCTAATATTGGACATTTTGTTTGGTATGCTGCTTCTTGCTATTGATAGCTGTACTGAAGAGAACAATGTAAATGTTGTGCAGTAATAATTATGCAACATTCTGTAAATAATATTTTGCATTTGAAACATATTGTTTTTGTTCATAATTGTTTTAAACTTGTTTGCACAGTAACTCAGCTGACTTGTGTTTTTGTGATATCAGTTGCTAATTTCAAAAATGATAAAACTGGTTTCTTATTTGTGTTCCCTTACCAGTTTGCTGAGACAGGATCAGGTATCAACTGCTTGGACTCAATGTGCTGCTACACAGGTGGGGAGGCAGCGTGCTTGCCTGCTAGAAGATTGTTGGAACGATTGATGGGACGATGCAGCCCACCCCGGGTCAACAGGTGTGGAACCTCTCTAAATAGCCTTTGCTGCCAGCGATTCTCCTATAAGCTGGAAAATGATGAGCCTGCAGCTTTAGATGAATAGGAAACAAAATATTCATGGTTGCCATTTTCTTATGGGGCTCAGTATACTATCTTTACAAAAGTGGGCAAAATTAGTGCATATTATAATGCATTGGTGGTAGATGGTTTAAAGAAATAAACGCTTTGGGGAATCTTTTAAATCCTATTTTATTTCCAGTGTCTCTGTACAGTTGCTGTATAAAGAGTTTATGTTCTATGTCTGTTTTAAATGTATGTTTGCTATCTTTGCTTGCAGTTTGTCTCCATAGTTCTCTGTTGGGCACTGTAACATCTTGGTGTGGTTGTTTCATTTCGTGGATTTTAATTTATTTGCTGGGTCTGAGGTTCCTACACAGATAAACAAAGGGTTTTTGTATTTTTGTTGTCAAATTGAGCCACCTTCATTCCCACATGTTTTTTAGTTCTGCACTCATATGCAGTGTCCAGGAATATACATCCAGGTCATTCAGCCCATGGGTAGCTAACAGCTACCATTGCAGTTGGCAAAGTTGCAGAGAGCCTTACAACCACTGTCTGTTGCCTCTCAGCAGGGAGTTGCTACTGTAGTTGTCCTGTATGTAAATAAGAAGTCCATACATGCTATGATATTCTTATACATTCTAATGATCATATAAGAAATTTCCATTACAATACAAATTTTCCAGCATGCCTGGTAATGGAAATACACAATTTGACTATAATAGATTAATATCTTAGTAAAGTATTGCTGCAATTCCTCTGTAACAGGATAGAGCACAATTGTTCTGTTGAATGCATAGTCAAGTCTTAACGTATAGATAATTTCTTCTAGGAGACTTGCTAAGGTGCTGCTGTGCAGCTTATATGTAATTAGGGGGATTGGTTGACAGAGATATATCCCTTTATTTTAATGTTACAAACTGTTGTTATTCAGAAAAGTCTATTGAGAACATATTTTAAAGGCGACCATGTCCCCATTGGTTTTATTGTTTTGCCCCTTTAGTTCTGCTGCATGATCTTCTTTATGTCAGAGGGTGTGAACACATAACCCAGACAGTGGGAATTTTGTTAGTAAGCTCTGAGTGACGTAAGGAGAATCCTGGACTATGAAAGCTACAGTAGAGACAAATACAGCAAGATTTTGTTTTGTTAATGGGTGGTATTGTTTATGTTAACTCCCCATTTAAATAGCAAAAATGTTATCCTGCCATTGCATACATCCTTTATTGAATGAATACCCTGTTATCATCTAAAAGTGACCCTTCACTAAAAACCTTTTGTTTATCAACCTTCTCTATTCAAATCAGTGTCTTTATTCATTTCACCAGCTTTGGATCATCTAAAGAGAGAATTGATATCTGTTAAATATTTAAGTAGAAAATGTGATATTCACATGTAAAAAATATATATTCCTTGTAATTGGATTTTAAATTAGTTGATTGTCTTATATTTTTTAAGCTTTAACCTATGCTTCAGTGAAAGCAATCCGGTTTTGTATTAAACTGCTAAATATTCTGGCCCTAGTGAATCAAAATGTAGCCCAGTCATTTATGTGCTGGTTTTGTTCATCCATTTTTATGTTAATGTCTTGTTCTAAGGAGCAATATACAAACTGTTATTTTTTTATTTAGAACAAATGCTACAACCAATATAATGCATATTTTTTAAATAAATGTTCTGTAGGACAAACAAGTAAATATTTATACAAAGAATGTTACCCAAAATGTCTTTTTTTTTAATATTGATACTTATCAGATATCTTCATTTTCATAAATAAAGGCTTCTTTGCAAAATTAAAAATGCTCTTATGTTTGGCCTATTGGGAAGTGGTTTCTGATCTTCTGTTACTTCTACTGTTCAGATCTCTGCCTGTAGCTACCACTGTATCTTTTGGTTGCTCTGTAACTTTTACTGTAATGGTCAAACTATCATGATTTCTAAATCACATTTTCAAATTCTCAGAATTCTTATATTGGGTGCGTAGTTCTGTTATTCAGGGGTCCAATGCAATATCAATATGCATTTATATTTAATGTGTAATTAAAGGAAAAGTTGAAGTTTAAATGACTAGCTGCTAAAATGGTGCACTTGCCTTAGTAAGTTATTCTTAGCCAAATATTCAGGAATTCAGTAAAATTAAGTAAAATCTTTCATTACAGCAATAGCTACAGTTTTCTTCTCTCCCCTCCTCTTGCCACTGAGGCTTACTCTGGTTTATTCAAGAGAAGAAAGTATGAGAAAGAGGTTCTTCCCAATTATGTACCATGTCCCCTTGTGCTAAGAAAAAGGGATGTGAAAGGGAAGTAGCTGCAGGGCTTGCTGTAGTGCAAACAAATTACCAAAAAAAACACAGGCGTGTCTTTGGTTAGAATTACTTTAAGATGCATCATTTAAAATTTTTTCTAGACTAAGGAAAGGAAAATGTGACCTAGTCTGAACACCTCCTAGTCTGACCTTTTAGAAATGTCTTTCCATTAATATAAAATTGCTTTCAAATATTACAAATATGATAAATATTGCCATTAATAATTAGTAAATAAGGCTAAGGCTTTTCATTTTTTTGTCTGCTTGAAGCATTAGTACATTATTTAAATTCATGAATTTTAATGGTGGGATTAGCAGTCACTAATGTTTTTTCATTTTGTATCCTCTGGAGTGTATGTGTGCGTGTGCACACTTTTTTTTTTAGCAAGTTCGTACACCAGGTGGGTATATTTCATTTTATAGATACATAGAATTGGCAGAAGCTCATTCTAGTCTTTTGTAACAGTGACTTGATTGGGGAAGCTTGGGATTATGTTCTCACATTGTTTCTCCTGTGCGCTTTATTTATTGTTTAGTTTTCATTATTAACTTTCTTATCTTTATTAAAAATCTGGTCTTTTGTGCCCACGCATATTTTAAATGGACATTCCATAAACCAGATCAAATTTTACTGTATTGCATAAGAACACCAAAAACCTTAATACTGTCCCAGTCATCCCTGTAAAAAAGCAGAACATGATCTTCTTACCAATGGGACAGAGGTTAGCATCTGGAGGGTCCTTAGCAATACAGTTAAATTTGGTCATGGTGGTGCAATTTACCTCCAATTCATAGGTTTTTAAATTGTTAAATCTGGTCATGAGCAATCTTGTACCATAAAGTGAGTTTGTCAGGTAGTTTAAAGCAATATATCACGATCCAGTTGACATGAAGAATAATTCTAGTGATAAGGGACAAAAATAGTTCTAGGTCTTCCTTAAAGGAGAACTAAACCTCCATTTTTATATTCTTTAATCTGAAAACAACCCCCCACAGAAACACCAATAAACTGTAAAACACCACTCCAGTAAATGGCAATAAAATAAATTTAACTGAATGTTCACTGTATGGGCATGCCTCTTAAAGGATAACTATATAACTATAGTCCTGTATTAAAGATAGTGCTGAAGCCACTTGGCCCGTGTGTGGTGTCCATAGACGAAATTGAGTCGTCAAAATCGTCCTGATATTGGGCCAGATATGTAATATTGATGCATGTATGGCTACCATTAGTATAATTTGCTCATTTAGACATGCAAAATGTTCTATGGATTGATCTTTATCTTGATTGTTTTTTGCTGCACTTTTCATACCCATACAAATTTATGGATGATGAAATCTCCCTGTTTGTGTCCAGCCTATTCATTCTTGCAATGAGCGTTACCTGCTATGGGAATCGGTGTCCTAGAGTTTGTGCAGTTGACCTCAGTTCTCTCACTTACTGTGTGTTCAGTTAAGAATATGGTGGAAAAACAGTCTAGTTTTCCAAAAGTCAAAAAAAAACTGTATCCAGGAATTCTTGGGAACCTTTTGCGGCACATTCCCCTATCCTAATCCATGTGGGGCAACCTTTATGTATAAATAGAAATATAGCTGTAATGCATGCTGATAAACACACCCCATTGAGGGGTTCTCCACTTCTTCAGGTGTAAATTACAAAGTGCACAGTCTAAAGCTGGGTACACACAGTAACGATAAAGACCCGATACCGTCGGATCCGACGGTATCGGGGCTTTATCGTTGTGTGTACGCTCGTTTCCCTATAGAGGAGTCTAGTGCGGCCGATGGAAACACACAGTCCCGAGCGTTCTCCCTATGATATTCATAGGGAGAACGCTCGGGACTGTGTGTATGCAGATCTTTGAAAGATGGCAGACAGGATCTTGCAGAAATCTGGACTGTGTGTACCTAGCTTTACAAAGGAAACATCCGAAATGGTGTGTGTATGTATCAGCACATATTATGATAAATAGCTTCACTTTTTATGAAGTACTTGTGCTCTTTATTTTTGATTCAAGTGGAAAAAGAATTGAACTTGAACCCAGCAAATATTAATATTATAAGGACCTTTTTAAAGTAGTTTTTACTTTAAGATTGTACTCTTAAATATATTAATGATAATGCTAAAGTATAAATGATCCCAGATATGCTTATATAATCATAAAGGATAGAAATCCAGTGTTTGCTTTTTATTAGTCTTCATAAGTTTGTTTTTTTTTTAAAGTTCTTCGTTCTGTTTTGTTAGCAATAATCGGCTGGGATCTCAGACATCTCTGGCAAAGAGAGAGAGGTTAAAGGAAACAATGTGTATACTCGCAAAGAGGGAGGGATATATATAATGTAAGAACATGTCAGTAGTTTTTTTGGAGACTTCTCCACAGTACATTTATATTTTAAATTTAATTTACGCCATTAAATTATGCCATTACATGTTCCCTGTATTATGGGCATATGCTTTTTGAAAGGCTGAATAGAATTTAGAAGTGTAAACTTCTATTTAGGGTTGCATTTTAATGTTTCACCATTCTTCCACCAAAGAAGAGGACTAGACAAGACTCAACTACTGTAATAGGTTTCTAGTTTGCCCACTCTTTTCTTTTTATTGCTTTAGATCTTGGAGTGAAACAGATCCCTACTATTCAAATGACAGAAGCATCCTGACACTCTCCACCATGGAATCCTCTGCATGCTAGCAGGGCTGGCTCTTAATGTTTTATCTAGCAAAAAAAGGAAAATATTCAAGTACATTTATGATCATCTACTGTATCCAATAGATGATAGGTTTGTGGGTTGACTATAAAAAGTTATGATTGATGAAATTTCTGGATGGATATTTATATATGTTGATTGATTGCAGGAATTAAATTAATGTAACATATAACAGTAAAATAACACCTGCCCATGTAATTATTTTGTCTTCTGGAACCAATTTGTGTGGGTTAGAGATTAGAAAACAATTTTTTGTATTATCTTCCCATTTGAATGTTCCAATGTGCCTTTATAATAAGTCAGAGCTTTTAGCAATGTAAATAAGCACAATTTTCCTCCCTTGGAAAATTGCAGGTGTAGCTGTTTAGTCGGGTGTTGGTGGTCAACCGGCAAATCGATCATGTACGAGGCTTAAGCCAGACTACTTGACGGTTAATTAGGTTTTAGGAAGTGATTACAGTGTACAGTTAATTGCAGATAGTACATAAGCTGGAGAACAAAAATTTCACTACAAGCCAAGCTAAAACTCAAACAACAAACTCACTTTTACTCAGCCAAGGAATTTTAAGCTTTATATACATCAATAGAAAAATAGAACAACATTTTGGCTCATTAGCCTACATGACTTAAGGGATTTGCCGAGCTATGCTAGAGCACATTAAACTTATTTATGTCTCCTGTAAAACTTGAATGTTGAAGTCCAGTAAGAATTCCAGGGTAGTGATTAAAACCGTTAAAGTAATAAGGTACATAGAGACTGCTCAACCAGGGAAAAAGCTCTCTTCCTCTTAGTGGAATAAGGAGAATATTCCTAATTTTTACAACATTGTTTTTATGTATACTCCACAACCAGTTAACCAAAAAAACTGTACTTTATAGAATCTTTTTTACAAATATTCTAAGTTGCGGACTGAAGTTTTAAGGGTACTGAAAGCCTATGTATGAAATTTTCTCTGGAAAATTGGCATGTACTCTGCAATCTTATGTCTGAAGTTCAAGTGACTTTTTTTGTGGGCCCTTTAAAGGAAATATTTAGTTTAAAAAGTATTTTTACATGACTTTTATAGTATATTTATTGTATTGCTTGCCTATCTAGCTGCATTCTACAAAAACAGATCCATCACATTCCACTCTCCTCTTACCCCATCTCCTCACTGATGCCATTACCAGCGGATAATGGGCAGAAGAGTGAAAAATTGGCTGAAGCATTTACTTTTGTGAAAAAGTTTATCAAAACCTCCATTTTAATCCTCTGTTTCTGTGCTGCAATCAGGAAAATGAGGCCACACTACGGCAGACTGCACCATGCAGGAAAAACGCAAGTGCATCCGGTTCAGGCATGTAAATGTCTCCTTGTGCAGCGTTCCGCACAACATTGCAACTCCCAAAAAGATTGTGATCACATGCACTTTGAAAATCGCAGCAATGTGGCGACCCACATTGACATGCACCACCCACTCTGCGTTTCTCACATGCAAATGGATCATAAGCATGCAAGAAAGGCAATAGTGTGGCCTAGGCCTGCAGAACTATTTTCCTTACATATTGTCCACGTATGGAAAATGTTTTTTTATTTATTTTTTTTAATCTGTCTGGTTCTTGCTTTCTAAACTAAACTGACTTTGAAATGATTTGTTTGCTTTTGAATAAAAATGTAAATTGGTACATTAGCATTAAAGATTAAAAGTAGCCAAAAAAAAATCAGTTTTAGTGAGAAAACGTCTGTATTTAATTTCCTGCCCTGCTGTGCCCCTTCCATTCTTATTGTGTTCCATAAACCATGATTTATCAACAGGCCAAATTGCTCATAATTTCATACCACTGGGCTATATCCGCATATGATGCTTCTTATGCAATAAATTGTGCACTGGGCTTGTATTTCCCATAGTTCTGCCTTTCCAAACTGTTTTGGTTTGGAACAAATACAATGCAGATGTGAAAAGCATTATATGCAGCAAGAAGACGGCTTAGTAAACACCACTGACATCTGCTGCAAGAATTTGTGTACTGCACACATTCTAAGAAAAATGTTAGCCTACACACTGCTTCAAGGGTTTTATCCAGGGACCCCCACATACCTTAATCCAACTCTGCTTTAATCTGCAGGTTCTGGGCTACATTTAGGATTTTTTTTAGGTTTATATTTAGTTTTGTTTGTCTAATTTTCTATTTGTTTTGTAGAATTTACTTTCATTTTTAACTTTAACTTGTGTACCACTTAACAAATTTTTAATGGGCATGAAAATTTAAAGGAAAATTACACCTAACGCAAACAGACCTCATCATTTCTATCTCTCTATAGAATGGATTTTTTAAAAAAATTTAATCCTGCTAAAGCCTTGAGTCTGCCAATCCAAAAGTAAAAGGTTGGAGCTAATTTAACTTGCACAACTCCTCCATCCAACTCAATAGATTCTGGCTGCAGCAGACTGGTAGCTTTGCAGGATTATTTTTGAATAACAAAATTGAATGATAAAGATATCAGCTTTAAATTGTAGAAATAATGGGGCATTGTGTTTGCATAATGCTGGCCATAAATTGATTAGACATTTGATCACTGTCATTAGAACATTTGATAAAATCAGACTAAACCAGGGAGAGGTTTTACCTTAAGGTTACATTTCCCATCCTGGCTATTCATTTTGCAATTAGAATTCAGTTGAGTGAACCAATTAAAATGGTTATCAGTGTACGACTAGCTTAAGATTTCATTCTCCTTTAAATGTAACATTTTTACATTGTGAAATGTTTTTTTTTTTCCTGTAGCCTTATTGATTTAGCTTACTTCTATGCCAATGCTGACTGCTGAATGAAAGCATACCAAATGCTGTTTCTACATGAGTGAAGAAAGAACAGATAAGATGTGACATTTACATTTGTTCTATAGAAGTACCATGGGCTATTAACATTATGGTAAAGAAATAGTAGCTAGGGAGAGGAGCATTACCAAAATGTTAATACCATAATATTGCTAAAAATGTTGAAACTTATAACACACCGTTAAAAAAAAAAAAAAGGTCAGAGACAGCTTGTTAATCTGTTTATGAGGATAGTTGTCAAATGGTATAATGGTGAGTTAATCAACACCTAATAGATACAAACTCAGGTATTTAACTTGTAGAACATTTTATTTATATATACACGCTATTTTATTTACATTGGAATGTTGCCTTACAAACTGATGTCAGAATGTTGTCTTTTCACCAGCCAGTTGATATTCTATGAACGGTTTCCTCTCCCCACTAAATGTTTATATTTTTATTAATTGTATTTATAAAATGTAAGGATTTATCTTATCTATAAATATGTCCAATATCACTGTAAGCTGAACATTTTTTTTGTTCAACAGATGCAAATCTAATGCACATATTAAAAGTACATTTGTACGTTGTTTGAAATTACTCTGGTAAGGCTTGTTTGTGTATACTTCACTTTGAAAATCAAGACCACTTAGAAATAAACAAGTCCCTTTTGATAAGTTGTTTTTTTTCTACCAGAAATGAAATTGTTTACAGTACTTTTCTTCTGAGTATTTTTTTAGCTAAATCTTTTGTTAAACATGGACAAGCAAAGTTCCACTAAAGTATTTCTCTCTACCATCCTTTGTTATATTATTCATTGGTAACATGCACTGTATGTAGGTTTCATTGCAAAAGCCCATGTCCAGCAGAGAGAGGGAGCTGTGATAACATTAATTGTTACAAAAGCATTACCTAAACAAAAATATTTGTCCCAGAAACACTTTTATATTCTTGAGGTGGGAAAACACATTACAGACGTATAGCTTCTATTGGAAGCTGTTTTTTTTATCCACTTAAAAAAAAATTGCAAACATTCTCCCTATATTTTGTGGCGCTATATACTAAAGTATTTAAGATGTTAAAAATGTTGATCAACGGTCCTGAGGCTGTTCCCCCCCCCCCCTTCCTTTGGATCTACAATAATGTTGAAAATTTGGGTATTGGATTAGGACATATGTTTTTATTCAACCTCAAATACTATACCCAGTACTGTGTGAACCCAGCTTTACTGTGGCACTGTAAAAAAAAAAAAAAAAAAATTTAACTGGCTAGCTGTGGCTTTAAAGGGTATGTCCACCCCAAAACTAAAATTTTAAACCCCATACTGGTCCCACTGTCCTTACCTTACATCTCTGCTCCAAATGGTTCTCCTGCAATGCCTTTTCAAAGTCCAGGATCCCCTTCGGATCCATCCTCTGCAGCCGTGGTGCCTAGCGTGAAACATAAGGTAGGTTACCCCCTGCCCAACCCCCAAAATATTTCTGCCTCTCAGCCAATCACAGACGTGGCTGCTGATCTGGCCCCATTGTGACTTCTTCCAAACAGGGAAGCCGGAAGGAGATGCCACAGGTGTGTAAGGGCTGTAAGTAATGACCTAAATGTTTTTTGGAAGAAATGTATTGGTGGTTGGGCAAAAAGCTAATGTTAAAAGTTAATTTTCAGGTTTGAAATGTCCTTTAAATATAAATGTGTTGACGTCAGTGTGGGGCACGCATTGGCGTCACAGTGCGCACCATTGATGTTGCGCATGAGCGTCATGTGCAGGATTCTAAGACACTGGATGCTACTCTCTTGGGCGCAGTCCTAAGAACGGAGTTAGCCTGGAGCAGGAAGACAGCAACCTTCAATAGAAGATAGGGTATGGGGGGGGGGGGAAGAAAAAAAAATTTATATTTAAATTGAGAACAAAATAAAAAAATATATCATCCCCATTACATGTCCACACTTACAGCAGCTGAAATCACTTACTCACATTGACAACCGTACTGCCCCCCTTTAGATATCACACAGCAAAGATGAGTGCTAAAAGCCCTCCTCCTAGACGGCCCAGGGCCATCGTTAACATATCACTTGGGGTGGGAATGTCTGTTACAACCTCTCTCCTCTTCTGTCAGTCAAACAAACTTGAAATGTCCTGTTGCTAGGATACAGCCTACATAATCAAGTTGATCAGGGGCGGGGGAAGGAGTGTTTTCTCGCATGCTAGCTTTTGAGTGACAGAGGCAGACTGAATCACAGCATGGCTAATTGAAGGCAGAGAGGCTCGAAATCATGAAAACATTTATGGGAAGGGCTGCATACCTTTACTCTTTAAAGCAGTTTTAAAAAAAATGCATTGAGGCAGTACAGTTATCTTTTAAAGCGACAGTTAGCCAGTTACATAAAGTTTTTTTTTTTTTACAGTGTACATATCCTTTAATAAAAAAAAAGTAAGCAATTAAAAGAGAGATTGGAGAAATCACTCATATCACCCTTGATTACTTATTGAAGCCAGTATCGGTAACTAAAAAGTGTGCTGCTACATGCTTCGCTATACATAGATCATGCATTTAATCGCAAAATTGCCTTGCTGAGATCCTGCAATGTAATTATCATCTTTGAGAGGCTCAGAACATCGCAGGGTAAGCTGCACTTTTTTACCTCCATACAATTCATGTTATGTTTTAAGCTACAATTCAATTGCTAGGTTGCGCAAAACTTAAATTGTGTTGCACTGTGCAAAGAAGGCACCACTTAGTGTAAAACTCACATTTACCCGATAATTCGGGTTTTACACTGATCTGGCTGGTTAGCGCCCATTATTGTATTTCCTCCTTTGTGTTTGTCTGAAGATGTTTACATTTTTCTGAAAGGTTCCAGATGTGTTGCCACTAAGGAAACACTACACATCCCAAATCTCCTCTGTACCGGACAACAACCTGTCTCTCCGTTAAACAGCGCATTGTATACAAAATCCTTCTAACTTTTAAAGCCCTTCGCTCTGCAGCTCCTTTTTATATTCTCTAGTGTCCCAATATGTTCCTGCCCATACCCTCAACTCATCGCAGAACCAGCTCCTGTACAGACCCCCCACTCATACTGCTTCCCCTTGCCTTAAACCTTTCTCTCTTGTAGCTCCCATCCTCTGGAATTCTATTCCCCTCTCTTTATGTCAAGAAACCTCTATTAGCAGGTATCCTACCTATCAAGAAACCAGCACAGTATGAATGTTTTATTTGCACTGCATACATCTCACTTCAGCACTTATACCCATTCCATTTTATCTGTGTTACCCACCTAACTAGATTGTAAGCTCTATGGGGCAGGGACCTCATTACCTCTTGTGGCAAAGCCCTAGCACTTCCATTTATATAATTTATATATTTATGTACTGAACTATCTATGTATTTATCCCCCTTGTATGACTTTATTGTGTTTTATATTATAAATAAATATATAATATATATAAAACTATATATTATTATATTATAAATAAACTATACATACATATGATGTCACTATCAGTAGCCGCCAGGGGAATGATCAGAAAAGTATATGGAACTGCTGCATTCCATCCATGTTAAACTAGGTGTAATTTGTTCTTGCTCAATACACAGTATTTAATGTCCAGTAGGTAAAGTTAAAAACTGCTGACAAAAGGTTTGGCTTTACATACAAAAATTAGAAGCCTAGTGCACATCCAATTAATTTGCTTACATTTTACTTTACCATTGTAATGAGAATTAAAAAGCCTGACCTTCTCTCAGGATAAATTAAAGCAATTAGTTCAATAACTTGGCCAAATTATTTGAAGCCTAGCAACCACTTCACGGTTTGCTTTATTCTGCTGGCTCCTAACTTTTAACCTTCTTAGGAGATGTAATTCTCAAACTTTGTCTTTATAGCAGTACCTGCCTTTTATGAGATGAAAGTCCCTGCTGCTCTTTTGCTTGCTTTTTTGGGACTAACTCTCCAGCTAAGTACTTGAACACATGACCCACTGTGGGTGGAGTACACATTTCCAGAGGCCTCTAGGAAATGTGTACTGCACCCACAGCGGGTCATGTGTTCACAAAGTGATTGTCTTACCTAATAAATGGATCAAAATGAAAAGATTGACACATGAAGGGTCTTCTTGCAGAACGTATCCTCCCATTGATTAGGCCCTAGGACCCCTTAAAACTACCACTAAACCCATTTAACTTTTTCCTTGGTGCTCCTGAATCAATAGATCTTACCTTGAAGTCCTCCGTTCCCTTGCTGCACTCTGCCGCCTCCTTCATGGTTTTGTGAGCTCGCTGACATTGCAAGTCATTGGCTGTGATGTAACAGTCACAGCCTTGAATTACTGCTACTATGCAAAAGAGCACAGTGATGGCCTGGATTACTTCAAGGTAAAATATCTGGACTCCTGGGAAAAAGTAGATAGTATTGCAAAAAGGGGGTTTGGGGTTTACTAAAATGTTTTATAGGTATAGTGAATATGCACTTTAAATTCTATCCAACACAAGAAAAAATAGCTCAACAAAAATATATATTAAAAAAAAACAACAGAGCAAATGTAGCCCCCCCTTAACAAATACAAGTATATTTCTCACCACATTTTGCATTAGTTTAAAGCTTATTCCTGATAATCCCTCATTAGTCACAAAAAACTGCAATACATTTCAACATCAGTATTCTTTTAGATTCAATCCAGCTGTGACTTGTTCTGTTTTTCAAAAAAAAATCTCTGAAGATATATATTAATATATATATATAAATAAAAGTGTTCATTTGTTTATATAAGACCACAATGTTGAACAGCACAATACATTTTATATGCAATGATATTAGAAATACTAGGACAAATAATAGTGTAGGTTTTTGGGGAGCAGTTGTTGCTTTGCATAACAAACACGTAAACAAATTCACCATGCCTTATGCTATGAGCAGTATTCAGATATTCTTACTACCAAAGTCAGTATTTTTTGTTGGGACCAGTAAAATAACAACCACTGTAATCCATGGCACGACACTGTGTGGTAATTAACAATCACAATAAAAGAGCAATACTGAATATTATGATCGTTCTTAAAGACATTTTTTCGGACTGGGAACATAGCAGGTAAGACTGCTGTATTAGACATTAAAGCCAATTCAACATTCATCTTTTTTAAAAGTTGAATTGGCTTTAATGTCTAAACAAGTGTATGCCCAGCTTGTCATAAGAGTTTTAACAATATACGATTTCTGACACAATAACAGGATTTTTTTTTCTACTTCGTATATCCTGGACATTTATGTATATCAAATGCATGATTTTTAGAGAAAATGCTTTTGGTCCTTGGCAGCAGCATATAAACAAGGTTGACTAATGATGTCCATTCGCTGACCCAATAATAGAATCATTTGGCATTGAACATCAAATTCATCTAATGTCAGATCAACCAGTGAAGGTTCCTGACGACATTTCCCAGCCTGAACCACTCATTTGTGATTGAAAAAGCAAATGTTGATCAAATAATTATTGGGTCTATAGAGGTCTGGGTATCCAGGTAGACAAAGCTGTAATATCCTATATTCTTTACACCACCATTATACCAGATATAGTAGATCAATGTAGAAGTGTGGGTGTAGCTTATCACGACACAGGACTGTTGCTGTGAATAATAAAGGTTTATTCTGGAAACGTGTGCTAAATGTTTCGGACCACAAATCCAGAATTGATTTACAAAAAATAATTGGCCCAGCAGAGCTCTGACACTAGGTGGCTTTTTTTAATGAAGTAGAAGCATGTCATGTAGCAAAACAACCACTCTTATATTGCCATTTTGTGCCTAAAACAAAAATGTTTGCCAGCGCTATTAATCTGCTGCAAAAAACCTAGTAAAAAGCTAATATTATTGGTTGGTGCAAATCAAATAAATAACATGGCCAGACTGCTGCACCTCTCATTGCATTAGCCCCTAGAAAGTCTTACATATAGTCTAACATATAATTGCTTATATATCTATACAAAAACATTAACAGGGTGATGTAATAAAAGCTCTTATTGTTAAAAATGGCCCCTACCAATCAGATGTTGTTTGCCATTTGAAAGCCAACGATAACTTTTTACATCCCCCTGTAAATGTGTGCACTTACAGAAGCGAATTCATAGGATGGACTGGTCAGTATACAGCTTAATCTGCAATGATTATAAAACTGGACATCCAGTGTCCCCCCAAAAATTTCAAGGGATACCAGCAGGGAGATAAACCAAGAGCCAATATCTCTCTAAGGTGCTATTGCATTCCCGATGTAATAAAGCAAAAGCAGATCCCACTGCTTCTCAATCATAAACTTTAAATTTTTGTTAACTTAATTTAAACTATCACACCAGCCATCAGCTATATTAAAAACGCTATTGTTTTTTTATATTGGTTGTGGTAATGGCATGGTTATTTTTTGCTAAACCCTTGCAGCCGCTCCAAAACCATTTTTAAGTCCAAGTAGCCATTATTACATTAATAGCACAACTTTAAGAACAATTTTTTTTACATATTTGCAAAATGTACACATAAAATCTATTTTTGTGGGAAACAAATTATTAGCTGCAGCACATTCAGCTTTAATTAATCTATTTTTATTTGTCTATTTCCTGAATTGTAGACAACTGTGACATGGGTGAATGTGTGTTTTAACCACAATATAAAGATCGTAATTCAAATACACTAGAAAATTTCTATTCCAGGATTTCTGTTTCTTAAACAGTTCCACATTATCCAAACATGAAATGGAGCAATTGAAGGAAAAATATATTTTATTTTGTAGGGTTAATTTTATAATTCATTCCCCCATAGCTAGTTTTGTATACATAATATTTACCTTCATAATGCATTGATGCAATGTTTCCAACTGCTCTGTTAAAAATTATAATTGTGAGTTCTTATTATTGTCACATAAGCACCTCTGCCTTGTCAAAAATCAATTTATTTGTGTATCTTTGGAATGAAACCTGATCCTAAAGGCTCAAGGTGATTGTTTGTCATGAACATGCCTTATATTGTTGTATTATGGTGATGTTACAGCCCACTGGAACTGAATATATTCTAAAAAATATCATCTATACCTCTATATTTGCAGGTAGGCTAGTTGAAGAGGACTTTAATCAACAAAAGATTTTCACGTCTCTTTACTGTAGGATATTACAGTAAAGACACAATACATTGTTTTAATAGTGGTTTCTAAGGGAAAATAATATTTTCCTCTGTTGATTAACATTTTAAGAAATTGTGGCATGAACAGGTCTGTATACCAAAAAAGTAAAACTCATGTGTAATTATGTCCTCTTTAATGTACCGAGATCCGTATATAGAGAGTTCTGCTTTAACGCATCCTATAAATGCAGGCACTTAAGTCTGAGCCAGCTTCTAAAAAACACATTAAGGGGATGACATTGAATTTTTTTCTTCAATTTTAGTAGATGTATTTAAAGGTGAACTATACTCACCCCACCCTGTTCCACTGGCCCGGCAGTCTGTAAAACCCAGGGTGAGGACCTAAACCTACATGTCCTCAACGATGTGATCACCTTCTATCCTCTGTAATACTTACTTGAAGTTTGCTTTGTGACTCCAGCTCCACTTCCGTTATCCCAGCCAATGAGAAGACACACTTCTACAAAAGTCGCCAAGTGAGTGGGGGACAGAGCCACAAAGCTAACTTCAAGTACGTATTACAAAGGATAGAAAGTGATCCCAGGGGTAAGAACCTGGCAGTTTAGGTCCTTACCCTGGGTACTATACATCGGTGGACAGTGGTTTAGGCGAGTATGGTTTTCCTTTAAAAGAAACAAAGATGAAACATTGTTCTCCAAAAGTTTGTGCCATCCCATATGTTTAAAGAGCATGCTCACCCTTAAAGGATAAGTGCACTGTAAAATCAAGTTTAGTTTAATAGTAAGATGCCGCTTTAAAAAATCTTTCCCCCCAGGTCCCTCCTGAGCCTACCTGTGTGGCTGTAAAGTTGGTGACATCTTGGATGTGAAGGATAAGGCTGGTGAGCTCCTCCCTCTGTGAGTTGTTTGCTTCCGCTCTTCCCTTAGCCTCCAAATTCATGCATGTGATGTCTGTGCACGTGACGTCACAAAGCATGTGACGCGGCGTCAAGTGCGTTCACAGGCACGTGACGCGCATGCACCCCCATCACAATCACGGATTTGGAGGCTAAGGGAAGAGGGGAAGCAAATAACTCACAGAGGGAGGAACTTTTACAGCCACACGGGTAGGCTCAGGAGGGACCTGGGGGGAAAGATTTTTTAAAGCGGCATCTTACTATTAAACTAAACTTGATTTTACAGAGCACTTATCCTTTAAAATAAAAAAACTGGTGACTTGTCTGTTATCTGCCTGCAACCCTGCTATTTTTTTTTTTTATAACTAGATATTTAAGTTCTCTAATGTGCTGGGAAAGGTATACACCTCCTCCCTCTGCTCAATGATCTTTTAAAAAGCTTGAGCATGTGCAGAGAAGGCAGCAAGTAAAAGAGCAGTCAATCATTGGCTGTGACATCAGCTGCCACAGTCTCGATTGACTGCATGGAGGAAGAAGCATGCTTACTCTTCCAGAAATGAGGCAATAATTATTCTTAAATATCTCGTTAGTAATGCACCTAGTACATTTCTAAATATATATTAGTTGCCGTTGGGGAGAGGTAACTTTCAAGGGATTTTTTTTTTTTTTTAAGGGTGGAGATACCCTTAAGTCCAAAGAACTTAATTAATATTTTTCTTAGGTAAAAGGATAAGGTACATATTATTACAGATGTAAGTTTTTACATCCTCCATTAATGAGTTGTTAGAAAATATATGTACAAATATATACAAATGAGCTAGACCAGGTGACGCATTCCATGAAATAAGTTGGCTAAAGGGCAAAATAAAACTTTAGATAAATTAAACGCTATTTTTTCCCCTACACTCAAATTCTGACATCCCATGCTCTAAAACAAAATCGTCAGAGTTTGCTACTGCAAAGCGTGAATCATCATGGGACAAACTTGAGTTTCAGATATTAATATAACTCCAAAATCAAACCTAAGTGACAGTGACTGAGTTTGCAATACATTTGCTCATTTAAAGCCATTTAAGGATTCACTTATGAACACAGAACAGTGTGTTATGATTTATACCTAGTCTATCATACACTGGTCATCTGAATACACAGTTAATCAATACTTTCCCAAGGTAAACCATTTGTTCTGCCGGTGTGGTTGTGCATGTTTCAGCACATGGTCACAGACAACAGGAAATCTATATCAAGTTTCAATCGTGTGGTCAGCAGGGGGTAAACGCACCAGGAAGAAAAAAAAAAGAGGTGGAACAAGAGTAATGATATAGTAACAAATGTTCATTTACTTGTGACATTGCTGGCAAACAAATGCATTGTTCCTGTGAGAGCCTTTAGATGTAATAAGCTTGGCAAAAAATGCTATTGACACCAAGTCCTTTTTACAAATATAAACAAGCAAACACATAAATGGATACCATACAGAGACTAAAACCAATCAGTGCAATACTTTAGATTGCAGTTTCCCTACTGCAGCTTTATATATCTTGCAGGGCTTAATGAGGCTTGGGTCACATACATAATGCTTCAATTTCCATACCAAAATGACAGAATGAAGAATATCCTTATTTTGTAGGTCGGTATCCACAAACCATGGTTTTCCACTAAGTGAACTGCTCAGTTCTAGAGTGGCATTTAAAAAAACAATCAACCCATTTTTTTTCAACTCCTACAATACTAGGAGAACAGAAAAAAATATTATTTAATATGGTGTTTGTTACTTGTGTTGTCTTATAAAACAAAACAAACAGAAATAAAAAAGGAGGGGGAAAAAAACAGGCTGAAGCAGTTTTACCACAGCTATGATGAGGATAACCGATGATGGCGACATTGTGCTTTATGTAAGGATGCCAAAAGATTAATCTAAAATTTATAGGAGAGAAGACAGGTTCCATAGATATGTGATGAATTCCACAAGTGGAAATTGCACTCCAGGCTAGCAAAGAGGCCCAAACCACCAAAAGAGCAAAATAGTATATGGTCTTATGATGTCTTCAAAAAGTCTCTTTCTTGCTGTGAAGGCCGATATTCAGTTCATTCCAGTCAGAAGAAACTGACTGCAAAGTTTGTTGCGTTCATTTTTGTACAGACTATGTACATTCTATAAGGTTTCTTAGTGCTACACTGTTGTACTTTTTGTCCCTGCAATTTGAGGACGTGCAAATTCCACAAAGTCATCAATGAGAACTGGCCATGCTCCTAAGGGAAAAAGAAAACGGTTGCAATTAGGGTTCCTGAGAAATATAAATGTGCCAAGTTTCATGTCTGTATCTGCTCAAACCTGACAAAATGTTTAATGGAAAACAGAACTCCAATATGCTTAAGTCTCATGCATCGCAACAGTCTATCTCCTCTGCAATGCTGGGGGTTGTAGTTTTCACAAATCTAAAAGGGCTGCAGGTTGGACATCCCTGTGCTAATGTCTTTCCTCCTTGGCATTGTGTTATAACACAACTGAATGCTCCAGTAAACTGCCAAATCTCTGCTTTTAAAAATGTTGTCACACTTGCTGGTGATCAATTAATCAAGAGCATTTGTTAAGCAGCACCTGGTTGCTTACTTAACCTCTTAAAGAACAATTATGCACACACAAACAAAAAAAACTTGACTAGAATTAAAGTCCTGTTCTTTTGTAATTATCTCTTGAAGTTAAGCATGATCTTTTCTCAACCATTGGCAGTCCTTAATGAGTCCTAAGGAGTTTGTGATGTCAAGATCCAGGAACCGTCAGTGGCTAAGGGAGATATAGAGTATAGTACTGAAGTGGAGAAATTATTGTGAGAGATCAGAACTCCAGATTAAGCTTAAAGTAACAGCAGATCAGAACTCCAGATTAATCTTAAAGTAACAGCAACAACCTCAATTAGAATTACCGTATATTTTATTTCTAGCTGAGGTTTTGAATGTCCTTTAATTTCTACAGAAGTACTAAGGATGTATTTGTGAAGGTTCTCATTCATCCATTATATAACAGTTTATCTGTTGTATTCATTTAGATCAAATGGACTTCTTTTAAAGGGTCACTATACTCACTGAAACAAATTTACATTTTCTGAAACTACAATTTGAAAGAAGTAAAATGGTGGTATTCGCATATTTATCTGTGCTTGCTTCGTCATTAAATTATTGCTTAGTGAGTGCTCCTAATTCCCCCCACCCTCCCTTACTCACTGTCTGGAGTGACAGGTCTTTCCCTGTAAATGCTGTGATTTCAAATAATGATTTCTCAGAATCTACAGCTCAGATTTAAAATCTGGAGGAGTGGGATCTTGCTGTATCTAAAGGTACTATTTTCGAAAATTGAGTAAAGATACCCTTTAAGAACTAAACTTAAGGCCAGTTGATCTTATTGAATACAACAGAGATACTAAGGGTGTACTTCATTTTTAACACACCGCTTCTGAATTTTTGTTTAGTAAACCATGACATGGTGTGTTGTTTTACACCTGGGGTTAGATTTATACAATTTTAGAACCTGGCAAGAACCAGAAAATGATGTAATTATGTATGTATTCTCGTATGCAAAGCGAAGCTGTGAAAAATAACATTTGCTTGGCTGTTAGTAAATCATAGTAACAATTTGGCTAATCATTAAAGGGCAAGTCCAGCCCCAAAATGAAAACTTACATACAGGTAAATCACCCCACAAAACCCTAAACGATAATAGTTTGAAATGTCTAACCTGAAATCCTGCACAATGCCCTGTTTCGCTAGTTTCTGCTTCCTGGTTCTTCCAGTTAGCAACTGTCAGTTATGGATTTGACAGTTGACATCACAGCCAATGACTGAATGTTAATCCCCTATCTGCCTCTTCTGAGCATGCCCAGGCTCAGTACAGGCTCAGTACAGGCTCAGTACAGGTTTCTAAATTGCTCAGTTTCCATGAGGCATCCAGAAGCATAGCAGGCATACAGTAATGAATTCATAGGACAAACTATGATATATCAATATATTTTAAAGAGACCATTCGTTCTAAAAGATGTTCTTATGAGGGTGGAGTTGTCCTTTAAATTTCACTAAAAATAAATTACCTTCTTCATCGTAGTTTGACATATCATCAGCAATCATTGTGCTGAAATCTAGAAGAAGGTTCCACGTATCTTTAGGTATCGATCGTTTGTGGTGTTCCTGGAAAAAAACATAAGCTTAAAACTGTTTAAAGGTGTTACTGATTTTGACATCACAATATCCTATCCCCAAAAAGGTTGGTCACAAAATTACTAAGGGCTTGTTGGCGCTAGGTCTGTTTTTGGTGCTTTTTCTGACTGGGCCACTTTGAAAAATGCAGAAAACATAGCATTCAATAGTAATGTTCAAACTATTGCTTTCAGGTTGTGCTTGCGTTCCAGTCTGTTGTGTAAAAAAAAGTACAGCTGCATGCATTCCTGTCCGTTAATGCATCCGTTTTCCATACAAAATTTATGGAAAATGTATTGTGAAAAAAGGACAGAAACACATGCAAAAACAGTAAGAAATGCACCAAAAAACACACTGGGCTTTTCCGGTCTATTTTTGTCTGTTCCATAATTAAGTCTAAATAAATTAGTCATAAAAACCACTATAAGGTAAATATTTTAATGGCTAGATGATCATAACTTGATCATGTTGTTATCTATTTTGTTTTGCTTGATTATAAAGGATGCCCCCACCCTGCTTAGCCAATGCAATATGCATTTTTTCGGTGTCAAATTAAAATGACTTGCCTTTTGATCGTGAACATGTGCTGTTTAAATTTAAAAGTGTTTGTCTGAAGCGCATGTATGGCTTTAATTAAAAAAGGATATTGTAATCTAAAGGCAATTTTATAGGTTAAAAAGAATACTTAACACAATATGCAAAACCATAACATTGGTGTGGAGGGATGTTGGCAGCAAGTTGTGTTAAAATTTCTAAACATCGAAGAGAACTTACCCATTTGTTCTCAATTATACACAAAAACAGTGCAGCTTTAATGATGCTTATGAGACACCTGACAAAATGCTTGTTAAAGATGTACCATATATACTCGAGTATAAGTCGAATTTTTCAGGCTTTAAAGTTAACCTGAAAACCTAACCTCGACTTATACTCGGGTCAAGTCCTAATTTAGATCCAAATTCTGCAATTGTGGATAGTAACCAGTAGGTGGTGCTGTGTTAACCTGCATAGAAAGTTACAGGAGCTGATCTGCCTTTACACTTCCTGCTTCCTGTAGTCTGGCTGCTGGACTCACTCAGCACTGTCACTGCTCATCTGGATGCTGTAAATCTGATGGGTCTCCTCAGTTTGGGGCAAAAAACAGCTGCTAGTACAGTGCAAATGACAGCTTGAAACCAACTCTCAGGTGCCATTTTTAACTATTGGGGTCAGAGAGTCCTTTATTATATGGGGGTCAAAGTGCCCTTTACTATATGGGGGTCAGGAGAATTTTTAATGATGGTTAAGCTTAATTAAAAGTTTACTGAACCTTGCCACTCCACATGGTTAGAAACTGCAACTCCCAGCAACAAAGCATGCTGGGAGTTGTAGTTTCCAAACTTCTGGAGTGCCAAGGAATTGGAAATTACTGGTACTGGATGTGGCTATTACTGTATGGGAATTCTGCTGTCAATTTAAAGGCCAACTAATTTCTACCCTCGGCTTACACTCAATCAGTTTTTATAAATTTTTCAGGTAAAAATAGGTATTGGCTTATACTCGGCTTATACTCGGAACGACTTATACTCTAGTATATACGGTAATTTAAAAATGTACTATAAGAAAAGCTACATGCTCAAACTCAAAATATGTTTTAATGTATAATTACCAAAGTTAACCTTGCAGACCTAAACCAAAATATAACAATAACAACTAAACAATCTTTAAAATTCAATGAGCATGTTGTTAGTGTCTTCCAATATGCTGGATTGATCAATTTTAATTGTACAAAGTACAAAAACAACAAATATATAACAAAATTCTAAAAAGTCTGCAATTAAATCATTAAGGATACTGATTAAGGAATCATTAGGATACTGCAAAATAATTATTTGATACAAAACAAAGCCACACCAAACACAGTACTTTAACTTACCAATAAAAACTTGTTCCACAAATCTAGGAATTTAAATCTTCCACTTAGTACTAAATTCCAGTAAGCAATTGCCATTTCTAAATCTGAAAAATGATATTTATTAATATTACCACTAATCCTCCCATTGTGTTTTGTATTGTTACAATACATTGAAATGTCATCTGCATAAATAATTTGTGATGCAATGAAAAGACAAAGCACACATTGCAGTAAAGCTCATGTAGTAAAACTGACATTTCACTCATTCAAACCAGAGGATCAGAATAAGATATTTTGAAATGTACAAATCACAATTTAAGTCACTAAGGGCACGGCCACACTGTGCTGGAAATGCAATGACACATGCGATTACGCTGCGTTCGCTCATACGATTTTTCCTTTAGATACGAAATGCAGTTGCGCTTTAAATTGGTGGTCGCATGCGATTGCGTGTCGCAAACGGAAATGCAAGTGCAATCGCATGCGTTGGCGCGATTGCTGTATTAAAAAAACGCATGCGCAAACACGAAAAATCACAGCAGTGTGGCCTAGTCCTAAACCAATAAATCCCTATGGGACAGTGGTTCTCAAACTTTTTTAGATTGTGTCTATAAATGTTTGAGAACCAAGGTTTCTGCCAAGGTACACACGAGTTTCTAAGTCTGAACTCTTGTGAACCATATACAACTATATAGAATTCTACAGTAAACTTTACAGTATATATAGTGCAATAACATGTGCAATAACATTTTTGTATATTCACTGTAGTGTAAACATACACTGAATTGACAATACATACGGGGTTATTCAATAAAAGTTCTTATCGTTTAAAATGGTGCTAAATTTGCCCCAACCAATCAGATCTTATTTAACATTTGAAAACTAACATCTGATTGGTTGGGGCAAATTTAGCACCATTTTAAACGATAAGAACTTTTATTGAATAACCCTGATACTTTTTTATTACAAAATTTATATACATATTGTTTTTAAAGACGAAAATATAAATTAGATGCACTAAAATAATTTTATACATTTGGCTCCTGGCTCTCTCAATGGACACCATTGTGCCCCAGCACACCCTTTAAGGAGCACTGAGCTAATTCCCACTGCCTAGCAAGTAAAAAAATATAAGGCAATTAAAGGGCATGTCCAACTTCAGAACAAAAAAATTATACCTACAGAGGAACAGAGAAGCCAATGTAAAATAATGACATCAGAATAAAAGTGGGTGCCGAGAAATAAAAGCAGAAGAAAGGACATCACAATGGCAGATATTAGAGCAGAATGGAAAAGGGAAGATGAAAAGCAAAATGGAAGTGTGAGAGAAGGGGTAACAGAATGGAAGGAGGAGATGAGGGAGGCATATAGAATATGGAGAACACATTAAAGAAAAGTTCAGCGTAAAATATTCTTTTTAAAATTCTTAATTTATATTATGCATACCTAGTTATTCTACAATCTAGATATTCACCGCATTTTGAAAAATCAGTTGAATTTATACCCCTTGCTATTCCCAGCTGTTGACATTTGTGAGCTGACATTTCAGGACAATTCCCACACTCCCTCATCCAGACACCCAGTCACAGAAATGCACTAGTGCGCAGACAAACAGCAGCACATCCCAGGCACTAACTGGGTCATTTAGACAAATAGTGAGAAATCTAATACAATTTTAGCAACACTCTGTTACATTATCAGTAGCTATCATGCATACACACTGTTTCACTTTACTTGGCTACTCTGCAATTGCTTGTCCTTTCAGTCAGTGTGGTAACAACTATTAGAAACTTTCCCTCCACTTCCTGCAAATAAGTGATTTGCGATTCCTTCACTAAGTCACACATTTACCTTATGACCCACCTCAGAAAGATATTCAAAGTACAGATAACCAAGCTTAAACTTTAAATGAATTCTTATTACCCACTGTAAAGACAGGGATTTTATTCACCAAAGGCAGACAATGCCGGTACTGTC
The DNA here is from genome assembly GCA_019447015.1 of Hymenochirus boettgeri. Taxonomy (NCBI): domain Eukaryota; kingdom Metazoa; phylum Chordata; class Amphibia; order Anura; family Pipidae; genus Hymenochirus; species Hymenochirus boettgeri. The sequence goes on along the minus strand of CM033473.1, from coordinate 200,213,734 downwards.
AGGATCACTTGCATGGTTTACATAAGAGCTTCATTATCTAACAACAGCAAAATTTATTAGCTGCTACTACTTGCACTTGCTGTGACGAATCAAGGAAGTAACAGTGTACTTGAATGTGTGGGCACCGGACATTCCAGTAATAACATGTCAGCTCTCTTGCAGAAACAGCAGAGAAAATGGATCACTTACAGGAGATATTGGTTTCTTATATTTTAACAACTAAAAGCTTAAAGGATTTCTGTATGGATGCACCTATATTTGGGTTTCATGTCAAGGAGACCACAGTTGCCCTTTAAAAAGGATCGGACATTTGGAATAGTGAAGATGGACATTTCTGTTATGATCTTTACTATTGACTGGTAGATTGAAATGGCCAAAACCCCTAATATATTTACACTTACCTAGACCTTTCTGCCCTGGATTCTTTGCAAAATTGAAGGTAAACTGATAAAAATCTTTAAATCGCCCTGGCTCTTTTAACTCTTGTTCCATTTTTGGTATTTGTGCTTTTAATTTTTCTATGCTGTCACATCTGAAAAGAAAAATAACAAGTAAGAATAATAATTTTACCAAAAATTTGTCATAGTCATTAAAGAAAAGCATTTACAGAAATTCAACAGATGTAAATTTAAGGACATGTATACCATTTTTTCCCCTTAACTTCAATGACTTTTTACTAACTACAAAGTTTTCATTTGCTTTGTTTTTTTTCCTGTCAATTATAAATAGTAGGTTTTATCACTTTTTCCATTCTTTCCAACTTCATCATATACTAAAGAGTCTCCTACCACAGGATTTTAATGTGTCAGTGCTTAATTGAGTAATAAACAAAAATGTGGAGCTGGATTGATCTGCTCAACGTTTCATTTACTTTCAGAAGCTCCACAAGTTTACTTTTAATAAGTTAGAGTATCCTAGATCTGCCAGAATCTCCTAAAAAATTGCATTAAATCTGCCAAGGTCTCTCACAGATTGCATTCCATCTACATACCTTTTAATAGTTACACTTATAGAACCAACATACAGGGTTATTCAATAAAAGTTCTTATCGTTAAAAATGGTGCTAATTTTGCCCCAACCAATCAGATGTTAGCTTTCAAATGTTAAATAAGATCTGATTGGTTGGGGCAAAATTAGCACCATTTTTAACTATAACAACTTTTATTGACTCTCCCTGATAGCTGCAGAGGGAGGATAATGAAGTCAGCTTGTGGTGGCCATACACATCCCTATCGCATTTTGTACAATCCCTATCGCACTGCTCCTGCTTATGGCAAATGTTTTGAGGGGGCTTTTATGGGCATAGCTGCCCTTTAAGGTTCGCAATAAAAAAATGTAACAATAGTAGTCAAATTGATATTTGAAAAACAGGAGTATCCACTAGCATAGGGTGGCTGGTGGAAAGATTGGAAAACAGGCTGGATGGCAGATAAAGTGCAGCAAATTGGCTGGTATACTAGCTGGCAGGCAGGTCAACTAGCTGGTAGACAGGAAAACTGGCAGCGAGCTGCACGCTCGTTCGAGAAACGAAGGTACACACAGTAACAATAAGCCCCAATACCGTTGGATCCAACGGTATCGGGGCTTTATCATTATTTTATCATTATTGTGTGTGCCCAGCTTTAGTTATCCATATTGCCTCTCATTGGGCAACATTTTAGAAAGGCCCCATAGAGTATTGTGTCCTAGGCTTGAAGAAGCAACAAAACAGGGAAAGTTAAGGACCATAGATACAGTTGTTAGCCAAGGAATAAGATACAATATGCAGACATTGCTCCCTTACAAACATGCCTTCCCCCACATGCACGTACACTGTAAGGGAGGTGGATAACATTTGGAAATGTCAGAGTAAGTGTGGAGGAGCTCCTGTCTCCTGATGGTTTAAATGGAGAAAGGGAGGTTAGAATCTTTGCCACACATTCTTCAACTAAACTGGCATAAGGTAAGCCATGTTTTTGGTTGAAGATACCCTTTAAGAATAATCTGACCTGATGAAAAGCCCAATGTGACCAAAAGCCCTGTCCAGCCTAAAAATTTTTTAATACAAAGGCACACCACCACCCCCCAAAACCCAGTTTCACAATATACATAAATGCCAAAGATGTCCCTGAAGTGACTTACCTAACTCGGTCCAAAACTGGAGTAGTGCCAGCATTTTCAGGCTTCAGTCCTTCATTACTGCTGCAGGTAGAAGGGTTGCAAAGGGATTGATTTAAACGTAACATAACGGGCTTTCATATGCAGTCTTTTGTGTTTTGGTCAGGAGATATTCCTGTAGAAGGTCTTTTGCTAAATGGGTTGGCACAAATTTAAGATCGGAAAATAGAGCTGTGGCTCTCGGTAATCTCACCTTGAATGTTTTATACTTCCTGGTTCTTCCAGTTAGCAGCTGTTATTCATGGATGTAACAGATGACCTCGCACCCATTGACTGAATGCTATTACCCCTCACGTATGTGCGTTTAAAACTTGAGGACGAGGCCACACTTGCCAGTTTCTTATGTGCTTATGATCCGTTTGCCCGTGAGAAACACAGAGCAGTGCATGTCAATGCGGGTGGCCACATTGCATGTACTGCAATGTTTTCAGGGCGCACAATATTTTTGCGAATCGCAAGTGCTCTGGTCGTCTGATTGCACAACATTGTGCAAAAAAGTGGACCCTTTTCCCACGTGTTGCCGCTCATTAGCACAGAGAATTGCAAAGTTATCTAATTATCTAATTGGGGGTAAAACAACACACAACAGATTCCCCATTATTTATTTTGTGTGAAAAATGGAAGTATGCCAAATGAGCCAATGACTGGCTTATGTAATGACCCTATGAAGAAATAACTTGAAAGTAATTAATTTTTCAATGGCTACATCAGTCTGTCACATTGTTTTAACCAGCTCTTGTTTTACAGAGTTACTTTATTGAGATTTACAGGGATTATTTTATGCATGCATAATGTTCTGCCACAGCATTAAGATCTGGACTTTGACTGGGCTATTAAAAAGCATTAATTCTTTTTTTTTCTCCAGCCATTATGTTGTAGATTTGCTGCTGTTACATTAACCAACTGCAGCCAAGCTATAGATGTCGGACAAGTTGCCTCACATTTGATTCAATAATACTCTAGTATAGAGGATTTCACAGTCAACTAAATAGATGCAAGGTGCCCCGTGGCTGCAAAAGAAGCCTAAATACTTATCCCTCCAATATCGGATTAAGTTAAGGTGTTTGTGCGGATATGCTGTTTTTTGGGGGGGGGGGGGTTGACATAAGGCTCGATGCATTATAGCCAGACAGACTTGTCTTGTCACTCCAAAGGACACTTTTCCAGAAGACTTTAGGTTTGTTCAAATGCAACTTTGCAAGTCATGCTTCAGAGAAAGAAAAAAAATACATTTTATTATGCAACATGCTGAGCCCTTTAGAGTCTTGTTTCCTTGCACTTTCTAGCCTTAGCTTGCATTTGCTGGGATGCACACTTATAAGCCTTCTCAGATTGATGGGCAGCAAAAAGTAATTTTCTAAGAACCCTGCTCTCTTTCCTTTATTAGAATTGTTAGCACACAGACCAGCAAACCATTTTTTAAAACCTGCTGATACTCTATTATTGTGCATTTTATTAGCAATGCCTGGCAACTACTTACCATCTTAATTTCTAAATGTACTTTTCACACACTGCTTTTGCCTTTTGGATACAGTTTTGTAAACTAATGACACAGATGAATCTGTTGTGTGTTGTTTTAAACCTAAAATGACACTTAAAGTATTTAAGAACCAGGAAAAAATGTTATCTAGATTATGTCCTGACAGCTAAAATTTTAGAAGAGTTTGTCTTTTTTTCCCCTGTGATTGTATACATGACGTTTTGGCATACTGATGTCCAAATGATATAGTGAGAAGTAAAATGATATTTCCAATTCATTACAGTACAAACAGTTCAGAATACAGATTATTGTTCCATACTGCCTCACCCACATACCCTAGTTCTGTCATTCCATCCATAAATTCCTGCTTTGAGAATTCACATTGCGTTGCTGCTTTGAATTTCCATGCAATAATTAGTACACTGACACTAGCTGGATCAAGGGCTAAATCATCACAAAACTGTTGTATACCATCTATTCCAATTTTATTCTCATCCAAAGGATCTAAAACACCAGAAAAACAGAGGAGAATAAGACAAATATGTTGGTATGTGGTTTATCGTATACATTCTGCAAATTTGCAATCACGTAAAAAAATACACTAACAATTGCTTACAAAATAGTTTCATTAATAAAAAAATATAAGGAACTGAATACATAAAAAGGATGTTAATAAAAGGAAAAGTGCATTACATTTTAACTGGAAAATACAAAATCAATAAAGGAATCTGTGTTAATTATTATATCATCATTGAAAAAATTACCTCACTCCTCATGTTTCAGGCACAGCTCTTTTGTCATATTTTTATATTTTAAAGGGTAACTGTGGTCCAAAAATGACTTTATTAAATTGACAGGAATTGATTTCCTGAGTATTTTTGCAATTCACTTTCACTATTTTTTTACATAGTTTTGAAGATATTTACATTTTTGTTTGCGATATGGTAGAAGCATCACCATATCCCCAGCACTTCCTGCTTCCTGTTTTGAAACCATGTGACAGTACCGCTTCCCTCTGTCTCCTCCTTCTTGTGGGCCCACATGGCCCTTACCCTTGCAGTCCCATTTAAATCCCCTGTGGCCCTTCCCACACCTCCTTCAGTCACTGTAATTCAATCTCTTCCTGGTTTCTTCTGCTTTCTCCTGCACTGACCATGTGCCAACTGCAGATTAGAAGGAGGAACTAGTATTGTGACCGCAGATTCTGAACCTCCCACCCCCTATCTTTCTGATCAGTGATTTCTTCATATCTTGGGCTGTGCAGCACATAGAGAGGTGGTTGATGGCTCATTTTAAAGGTAGAACCAGACCTTTAGTTCCCCTTTAAGGTATGTTTAACGTTTTGAGGTTTTCATTCTAATCTTAAAATGTATACAGTAACAGTCTTAGTGCATAGTACAGCCTCCTTCCCTCAGCCACTGACAAGCCAATACAAAGCAGGCTATTGCCTATTCAATATTTATTAGGGAAGTGGGGTAATAATGTTTCAATCTCTTTAATGGATAGCGATACTAAAAAAAAAAAAACACCACTTAACACTCGCTCGAAATGAAGAATGCAGAGTTTCTGCAGCACAATTCACGTCATGCAATACAAGCAGTGCCTGTACCATTTACAGTAAGGGCTTGGTCCCACTTGTATGTATGGCACAGCATGTAGGATTTTTGCAATCCCTTGTCATGCATGCTCCAATACACATCTGTTTTATAGGAATGCACGTGTTACGCACGAAAAAAATGGCAATGCAAATTAGAAACCTATTCCAAATTGCGTAAGTGGGACCTAGCTCTATGCTTTAAAGCACAAATATGGACATATGGAATAGGCCTCTAGATTCTAAATGGATTTCAGAGATATGGCCCATAGACAATTTTTAGGTAACTATTTTCACAGTGTAAAATGTCAACAAGTGTTTTGAACAAGTATTTTGTTCCACTGAGAATATTTGATATTATTTCTAAAAAATTCTTCAATTTGGCATTTCGTTTAAATAGCAGTTTACATAAATCTTGGCGCAGAAGACCCTGCACGGTTAAAGAAAACATGAAGGCTGTATTGTTGTAAACCGTTATCAACACATCCTTTTGTGCTGATAGTGGTCGGTGGCACAGTGTGAGAGCTGGTGCAGTAAGTAAATTGCAGCATACCTCTGATTCTATCAGCATGTTTATTACATGATAATGTGAAAAAAAACATTTAACTGGAAGATATTTTATTCAAAGGAGAATGAAACTTAAAATACAAAGGCAAATCCACAGATCCTATAATTATCACATAGTAAAACATTTTTCATCTCTCATCTCTGAAATCTGCCTCAGTGTATCATTTGTAGACTATTTCAAGTTACTGAAATTCTGTGATGTCACTGCTAATTTCTAGTGCTGCCTTTTGTTGGTGATCCTGGACCCAAAACTTTTCTGCACATAGCAACTGGGTGTTTTTATCCCTACCATCCTTCATGCTAAGCTGTAATAAACCGATGACCCCAGAGAACCCACCTGTCAGTCGCTCCTAGCCAAGGGGGAGATAAAAATAATTCGAAAATTTGGGAGAAGATTGAGTTCAAGTAGAGCAAGTGAAAGCAGTTAAATCTTTGTATATATATATATATATATATATAAATAAGGCGACTGCCTGTTAAACCCTTTATATTTGTGTGCATTCCTCCAGCTACAGGCTGTCACAGACCAAAACATTAGAGCCTTCACAGAACAGACCAAAACATCAGATTTACACGGCAAGAGGTACAAAACAACATACTTTTAGGTTTTCTAAAGCTTCGTACACACATCAGATCATTTTCATATGATGTGCCCGACGAACGTTCAGCAACCGTCTCGTTATACACTAGTTCTGCCAACGACGCCTGTACATACATCAACGATAGTAGATAATGTTCGTTGGTAAAGGTGTTACGTGACGTACGTATTCGGTGAGGTTCGGAATATCGCGTGATCTCGAAATGTTGCACATGCTACATGCACATGTTACAAACAAACGACAATCGGCAGAACAAATATGCCAGGCTGATCGGCGGAAAAGGCAGAGAATAGTCATGGATCGTTGGTCCTAGAAGATCGTTAAAGAAAATTATCTGACGTGTGTACGAGGCTTAAGACTTGGTAGAATTCAGGGAATGGCAAACTGGAAGTAGAGGTTTAAAGAAAACCCACACATACCAGTATTTGATATTTGACTCCTACAAACATTTTAGATTACAAGTGGTTGTTATCACAACCAACAATTCTAAGCAGAAAATATCTCCCACTAGCACAGAGGCTAATGCTAAGGAAATTAGACATTTTAGAGGAACCCTTAAAGGGTATGTCCACCCTTATTTCTATTTTTTAATATTGCCTTCCCCCTGGTCCCAGCCCCAACCGCATGGTTTTTTATTTAGAAAGCCCCCCAAACTTTTACTTACCTCCCCTCTTTCCTTCGCCGCGCTGCCGGCCTCTGCTTGCGAGAATGCAAGCAGAGGGGCGGGACCGGCAGTCGCGTCTGTGATTGGCTGAGCGGCAGCCAATCACGGACGGGGCTGCCGGTCATTCAGTGCAGCGGAGGAAAGAGGAGAGGTAAGTAAGAGTTTGGGGAGCTTTCTAAAAATAAAAACCATGCGGTTGGGGCTGGGAGACATGGGGGAATACTGTATTAAAGGGGTTTATGCTAGGGGAGGGATAGTAGAACGGGAGGAGAGGGAGGGGAGAAGGGCTGCAGTACGCATGCCAAAATTCTCCCGGAGGCCAGGTAGGAGGCAGGTCCTATATGGACTTTGCTAGCCTCCTGGTGGGAGTTTTTTGGGGGACTTTGGGGGGGGGGACTACAGGAGAACCCTATGGAGCTGGGATGTGAGGTAAGGATTACACTACACTACATGATGGGGCCAGTAGTTGGGGGGGATTACAGTTTTGGGGGTGGACATGCCCTTTAAAACTTGTGGATTTTCAGTCTGGGCCTTAGTCAAAAATAAAAGAATAAAAGAAAATAACACCAATACCACCAGTGAAGGTGGAAAGCAAGACAGGAGAAAGAACATGGTCATTACATACAGTGTCAAGAGACAATGTATCCCTGTCTGCTTTAAACCCAGCAGTGTACCTGCATCTTATGGAAAAAGAACATTCGGTAATGTCAACATCTTGGCCAAAGAACAGGACTGGTTCAAAAGACGCATAAAGGAGGCCATTTATGTCAAAATAAAGAAACCAATCCTAAATAGAGGGGTTTGTGTGTCAAAAGGAAGAAGGTGAACATACTGAAAGGGGGGGGGGGTTATAGGAGCTCAGCTAAAACGAACAGAGAGCAGTTCTCTGCAGTTAAAGCTTTTGCCCATTTTTTAACACAACAAGCAACCTCTGTGACAGGCAGCCCTGAAATCCCTATCCCTGACACTTTTTTACACTGGCACTGGGAAGATTAAAGGGCATGTCCATCCCTTTTTTAAATTTTTTTATTTTCTGTAGTGTAGGGCTCCCTCTCTCACCCCCAACCGCTATAGTACTTTGTAAAAAAACTTAGCCGATCACTACTTACTTTGCCTGTTTCCCCCAGCGTTCTGTCACAGCCCTCTGCTTGCATAAAACTGCAAGCAGGGGGCCGGACCGGCAGCCGTGTCCGTGATTGACTGAGAGACAGAACACCAGGAAAACAGGCAAAGTAGTGATCGGTTACGTTTTTAATAGCAGTTGGGGGTGGGTGAGGGAGCCCTACACTACAGAAAGGCATTTGGACTTAGGGGGAGGGAGAGGAAAACGTGAGGGAGAGGGCTTCTCTGCGTGTGTCATATTTCTCCCGGAGGAGAGACAGGAGGCAGAGACCATTTGGGACACAGCCAGGCTCCAGCTTCTTACTTTTTAGGACTTTGTAGGGACATTTCAGGGCAGCCATTTGGAGCAGGGATGTAAGGTAAGGATTTTAAAACACTACACAATGGGGCCAGTAGTGGGTTAAAATATAGTTTTGGGGGTGGACATGCCCTTTAATGGTAATGGTCTACTGTTATATATAATATACACACTGAATGAGGGAGCGTAAGAGAGACAATATCCCAACAAAAGGATAAAATATTTATTATAATAGACACATTCATTAGACTAAACAAATATACACAAAATCTTCAACTAAAACTGGATAAGGTAAGCCATGTTTTTGGTTGAAGATACCCTTTAAGAATAATCTGACCTGATGAAAAGCCCAATGTGACCAAAAGCCCTGTCCAGCCTAAAATTTTTTTAATACAAAGGCACACCACCACCCCCCAAAACCCAGTTTCACAATATACATAAATGCCAAAGATGTCCCTGAAGTGACTTACCTAACTCGGTCAAAACTGGAGTAGTGCCAGCATTTTCAGGCTTCAGTCCTTCATTACTGTGGTAGAAGGGTTGCAAAGGGATTGATTTAAACGTAACATAACGGGCTTTCATATGCAGTCTTTTGTGTTTTGGTCAGGAGATATTCCTGTAGAAGGTCTTTTGCTTAATGGGTTGGCACAAATTTAAGATCGGAAAATAGAGCTGTGGCTCTCGGTAATCTCACCTTGAATGTTTTATACTTCCTGGTTCTTCCCGTTAGCAGCTGTTATTCATGGATGTAACAGATGACCTCGCACCCATTGACTGAATGCTATTACCTCACGTATGTGCGTTTAAAACTTGAGGACGAGGCCACACTTGCCAGTTTATGTGCTTATGATCCGTTGCCCGTGAGAAACACAGAGCAGTGCATGTCAATGCGGGTGGCCACATTGCATGTACTGCAATGTTTTCAGGGCGCACAATATTTTTGCGAATCGCAAGTGCTCTGGTCGTCTGATTGCACACATTGTGCAAAAAAGTGGACCTTTTCCCACGTGTTGCCGCTCATTAGCACAGAGAATTGCAAAGTTATCTAATTATCTAATTGGGGGTAAAACAACACACAACAGATTCCCCATTATTATTTTTGTGTGAAAAATGGAAGTATGCCAAATGAGCCAATGACTGGCTTATGTAATGACCCTATGAAGAAATAACTTGAAAGTAATTAATTTTCAATGGCTACATCAGTCTGTCACATTGTTTTTAACCAGCTCTTGTTTTACAGAGTACTTTATTGAGATTTACAGGGATTATTTTAGCATGCATAATGTTCTGCCACAGCATTAAGATCTGGACTTTGACATGGGCTATTAAAAAGCATTAATTTTTTTTTTTCTCCAGCCATTATGTTGTAGATTTGCTGCTGTTACATTAACCAACTGCAGCCAAGCTATAGATGTCGGACAAGTTGCCTCACATTTGATTCAATAATACTCTAGTATAGAGGATTTCACAGTCAACTAAATAGATGCAAGGTGCCCCGTGGCTGCAAAAGAAGCCTAAATACTTATCCCTCCAATATCGGATAAGTTAAGGTGTTTGTGCGGATATGCTGTTTTTTTGGGGGGGGGGTTGACATAAGGCTCGATGCATTATAGCCAGACAGACTTGTCTTGTCACTCCAAAGGACACTTTTCCAGAAGACTTTAGGTTTGTTCAAATGCAACTTTGCAAACCTAAGTCATGCTTCAGAGAAAGAAAAAAAAAATACATTTTATTATGCAACATGCTGAGCCCTTTAGAGTCTTGTTTCCTTGCACTTTCTAGCCTTAGCTTGCATTTGCTGGGATGCACACTTATAAGCCTTCTCAGATTGATGGGCAGCAAAAAGTAATTTTCTAAGAACCCTGCTCTCTTTCCTTTATTAGAATTGTTAGCACACAGACCGCAAACCATTTTTTAAAACCGCTGATACTCTATTATTGTGCATTTTATTAGCAATGCCTGGCAACTACTTACCATCTTAATTTCTAAATGTACTTTTCACACACTGCTTTTGCCTTTTGGATACAGTTTTGTAAACTAATGACACAGATGAATCTGGTGTGTGTTGTTTTAAACCTAAAATGACACTTAAAGTTTTAAGAACCAGGAAAAAATGTTATCTAGATTATGTCCTGACAGCTAAAATTTAGAAGAGTTTGTCTTTTTTTCCCCTGTGATTGTATACATGACGTTTTGGCATACTGATGTCCAAATGATATAGTGAGAAGTAAAATGATATTTCCAATTCATTACAGTACAAACAGTTCAGAATAAAGATTATTGTTCCATACTGCCTCACCCACATACCCTAGTTCTGTCATTCCATCCATAAATTCCTGCTTTGAGAATTCACATTGCGTTGCTGCTTTGAATTTCCATGCAATAATTAGTACACTGACACTAGCTGGATCAAGGGCTAAATCATACAAAACTGTTGTATACCATCTATTCCAATTTATTCTCATCAAAGGATCTAAAACACCAGAAAAACAGAGGAGAATAAGACAAAATATGTTGGTATGTGGTTTATCGTATACATTCTGCAAATTTGCAATCACGTAAAAAAATACACTAACAATTGCTTACAAAATAGTTTCATATAAAAAATATAAGGAACTGAATACATAAAAAGGATGTAAAAAAGGAAAAGTGCATTACATTTTAACTGGAAAATACAAAATCAATAAAGGAATCTGTGTTAATTATTATATCATCATTGAAAAAAATTACCTACTCCTCATGTTTCAGGCACAGCTCTTTGTCATATTTTTATATTTTAAGGGTAACTGTGGTCCAAAAATGACTTTTAAATTGACAGGAAATGATTTCCTGAGTATTTTTGCAATTCACTTTCACTATTTTTTTACATAGTTTTGAAGATATTTACATTTTTGTTTGCGATATGGTAGAAGCATCACCATATCCCCAGCACTTCCTGCTTCCTGTTTTGAAACCATGTGACAGTACCGTTCCCTCGGTTCCTCCTTCTTGTGGGCCCACATGGCCCTTACCTTGCAGTCCCATTTAAATTCCTGTGGCCTTCCCACACCTCCTTCAGTCACTGTAATTCAATCTCTTCCTGGTTTCTTCTGCTTTCTCCTGCACTGACCATGGCCAACTGCAGATTAGAAGAGGAACTAGTATTGTGACCGCAGATTCTGAACCTCCCACCCCCTATCTTTCTGACAGTGATTTCTTCATATCTTGGGCTGTGCAGCACATAGAGAGGTGGTTGATGGCTCATTTTAAAGGTAGAAACCAGACCTTTAGTTCCCCTTTAAGGTATGTTAACGTTTTGAGGTTTTCATTCTAATCTTAAAATGTATACAGTAACAGTCTTAGTGCATAGTACAGCCTCCTTCCCTCAGCCACTGACCAGCCAATACAAAGCAGGCTATGCCTATTCAATATTTATTAGGGAAGTGGGGTAATAATGTTTCAATCCTTTAATGGATAGCGATACTAAAAAAAAAAAAACACCACTTAACACTCGCTCGAAATGAAGAATGCAGAGTTTCTGCAGCACAATTCACGTCATGCATACAAGCAGTGCCTGTACCATTTACAGTAAGGGCTTGGTCCCACTTGTATGTATGGCACAGCATGTAGGATTTTGCAATCCCTTGCATGCATGCTCCATACAACATCTGTTTTATAGGAATGCACTTGTTACGCACGAAAAAAAAATGGCATGCAAATTAGAAACCTATTCCAAATTGCGTAAGTGGGACCTAGCTCTATGTTTAAAGCACAAATAGGACATATGGAATAGGCCTTAGATTCTAAATGGATTTCAGAGATATGGCCCAAGACAATTTTTAGGTAACTATTTTCACAGTGTAAAATGTCAACAAGTGTTTTGAACAAGTATTTTGTTCCACTGAGAATATTTGATATTATTTCTAAAAAATTCTTCAATTTGGCATTTCGTTTAAATAGCAGTTACATAAATCTTGGCGCAGAAGACCCTGCACGGTTAAAGAAAACATGAAGGCTGTATTGTTGTAAACCGTTATCAACACATCCTTTTGTGCTGATAGTGGTCTGGTGGCACAGTGTGAGAGCTGGTGCAGTAAGTAAATTGCAGCATACCTCTGATTCTTCAGCATGTTTATTACATGATAATGTGAAAAAAAAACATTTAACTGGAAGATATTTTATTCAAAGGAGAATAAACTTAAAATACAAAGGCAAATCCACAGATCCTATAATTATCACAAGTAAAACATTTTCATCTCTCATCTCTGAAATCTGCCTCAGTGTACATTTGTAGACTATTTCAAGTTACTGAAATTCTGTGATGTCACTGCTAATTTCTAGTGCTGCCTTTTGTTGGTGATCCTGGACCCAAAACTTTTCTGCACATAGCAACTGGGTGTTTTTATCCCTACCATCCTTCATGCTAAGCTGTAATAAACCGATGACCCAGAGAACACCCTGTCAGTCGCTCCTAGCCAAGGGGGAGATAAAAATAATTCGAAAATTTGGGAGAAGATTGAGTTCAAGTAGAGCAAGTGAAAGCAGTTAATCTTTGTATATATATATATATAAATAAGGCGACTGCCTGTTAAACCCTTTATATTTGTGTGCATTCTCCAGCTACAGGCTGTCACAGACCAAAACATTAGAGCCTTCACGAAACAGACCAAAACATCAGATTTACACGGCAAGAGGTACAAAACAACATACTTTTAGGTTTTCTAAAGCTTCGTACAACAATCAGATCATTTTCATATGATGTGCCCGACGAACGTTCAGCAACCATCTCGTTATACACTAGTTCTGCCAACGACGCCTGTACAACATCAACGATAGTAGATAATGTTCGTTGGTAAAGGTGTTACGTGACGTACGTATTCGGTGAGGTTCGGAATTATCGCGTGATTCGAAATGTTGCACATGCTACATGCACATGTTACAAACAAATGACAATGCAGAACAAATATGCCAGGCTGATCGGCGGAAAGGCAGGCAGAGAATAGTCATGGATCGTTGGTCCTAGAAGATTGTTAAAGAAAATTATCTGACGTGTGTACGAGGCTTAAGACTTGGTAGAATTCAGGGAATGGCAAACTGGAAGTAGAGGTTTAAAGAAAACCCACACATACCAGTATTTGATATTTGACTCCTACAAACATTTAGATTACAAGCTGGTTGTTATCACAACCAACAATTCTAAGCAGAAAATATCCCCACTAGCACAGAGGCTAATGCTAAGGAAATTAGACATTTTAGGGAACCCTTAAAGGGTATGTCCACCCTTATTTCTATTTTTTAATATTGCCTTCCCCCTGGTCCCCCAGCCCCAACCGCATGGTTTTTTTTAGAAAGCCCCCAAACTTTTACTTACCTCCCCTCTTTCCTTCGCCGCGCTGCCGGCCCTCTGCTTGCGAGAAGCAAGCAGAGGGGCGGGACCGGCAGTCGCGTCTGTGATTGGCTGAGCGGCAGCCAATCACGGACGGGGCTGCCGGTCATTAGTGCAGCGGAGGAAAGAGGAGAGGTAAGTAAGAGTTTGGGAGCTTTCTAAAAATAAAAACCATGCGGTTGGGGCTGGGAGACATGGGGGAATACTGTATTAAAGGGGTTTTATGCTAGGGGGAGGGATAGTAGAAAGGGAGGGGAGGGAGGGGGAGAAGGGCTGCAGTACGCATGCCAAAATTCTCCCGGAGGCCAGGTAGGAGGCAGAGTCCTATATGGACTTTGCTAGCCTCCTGGTGGGCAGTTTTTGGGACTTTGGGGGGGGGGGGACTACAGGAGAACCCTATGGAGCTGGGATGTGAGGTAAGGATTACACTACACTACATGATGGGGCCAGTAGTTGGGGGGGATTACAGTTTGGGGGTGGACATGCCTTTAAAACTTGTGGATTTCAGTCTGGGCCTTAGTCAAAAATAAAAGAATAAAAGAAAATAACACCAATACCACCAGTGAAGGTGGAAAGCAAGACAGGAGAAAGAACATGGTCATTACATACAGTGTCAGAGACAATGTATCCCTGTCTGCTTTAACCCAGCAGTGTACCTGCATCTTATGAAAAAGAAACATTCGGTAATGTCAACATCTTGGCCAAAGAACAGGACTGGTTCAAAAGACGCATAAAGGAGGCCATTTATGTCAAAATAAAGAAACCAATCCTAAATAGAGGGGTTTGTGTGTCAAAAGGAAGAAGGTGAACATACTGAAAGGGGGGGGGGGTTATAGGAGCTCAGCTAAAACGAACAGAGAGCAGTTCTCTGCAGTTAAAGCTTTTGCCCATTTTTTAACACAACAAGAACCTCTGTGACAGGCAGCCCTGAAATCCCTATCCCTGACACTTTTTTACACTGGCACTGGGAAGATTAAAGGGTAGTCCATCCCTTTTTTAAATTTTTTTATTTCTGTAGTGTAGGGCTCCTTCTTCACCCCCAACCGCTATAGTACTTTGTAAAAAAACTTAGCCGATCACTACTTACTTTGCCTGTTTCCCCCAGCGTTCTGTCACAGCCCTCTGCTTGCATAAAAACTGCAAGCAGGGGGCGGACCGGCAGCCGTGTCCGTGATTGAATGAGAGACAGAACACCAGGAAAACAGGGCAAAGTAGTGATCGGTTACGTTTTTAAAGCGTTGGGGGTGGGTGAGGGAGCCCTACACTACAGAAAGGCATTTGGACTTAGGGGGAGGGAGAGGGAGGAAAACGTGAGGGAGAGGGCTTCTCTGCGTGTGTCATATTTTCCCGGAGGAGAGACAGGAGGCAGAGACACATTTGGGACACAGCCAGGCTCCAGCTTCTTACTTTTTAGGACTTTTAGGGACATTTCAGGGCAGCCATTTGGAGCAGGGGATGTAAGGTAAGGATTTTAAAACACTACACAATGGGGCCAGTAGTGGGTTAAAATATAGTTTGGGGGTGGACATGCCCTTAATGGTAATGGTCTACTGTTATATATAATATACACACTGAATGAGGGAGCGTGAGAGACAATATCCCAACAAAAGGATAAAATATTTATTATAATAGACACATTCATTAGACTAAACAAATATACACATAAACGTAGCTGGCCAGCTTCACAATAAGTAAGATATATCCCTACGTCTCCCAATAAATAGCCCCAAGGAAAAACCTCTACCAGACGTAAATATAAGGGGGGATAAATGGCAGCAATTTAAAACAAATATATATATGAAGTAGAAATTAGGTCCACTATAAAAAGATAAAATCCAGTCCCGATGTCTTGAAAGGTATGGATCCGTACAAACAGTTCCCGTTCCTCATAAAAAAGCCCCAGCAAGGGGAAGAGTCTAAAAAATGTATCAAAAATATAACAAAATGTGTGCGCACACAAAGAAAACTCCAATCACTCGGCAACCATAGAATACAGTTGGATACAATTTCAGCAAGCTTAATACTACACCGTTCCAGATGCTTTCGTGTATCCTCCAGTGTAACTCTTTTCGGAGGTACGGTAGGCATCTACTGGATAATTGGGACCTTAGTGCTAGTAGCGTCCATCACCGTTCCCACACCCGGCACGCTACAGCTGTTTGGAATACACACCGACGATATCAAGACTTTATGTATCTCTGCTAAGTCCTGTTGAGATCTCAAGAGCCGACGGCCACTGCCAGTTATTGTGTCAGACTGCCAGGGAGATCGAAAAACAACGGAGTTGCTTGGACGCTACTAGCACTAAGGTCACAATTATCCAGTAGAAGCCTACCGTACCTCCAAAAAGAGTTACACCAGAGGATACACGAAAGCATCTGGAACAGTGTAGTATTAAGCTTGCTGAAATTGTATCCAACTGTATTCATGGTTGCAAGTGATTGGAGTTTTTTTGTGTGCGCACACATTTTGTTATATTTTGATACATTTTTTAGACTCTTCCCCTTGCTGGGGCTTTTTTAAGAGGAAAGGGAACTGTTTGTACGGATCCATACCTTTTAAGACATCGGGACTGGATTTTATCTTTTTATAGTGGACCTAATTTCTACTTCATATATATATTTGTTTTAAATTGCTGATTTATCCCCCCCCCCCTTATTTACGTCTGGTAGAGTTTTTTTGGGGGCTATTATTGGCAGACGTAGGGATATATCTTACTTATTGTGAAGCTGGCCAGCTACGTTTATGTGTATATTTGTTTAGTCTAATGAATGTGTCTATTATAATAAATATTTTTATCCTTTTGTTGGTATATTGTCTCTCTTACGCTCCCTCATTCAGTGTGTATATTATATATATTTGTGTATCCCTCAGGGGGTTGTTCTTTTTGGGCATATCCTGCTGTGGGTATTTTTGCCTGAGTGGGGGAATTCAGGTGCACCTGGTTTAGGTATTTTACTATACTCCCTTTTACTAATGGTCTACTGTCACTTAAAGAGTTAATGGTAAAGGTGCATATGCACTACTAAGATATTAGATAGGTTACACATTTACCTTGCGATGTTCCCAAATGCTCCTGCCTGGCATATTCATTTTGCAATTGCAAAATAGAACGGGTCAGGCAGTTTATGCTACATCACACAAATGTTGCAGGAACGTCGAAAGGTAAGTTCCAATGGGAAATAGATGTCAAACTTCCCCAAACATCATAAAATCTGTCTGACCATCTATCCTTCTCTCTATATCTATCTTTCTGTCTTTTCCATTTGTTTGTGTACTGATTTGTCTGTATCTATCCCTATCTGTCTCTGACAATCTATTGCAATTTATCTACCTTTTTAATATTTAACTGCAAAATTTAAATATGTACACTAGCAGCGTTACATACCTGAAGGTATGTAGGTTCCAAAAATATATAGCGTGTGGTGTTGAACCAGAAAAAATGCACACTCCCTTTACAGCAAATCCCCAAAATGATGCGTTCAGTTATTTGGGACTACTTGCTGTCCATGTTTGTACCCATACATGTGCCATATTTTTTTATTCAAAACAGGCTTTTCCTACTGTCAAATTTGTCTAAACAGCTTGAGTACAAAATCCTAGATTTTTTTCTGGCACTAAATGCAACTAACATTTACTAACTAATGCAACAGAGTAGAATGATTTTTTTAACATGAGGAGCTAGTATATGAGCCAATCACATTAGTGTAATATTTGATTCTATAGACATCTATAGAAAAACATTACTTTGTTGCCAAGAGTAAATCTGTCTACCTCGCTCGTGGCATTTGTAATGCTCTGTTTTAAATTAGATAGCATTAACTGCCAACATTACCCCTAAGGAAAGAGCTTGTAACTACTGGATAATTCTGTGTAGTGGTGGAGCACCTGGTAAGGTATCAGTTTTAGAAACACACAGTCCGAATGGTCACAGGTTCAAATTCTGTGTCAGGGAGAGGGAGGATCTCTGTGTGATTGGCTTTCAGCTTCTAGGAAGCAAGACTGCAACTTCCTTGTTTTGATCTGTTGAGCACTATAGAGTATGTGCATAATGGCAACACTTAGCTGCAGGTTTAACCAGCTAAGATGGATTATGGGAGCTGACCCCTAGTACCCACAGGTGAATTTCATAAATCACCCAGCAGCCACAGCAAAGGGAGAGGTGAGACACAGCTTGTTGTATGTTTGTGAGTGTGCTGTGTCTATTAGGACAATGTTGTCTGGAGACTTTAGTTCTCCTTTAACAAAAGCTATTTTTTTTATATAAAACCCTGTGTGCAGCACTAACATACAACTGTTCATGTCATTATCAGCTTTATAAATTGCAACAGTGTAATTTTTGTACAATTCTCTTGTCCGTTCAGTCCAGGCTCTTTAAGCTGCAATGGGATGAACAAAATACTGTTCATGTCCTACCAAAGTTTTTTTTTTTTTTTTTTTATCACATCCAGGTGAGGGCTTCTACAAAGACATCTATGTGCCAGTCTCCTTTTTGAATGTTAATGAAACTTCAACCTTATTTTTAGGACAAGCATTTAAGTATATATGATAATCCTTGTCATTTAGCACAGATATTTCAGAGGCATACACATAATGCTTGAGCAGTAGTGGTATTCCTTCCTATCCACTTATAAAGGATAAAACTGTTTAGTAATATCTCTTCTCGTTTTTGGCATTCACTAGAAATTGCTCTTCTATTGCTGCATGTTTTCTCTTTAGCCTGTTAGGTTAAAGAGACCAAGAAATGCACCTAACATTTCCTTGTCAGACAAAGACTATATAGTAACCTAATAAAGGAATTTCTACCACAATACAGCTAACACAATTAATTCACTTAAATTGTAGCCAAGGCAACTTCTAACCATCACACAGGGTAATGCTACAATACAGTGTTCTGCATCAGTCTAGTGTGTATGTGTAGTGGGTGTTTCTGAAATCTACTGGGTAGGCCCTTATTCATGCTTAACTGGCCTTACAAACAGTTGGCTTTAGTTGCTAATTAACAATTAAATTCATTAATTTCTCCAGAAAATGCTATCTAAGTTTCCAGCTTGTACCCCTACAGATAGGAAGCCATTACACAAAATCAGTTTGAGTCCCAGCTTAAAGGGCAAGTCCAGCACTAAAATGAAAACTTACATACAGGTAAATCACCCCCCAAAACCCTAAACGGTAATAATTTGAAATGTGAAATATATAAGTCTAACATGAAATCCTGCACAATGTCCTGTTGCCCCTGTTTCTGCTTCCTGGTTCTTCCAGTTAGTAACTGTCAGTTATGGATTTAACAGTTGACATCACAGCCAATGACTGAATGTTAATCCCCTATCTGCCTCTTCTGAGCATGCCCAGGCTCAGTACCTGCTCAGTACGTTTCTAAATTGCTCAGTTTCCATGAGGCATCCAGAAGCATAGCAGGCATAAGGTAATGAATTCATAGGACAAAGTATGATATATCAACATATTTCTAAAAGATGTTGTTATGAGGGTGGAGT
This sequence comes from Hymenochirus boettgeri, assembly GCA_019447015.1. NCBI lineage: Eukaryota > Metazoa > Chordata > Amphibia > Anura > Pipidae > Hymenochirus > Hymenochirus boettgeri. Next base: position 200,194,393 of record CM033473.1, on the reverse strand, counting down.
TGTCCTTTAAGTAATGCCTTCCATACATTATGCTACGTACATTCCAACATTCTAAAGCTAGGTACACACCTAGCGATCTTTCCTCCTGACCGACCGTTCGATACTTTCGACCGGTCAGCCAGGAGGAAGGACTGTTGGTCGCGGCAAAAGCAGCCGCGTCCGATAGTTACCTCGACCGATCGTGCGGTACATATAGGACGGCACGATCGGACTAGGTTTTCCACTATGTCCGATCGTCCTTTCGTCCGTTTCGGACGAACGGTCGGTCGGACATGAGCGCATTCGGATGGGATAATTTCAGTCCGATTGACCGATACACTGAACTATCGGTCGATCGGACCGAAATATCTCATCGTGTGTACCCAGCTTAACAATCAAATGGGCTGATAATTTTGCGACTGACATTATAATCTTAACGTCAACCGCAAATAATGATCCAACCAGGGAAACTCGGCAGGTAATACCAACATTTCGCTCAACATCAATGTGATATTCATGTTAAAACAAATGTCAAATCTAAGCAATATCGAGACAGTTTATGGCCAGCATAACACCTAAAACACCTTCAATGCATCAATTACAGACTCCACCAACTATAGCACATTTGTTTTCCAACTATCATCCTGTCTCTTATCATGAACCAAAACAAGTGATCCATAAAGACACGTGGCATTACAATAGGCACATGAGCACTTTTTCTGCTGGCTATCAATTAGAATTTGAATATTTACCTTAAACTGAGTACACACATGAGAGGTATTTAAAAGATGACAGACTGCAAGATTGTCATTTTTTAAAGATCACACTAAATACAGTTCCGGGAGTTCTACTCATGTAAAGCATAGGGAGAATGCTTGGGACTGCACACTTCCTTCAGCTACGGCTGATTCTCCTTTTAGCAGCCGAGAGAAATTTTCGGTCAGTTCTGAGCGATCCTGAGACCCTAGGGAACGCTCGGAACTGCGGTACGGACATAAACGATAAAGGACCAATCTTGTTGGTTAACTACGGGATCAACCATTTATCGCTAATGTGTCACCCAGCTTAATTTAGCAAGTGCGGCAGACTGGCAGACATAAATTTAAACTTGCCAGGTAAACCAAACAAACAGTTGTAGAGCCCTTATAAACTGTCAAAGTACTCTATTAGTAATTATAATGGCAGAACAAAGATGCAATGTTATCTTACGAATACATTATTGTAGATATACTACATTAAAGGGTAACTGTGGTCTCAAATTCTTCCAAACTAGTAAGAATTATATAAAAATCCTTCCATCACAACTTCAAAATAAAACCTAAATCACATATGTAGATAACATTTGTGAGAAGTTATTGCTGCAGAAGTTCAGCAATGTAACTTCCTGGTTGAACTCTTCCTGTTTCAGGTATTTCCTGATTTCCCCAGCAAAAAGTCTCAACTGAGCATGCTTCTCCCATGGGGGAAAAGGGCCGGCAGAGGTCAGGTGATGTCACTCAACCTACTGGAAGCAGGAAGTTTAAACATTCACCCCAATGTAATTTCTCACAGGCGCCAGCCAGAGTTGTGATTGTTGGCTCAGTGTAAAGGATATACTGCAGGCTTTCATTTAACCCTAACTTGTTTTGAGACCACAGTTGCCCTTTAATGTACTGTTTGATTTGTTTATACATTTGTTTTCTTTCAAAATAGCTTCTAACTACCCTAGTCAAATCTAATAGAATTTTAAATGACACAGAAAAGATAATTAAAACAATTTCTAGGCTAGTATGCGAGTTACGTAAAATTTAATGTTTTTTTTCTTTCAAATTGCTAGGCCCTAGTCTAAAAATCGAAAAAGTCTAAAAAATATGTTCAACTATTGTGTGACAGCTCCAAACGTATCATCTAAGCTATTTTTTCTTAACAATATTATACTCACCCTTGTATCTGTTATAAAGTTGCTCTAGTTTTTTTCTGTCTAATGCTCCCTTAACACTTTCCCGTATATAGAGTTCAGGGTTTTGAAAAAAGTTGTCTGTTGCAACATCTAGCTTCCAGTCATTCTGTGAAAGGCAATTTACTGCAGTCTTCTCACTTGATTGTGTGAAAATCATAAACTGACGAATTTTCTCTTTCTGAGAGGATTTCAACTTGTTCTAAAGAAATTGGAAACAAATTACATTAGGCAATACAAACATTACTACGTGCTTATTCTTTACATTTCTCACAATTTATTAGTTTTAATATTTTTAAAATGGTCCAGTTGATGTGGCAACACTAAGTGCGATACTGCGCGTGTGATCCGTTTATTGGAGTGCATGCAATCTGCATTTCTTGCGCAATCGCATATGCTCCGATTGTGCCATATTGCATGATTGCAAGCACATTCGCACTGCAACACGCTCTCGCGCACCGGGAATGCGTGCGCAACCACAAGCGTTAGCATGCGCACATTACAGTGTGGCTTAAGCCTTAAAGGGTATGTTCACTGAAAAAATGAACATAACCTTTTTCACACTGAAAAATGGGAGATAAAGGAGCTAATGCGGGCCATACACAGACCAATCCCAATCATAAGATTTTCCCCAATTCTGCTGAAAATTGGCTGATGATCAGCAATCACCCAAACATGATTCAACAGTTGTACGATATAGCGATATCGTAAGACTGAAGATTGGTATGTGTATGGGCCCCTTTTGTCTTACCTCCTGTTTGTCTATAAATCAAACAGGAGCTGGCTGGAAAATTCTCAATCTTTCCCAAGATTGAGCGCCTTATTTATAAAGTGCCACTAGTAGGGTACATAGCTGTACAATATAAAATACATACAGGTTCAATAAAAGTTCTTATCATTTAAAATGGTGCTAATTTTGCCCCAACCAATTAGATGTTAGATTTAAAATGTTAAATAAGATCTGATTGGTTGGGGCAAAATTAGCACCATTTTAAACGATAAGAACTTTTATTGAATCTCCCTGAGTATACAAACAAGGGGGGATAATGCAAGCAATTATGCAGATACGGTAAATAAAGTTTCATACATAGGTTAAGAATATACATATTTATACATATACTATGAAAGTATCAGGGCTTGAAAGATTACCCAAAATAATAGGTCCTACATGCTTTAAAATTATAACTTTTTCTTATCTCAAGGTGGCCATACACTTATTAGACACTGGCCAAACCCACTCGGTAGTCTGTCTGATGGGAATGAAACAGACAATGCTGAAATTACATGGCTGATCATCATGTGATTAGACTAGAGTTTCTACTGTTTCGAGAAATCACATGGCTAATCGCCATGCAATTAGATAAAAGTTTCCACTGCATTTGATCCACTGTGTTTCGGGAAATACAGTGGCTGATCACCATTCGAACTTCAAATTGGCTTTAAGGTCTAAGAGGTGTGTATGGCCAGCTTAAGAAATTTCAGAAATAGCGGGCAGATCAGCAAAACAAAATAGGCACTGTGGTGGTTGGGAAGTTTCTAATGACGGCCAATTCAAATGAACAATTTTAAAAGTATAGATGCAAATGTAATGATTTATTCTGGTAAGTACCTTGATGCTGAAATCGAGCCCTGCAAAATTAAAAAGAAAAATCCTATTGCTAAAGCAAAAAGAATGTATTAAATAGAAAAACTCTCACCTATCTATGTTTTCTGCTTCCTGAGCTGTCTGCAGAAAAGTATATACACTGGTGGCCAATAACATATTAGCACTAAATGTGTACTTATTAAAAGGGAACTGTGGTTTCCAAACAAGTTAGGATTGTCTAAAAAGCCCTCTTTCGTACCTTCAAAATTGACCCTAAATCACATCTCAAAGTAAAATTTGTGAGTCCTGAACACTTCCATTTAGGAAATTCGGCATAAAGTTTGTTGAGCATTCCCCAGTGCTGCTCTCTATTCTTTCTTCTACATATAGACATCTTACTTTCTCTAAAGTGTCCATAGGTAGAAGAAAGGTTAGGGAATAGTTGAAGGCTATAAATAGCTTCAGAAAAGAACGATTTTTGTGGGTGAGGCTTTTAACACAGAACATCAAGTGACTGTCACAGAGACTCAGATAGACATCGGACAGACCAGGAACTGTAATTTTACAAACCTATAACATAAGATCCAGATAAGCTAGAGACATCATCTTAAGGTAACCATACATTAGGACGACTTTACTTACCCGACCAAGCGATCGCACTACATTAGACCGATCATGCCTTTCCCATTCTTTTTTGCAACCAACATGTGATCGCAAAATGAATGTAATTTGCTATCGCATGTTTGTTACAAAGAAGAACAAGAAAGGCGATTCGGGCAGGATCAATCTAATGTTGTGGGTTCGGTTGAATCGTCCTAATGTATGGCCACCTTTAAGCTCCTTTGAAAGGTATTAAAGAGGTCTGTTAAATAGAATACAATTGTATGGAAACTTATCTAGATTTCTCAATTCCAAATGAGTTAACACATAGAATGGATCAATTTTGGTATTTGGCCTGAATAGATTCTATAGTTTCAAATGGGTATAACTAGCAGCATTTGGGATAATTTATCTAAAACAATTTGTTCCTACTTTTCCTGCAGCTTTTTTGTCCCTGTTGAGACTTCTTGGTTTCTCTTATTGCTTTATTGCTTATATTGAGATTACAGGCAGGTCACCCAGTAATTATTTGACAGCTTTGGCCAACAGGCTAGTTTAAAGGTCCGTACACACATCCTGATACTTCAGACGACGAACGACCCCCTCAAGGCACACACACGTGTGCTGGGGGTCATTTTTCATCCGAAGTATTAAGCATGTGGGGGCTACAGGATTCACTGATTCACTGAACATGTGCAATTACATACCCTTTATGCCTGGGTCCCACACGGGAAAGTTAGAAATCACTATATTTAAATACCGTAATTTCTTCCATTAACAAATTCAGACTCCAAATCTTCTGCATTTTTCATTGTGCATAAAGGCATCAATAACATACTTGTAATAAAAGGCATGTGCTCTACAAACCTGTCTATGTCTCTCTCTCTCTCTCTCTCTCTCTCTCTCTATATATATACACATAGTCCATAGGATTACCAAATTATCTGCTGGCTGGGAAATACAATATAAAATGCAGGGTTGCACTGATAGCCTTTATACTGCATGACTACTAAAATGACTCAGGCATGGGTTTGATATGCTTACCTGGCAACACTATGGGCAGAGCAATAAAAGTAATTTATAAATTAACATTTTAAACTATGTTTTTTTTCTCCTGTCAGATTACAATGAATAATAATTGTTATTGGTTTGCCAATGCCTAAAGGTGTAATGAACATTTATTTAGTGTTGTCAGAGTGTTTCTGAGGTTAGATTTACTACATTGCAGTAGTGATGATTTGTCTTTAGGTCTATTGACCATTTCTCCAGTGTGTCTGTCACTGACATGTTCCTTATTTACGGTACATGATGTATGTCTGGCCCTATATAGGGTATTAAAGGGCCTTACTCTGCATACTGCTAATCTAGGAATGCCAACCCGCCGTCCTGACCCCCAGTGTAACCGAGCTCTGTCCATGGCACTGGGACCAGTCATACAGTGAGGTACGAACGCGGTTGCAGATTATTGTTCCCCACACCATACAGGGTATTACAGGTTTATCCACCGGTACTGAATGGGCTGGTTTCTTTATGTGTTTTTCTTCATGTCTTGATGCGCTCTGTGATCCAAAGGGCGCCGGATAAAAACCTCGTAACTAGGCCCAGAAACCCCGGAGCTTGAGTAACTATGGTTCCCGGTTCAGTCCTGCGCTGCCCGGCTTCTTATACTGTGTCAGACTCGGTGACTCCCACCCCAAGACTAGCGCAACCTTGGACATGTTCTACAGGAATAGTAAGATAGGGGAGTTCACTCACTCACCATGTTGGTGTTCGGCCTCCCGGTGAGTGTGAGTGGCGCTCTCCGCTCTCACGGGCTCTCCGCGATCTCGCTCATGCGCAATGAAGCCGCGGCCTGCGGGACACTGAGAGTGGAGGCCGCGCGACAGTGAAGGCAGTGCTGGCCGCAAACTGAAGCTGCAGTCCGTAAAGGGAAAGGGGCGGAGAGAGACTGCGGGGCTGTTGGAAGGCGGTTAGTTCGTTTCTTACACACAGAGACGTTGCCTGCGGTTAAAGAAAATCATCTGGGACCTAGAAAGTACAATCGAAATCTGCACGGGTGCCGGTCAGGGACAAACATACAGTGCACCCAACACGGACAGAGCGGTCGAGACCGTCTGACAGGGACAAGCCTTTAGCGCTGCGCCACCTGTTCCTATCACTGGGGCGATCTGGGAGGATTAGGGACCAGTGTTTACTCCTTATCCAGGCTTACTATTTGCATATTAGTCCATATTTCTACATTGTATTTCTAATGTGTGAACCATGGAAATGTCCTGGTAATTCTACACTCACAACTAGTGCTTAGCTATGTCATTAGTGTATAGGACTCACAGAATTCTGGGAATTACCATAAATCAGGGATGTTTTGGGAATTGTAGTTTTTAAAACATCTGGCCACAAATTCAACATCCCTGCTATAAAGAAATGACCAGAGTTCTTTGACTATACCGATGCACGAGGGCGCAGGCTAGAGAACTTTGATTGTTACATTAGGGATTTAAATAGTTAGTTATGTGTCACTGATGGCACTCCTAAGCATCAATTGTAGCTGATGACATAATAAACAGAGTTTATACAGTGAACCATCTAGCATTTATTGTAAAATATAAGTATATTAGTCACTATGTCCATATAAAAGTTCAAAGACCTAGTGATTTTATACTTTTATACATTGTCATAGAAGTCCAATCTGTTATAATTTACTTTAGCTGGCTATACACTATACATATTTTTGATGTTACTGCAACATTGGGAAAACAGCCTCGATATTTCGGTAGTGCACAATAATGCAGCTGGGGAACGTCAGCAGGCAAAGCAACTTCTATAGTCTTTTGATATTCTCAAACACAGATAAGAGCCAGTACTGTTTTTTTTCAGGGGGGTTGGTAGTTGTCAAAAGGGAGTTGGATGGGGGTATTTGTTGATCAGCAGGTACTTCTAATATCCATATAATTTACAGTAGGTGTTTCATTAGCCACTATTTAAAAGGTACAGTATATGAAGCATGCTCAGTAATCCCTATGAGGGATCATTGGTAATTTCCAACCATGCGGTTCACGTACCAACTGTCACCATTCCAGCTACAGCAAAACTATAACATAACAGAAGTTTATGTTACTAAGGAACTTGATTGTTAGCTGAAATGTTAAGCTCCCCCATGCACGTGATTGTCATTTTGAGCGATTCTATAAATTAGATTGGATCGTTCAAAATATTGATCCCGTATATGATGTTTTTTTGATCGACCACTTGACAATGTCAATCAGTTTATCAGAAAAACAAGGGAAATCTGTGGTATGATCTGAGCCTCAAGGTGGGGAACTTCAAGCGAAAGATAGATATAGAGATAATAGATGGACAGACAGTTTGAGATGTTTGGGGGAGTTTGAGATCCCTTCCCCATTAGAAGTTTCCCAGGCCAGCAGACTTTCCCATTACCAGTAACTTTCCCAGTGCCAGCAGACTCCTATTACCAGTAACTTTCCCAGTGCCAGCATACTTTCCCATTACCAGTAACTTTCCCAGTGCAAACAGACTCCCATTACCAGTAACTTTCCCAGTGCAAGCAGACTTTCCCATTACCAGTAACTTTAACAGTTACAGGAGAGCAATTCTACACAGGGGAATGAAAACTGCTAACCAATTTTTAACACGCGGTCGCCAGTAAACAATTTTCAGTCGCCATGGGAAACCTGGGATTTGTCCAGCCCTGATGTAAGAAACAGAATGTTCCCTCTTTCAGTAAAAAATAAAAGTAAGTATGGGGAATTAAACCTGCAACCTTCTTTACTGTGTCTTGCTAAAAAGAAAGCTTTCTACCTCTATTAGGTTCTATTAGGTGGAATATTGGTACATGTAGAATCTATCTTTTGATAGGAACATATTAGAAAATGAAAAAAGGGTAACCCTGGGGAATTGAGACTGTGTCCCTATGGTCTGTTTGTTTCCAAAACCAGCACATAAGCAGTGAGCCTCTGTACATTCACGCTAGTTGGTAAATAACAGAGCTGCTGTATGTAAAGTTTGTACATATGTAGGAACTTTATATTTTTCTAGAAACATGATGGAAACAAACAAAGAAAAAAACTCTGGCAGTAGACTATGTTGTATTGTTTCAAAAGTAAACTAGGGGATTTGAACCTGTGACTTCTTGGGCTGTGTGTTCCTAAAAAAATGGCATTTACATGGTGCACCACCAGCAGCCCAATAACGAATGCAGTTACATTTAAAAAATGTTATCTTTCGCTACAAACAGAAGCTAGAAACTGTATAGAGACAGTGAATCCTTGGGTCAGAGGGTGTGGCTCTTTGAAGTCAACATGGGTTTTGGGTTGTACTGGCAACAACATGGAAGTCTTTGTTACAGAATCTATTACTTACATGTACTAAATGTAACTTACTTGAGAAGAATCTTAAAATGTATAGGTGTTCTAAGGAGAAAAGCTTTCATATTAGGATTTTAAAAAATAGTTTCAATCTCCTTTAAGGCAGGAGGAAGCTGTGTGAGTGGAGGGTCTAATGATATTGAATCAGCAGATGAAAGGCATGACCACAAAAAAACCCCAAAAAATTGTTGGCCAGGAGTGGGAGATCCACGTTCAAAGATTGCAAGTGTGGCAGCTCCTGTAGCACAATCTACACTAATGAATCTTGCACAGCTACCTTTTGTGATTAAATAGGTGAAGGGGTTAGGATATATTTGACACAACAAGAGAAAAAAGAAAAAGTATCCCCCTATACAATACAGTCTAGTATAGATTAGCTAGACGGTATGAGATTAAACCTAATTTTTAATAAATCAGTTAAACAATCTTTTAAATAAAACATTAAAAATGCAAAACCATGATCTGCTACACAGAGGAAAAGAAAGATATAGATTGTGATCCTTTCCCCTCATCTGTATTTCTTTGTTTCTCTGTATAATACCCCCAGGTTGTTACAAGTGGGGTAAGTTTAGAGGTTTTTTTTTTTTTCAAATTTTCTTACCTAAACCCACTTGGCAAGTAGAAAACCTACTAAATGTCAATCCCAGACATGTCCAGAATTAAACAATATGCCATATGTGTGGGATGCACACAGGGACTTGGCAACCAACAAGCTCAAATGGCACTCCTGCACAAGTGCAATTACACAAAAAAATTGAAGAGCTCTGCAATTTTAATAGCCTCCACTTTTTGAAAGAAATCAACTCCGAAACGTGGAAAAAAAAAAAATATATTCTTACAATCTACAAATCTTCAGCTACATAGAGGTGCTATTTTTTCATACATACATGAAGAATTCCTGATGCAGTAATCCAGAGAATTCCATGCTTTTAGAAGATTTTGTGGAAAAAATTCAGATGATTCAAAGGTGGAAATCTACATAAAACCACTTGACAAGTAAACCCCCCCCCACTAAATGTCAATCTCCGATATGTCCTGAATCAAACAGTATGCCATATGTTTGGGTGCACACAGCGATGTGGCAACCAACTAGCTCAAATGGGACACATGCACAAGTGCAATTACACAAAAAAATTCTTGCTTGCATGCTTTTAGAAGATTTTGTGGAAAAAAATTCAGATGATTCAAAGGAAATCAGAAGTGCCCTGTAATTTGAACAGCCTCCACTTTTTCAAAGGAAACAGCCTTGAAAATTAAAAAGATATTCCATAAACTATATTTTTCGAAACTACAGCTTTCAGCTATGTGGTTGTGTAATCCTTTTATACATTCATGCAAAATTTGCCACACAGTTCTTTTTAAAAATTCATACTTTTTAGAAATTTTTCTGAAAAGAGAGTTTTAAACTTGGAAATCTTGACCAAAGCTCCAGAACAAATAAAAATCCCCACTAAAAATTGATATTCTAAATATCTCAAATAAAACCCTACCCTACATGCATCCGTGCATAAAGAAAAACAATTGGCAAATAAGCCTCCAATGGTGCCAACGCGTAACTGTGCTCTAAGTGCATACTTGCATTTTTTCTGGCTTAACTTCCCTTTATTTGGGAATATATCTACAAAATCATAAGAATCCTCATGGATGCTTTTTTTTTTTTTTTTACATGTATGTGCATAATTTTACATTCAATTCTTTACAGACCTTCATGCTTTTAGGGGGTTTCCTGAAGATGATTCAAAGTTCAAAATCTTCCAGAACTTACATGATAAATAGAAAAATCCCACTAAATATTAATCTCCAGAATCAAACGGTATGCCACATGTGTGGGTGTGCACAGAAACACAGTCACCGAGTAACCCCAAAGGGGACCAAGGCATAAGAGCAATTACAGAGAAAAAAATCGAACCAACTCTGTATTCTGAAAAGCTTTCAGATTTTTAAACTAAACACCACTCAAACGCAGAAATACCCCCTACGAACTATTATGTAATTCTTTCATACGTACATGCAAAATTTGGCACACTGTTCTTTTTAGAAATGCACACTTTGTATCAGCTTTTCTGAAAAATAGGCAAAGAAGGTTCAAACTTTGAAATCTTGGCCGAACCCCATAACAAATAAAAACTCACCGCTGTGAACGGGGGAGCAAGAAGGTGGATAAATTAATTGTTGGTGGTATGTTATAAGCCACCAAATGCCAGTAAGGAGGTGACATTACTTCATATCTTCTTACTCATACGGTATCAAGTTCCTATAAATTTTCTATATAAGCATTTTCTTTCACAGATGGTAAAAGTTTCTACTAGACAGGATGCGTTCTTGGATCTGGTAATAACCCTGATCTCATTTGGAGATTAAGGTAATGGGAAGATTAGGGAATAGTGATCATGGTATAGTGTCATTTAATATAGGTTGCAAAAAACAAAAGAGCACTGGGTAAAATAACTTTAGAAACACTAATTTTATGTTGTTAAAGGAATAACTCCTGCTCATAGAATATAACTTTTCTAAATATATACCTTACCTTTTACAAGTGTAAAAAAACTAGGTCCTGTCTGGCTTAATGCTCAGATGAAAAGGAAATGGGGAAAAAAAAAACATTTTTGAAATCAGGTGGAACAGACCAGGCTTACTGGGAGTATAAAAGTTGTAATAAGGAGTGCAAGAAAGCAATTTAACTAGCTAAGATAGAAAATGAAATACAGATAGCAGAACAAAGCAAGTTTAACCTCAGACAGGGCAATGCACCAACGGGCGCATCACTCCTAATTTGGAGTTTAAGTCACGCTAACCAATGTTATATCGGTTAGCGTGACTTTAACTCCTTCCTTGCGGCAGCTGCGTGGCAAGTGATGCTATATGCCGAAATCGGCATTTTATTGCGGCACTTTCAACGCCAGATAATAGCTGGCGTTGAAATGCCAATAGAACAGTGCCAGGTAGCGATGTTCAAGCGCCCATTCGGCATATAACATCGCCGGGCTGTTGCCAATAGCGGCGCTCGGTGCATCCCCCTGAGAGTGTTTTTTAAGGGCATGTCACCATTAAAAATTATTTTGATATGCTGCTCCCCCATGTCTGGTGCCCAACCGCATGGTTAGTATTTTCCAAAAGCCCCCCAAACTCTTACTTACCTCCCCTCGTTCCTCCGCTGCACTGCCGGCCCTCTGCTTGCGAGAATGCAGCAGAGGGGCGGGACCGCAGTCGCGTCGTGATTGGCTGAGCGGCGCCAATCACGGACGCGGCTGCCGCATTCAGTGCAGCGGAGGAAGAGGAAGAGGGAGAGGAAGAGAGTTTGGGGAGCTTTTGGAAAAAAACTACCATGCGGTTGGGGCTGATGGGGGGCAGCGCATATTAAAAGGGTTTTACGCTAGGGGGAGGGATAGTAGAACGGGAGGGAGGAGGGGAGGGGGAGGGGGGGGAGAAGGGCTGCAGTACGCATGACAAATATCTACCGGAGGCAAGGTAGCAGCAGAGCCCTGTAGCCTCCTGGTGGTTGGAATGTTTTGGAACTTTAGGGGGGGTCTACAGGAGAACCCTATGGAGCTGGGATGTGAGGTAAGGATTACACTACACTACATGGTGGGGCCATTACTGGGGGGATTATAGTTTTGGGGGTGGACATGCCCTTTAAGTATGTCAATAATTAAATGATGAGGACTGAGAATGTGGGACCATTAAGATGGGCTAAGATGGTTATATCTCTTCAATACTCAAATCCCAATGAATCCTACCTTAGCCCCTTTAACCCTTTCACTGCCACAGATCGTATATTCACGATCTGTGCAGTGAATGCACAAACTGCCACAGATCGTGAATATACGATCTGTGGCTTCCCCCCCTCCAAAATTTTTTTTTCCCCCTGCTAGGGCCGATCGGGGGGCAGCATTCAACTGCCCCCCTAGTCCCCTCGATCCCCCCCTCGGATTTGGACGAAACCGAGGGGGGATCGAGGTATTTATTTTTTTTATGCTAGGGGGAGGGATAGGAAGGGGGGGAGAGGGAGGGAGAGAGGGCTGCAGACGCATGCCAAATTCTCCGGAGGCCAGGTAGGAGGCAGAGTCCTATATGGACTTTGCTAGCCTCCTGTGTGTGGTGGGCAGTTTTTGGGACTTTGGGGGGGGGGGGACTACAGGAGAACCCTATGGAGCTGGGATGGAGGGTAAGGATTTACACTACACTACATGATGGGGCCAGTAAGTTGGGGGGGATTACAGTTTTGGGGGTGACATGCCCTTTTAAAACTTGTGGATTCAGTGGCATTAAATCCCTTGCGCTTCTCGGGGCGCCGCAACCACGCGCACGGGCAGGCGAGGCTATGGCGGGAGCGGGGGTGGGGGCGGGCGGGCACGGCAAACGGGGGGCCCGGCCGGGCAAGCTGGGGGGCGGAGCAGGGAGGGCGCGGCAAGGGGGCCAAGCCAAAAGGCGGCTGCTCAGTTCTTTTTAAAATCTTCCTTTCAATCATCAAATTAGAAGAAAAAGAAATAACACCAATACCACCAGTGAAAGTGTGAAAAGCAAGACAGGAGAAAAGAACATAGGTCAGTTACATTACTGTGTCAAGAAGAGACAATGTATCCCTGGTTGCTGTAAACCCAGCAGTTGTTACATGCATCTATGGAAAAAGAACATTCGGTAGTCAAACATTGGCCAAAGAGACAGGCTGCGTTTCAAAAAAGGACGCCTAAGGAGGCATGTTATGTCAACATAAAGAAACCAATCCTAAAAGAGGGGTTTGGTGTTGGTCAGAAAGGAAGAAGGTGAACATACTGTACTATGAAAGGGGGGGGGGGTATAGGAGACTCAGGCTAAAACCGAACACGAGAGCAGTCTCTGCAGTTAAAAAGCGTTACATTTTTAAAACAACAAGCACCTACTGTGCAGGCAGCCTGAAATCCTATCCTGACACTTTGTTACACTGGCACTGGGAAGATTAAAGGGCATGTCCATCCCTTTTTTAAATTTTTTTATTTTCTGTAGTGTGGGCTCCTCTCACCCCCACCGCTATAGTAACTTTGTAAAAAAACTTAGCCGATCACGTATTACTTTGACCTGTTTCCCCAGCGTTCTGTCAAAGCCCTCTGCTTGCAGGTAAAAATGCAAAGCAGGGGGCCGGACCGGCAGCCGTGTCCGGTGATTGACATGAGAGACAAGAACACCAGAGGCAAAACAGGCAAGTAGGAGGGTTACGTTTTTATACGCAGTTGGGGGTGGGTGAGGGAGCCTACACTGACAGAAAGGCATTTGGACTTAGGGGGAGGAGAGGAAAAACGTGAGGGGAGAGGGTTATCTGCAGTGTGTATATTTCTCCCGGAGGAGAGAAGGAGGCAGAGACCATTTGGGACACAGCCAGGCTTCCAGATTCTTACTTTTAGGACTTTGTAGGGACATTCGGGCAGCCATTTGGACAGGGATGTAAGGGTAGGATTTCTAAACACTACACAATGGGGCCAGTAGTGGGTTAAAATACTGTTTGGGGGTGGACATGCCCTTAATGGTAATGGTCTACATGTTAATATATATACACACTGAAGAGGGAGTGGAAATCAAAGTAAATATTGTATAAGACAAATTATAACAAACAAATACATAAAGATGCAGCTTCATAGAATAATCACGCTCATATGGCCGGAAAACTTAGATCTATAGGATAAGGCGCATTAAACATATATAAATTGTCAATTAAAGTCAGAAGCTGAAAGGTATAGGACTAATAACATTCACATACGTCTGGCCAGATTAGAAAAGTCCCAGCAAGGAAGAGTCTAACAAAATGTATCAAAAAATATACAAAATGTGTGCGCACACAAAAGAAAACTCAATTCACTCCGGCAACCCATAGAAACAGTGGATACAAGTTCAGCAAGCTTAATACTACACCGTTCCAGATGCTTCGTGTATCCTCAGTGTAACTCTTTTCGGAGGTCACGGAGGCATCTACATGGATAATTGGGACGCTTAAATGCTAGTAGCGTCCATCACCGTTCCCACCACCCGGCACCCCCGGCTACAGCTTGTTTGGAATAAACACCGACGATATCAAGACATTCTATGTATCTCTGCTAAGTCCGTTTGAAGATCTCAAGAGCCGACGGCCCATGCCAGTTATTGTGTCAGGGACTGCCAGGGAGATCGAAAAACAAACGGAGGTGCTTGGACGCTACTCCACTAACGGTCAACATTTCCAGTAGAGCTTACCGTACCTCAAAAGGAAGAGTTACACAGGGATACACGAAAGGCATCTGGAAACAGTGTAGTATTTAAGCTGCTGAAATTGTTATCCAACTGTATCTTGGTTGCCAAAAGTGATTGGCGTTTTCTTTGTCGTGCGCAACAATTTTGTATATTTGATACATTTTTAGGACTCGTTCCCCTTGTGGGGCGTTTTTTAAGAGGAAGGGAACTGTTGTACGGATCCATACTTTTAAGACATCGCGGGACTGGATTTTTCTTTTTATAGTCGGACCTAATTTCAACTTCATATATATTTGTTTTTTAATGCGCATTATCCCCCCTCACTATATGTACGTCTGGTTAGAGGGTTTTCTTTGGGGGCTTATTTATTGGCAAGACGTAGGGGTATATCTTAACGTATATGGGAAGCTGGCCAGCTACGTTTATGTGTATATTTGTTTAGTATAATGAATGTGTCTATTAATATATAGTTTTATCCTTTTGTTGGGTAATTGTTCTCTTACGCTCCCTCATTCAGTGTGTTATTATATATATTTGTGTTCCCTCAGGGGGTTGTTCTTTTTGGGGCATATCCTGCTGTGGGTATTTTTTGCACTGAGTGGGGGGAATTCAGGTGCACGGTGTTTAGGTATTTTACTAACTCCTTTTATAAGTGGTTCTACTGTACTTAAGAGGTAATGGTAAGGTTGCTATGCACTTACTAAGATATAGATAGATTACACATTTACCTTCGATGTTCCCAATGCCCTGCCTGGCATATCCTATTTTGCAATGCAAAATAGAACGGCGTCAGGCAGTTTATGCTACATCACACCAACTGTTGCAGGAACGGTCGAAAGGTAAGTTCACAATGGGAAATAGATGTTCAAACTTCCCCAACATCATAAAAATTTCTGTATGACCATCTATATCCTTCTCTCTATAATCTATCTTTGTTTTGTCCGATTTGTTTGTGTACTGATTTGTCTGTATCTATCCCTATCTGTCTCGACAATCTATTGCAATTTATCTACCTTTTTAATATTAACTGCAAAATTATAATATGTACACTAGCAGCGTACTACAGAGGTATGTACAAGAAATATCTTTAAAAAAAAATGCACCCCCTTTACAGCAACATCCCCAAAAGTGCGTTCCAGTCTTATTTCGGACTACTTGCTGTCCCGGTTTGTACCCATACATGTGCCATATTTTTTTATTCAAAAAACAGGCTTTTCCTACTGTCAAATTGTCCTAAACAGTTGAGTACAAATCCTAGATTTTTTTCTGGCACTAACTGAACTACATTTACTAACTAATGCAACAGAGTAGAACTGTTTTTTAACATGGAGGAGCTAGTATATGAGCCAATCACATTAGTGTAATATTTGATCTATAGACATCTATAGAAACAAACATACTTTGTGCCAAGAGTTAAATCTGTAACTCGTCTGTGCATTTGTAATGCTCTGTTTTAAATTGAGATAGCATTAACCCAAACATACCCCTTAAGAAAGAGAGGTACTATGGATAATTCTGTGTAGTGGTGGAGCAACCTGGTAACGGTATCAGTTTAGAAAAACCACACAGTCCGATGTCACAGGTTCAAATTCTGTGCTAGGGAGAGGGAGGATCTCTGTGTGATTGGCTTTCAGCTTCTAGGAAGCAAGATGCAACTTCTTGTTTTGATTGTGAGCACTATAGAGTATGTGCATATATGGCAACACTAGCTGCAGTGTTCTAACAGCTAAGATGGATTAGGGGAGCTGGACCCCTAGTACCCACCAGGTGAATTCATATAAACTCACCAGCAGCCCACAGCAAAGGAAGAGGTGAGAACAGCTTGTTGTAGTTTGTGAGTGTGTGTGTCTATAGGACAAGTTGTTGGAGATTTGTTCTCCTTAACAAAACAGCTATTTTTTTTATTAAAAACCTGGGTGCCAGCACAACACCAAATGTTCATGTATTATCAGCTGCATAAATTGCAACAGTGTAATTTTTGTCACAATTCTCTTGTCCAGTTCAGTCCAGGCTCTTACAGCTGCAATTTGGGCATGTAACTAAAATACTTTGTTCCCCCATTTGGGGTCCTACCAAATGTTTTTTTTCTGTTATCACATCGAGGTGAGGGCTTCTACAAAGACTCTATGTTGCCCAGTTCCTTTTGGAATGTTATATGAAAACTTCACCATTATTTTTAGACAAGCATTTAAGTATATATGATCAATCCTTGTCAATTGTAGCACAATATTTCAGAGGCATACACATAATGCTTGAGCAGTAGTGTATTCCTTCTAATCCACTATAAAGGATATAAAATGTTTAGTAATATCTCTTCTCTTTTTCGGCCTTCACTTAGAAATTGCTCTTCTATTGCTGCCTGTTTTCTCTTAGGCCTGTTAGGTTAAAGAGACAACGAAATGTCGACCTAACATTTCTGTAGACAAAGACTATATAGTAACCTAATAAAGGAAATTTTCTACACAATACAGCTAACACAAGTTAATTCACTTAAATTGTAGCCAAGGCATACTTCTAAACCATTCACCACAGGGTAATGCTACAACTACAGTGTTCTGAATCAGTCTAGTGTGTAGGTGTAGTGCTCGGTGTTCTGAAATCTACGGGTTAGGCCCTTGTTCATGCTAACTGGCCTTACAAACAGTTGGTTTAGTGCTAATTAACAATTAAATTCATTAATTCCCAGGAAAATGCTATCTAAGGTTTCCAGGCTTGAACCCTACAGATAGGAGCCATTACACAAATCAGGTTTGAGTCCAGCTTAAGGGCAAGTCAGCACTAAAAATGAAAACTTAATCCAGGTTAACAATCACCCCCACAAAACCCTAAACGGTAATAATTTGGAAATGTGAAATATTATAAGTCTAACATGAAATCCTCACAATGTCCGTGTTGCCCTGTTCTGCTCCTGGTCTTCCAGTTAGTAATGTCAGTTATGGATTAACAGTTGACATCACAGCCAATGGACTGAATGTGAATCCCCTATCTGCTCTTCTGAGCATGCCCCAGGCTCAGTACGCTCTCAGTAGTTTCTAAATTGCTCAGTTTCCATGAGATCCAGAAGCATAGACAGGCATAAGGTAATGAAATCTATAGGACAAAGTATGTATATCAACATATTTTAAGCGCTAAAAGATGTGGTTGATAGGGTGGAGTAGTCCTTTAGTAAGCCTCTTCACCATACATTATGATACGTACATTCCAACATTCTAAAGCTAGGTACACACCCTAGCGGATCGTTTCTCCTGACCGACCGTTCGATACTTTAGACCGGTCTCAGCCAGGAGGAAAGGACGTGTCGGTCGCCGGGACACAAAAGCAGCGCGTCGATAGTTACCTCGACCGATCGTGGGTCCAGGTAATATAGGACGGCACGATGGACGAGGTTTTCCACATGATCGTCCCTTTCGTCCGTTATCGGACGAAGGTTTTCGGTCGGCCATGAGCGCATTCGGATGGCGATAATTTCAGGTCGATTGACCTACATGAACTATCGGTCGATCGGACCGAAAATATCTCATGTGGTGTACACAGCTTAAACAATCAAATGGGCATTGATAATTTTGCGGACTGACATGTATAATCTTAACGTTCAAACCGCAAATAATGATTCCAACCAGGGAAACTCGGCAGGTGTAATACCAACATTTCGCTCAACATCAAGTGATATTCTGTTAAAACAAATGTCAAATCCTAAGCAATATCGAGACAGTTTATGGCCAGGCATAAACACCATAAAACCCGTCATACAATACCCAGGGACTCCACCAACTTTATAGCACATTTGTTCTTCAACATCATCCGGTCTTCTTACATGAACCAAAAACAAGGTGATCCAAAAGACACGTGGCATTTACAATAGGACATGGCACTTTTTTGCTCGGCTATCAATTAGAATTGTGAACTATTACCTTAACTGAGTACACACATGAGAGGTATTTAATACAGAATGCAAGTTGTCATTTGTTAAAGATCACACCATAATAATACCAAGTTCGGGAGTTCTATATGTAAGCATGAATGTTGGGGCCCTACGCTGATTCTACCGAGATTTGGGTAGCTGGCATCGAACTAGGACGCTGCACCTAGCTCCGATTAAAGGCCCTCTGAGTCACTATGACTAAGGTCACCGCTTGCGTGCGCGAAACATAATAACTTGAGGAAACAACCGTTGTTGAGCCTAAATGCAAAATTTATTGTCAGTTACTGAGCAGAACCAAGATTGACCCTGGGTTTATCCTCGTAATGATTGGTTTACGACATTAAAGGTAACGGCCAATCTTCAACTAGTAGATTATAAACTCCTCCAATTCATAAGGGACTCAACCAATGTGATACATGTGGAATATGCTGCCAAGTTCGCAAACTCCGAAGTCGTATTTCTGATCCGCAAAAGTCAATGCGTCGCATGGGGGAAAGGCGGGCGAGTACAGTATTTCACTAAACTATAGCAGGTTTAAAATTACCCAATATCACAGGGCCACAAAGTATGTTGGCTAGAAAGAAATCTGCAGCTTATGACCTAACTTTCTGAGACCAAGTCCAAGTACGTTTATTCTATACTGTTCCAAATAGCAAACTACCTAGGCAATTTATAGAGTTAAATGCCAACGTAGATAAAAGGCAATGTCTAGTCTAGAATCAGTTACTTAGTAGAATACTCTAATAGGTACTGTTCAAATTGCTATCCACTACAATAGAATGAAAGTATATAAAGATGCTTCACTATTGTGTCACCAACTATCAAGATTCTTATAACAACCTATTAACTCACTGATATGTATTATTAAGGGCTCTAGTTTCTGTTAATTGCAGTTACATTCGCCGGTAAGAAGTTCAGGTTTGAAATTAAGCTTCTGTGTTCGCCAACTATTACTTCAGTCGATTTTAACCTATTTATCCAGCAAAAGTTTCTCATGGATTGGGATGCTTTCCATGGAAAATGAGAATTCTCTCTGCAGAGGTCATGCTAGAATTGGACACTCAACAATTACATTAGGAAGTACAAACATTCACGGCATTAATTTCTTCACGATTCGCCAGTAAGAGTTTAAAATGTAGTGTTGTGGACCTAGGCATCTGCGTTGATCCGTTTGGAGTATGAACGCATATGACAATGTCGAGGCTGCATGTGCAAACATTCGACTGCAACGCTCTCGCAACGGGATGTGCTTGCAGACCACACGGGGGTTGCTGCCATTTACAGTGTTCAGCCTTTTACGATTGTTCACAAAAGAACATCTTTTCCCATCATGGGAATCAGGAACTAACGGCCATCTAAGTACCCTATCCAATCATAAGATTTCAATTTCTAAAAATGTTGATCACAACAAACATGATAATTTCACAAATATTGACAATATAGCCGGAGGTATCGGAGTTAAGTACTAAGATTTATGTTGTTGGCCTTCTTTCACTCGCCCTAGTCTATCAAGTCTAAAATAAACATACTGGCTTCAATATTGTCGAATCTTTCCAAACGAGTCATCTAGGCTTATTTATCACACTTTAGTACACCTGTGATTGTTATAAATTGCATCATAGTTTCTGTCTAATGACGCCCTAGATCACTTTCGTAAATATAGAGTCTAATTTTTGCCCCAAACCAATTAGCTTGTAACTGTTGCAAATAATATAAGACTTCAGTTTCTGGGAAATTGCGCACATTTACGATAGACTTTCTCATGAACTCCATGTGTTATACAAATCAGAGGGATAATGACAGTCAGGATATGTCTCAATTGTCTGAGAAGATTCAGGTAAACTAAGAGTGTATCTAAGAGATATATCAATAGTTACTGAACTATGAAAAAATCAGGCTTAAGAGTCCAAATAAAACATAGTCTACTGCTCTAAATTATACTTTTCTATTCTCATGCTACATTATTAGTAAGGCCATTTAAACATTAGGTCTCGTTGATGGGTGAAAAGAACAAGCATTGGAATGCTGGTGATCACTGTGTAGACTAGGTTTCTGTTAGAATCTGGAATCCAGATTATAATTTTTGCTTGATCATTTGTGGGCATCATGGCACACAGAATTCTTGGCTGGCAGGGTTGTTACTTGTTCATGGGCCAGGATCGAAACAATATGCATCCTGGGAGTGGTTTAGGGCCTCAAACATTTTCAAAGTTAGGCATTAATGATGTGGTAGCTTAGCGAAATACGCACTGCAATAAACAGAAATATCTATCAAAGCGAAAATGAAGATGTACAATAGAGAACAAAGCGTTCTAGCAGCCAACTAGTTTTGCTTAAGCCGATGGTTGTGCAAATGAACCTTTACAGAATGGAGATAAAAGTATGTCAGTCCCATCATAGCATCCCATCTCTATTGGCGTGTGCACACCCAAACATTGACAACATTGTTCGACTAAAAAAATAGGATATCGTAAGACTAAGATTGGTATTAGTAAAGGACTGTGGTCCCCTTGGATTGCTAAGCTCTTTCGATTACCATGCCTAAGTACTATCAAAGTCAAACATGTGAGCTGATGCATAGGAAATTGCTAAATTTTGGCTTTCCCCAAGATGTAGCCTCTTATTTAAGTCAAAGTGTCAGGTACATAGATGACATTAAATACTTAGTCTCTAAAGTTCATTAGCATAAACAGGTTGGAATAGTATAACTTTGTGCTCAGAACAGAACGATTTTGTGGTGAGTTTAACAAGTAAATAAGGATCTGCATGGCTGGGCAGAATAGGCACCATTTAGACACGACCAGAACTGTAATTGTAATCCCTGGTAACACAAGATCAATAAGCATTAGCAGTAACATAAAAATCGTATAAGGTAACTCATACATTAGGTAAGACTTAATTCACCACGATCAACATCATAATAGTGATCATGGCTTGAGACTTCACTTTGCAAAAAATAGTGATCCAAAGAATGTTAATTGTATCCAATTTTGCTTACAGATCAAGAAAGTGCGCATTCGGCAGGAGTAATTATGTGGTCGTGAATCCTAAGTCTGGCCACTAAGCTCCATACGGATAAGCGTCTGTAATGAGGAATACAGACAAATCTGATACATGGAAAACTAATCATCTGTGTTTCAATTCCATGGTTTCTCTTGAGAATGATCACCATTGGTATTATGCGCCGAATGATCAATTAGTTTAGAAGAACACGACTCGGCAGTTAGGATCCCAGTGTATTACGGGAATAGAAGGGCTGATACTTGAACTTGCAATGGTTTTAGTCTAACGAGGTATGCAAAGAAGATTCAAAGGTGGGTGGGTATAGCAATTAACGATTATAGCACGTGGGGTGGGCCCAAGTTCACTTCTGGTCCAGGAAGAATGACAATTTAACATAATGCTAATGTAATGCATTTATTTGGATTAAGGCATCCATAATTTGACAGCTTGGCAAGGCTAGTAAAGTCGTACCAGCCGATACATTCAAGCCGAAACCTCAAGGCAAAAACGTGGGATTCATCGAAATCAGCTTGGGTACAGGATTCACATGATCACTAACATGGCATACTACATCGGGTAACACGAAAATTGAAACATTTAATCCTAAATTTCGTCTCAAACAACCATCTCGCACGTTGATAGGCATAATCATATTGTAAATAAAAGGCATGTGCCTACAAACCTGTCTATGTCTTCTCTCTCTCTCTCTCTCTCTCTTATATTATACACATAGTCCATAGGATTACCAATTATCTGCTGGCTGGGAAATACAATATAAAATGCAGGGTTGCACTGATTAGCCTTATACTGCATGAATACTAAAATGACTCAGGCATGGGTTTGATATGCTTACCTGGCAACACTATGGGCAGGAGCAATAAAAGTAATTTATAATTAACATTTTAAACTATGTTTTTTTTTCTCTGTCAGATTACAATGAATAATAATTGTTATTGGTTGCAATGCCTAAAGGGGTAATGAACAATTTATTTAGTGTTGTCAGAGTGTTTCTGAGGTTAGATTTACTACATTGCAGTAGTGATGATTTGTCTTTGGTCTATTGACCATTCTCCAGTGTGTCTGTCACTGACATGTTCCTCTATTACGGTACATGATGGTAGTCTGGCCCTATATAGGGTATTAAAGGGCTCTTAATTGCATACGCTAATCTAGGAATGGCAACCCGCCGTCCTGACCCCCAGTGTAACCGAGCTCGTCCATGGCACTGGGACCAGTCATACAGTGAGGTACGAACGCGGTTGCAGATTATTGTTCCCCACAACCATACAGGGTATTAACAGGTTTATCCACCGGTACTGAATGGGCTGGTTTCTTATGTGTTTTTCTTCATGTCTTGATGCGCTCTGTGATCCAAGGGCGCGGATAAAAAACCTCGTAACTAGGCCCAGAAACCCGGAGCTGAGTAACTATGGTTCCGGTTCAGTCCTGCGCTGCCCGGCTTCTTATACTGTGTCAGATCGGTGACTCCCACCCAAGACTAGCGCAACCTTGGACATGTTCTACAGGAATAGTAGATAGAGGGGAGTTCACTCACTCACCATGTTGGTGTTCGGGCCTCCCGGTGAGTGTGAGTGGGCGCTCTCCGCTCTACGGGCTCTCCGCGATCTCGCTCATGCGCAATGAAGCCGCGGCCTGCGGGACCTGAGAGTGGAGGCCGCGCGACAGTGACTGAAGGCCTGCTGCCGCAAACTGAAGCTGCAGTCCGTAAAGGAAAGGGGCCGGAGAGAGACTGCAGGGCTGTTGGAAGGCGGTTAGTTCGTTTCTTACACACAGAGACGTTGCCTGCGGTTAAAGAAAATCATGTGACCTAGAAAGTACAATCGAAATCTGCACGGGTGCCGGTCAGGGACAAACATACAGTGCACCCAACACGGACAGAGCGGTCGAGACCCCTGACAGGGACAAGCCTTTAGCGCTGCGCCACCTGTTCCTATCACAGGGGCGATTGGGAGGATTAGGGACCAGTGTTTACTCCTTATCCAGGCTTACTTTGTGATTAGTCCAATTTCTAATTGTATTTCTAATGGTGAACCATGGAAATGTCCTGGTAATTCTACACTCACAACTAGTGCTTAGCTATGTCATAGTGTATAGGACTCACAGGAATTCTGGGAATTACCATAAATCAGGGATGTTTTGGGAATTGTAGTTTTTAAAACATTCTGGCCACAAATTCAACATCCTGCTATAAAGAATGACCAGAGTTTCTTTTGACTATACCGATGGCACGAGGGCGCAGGCTAATAGAACTTTGATTGTTACATTAGGGATTTAAATAGTAGTTATGTGTCACTGATGGCACTCCTAAGCATCATTGTAGCTGATGACATAATAACAGAGTTATACAGTGAACCATCTAGCATTTATTGTAAAATATAAGTTATTAGTCACTATGTCCATATAAAGTTCAAAGACCTAGTGATTATATTTTTTATACATTGTCATAGAAGTCCAATCTGTTATAATTTCTTTAGCTGGCTTACACTATACATTTTTTGATGTTACTGCAACCTGGGAAAACAGCCTCGATATTTCGGTGTAGTGCACAATAATGCAGCGGGGAACGTCAGCAGGCAAAGCACAACTTCTATAGTCTTTTGATTTCATTCATCAACACAGATAAGAGCCAGTACTGTTTTTTCAGGGGGGTTGGTAGTTGTCAAAAGGGAGTTGGATTGGGGGTATTTGTTGATCAGCAGGTACTTTAATATCCATATAATTTACAGTAGGTGGTTTCATTGCCACTATTAAAAGGTACAGTATATGAAGCATGCTCAGTAATCCCTATGAGGGATCATTGGTAATTTCCAACCATGCGGTTCACGTACAACTGTCACCATTCCAGCTACAGCAAAATATAACATAACGAAAGTTTATGTTACTAAGGAACTTGATTGTTGCTGAAATGTTAAGCTCCCCCATGCACGTGAGGTTCATTTTGAGCGATTCTATAAATTAGATTGGATCGTTCAAAATATTGATCCCGTATATGATGTTTTTTTGATCGACACCTTGACAATGTCAATCAGTTTATCAGAAAAAACAAGGGAAATCTGTGGTATGATCTGAGCCTCAAGGTGGGGAACTTCAAGCGAAAGATAGATATAGAGATAATAGATGGAAGACAGTTTGAGATGTTTGGGGGAGTTTGAGATCCCTTCCCATTAGAAGTTTCCAGGCCAGCAGACTTTCCATACCAGTAACTTTCCCAGTGCCAGCAGACTCCTATTACCAGTAACTTTCCCAGTGCCAGCATACTTTCCCATTACCAGTAACTTTCCAGTGCAACAGACTCCCATTACCAGTAACTTTCCCAGGCAAGCAGACTTTCCATTACAGTAACTTTAACAGTTACGGAGAGCAATTCTACACAGGGGAATGAAAACTGCTAACCAATTTTTAAACCGCGGTCGCCAGTAAACAATTTTCAGTCGCCATGGAAACCTGGGATTTGTCAGCCCTGATGTAAGAAAACAGAATGTTCCCTCTTTTCAGTAAAAATAAAAGTAAGTATGGGGAATTAAACCTGCAACCTTTTTACTGTGTCTTGCTAAAAAGAAAGCTTTCTACCTCATTAGGTTCTATTAGGTGGAATATTGGTACATGTAGAATCTATCTTTTGATAGGGACATATAGTAAAATAAAAAAAGGGTAACCCTGGGGAATGAGAACGGTCCCTATGGTCTGTTTGTTTCCAAAACCAGCACATAAGCAGTGAGCCTGACATTCACGCTAGTTGGTAAAAACAGAGCTGCTGTATGTAAAGTTTTGTACATATGTAGGAACTTTAATTTTTCTAGAAACATGATGGAAACAAACAAAGAAAAAAACTCTGGCAGTAGACTATGTTGTATGTTTTCAAAAGTAAACTGGGGATTTGAACCTGGGACTTCTTGGGCTGTGTGTTCAAAAAAAATGGCATTACATGGTGCACCACAGCAGCCCAATAACGAATGCAGTTACATTTAAAAAAAGTTATCTTTCGCTACAAACAGAAGCTAGAAACTGTATAGAGACAGTTGAATCCTGGGTCAGAGGGGTGTGGCTTTTGAAGTCAACATGGGTTTTGGGGTTGTACTGGCAACAACATGGAAGTCTTTGTACAGAATCTATTACTTAAATGTACTAAATGTAACTTACTTGAGAAGAATCTTAAAATGTATAGGTGTTCTAAGGAGAAAAGCTTTCATATTAGGATTTTTTAAAAAATAGTTTCAATCTCTTTAAGGCAGGAGGAGCTGTGTGAGTGGGAGGTCTAATGATATTGAATCAGCAGATGAAAGGCATGACCACAAAAAAAACCCAAAAAATTGTTGGCCAGGAGTGGGAGATCCACGGTCAAAGATTGCAAGTGTGGCAGCTCCTGTAGCACAATCTACACTAATGAATCTTGCACACAGCTACCTTTTGTGATTAATAGGTGAAGGGGTTAGGAGATATTTGACACACAAAAGAGAAAAAAGAAAAAGTATCCCCCTATACAATACAGTCTAGTATAGATTAGCTAGACGGTGGTTTATGAGATTAAACCTAATTTTTAATAAATCAGTTTAAACAATCTTTTAAATAAAACATTAAAAATGCAAAACAATGATCTGCTACACAGAGGAAAAGAAAGATATAGATTGTGATCCTTTCCCTCATCCTGTATTTCTTGTTTCTCTGATAATACACCCAGGTTGTTACAAGTGGGGTAAGAAGTTTAGAGGTTTTTTTTTTTCAAATTTTCTTACCTAAACCCATTGGCAAGTAAAAACCTACTAAATGTCAATCCCAGACATGTCCAGAATTAAAACAATATGCCATATGTGTGGGATGCACACAGGGACTTGGCAACCAACAAGCTCAAATGGCACTCCTGCACAAGTGCAATACACAAAAAAAAATTGAAGAGCTCTGCAATTTTAATAGCCTCCACTTTTTGAAAGAAATCAACTCCGAAACGTGGGGAAAAAAAAAATATATATTCTTACAATTACAAAATCTTCAGCTACATAGAGGTGCTATTTTTCATACATACATGAAAATTCCTGATGCAGTAATCCAGAGAATTCCATGCTTTTAGAGATTTTGTGGAAAAAATTCAGATGATTCAAAGGTGGAAATCTACATAAAACACACTTGACAAGTAAAAAACCCCCCCACTAATGTCAATCTCGATATGTCCTGAATCAAACAGTATGCCATATGTTTGGGTGCACACAGCGATTGGGCAACCAACTCTCCATGGGCCTGCCCGTGCCCATTCCCCAGCCGGTCAGCCGTGCCCCCTGTTTGAGCCAGCCTCCACTTCGGAAACGCCTGAATTCCGTCTTCACTTTTTCGACCTGCTTTCCGCTACTGTGGTTGTGTATCCCTTTTTTGCCCCTTGCCCCCCGTCTTTTTCACCACTTCCTTTTTGAGAGAAAAAACACAAATTTTTTGAGAAACACAAAAGTTTTTTGGAATGAACTTGACCAAAGCTCAGAACAAATAAAAATCCCCACTAAAAATTGAATTCTAAATATCTCAAATAAAACCCATACCCTACTGCATCCGTGCTAAAGAAAAACAATTGGCAAATAAGCCTCCAATGGTGCCAACGCGTAACTGTGTGTCTAAGTGCATACTTGCATTTTTTCTGGCTTAACTTTCCTTTATTTGGGAATATATCTACAAATCATAAGAATCCTCATGGATGCTTTTTTTTTTTTTTTTTTTACATGTATGTGCATAATTTTACATTCAATTCTTTACAGACCTTCATGCTTTAGGGGGTTTCCTGAAGATGATTCAAAGTTCAAAATCTTCCAGAACTTACTGATAAATAGAAAAATCCCACTAAATATTAATCTCCAGAATCAAACGGTATGGCACATGTGGGGTGTGCACAGAAGAAACACAGTCACCAGTAACCCAAAGGGGACCAAGGCATAAGAGCAATTACAGAGAAAAAAATTCGAACCAACTCTGTATTCTGAAAAGCTTTCAGATTTTTAAACTAAACACCACTCAACCAGAAAACCCCCTACGAACTATATGTAATTCTTTCATACAAACATGCAAAATTTGGCACACTGTTTTCTTTTAGAAATGCACACTTGTATCAGCTTTTCTGAAAAATAGGCAAAGAAGGTTCAAACTTTGAAATCTTGCCGAAACCCCATCATAACAAATAAAAACTCACCGCTGTGAACGGGGGGGGGAAGCAAGAAGGTGGATAAATTAATTGGTGGTGGTATGTTAAAGCCACAAATGCGACAGTAAGGAGGTGGACATTAATCTTCATATCTTTTAATATACGGATCAAGTTCCTATAAATTTCTATATAAGCATTTTCTTCACAGATGGTAAAAGTTTCTACTAGACAGGATTCGTTCTTGGATTGGTAATACCCTGATCTCATTTGGAGATTAAGGTAATGGGAAGCTTAGGGAATAGTGATCATGGTATAGTGTCATTTAAATAGGTGCAAAAAACAAAAGAGCATGGGTAAAATAACTTTAGAAAACACTAATTTTATGTGTTAAAGGAATAACTCTGCTCATAGAATATAACTTTTCTAAATAATACCGTACCTTTACAAGTGTAAAAAAACTAGGTCCTGTCTGGCTTAATGCTCAGATGAAAAGGAAAAAGGAAAGGAAAAAAAAAAAACATTTTGAAATCAGGTGGAACAGCAAGGCTTTACTGGGAGTATAAAAGTTGTAATAAGGAGTGCAAGAAAGCAATTTAACAGCTAAGATAGAAAATGAAATACAGATAGCAGAACAAAGCAAGTTTTAACCTCAGACAGGGCAATGCACCAAGGGCGCATCACTCTAATTGGAGTTTAAGTCAAGTAACCGATGTTACGGTACTTTAAATCCTTCCTTGCGCAGCTGCGTGGCAAGTGATGCTATATGCCGAAATCGGCATTTATTGCGGCACTTTCAACGCCAGATAATAGCTGGCGTTGAAATGAAATAGAACAGTGCCACGGTAGCGCTGTTCCAAGCGCCACATTCGGCATATAACATCGCCGGGCTGTTGCCAATAGCGGCGCTCGGTGCATCCCCCTGAGAGTGTTTTTCTAAGGGCATGTCCACCCTTAAAAATTATTTTTGATATGCTGCTCCCCCATGTCTGGTAGCCCCACCGCATGGTTAGTATTTTCCAAAAAGCCCCCCAACAATCTTACTTACCTCCCCTCGTTCCTCCGCTGCACTGCCGGCCCTCTGCTTGCGAGAATGCAAGCAGAGGGGCGGGACCGCAGTCGCGTTGTGATTGGCTGAGCGGGAGCCAATCACGGACGCGGCTGCCAGATTTCAGTTGCAGCAGCGGGAGGAAAGAGGAGAGGAAGTAAGAGTTTGGGGAGTTTTGGAAAAAACAACCATATGCGGTTGGGGCTACCAGACATGGGGGAGCAGCATATTAAAAGGGTTTTACGCTAGGGGGAGGGATAGTAGAACGGGAGGGAGGGGGAGGGAGAGGGGGGAGAAGGGCTGCAGTACGCATGACAAATATCTACCGGAGGCAAGGTAGCAGGCAGAGCCCTGCTAGCCTCCTGGTGGACTGTTTTTGGGAATTAGGGGGGGTCTACAGGAGAACCCTATGGAGCTGGGATGTGAGGGTAAGATTACACTACACTACCATGGTGGGGCCATTAATGGGGGGATTATAGTTTTGGGGGGGACATGCCCTTAAGTATGTCAATAATTAAATGATGAGGAATGAGAATGTGGGACCATTAAGATGGGCTAAGACGGTTACTCTCTTCAATACTCAAATCCCATGGAACCTACCCTTTGGCCACTTTAAACATTGGAATCAATTTATACCCAGAAAATATGGCCACAATCTTATATCATGCATTTATGTCACTCAAAAGATTAATTCTGAAATACTGGAAATCTGATAAAACCCCAAGTTAAAAAGAGATTACTAATTACCTAACCAAACTTATGCAAACGAGAAAGCGTATGCAATTTCCCAACAAAAATGCCCTTTTATAGGAAGTGGGAATGGTGGTATACAGACAATAGGTCTATGGAATGAGAATTTATAGAAACCTAACCCTAAGAATATGATTTGAAATAAAGAAGTTATAGATGGGTATTGGCAGAATACTCTCAAAGTATATTGTTAATAACAGATTGTTAATAATAAATACTGGACTGTTAATTCATCTATTGTTTACTATTATTGTTAAAGTTCTATATAGATATATTATATAAAACATTTGATACAACAAATGCTGTATACTACTGTGAAATTCTATATATTGTACTTATATATGCAAAAATTCTAATAAAACTTATTGTTAAAAAAAAAAAAAAAAAAGGTTGTTATAGAGGATGCCGGAGAGGCTAAGGCTGGGTACACACAGAGGGACTTTCTGTCCCGAGC
Organism: Hymenochirus boettgeri; assembly: GCA_019447015.1. NCBI lineage: Eukaryota > Metazoa > Chordata > Amphibia > Anura > Pipidae > Hymenochirus > Hymenochirus boettgeri. The sequence continues at coordinate 200,164,397 of CM033473.1, read as the reverse complement.
GAGCACTCGGTCGTGTCAAATTCGTCTGTGGTCGAATTTGCGAATGAACAATCGATCGTGCATTCCCATAGGGACCGCACGAACGATCGTAATTTTCCAACATGCGCGATCGTTCGTTCACATATTTACCAGTTTTGTTGTTTACCATCTTTGCATTTTTTACTGTCTTTGTTTACATTTTTATCGGTTTTGTTTACACATTTACAGTCTTTGTTTACTAATTTACCATTTTTGTTTACATGTTTACCGTCTTTGTTTTCACATTAACTGTCTTTGTTTACATATTTACCATCTTTGTTTACACATTTACCATCTTTGTTTTCACATTAACTGTCTTTGTTTACATATTTACCATCTTTGTTAACATATTTACCATTTTTGTTTACACATTTACTGTCTACATATTTTCTGTCTTGTTTACACATTTACCGTCTTTACAATATTACCATCTTTGTTTACACATTAACTGTCATTGTTTACACATTTACCGTCTTTGTTTACATATTTACCATCTTTGTTTACACATTAACCCTTTCACTGCCAGGAGATTTTCATTTTTTTTGCGTTAACTGCCAGAAGAATTTTCAGGTTTGTGTCCTTAATCGCTTTAGACTAATTTTACAGAGGAAACCTGCAGTAAATCAGGAATATTATACATTGTTTTTTTCAGCACAAACGTCTACTTTATTGGTAACAAATTTTGTAACTTTTCTGGAAATTTTATGGAATATGGGTAAAATATGTAAAAAAATGAAAAATTTGCAAATTTTTCATGGATTTTTCCATTTTTAACTATGTTATCTTAAGGTTACCACAAAAAATCTACTGTTTTAAAGCTCAGATACTCCCGAGTACAACGAACCAGATATATGTAGGTACCCCGACGTTTCCTGTACAGGAACCCCCCCAAATAAAACTGGCACCTCCTAGAATATTAACACCAAATTAAATGTGTAACCACTACTGACAGTTAACATAGAATATCTACCAAATTATCTAAAATATCCCCCAAGTGAGATATTTTTAAAACTACACACTCGCAGGATTTTACGAGTGAGGTTATTTTCCGGACGCAGCTCTTCGTCAAATTGTAAGTTACTTTCTCACATTTTCCTTTTTTTTCCTCAACTGTAAAATCAAGACAAAATCAAATGCGAATTTCACTAAAAACTGTGGAGGAAATGTTCAAACGCATCTCAAATGTAAAGCCTAACCCCTCCCGAATAAAACGGTATCCACATTCATGGGTGTACCCAGAGACATGGCGCCAAACACCCAGTCGTACCAGTGCCAATGTCAGTAGCAGCAAAAAAAAATTAGCCAGTTTTTGTATTTGAACATTCTGCAGTTTTTTCCACAAAACACCCCCAACTCGAAATACCCCCACAACTTATTCCTGAAATCTACACACCCTTCAGCTATGTACGCTGTAGTTCGTTCATTCATATCATCAATGGGTGGGGCGCAGTTCTTCGTAGAAGTTTGCACTTTTACCAGATTTAAAAAAAAAAATGAACATCAAACAACGTTTCAAAAAGGTCGAAATCATGCCAAAACCCCATGGAATGTAAAGAAAAGGTACCAAATATCAATCTCCCAAATGTCCTGTCAAACGGTATGCCATATGTGTGGTTACACAACCGGACGTGGAAGCGAAAATCTACACACACCTTCAGCTATGTAACGCTGTAGTTTGTTCATTCATACCATCAATGGTGTGGGCGCAGTTCTTCGTAGAAGTTCGCACTTTCTGGAAAAAATGAACAAAAAACAACTTCAAAAAAGGTAGAATCATGCCAAAACCTGATGGAATCTAAAAAAAAGTTACTAAATATCAATCTCCCAAATGTCCTGAATCAAACGGCATGCCATATGTGTGGTTACACACGCGGACGTGGAAGGTGAAAAGCCACAAGTGAGACAATGCACTTGGCTCAGAAACAGCGAAATATTTACCCAACTCCGAATTTGGACAGTCTGCGTTTTTTTTCCACAAACAACAACACCCCGTAACTTAGAAATAAAACCCCCACAAACTATATATTCCTGAAATCTCACACACCTTCACTATGTCACGCTGAGTTTGTTGTTCATTCATCACCATCAATGGTGTGGGCGCAGTTCTTTGTAAAGTTCGCACTTTTCTGAAAATGAAACAAAAAACAACTTCAAAGGTAGAAATCATGCCAAAACCGTGGAAACTAAAAAAAAGTTACTACATATCACATCTCCCAAAGGTCCTGAATCAAACGTATGCCATAATGTGTGTGGTTACCACGCGACGTGGAAGCGCAAAGCCACAAAGTGAGACAATGCATGATGGCTCAGAAAAGCGAAAATATTTAGCCACCTCCTATTTGGACAGTCTGGCAGTTTTTTTTCCCAAAACCCCCCCGTAACTTAGAATACCCCACAAACTATAATTCCTGAATCTACACACCTTCAGCTATGTAACGCTGTAGTTTTGTTCATTTCATACCATCAATGGGTGGGCGCAGTTCTTTGTATAAGTTTTCGGCACTTTTCTGAAAAAGGAACAAAAACAACTTCAAACAGGTAGAAATCATGCCAAAACCTGATGGAATCTAAAAAAGCTACTAAATATCATCTCCCAAATGTCCTGAATCAAACGTATGCCATAGTGTGGTTCACACGTGGACGTGAAGCCAAAAGACACAAAGTGAAACAATGCACAATGGCTCAGAAACACAAAAATATTCAAGTCAAATCTGGAATTTGAACAGTCTGCAATTTTTTCCCCCACAACAACAACCCCCACAACCCATATTTATCTCAATCCACACACCTTTATCTACGAAATTCTGTAGTTTGTTCATTCGTACCATCAATGTGTGGGCGAGTTCTTCGTAGAAGTTCACACAGCTTTAGCAGATTTTCTAAAAAATAAAAAAAAAAAACACTCTCAAAGGTAAATCATGCCAAAATCCCAAGTAATGTAAAAAAAAGAGTTACCAAATATCAATCTCCCAAATGTTCTGAATCAACGGTATGCCCTATGATGGTTACACACGCAGACGTGGAATCAACCTCAGCCACAAAGTGAGCAATGAACAGTGGGCCCAATTACAAGCACACTTTTCAGATTTGTCCGACTAAACCACCCCTCTATATTAGAAAATCCCCCCCAAAAACTATAGATCCTTGGACTTCTACACACCTTCAGCACACATGGTGTATTCTTTTATGCATCCCACCAATGGTGTGGGTGGGCGTGTTTTGTTGTACAATTTCGCTTTCTTACCAGATTTTCAGAAAAATTTATAAAAATACAATTCAAAGTTAAAAATCATGGCAAATTTCCATGTCATGTAAAAAAAACTGTCATTATCAATCTTCCAATGCCCGGATCAACGGTATGGCCATATGCGTGGATGCACACAGGGACGTGGCCACCAACTAGCTCAAATGGGAACGCATGCACCAGTGTATTACACAAACAAATATCAAAGTGCTCTGTAATTTCAAACAGCCCCAAAACTTTGAATGCCCCCGCAAATTAAACCCCCCACTAAATAGCAATCTCCCACATGTCTGAATCAAACGGTATGCCATTATGCGTGAGGCACAGAGCGTGGCCACCAACTAGCTCAAATGGGACGCATGCACAAATGCAATTACAAGAAAAAATCAAAGTGCTCTGAATTTGAACAGCTACACTTTTTCTAAGGAAACATCCCAAACATGGAAATTCCTCCCACAAACTATAATATTTTTGAAATCTACACACCTTCAGCTACGTACGGTGCCATGCTTTCATACATGCATGAAGAATTCCAACCCACGATCCAAGAACTCGGTGTTTTTACGAATTTTGTGGAAAAATAAAATGAGATGATTCAAGGGTTGAAATCCTACCTAAACCCACTTGACAAGCAAAAAACCCACTAAAGCAATCTCCCACATGTCCTAAATCAACGGTGTGGCCATTTGCGTGGGTGCAAACAAAACGGCCACCAACTAGCTCAAATGGGGACGCATTTAGAAGTGCAGTTACAAGAAAAATTTTAAAAAACGCCACAACCACCCCCCACACACACCCTCCCCCTTTTAGTGGTATTTAGTGAAGTCGGTTAGTATGAGAGTCACACAGCACGTTTTTGCACACTTTACTTGATCCTAAAAATTCAATACGGTCTTTATTTGGTACCTCGGCAAAATTTCCTTATAAAATATAGGCTTAGTTCCCTGAAATCGAACAAATAAGTATCCGCGTTTACTTTACCGTATCACTGGGGACATTAGGGGAGCTTGGAGAAGACAACTTTTTTTTTCTAATTATGTGTTTAGGGTTAAAAAAAAAAAAAAGGGTGTGTGTATCACTTTAAGAATTTTTTTGTGTCTATTTCCTCCCTTTTTTTTCCCTGATCATTCCCAAATAAATCATCAGATCATTTAGGGAATGATACCGACTTGAATACCGGTTTTCCAATTCGAAATCCGATCGGAAAAATCACTTCCTGGAAATCATTTTCCAGGGTGATTTTCATCATTGCAAAGATCAATAATTTGTGATCAGAAGTGATCACCATTTTGATCTCTGCCCCCATTTTTTTCTAGTCTTTGCCTAAGTAGCAAAGACTTAGAAAATCCTATTTGTGAATGGAACTTTGAGTTCCATTCACAATGTATAGTAAAAGCTGGCAGCTTGACAGCTTTTACTATACTTAGGTACTGCAGGCAGATCTATGGAGATCAAGCTGCCATGTACCTCACTAGACACCAGGGAAGTCTTACCACTTCAAGGAGACCCCGGTGAAGGAAAAGCTCCGTGATGTCACCGGGGTCTCCTTTCCGCTTCCTCCTCTCATCCACGTGGGACCAGAAGCTCCCGTACGGTCACCTCGGCCGAAAAAGGTATGATAACTCCCCGATCCCCCCTCGGATTTGGACACAACGAGGGGGGTTCGAGGGGGATAGGGGGCAGCTGAATGCTGCCCCGGTCGGCCCTAGCGCGCGGTGTTTTTTTTTCCGTTTTTAAAGGGGAAGCCACAGATCGTATATTCACGATCTGTGGCAGTTAAAGCATCTCTGCACAGATCGTGAATATACGATCTGTGGCAGGGAAGGTTAAAATTTACCGCTTTGTTTACATATTTACCGTCTTTGTTTACACATTTACCGTCTTTCTTTACAATATTACCATCTTTGTTTACGCACTAACTGTCTTTGTTTACACATTTACATTCTTTCTTTACATATTTACCATCTTTGTTTACACATTAACCCGAAAGTGTTAACCCTTTCAGTGCCAGCAGATTTTCATTTTTTTTTGCGTTAAGTGCCAGAAGAATTTTCAGGATTTTGCCCTTAATTTCTTTAGACTAGTTTTACAGTAGGAAACCTTGCACTAAATCAGGCATATTATACATTGTACTTTAACACGGTAACAGAATTTTGTAACTTTTCTGGAAATTTTACTGGAATTATGGGTAAAATATGTTAAAAAAATGAAAAATTTGCAAATTTTCATGGATTTTTCACATTTTTATTTATAGTTATCTTAAGGTTACGCACAAAAATCTTACTGTTTCTAAAAGCTCTGATACTCCCGAGTACAACGATATCAGATATATGTAGGTACCCAGAAAGGTACCAAATATCAATCTCCCAAATGTCCTGATCAACGGTATGCCATATGTGTGGTTACACACGCGGACGTGGAAGCGAAAAATCTACACACCTTCCAGCTATGTAACGCTGTAGTTTGTTCATTCATACCATCAATGGTGTGGGGCGCAGTTCTTCGTAAGAAGTTCCGCACTTTTCTGAAAAATGAACAAAAAACAACTCAAAAAGGTAAAATCATGCCAAAACCTGATGGAATCTAAAAAAAAGTTACTAAATATCAATCTCCCAAATGTCCTGAATCAACGGCATGCCATATGTGTGGTTACACACGCGGACGTGGAAGTGAAAAGCCACAAGTGAGACAATGCACGATGGCTCAGAAACAGCGAAATATTTACCCAACTCCGAATTTGGACAGTCTGCAGTTTTTTCCACAAAAACACCCCCGTAACTTAGAAATAACCCCCACAAACTATATATTCCTGAAATCTACACACCTTCAGCTATGTACGCTGTAGTTTGTTCATTCATACCATCAATGGTGTGGGCGCAGTTCTTTGTAGAAGTTCCACTTTTCTGAAAAAATGAACAAAAACAACTTCAAAAGGTAGAAATCATGCCAAACCTGATGGAATCTAAAAAAAGTTACTAATATCAATCTCCCAAATGTCCTGAATCAAACGGTATGCCATATGTGTGGTTACACACGCGACGTGAAGCAAAAGCCACAAAGTGAGACAATGCATGATGGCTCAGAAACAGCGAAAATATTTAGCCAACTCCTATTGGACAGTCTGCAGTTTTTTCCACAAAACACCCCCGTAACTTAGAATAACCCCCACAAACTATATATTCCTGAATCTACACACCTTCAGCTATGTAACGCTGTAGTTTGTTCATTCATACCATCAATGGTGTGGGCGCAGTTCTTTGTAGAAGTTCGCACTTTTCTGAAAAAATGAACAAAAAACAACTTCAAAAGGTAGAAATCATGCCAAAACCTGATGGAATCTAAAAAAAGCTACTAAATATCAATCTCCCAAATGTCCTGAATCAAACGGTAATGCCATATGTGTGTTACACACGTGACGTGGAAGCCAAAGACACAAAGTGAAACATGCACAATGGCTCAGAAACAGCAAAAATATTCATCAAATCTGAATTTGAACAGTCTGCAATTTTTCCCCAAAACAACCCCCACAAACCATATATTTCTCAAATCCACACACTTTATCTACGAAATTCTGTAGTTGTGTCATTCGTACCATCAATGGTGTGGGCGCATTTCTTCGTAGAAGTTCACAGCTTTAGCAGATTTCTAAAAAATTAAAAAAAAAACACTCTCAAAGGTGAAAATCATGCCAAAATCCCAAGTAATGTAAAAAAAGTTACCAAATATCAATCTCCAAATGTTCGAATCAAACGGTATGCCCTATGTATGGTTACACACGCAGACGTGAATCAACTAGCCACAAAGTGAGCCAATGACAGTGGCCCAATTACAGCCACTTTTCAATTTGTCATTTTAGAAACTACACAACCTCAGGAATTTAAGAGTGAGGTAACTTTCGATCAAAATGCATATACCTGGGCGCAGCTCTTCGTCCAATTGTAAGTTATTTTCTCACATTTTCCTTTTTTTCCTCAACTGTAAAATCAGAGACAAAATCAAATGCGAATTTCAGCTAAAAACTGTGGAGGAAAGTTCAATCGCATCTCAAATATGAAAGCCTAACCCCTCCCGAATAAAACGGTATGCCACATTCATAGGTATACCCAGAGACATTGCTACCAACTAACCCAGAGCGTGACCAGTGCCAAATGTCAGTAGCAGCAAAAATAAATTAGCCAGTTTTGTATTTGAACAGTCTGCAGTTTTTCCACAAAACACCCCCCAACTCAGAAATACCCCCCACAAATGTGAAATCTACACATCTTCAGCTATGTAACGCTGTAGTTTGTTCATTCGTACCACTAATGGTGTGGGCGCAGTTCTTCGTAGAAGTCTGCACTTTTACCAGATTTTCCAAAAAAATGAAGATCAAACAACATTCAAAAAGGTAGAAATCGGGGGCGGAGTCTGACTGAGCATGTAAACGGACGTCTCCCGCAGTGTGCTCCCTTCTACAAAGCATCATTCTCAAGATTGGGGAAGATTTACATCTTACCAAAACTCCTACATGCTGTCCCATTACCCCGAGAACACGGGTAATTGGAACCATGCCACCAAAAAGGACGGGAAGCTCTAAACAAGACTTCACGGGATTCTTCCCCTCCACACCACGAGGTACCCAAGATGGCGCGGGGCCGACAGAGGAGGCCGCACACCTGGCACCGTGTACCAGAGGGGACCTGAATGCGCTCTACTCTAACATTGAGAGGATAATTCAGTCCTCCCAAGCACAGATCATAAGAGAAGTAAAACACGAAATTGCATCGCTGGGGGAACGGGTCTCCACCCTGGAAGACTCCACAGACCAGATATCACGCTATTGCCAACAAGCGGACATAGAACTTAAAGAGGTCCGACACGATATCCAACTACTACGGGATATGCAGGACGACCTGGAGAACCGATCCCGAAGATGCAACATAAGAGCCCGAGGGGTACCTGAGACCGTAACAGACATGGAACAGTACTTAACTCGCCTGTTCCAATACGTATTGGGGGACACTTCCCCTCAAGATTTGACAATGGACAGAGCCCACAGGGTACTGAGAACCAAGCCTGCAGAGGGGGACCCTCCCCGTGACATAATATGCAAAATGCACTACTTCAAAACAAGGGATGCTATAATGACCGCGACCCGAACTAGCGATTGCATCAAATTTCCAAGATCTGTCCACCACCACCCTACAGCGCCGACGTGAGATGAAACCGCTGACAGACCTATTGATTCAACACCGTGTTAAGTATAGATGGGGCTTCCCCTTCAGACTTACAGTCACGAAGAATGGTAGGCCAATCTCGATCACTTCAATGGAGGACAAGGAGGCCTTTCTCCGCAGACTGGAGCTGAGAGATGACAGACCCCAAGGTCCATCAAATAAAGAACCTGTGAGGCCATCCCCTCCTTCACCAATATGGATCCCCGTCACCGCCAAACCACAAAGAACCCCAAACAAAAACCCCCAATCCCCACGGGCGACCCAGGGACTTGATTGACCCTCTTCAGAACCGCAAGTATATTTCACCTGTATTTGGGTTCCCGGGGGCCTGGCTTGGGCCGGGGGGTGCCCCTGTAAGGCTTTGTGCCTGAAGCGAGCCGCGGGGTCTGCGGACCTGAACTTATAACACCCCATAGCTAACGAACCGACCCAACCTCCCTAGCAGGCCACCGAAGCCATACACCCCTAACTCAGACGCGTATGTATATTGTGGGGTACCGCAGGGACGCAAATATACCTACCACCAAAGGGGCCGGGGCCGATTCGGTCTGACCCCTAGAAGACCATCCCTGTATCTCACATTGACCCGCAGACACTCTGTTACCATTATGAACACAATGGACTCATCCTGTGACGCCCAGATGTATCCACCCACCCGGGGGCCCATTATTCGTAGCAGACAGTCGAACCATTAAGGACGACGGGCTTATTACTCAAACTCCCACTATCGCAAACAATGACACTATCCCTTAGCAGCCACCCACAACTAAGTCAGTCGAATGGCTGACGCCTGACTGACCTACGGGGCCCCGAGGCTAATTAGAGTCGGCCGCAACTATAACCTAGCTAAAACTTTAATATATAACTTTGTTTATTGTGATTGTTAAGAAAACTATTGTAAAATGTATATAAGGCAAAATATATAGCGGGCTTATACACAAATTGTACATATAAACTAGTATAGACCCCGTGGGCCCTGCCGGTGTCAAAAGAACGATCCTACGGCATACCACTATGGTGCTGGTTGGGGTGCTGGGACCTGCCCCCCAATAGATGAAGTTCAAGATAATGGAGACCTCTGAGGCCTCAAGTTACCAAATAACTTTGAAGATGTGGGGGGAGGGATCAACCCCAGGGCAGGATTGTATCTTCATAGCCCCGATCCTAAACAACCCTGACTTGTCCCGTTCAGGAGAGCGGCCAAATCGATAGCGTCAGTCTAACAAACATAAATAAGCCAGACTAAGAGCTGCACTCCTGACCGGCCCAACAGGACTAGAAGCTATCCATGGAAGGCTGCATATATAACAAAGTTAAAAATATTTACAACCCCCCCCCCCCTTCTCCCTTTTTTTTTTTTTTTTCTTGATGTTTGATACCATATAGGATGTGTATAGTAGGATGTCTATATGCCAGGGGGATGTGCGCATACCATGCGGGGTGTATGCAAACTATATGGGATGTGTATGTTGGGATGTGCATATATCACAAAAGATTATGGTACAAATACAATATGCACAAAGCTCAGAAGATCCATAAACAAAACTTATATCAAACCCAACACCGACCCCTCAGCCCCCACCAAAGTTGAGGCTAACTAGGAATGGGCGAAGTGTCTGTAACTTCAGAACACATTACCATAGCGCTGATATTGGAGTTAAGACCCACTCCCCAAGATATATAACCCATAGCAAGAGTGTTCTCGAAGACTTCGGGGTCCAACGTGACCCCACACGCAGGGAGTGGACTAACCCCAAGACAGGACTAGATCTCCATTGCCCTGACTCTCGACAAACCCAATTTGGAGTACAGGCAAAACTTTTATTTATTTATTTATTTATTTTATTCCTCCCCCTGTCCCAGGTTGGACAATAGGACTAGCCACAATTGGAGTAGAACTGGGTCGGTTGTGCTAAGCGTAACTATCAACTATACATACCAAACGGGCACACCCCCAGACGGATTTATGACTGATAGATGACCAGAGATGACCCATAAGGAGTAAACCCCGCATATGCCTTTTGATTGGCAGAATTCTTAGGATACCCTCGACCCCCAAATTCCGAGATATATGCAGGGCTTGCCACAACGGGACGATATTCCCAAAACATGCCATATGTTCCATAGGAACAGACATACCCCCCGTTTAGAGGGATCTCTACCTTGTTCCCTCGACAGTTAGGTTATAAGAGAGAAGTGCAAGGATGCTTCTCCCCCGGTTCACACTGACAAAGTGTAACCCATTGTTTTATAGTATGTTTACTACTTAGTTTGATGTTAATAATATGTTGTTTGTATTGTTTCAAAACCAATAGATCACGAGACGGTCGTACAATATATGGAAACCCTCCAGCATGAGGGGGGGCGCACCGAGGGGGAGCCGGCCACTCTACTCACCATACGCTCAGGTATCTCATATCCACCAACTCTGAATTACTACAAGAAAGTAAGTACACAGATACTCACATAGCAGGTCCAACCCCTGGATTTCGCCATAGCCGACAAAATTAAAATCCTCAGTCACAATGTCAAGGGCCTCAACTCCCCTCAAAAACGCACAATGGCAATGCAATACTACCGCAAGCCCAACCCAGACATTGTCATGTTCCAAGAAACACACTTCAAAGCGGGCCATGAGCCCAAATACTGGGGAAAGAAATACACACAACATTATTTTGCCTCGGCGAATAATAAGAAGGCTGGGGTGGCAATCCTCCTTCGAAAATCTGTAGGGTTCACGGAGGAAAGCTGCTTCCGAGATCCCCGAGGGCACTACCTCATACTCAATGGACTTTTACAGTCCACGAAAATAACTTTAGTTAACGTATACGCTCCAAACAACGCACAAAACCAATTTTTCCAAGAAATTAGAAATAAAATAGTGATGCATGCCACTGGTGCTCTTCTATTGCTGGGCGACCTAAACTCTATGCTGCAGCCTGCCATTGATAGATCCTCCCGCCGGATCAACACGCAGCCAAGGTCCCCGTGTAGAAGCCTAGCGGCCCTCCTAAAGACTTGTAACCTGGTAGATGCCTGGAGACTGGCGCACCCTGTGCTGAGAGAATACACCTACTTCTCCCATGTACATAAAACTTTCACCAGAATAGACTATGCATTACTAGCACCCCAATTTCTACCCTTAGTAACAGACTCTTATATCTCTGAAATCTCATGGTCGGACCATGCCTATATCTCTGTATCCCTGAAAGACATCATACTCTCTAGGCCCCCATATACCTGGCGCTTCAACGAGTCCATAATAGCAGACCCCACACATGCGAAGGAAATTCAACAAACTTTACAATACTATTTCACGGAAAATCAAAACCCCGAGATCCCAGAGTCCACACTTTGGGCTGCCCATAAAGCGGTGATCAGGGGGAAACTGATACAGATTGCAGCCAGAATTAAAAAGAAAAGAAAAGCCAAAATCGAGGAACTCTTATCCCTAATTAAAAAACACGAACTCTCCCTCAGCAGAAACTGGTCAGAAACTATCAAATCACAATTAGATCTAGCTAAGAAAGAACTGTGTTCATTACTCAACACCAAGGCAGAAATGTCCCTTAGATTTACTAACCAGAAATTTTACTGTAAATACAACAAGCCTGATACCATGTTAGCAAACAAACTGAACCAAAAACTAACAGAGAATAAATACCTACCAATATGGGACAGTACAGGGATGTTACACCACGATCCACAGTGGATCACCAACCACTCTGCGGATTTTTATCAAGAACTATACAAGGGTAACACAACCCAGGATAATCCTAACACAGCAGAAATTCTGAGAGACTTTCTCAACTGCCACAATCTCCCACAGATCACACAATCACAAGCACTTTCCTTGATTAAACCCATAACACAGGAAGAAATAATCGACATACTTAAGGAAAGTAAATCAAGAAAAGCCCCGGGCCCAGACGGCTTTACTACTCTGTATTATAAAACATTTAAATCCACCTTAATTCCATATCTTACCAATCTTTTCAATTCCATACTCCAGGGGTCTGACACATTCCCCCCGGATATGCTGGAAGCAAACATAATCGTAATTCCAAAAGAAGACAGAGATACCACACAGGTGGCTAACTACAGACCGATCTCCTTAATCAACTCAGATATAAAACTGTTTGCCAAACTGTTAGCACAAAGGCTGAAGCCAATACTCCCCAGCTTGATCCACTACGATCAAACAGGGTTTGTGACTGGACGCCAACCGACAGACAATATACGAACTGCAATTAATCTAATGAGACTAGCTCAGGAGGAGCATAACCCAGCGATGCTTTTATCGCTGGATGTGGAGAAGGCCTTCGACAAAGTTGACTGGAGCTACCTCAAAAAAGTGCTAGAGGCTTTCGGTTTTCTGGAAGCTTATACACACGCAATTTTCAATCTGTACCAGTCCCCTAAAGCAACGGTTCGCAACATGGGCTTCCCCTCGCGACCAATCTGCATATCCAAAGGTACACGACAAGGGTGCCCTCTCTCCCCCCTGTTGTTCGCCCTGTCTATAGAACCCTTAGCAACAAACATTAGGGACAACCAGCATATCCGGGGAATAAGGGCCGGAACTATAGAAACCAAAATTTCATTATTTGCAGATGATACCCTACTGTACTTAACACACCCTCAACTATCGCTGCCCTCAGCTTTTCAAACATTAGAACAATTCAATAAAATCTCGGGATTTAAAATAAACCAATCAAAAACAATAGCTTACAGCATAGGTCTACCCCCAGACATACAGCAGAACTTGAGCTTACAATTTCACTTCAAATGGGCAAGAGACTCTTTCAAATATCTGGGAATCCAACTTAGCAGCAATAAACAAACCCTCCATGCGCATAACTACCCCAAAATGGTAACACATCTCACGGGACTCCTCAAACAATGGTCAAAATAACCGATCTCATTAGCAGGCAGGATAAACGCCGTTAAAATGACACTTCTACCAAAGATCCTATACCTGTTTAGAGCCCTACCCATAAGGCTAAATAAGAAGGATTTAGCTGGACTCCAAAGAGAAATAAATGCATTTATATGGAGTAATAAAAGGCCACGAATAAAGGAAGTCTACTTAGCAAGGAACAAGGACAAGGGCGGCCTTGCGCTCCCACTGCTGCACACGTACTACACAGCCGCCAGATTAGCGCAACTGTATCAATGGTTACAGGGACCTGGGGCTACTAAATGGGTGGACTTGGAGAACCTTATCCTGGCCCCTTATAACACTAAGTCACTACTTTGGATTCCACCTCACGATCGGGTACTAGGCATCTCACCCGGCAACTACATTATTAAGGACACCTTACGTGTCTGGGACCAATGTAACAAAAGATACCATTTCATCCCTTCCCCCTCAATCCACATGCCCCTGTTCTTTACTCCCTACTTTGGAGGTAGTAACACGATTATAAATGAGACAGACTGGCAAAAACTAGGGATCAATAGAGTATCAGATGTGTTGGACTCTGGGAGCTCGCCCCTGAGTTGGGATCAGGCCCAAACTAAATGGAAATTACAAAGCCATCTCTGGTTTCCATACACGAGAATAGCATCCTACGCTAAAAGGACCTCACTAAAATGTCCATCTACAAAACCCTCGGCTTTCGAGATGCTCTGTATACATAAACAGTTGACCGGGGGAGTGATAACTTTTATGTACAAACAGCTTTTCCATGACACCCAACCTATAAAATCTAAAGCAGTCTTGGAGTGGGAGTCTCGGCTGCAGCGATCTCTAGAGGAGCGCCAGTGGCTAGCTATATATCGGGCCTCGTCCCAATGTACGGCGAACATAATTAAAGAGAAATCCTATAAAATTTTATATAATTGGTACGTCACCCCAGTCTTCTTAAACAAAGTGGACCCAACACATACAAATCTCTGCTTCCGAGGGTGCGGAGGTAGGGCAGATCAATTACACTGCTGGTGGAATTGTCCTGAAGTCCATAAGACTTGGGAGCACTGTGAACAGCTTATAAGTGTGTTATTTAACACCGAAATCTTACTCACCCCCTATGAGGCACTGTTTAATCTCCCCATGGAAGGTTATAATAGATGTGCCCAAACCCTAGTAAAATATATCTGCAGTGCTAACAGGGGCTTAATAGCAAAATATTGGAAGGGAGGAGTAATTACTAAAGGGGAACTGATAAAAAGGATATGGCGAATCCAGGAGGGAGAACACATGGCTCATATGCTGCAAGGAAGCCTAAAAAAATGGACCAGCATCTGGGAAATATGGAATCTAAAAATGACCAACTCCTAATTCTATATTAACGGCCGGCCCCTCACGTGTGCGCCTTAAAAGTGGACCCCAGGTATGTGATGGGGTGACTTAACCCTCCTAGGCTAAATAACCGACTGTCTCAATTGATAATACTGTCTCTGTATCACTAACTCTGGTATAAATAACCGCAAGACAGACATTTAAAAGTATTATAAAACTGTATGATTTGATTATGTTTTGTTTAAGGACTTGGACCAATGTTTCTATTGTGGTTTTTTTTATTTATTTTTTATTGCAAAAAATAAAAATCTATTGAACAAAAAAAAAAGTTAGAAATCATGCCAAAACCTCATGGAATGTAAAAAAAAAGTTACCAAATATCAATCTCCCAAATGTCCTGAATCAAACGGTATGCCCTATGTATTGTTACACACACGGACATGAAAGCCACTAGTCACAAAGTGAGCCAATGTGTAGTGGCCCAATAACAACATCAACTTTTAAGATTTTACAATCTAAACACCCCCAAAAATATATATTCTCAGAATCTACATACCTTCCACTAAGCAACGGTGCCATTTTTTCATTCATACCATCAATTGTGTGTGTGCAGATCTTCGTAGAATTTTGCACTTTTAGCATATTTTCTAAAAAAAATAAAAACCCTGCCACCATTTAGTGGTTTTTTTCAAAAACCTCCTAAAAACCCGATTCTATGGATCACTGGGTCTGGAATCTTCATGTATGTATGAAAGCATGGAACCGTAATTGAGCTGAAGGTTTGTAGATCCAAAAATTATAGTTTGTTGGGGAATTCCAAGTTTCGGGACGTTCCTTAGAAAAAGGGTAGTTTGTTCAAATTACGAGCACTTTGATTTTTTTCTTGTAATTGCACTTATGCATGCTTCCCATTTGGTTAGTTTGGTCATGTCTCTATGTGCACCCACACATATGGCATACCGTTGATTCGGACGTGTGGAGATTGATATTAGTGAACTTTTTGTTTGTCAAGTGGGTTTAGGTAGGATTTCAACCCTTGAATCATCTTATTTTATTTTTCACAAACCTCCTAAAAACACAGATTTCTATGGATCACTGGGTCTGGAATTCTTCATGTATGTATGAAAGCATGGCACTGTAACATAGCTGAAGTGTGTTAGATTCCAAAAATATTAGTTTGTGTGGGGAATTTTCAAGTTTTGGAACTGTTTCCTTAGAAAAAGGGTAGGCTGTCAAATTACAGAGCCACTTTGATTTTTTTCTTGTAATTGCATTTGTGCTTGTGTACCATTTGAGCTAGTTTGGTGGCCATGTCTCTGTGTGCACCCACACATATGCATACCGTTCGTTCAGGACATTTGGGAGATTGATATTTACTGAATTGTTTTGCTTGTCAAGTGGGTTTTGTGTAGGATTTCAACCCTTGAATCATCTTATTTTATTTTTCACAAAACCTCCTAAAAACTCGGAGTTCTATGGATCACTGGGTCTGGAATTCTTCATGTATGTATGAAAGCATGGCACCGTAACGTAGCTGAAGGTGTTGTATTCTAAAAATATATAGTTTGTGGGAGAATTTCCAAGTCTCGGGACTTTTTCCTTAGAGCACTTTGATTTTTTCTTGTAATTCATTTGTGCATGCGTCCCATTTGAGCTAGCTGTGGGTCATGTTTCTGTGTGTATCCACACATATGGCATACCGTTTGATTCAGGACATTTGGGAGATTGATATTTATGGGGGTTTTATTTGTGGGGGGCATTTCCAAGTTTTGGGGCGGTTTGAAATTACAAGCACTTTGATTTTTTCTTGTAATTGCATTTGGCATGCTCCCATTTGAGCTAGTTGGTGGCCAAGTCTCTGTGTGCATCCAAAATATGGCATACCGTTTGATTCAGGACATGTGGGAGATTATATTTGGGGGGGTTTTATTTGTGGGGGCATTTCCGTTTTGGGCTGTTTTGAAATTACAGAGCACCTTCAATTTTTTTTTTGTAATTGCACTTATGCCTGCTTCCCATTTGAGTTAGTTGGTGGCTATGTCTCTGTGTGCACACCACGCATATGGCATACCATTGATTCAGGTCATTTGGGAATTGAGATTGAACTTTTTTTTCATTAAAATTGTGTTTATTTTGCACTTTTAGCATATTTTCTAAAAAAAATAAAAACCCTGCCATAACCCCAATTAATGAAAAAAAAGTTCAATCTCAATCTCCCAAATGTCCTGAATCAAATGGTATGCCATATGCGTGGGTGCACACAGAGACATAGCCACCAACTAACTCAAATGGGAAGCAGGCATAAGTGCAATTACAAAAAAAAAATTGAAGGTGCTCTGTAATTTCTTGGAAATCATTTCCAGGAAGTGATTTTTATCATTGGCAAAGATCAATAATTTGGTGATCAGAAGTGATCACCAAATTTGATCTCTGTCCCCATTTTCTTTCTAAGTCTTTGCTAAGTAGCAAGACTTAGAAACAATCCTATTTATGAATGAAACTTTGAGTTCCATTCACAAAAGTATAGTAAAGCTGTCACACTGACAGCTTTACTATACCAGGTACTGCACTGTGATCTGAATGGAGATCGCAGTGCAGTACCTCCACTAGACCACCAGGGGCAGCATGTTACACCTTGTAGTGAAGACGGAAGGAAGGAGGTGCATGGGAAGGAGAGCTCTGTGACGTCACCGGGATCTTCCTTTCCGCTCATAAGAGAGCTCCACATGGGACCGGCTTCCTGCTATATGGTCACGGCAAAAACAGTGAGTTATCTCCCGATCCCCCCTTCGGATTTGGTGACCGAGGGGGGGAATCGGGGGGGCTAGGGGGGCAGTTGAATGCTGCCCCCAGATCGCCCCAAGCGCAGCACAAATTTTTTTTTTAAAGGGCAAGCCACAGATCATATATTCACGATCTGTGGAGTTTGATCCTTTCCTGCACAGATCGTGAGTATACGATCTGTGGCAGTGAAAGGGTTAATGTGTAAACAAAGATGGTAAACATGTAAAGAAAGACGCCGGCAGTATTCACCACTTTGCATGCGTTAAATGCCAGAAGAATTTTAGACACATTTGGTTCAGTCAAAGTTTACAGTAGGAACCCCCAGTAAATCAGGAATATTATAGATTGTTTTTTTCAGCACAAAGTGTACTTTAACATTGTAACAAAAATTTGTAACTTTTCTGGAAATTTTATTGGAATTATGGGTAAAATATGTCAAACAATTAAAAATTTGCAATTTTAATTTAGGTGACACACAAAATCTTACTGTTTCTAAAAGCGCTGATACTCCAGAGTACAACGATACCAGAATATATGTAGTACCCCCACTTTTCCTGTACAGGAGACCCCCCCAACTAAAACTGCACCTTCAAGAATATACACCAAATTAAAATGTATAACTACTACTGACAGTTAACATAGAATATCTACCAAATTAACTAAAATATCCTCACAAGTGAGATATTTTTAGATATAGGTAAGTTTTCAGCGCTTCGTCCAATTGTAAGTTATTTTCTCACATTTTCCTTTTTTTCCCTCAACTGTAAAATCAGAGACAAAATCAAATCCAAATTTAGCTAAAAACTGCAAAGGAAAGTTCAAACGCATCTCAAATATGAAAGCCTAACCCTCCTGAATAAAACAGTATGCCACATTCATAGGTATACCCAGAGAAGGGTACCAACTAACCCAGATCGTGACCAATGCCAAATGTCAGCAAAAAAGCAAAAATAAATTAGCCAGCTTTGCATTTGAACAGTCTGCAGTTTTTCGCAAAAAACACCCCAACTCAGAAATACCCCCAAAACTATATTCCTGAAATCTACACACCTTCAGCTATGTAACGCTATAGTTCGTAATTCATACCATCAATGGTGTGGCCGCGAGTTTCTTCATAGGAAATTCGCACTTTTCGCAGATTTTTAAAAATAAATCATAAACAACATTCAAAAGGTAGAAATCATGCCAAAACCTCATGCAATGTAAAAAAAAGTTACTAAATATCAATCTCCCAAATGTCCTGAATCAAACGGTATGCCATATAGTGGTTATACATGCGGACGTGGAAGCGAAAAGCCACGAAGTGAGACATTGCACGTGGTTCGATTGATAAAGCAAAAATATTAGCCAACTCCAAATTTGAACAGTCTGCAGTTTTTCCCCCAAAACAACACCGTAACTCAGAAAATACCCTACACAAACTTAATATTCCTGAAATCTACACCCCTCAGCAAGTGTAACGCTATAGTTGTTCATTCATACCTGAATCAAACGGTATGCCATATGCAGTTTACCCATGCGGTCGTAGAAACGAATAGCCACTGAGTGAGGCAATGCACGATGGCTCAAAACAGCAAAAATATTCAGGCAACTCTGAATTTGAACAGTCTGCAGTTTTTCCCACCACAACACCCCCCACAAACTATATTCCTGAAATCTGCACTCCTTCAGCTATGTAACACTGTAGTTTTTTCATTCATACCATCAATGGTGTGGGCGCAGTTCGTGTAGAGGTCGCACTTTCTGAGTTTTCTGAAAAAATTAACAAAAATAAACTTTCAAAGGTAGAAATCATGCCGAAACCTCATGAAAGTAAGAAAAAGTTACCAATATCAATCTCGCCAATGTCCTGAATCAAGCGGTATGCCATATGCGTGGTTACTCACGTGCACTTGGAAGCGACTAGACGAAATGAGAATGCATGATGGCTCAAAAACAGCAAAAAATTCAGCCAACTCTGAATTTGAAACGTCTGCAGTTTTCACCACAACACACCCCCCCACCCAAACTATATATTCCCGAATCCACACATTTCAACTACGGAATGCTGTTGTTTGTTCATTCAACCATCTGTGGTGTGGGCGCAGTTCTTGTAGAAATTGAAGAGAAGAAAATCAACACAACAATCCACTTTTGAAGGTAGAAATCAATGCCAACAAATCCCATGAAATGTAACAAAAAGTTACCAAATATCAATCCCAAATGTTCACCCGAATCGCAACGGTATGCCAATGTATGGTACAACATGCGTAGGGAATTGACTAGCCACAAAGTGAGCCAAATTGCAGTGGCCAATTACAGCAACTTTTCAGATTTGTCAGACTAAACACCCCCTCTATATTAGAAATACCCCCCAAAACTATATATTCTTGGGATCTACATGCCTTCAGATACGCAACGTGTCATTCTTTATGCAGTGCACACAGAGACATGGCCACCAACTAGCTCAAATGGGCACATGCCCAAGTGCAATTACAGAAAAAAAAATCAAACCCAGGCGCAGTAATCCAAAGAACTCTGTTTTTTTGGATATTTTTTGAAAAATAAAATTATATGATTCAATGGTTAACATCCTATCTAAACCCACTTGACAAGCAAAAAACCCCACTAAATGTCAATATCCCACATGTCCTGGATCAAATGGTATGCCATATGTGTGGGTGCACACAGAGACTGCCAACCAACTAGCTCAATGGGACACATGCCCAAGTGCAATTACAAGAAAAAAAATCAAAATCACAGCAGCAGTAATCAAAAAACTCTGTTTTTTTGGATATTTTTGAAAAATAAAATTATATGATTCAATGGTTAACATCCTATCTAAACCCACTTGACAAGCAAAAAACCCACACTAAATGTCAATTCCCACATGTCCTGGATCAAATGGTATGCCATATGTGTGGGTGCACACAGAGACTTGCCACCAACTAGCTCCAATGGGACGCATGCAAAAGTGCAATTAAAGAAAAATCAGAGTGTGTTGTAATTTGAACAGCTATTCAACTTGGAAATACCCCCCACAAATTATATATTTTTGGAATCTACACACCTTCAGCGACATAACGGTGTCATGCTTTCGTATATACATAAAGAATTCCAGGTGCTGTTATTCATAGAACTCGGGCCTTTTGGAGATTTTGTGAAAAAATAAAATAAGAGGACTCAAAGGTTGAAATCCTACCTAAACCCACTTGGCAAATAAAAAAACCCACCTAATGGCAATCCCATATGTGCTGAATCAATCAGTATGTCATATGGGTGGGTGCAAATAGAGACAGGGCCACAACTAGCTCAAATGGGACCCATGCGCAATTGCAATACAAGAAAAAAATTACAAAACGCCACAACCCACCACCACCCCCACACACACTCGCCCTTTAGTGGTATTTAGTGAAAACTAGTTAGTACGGAAAGTCCACAAGTTTTTGCACCACACTGATCCTAAAAATTCAATCCAGTCTTTTTGGACCTCTGCAAAATTTCCTACAAATAGGCTTAATTTCCCTTGAAATCGAACAAATAATGATCTGCGTTTACCGATATCACCGCGGACATTGGGAAGCTTGAAGAAGACAACGTTTTTTGCTAATTTATAGTTTTAGGGTAAAAAAAAAAAAAAGGGGGTGTGTTTCAATTTTTTTATCAATCTTAGTGAATGATAATGATGCCCGTTTTCCATTCGAAATCCAGGGGCAGACCGGGGGAAGCCTAAGGAAAGACCCGGTGAAGCAGGAAATCCTGTGATGTCACCGAGGTCTCCCTTATCGCACACACCCTTCCTTCCTCGGCCATATGCATGGTTACACATACAGAATGATACAGGATAATTAATATTATCTAATACTAATCAACTATCGATGGTGCATCACCATAAAGTTAGTCATTTAGGTTTTGATAACACGCCTTATAATTAAAGTGGTGCCTAGAGAGGACACTATACCAAAAAACATGGGGCAAAAAAAACAAGCTTCAAACAGACTCCCAAATCAGAACAGTATCATAAATCACCATAATACTATATAAAGTTTAATAAACCTTTTAATTAATCCCAAAACGGCTTCAACCTAGTGTGGCTATCTGTAACATACAAAGTACAAAATATTAAAGTGCATATTGATTTTAGATGATTGAATATGCACTTTAATATTTTGTATTTTGTATTTGTAAGTTACAGATAGTCACACAAAGTTTGAAGCCGGTTTGGGATTAATTAAACTTAGGTTTATTAAACTTTAAATGGTATTATGGTGACTGTGCCGATTTTGAGAGTCTGTTTGGAGTCGTTCTTGTTGCCACGTGTTTTATGGTTACACACACCAGACATGGAAGCAACTGGCCACAAAGTGAGACAATGCACAATAGCTCAAGAATAGCAAAAATATTCAGCCAACTCCGAATTTGAATAGTCTGCAGTTTTTCACACTAAAACTCCACTTTAATACATAAGTAAGACCCCCCACAACTATATCTTTTTGGAATCTACACACTTTCAGCTATGTAACAGTGCCATTTCTTCATACATACATTAAGAAATCCGGATGCAGTAATCCATAGATCTCCTTGTTTTTTGGGGTTTTTTTTGAGATTTTGTGAAAAAATTAAACAAGATGATCAATGAAACTCCTACCTAAACCCACATGACAAGTAAAAAAGCTCACTGTCAATCTCTGACATGTCCTAAATCAAATGGAATGCCATATGGGTGGGTGTACACAGAGATTTTGCCACCATCTTACTCAAATGGGACACATGCACAAGTGCAAGAAGAAAAATTTAAGTGTCTGCAATTTTAACAGCTTACACGTTTAAAGGAACACCCCGAAACTTGGAAATACCCCTCACAAACTGTATAGTTTTGGAATCTACACACTTGATCTACATAACTGTGCCATTCTTTTATACATATGTGAAGAGTTCCAGACACAGTAATCCATAGAACTCCGTGCTTTTAGGAGATTTTGTGGAAAAAGTAAAATAAGATGATTCAAGGTGGAATTCCTGCCTAAACCACTTGGCAAGTAAAAAAAAAACATAAATGTCAATTTTCCCCACCAGTCCCCTGAATCAAATGGTATGCCATATGCGTGGGTGCACACAGAGACATAGCCACCAACTAACTCAAATGGGAAGCAGGCATAAGTGCAATTACAAAAAAAAAATTGAAGGTGCTCTGTAATTTCAAACAGCCCCAAAACTTGGAAATGCCCCCACAAATAAAACCCCCCACTAAATATCAATCTCCCACATGTCCTGAATCAAACGGTATGCCATATTTGTGGATGCACACAGAGACTTGGCCACCAACTAGCTCAAATGGGATGCATGCACAAATGCAATTACAAGAAAAAATCAAAGTGCTCTGTAATTTCAAACAGCCCCAAAACTTGGAAATGCCCCCCACAAATAAAACCCCCACTAAATATCAATCTCCCACATGTCCTGAATCAAACGGTATGCCATATGTGTGGATACACACAGAAACATGACCACCAGCTAGCTCAAATGGGACGCATGCACAAATGCAATTACAAGAAAAAATCAAAGTGCTCTAAGGAAAAAGTCCCGAGACTTGGAAATTCTCCCCACAAACTATATATTTTTAGAATCTACACACCTTCAGCTACGTTACGGTGCCATGCTTTCATACATACATGAAGAATTCCAGACCCAGTGATCCATAGAACTCCGAGTTTTTAGGAGGTTTTGTGAAAAATAAAATAAGATGATTCAAGGGTTGAAATCCTACCAAAACCCACTTGACAAGCAAAACAATTCAGTAAATATCAATCTCCCAAATGTCCTGAATCGAACGGTATGCCATATGTGTGGGTGCACACAGAGACATGGCCACCAACTAGCTCAAATGGTACACAAGCACAAATGCAATTACAAGAAAAAATCAAAGTGCTCTGTAATTTGAACAGCCTACCCTTTTTCTAAGGAAACAGTTCCGAAACTTGAAAATTCCCCACACAAACTATATATTTTTGGAATCTACACACCTTCAGCTATGTTACAGTGCCATGCTTTCATACATACATGAAGAATTCCAGACCCAGTGATCCATAGAACTCTGTGTTTTTAGGAGGTTTTGTGAAAAATAAAATAAGATGATTCAAGGGTTGAAATCCTACCTAAACCCACTTGACAACCAAAAAGTTCACTAAATATCAATCTCCCAAACGTCCTGAATCAAACGGTATGCCATATGCGTGGGTGCACATAGAGACATGACCACCAACTAACTCAAATGGGAAGCATGCATAAGTGCAATTACAAGAAAAAAATCAAAGTGCTCTGTAATTTGAACAAACTACCCTTTTTCTAAGGATACATTTTTGATATCTACACACCTTCAGCTACATTACGGTTCCATGCTTTCATACATACATGAAGAATTCCAGACCCAGTGATCCATAGATCCATAGGTTTTTAGGAGGTTTTGTGAAAAAAACTCACTAAATGGTAATCTCCCACATGTCCTGAATCAAACGGTATGCCATATGTTTGGGTGCACACAGAGATGTGGCCACCAACTAGCTCAAATGGGACGCATGCACAAGTGTAATTACAAGAAAAAATCAAAGTGCTCTGCTTTTTAAACAGCCTACCATTTTTTCAAAGGAAACAGCCCTAAACTTGGAAATACCCCCCACAAACTATATATTTTTGGAATTTACACACCTTCAGCTACATACCAGTGCCATGATTTCATGCATACATGAAGAATTCCAGACGCTGTCATCGATAGAACTCCGTGCTTTTAGAAGATTTTGTGAAAAATAAAATAAGATGATTCAAAGGTTGAAATACTACCTAAACCCACTTGACAAGCAAAAAACCCACTAAATGGCAATCTCCCACATGTCCTAATCAAATGGTGTGCCATTTGCGTGGGTGCAAACAGAGACAAGGCCACCAGCTAGCTCAAATGGGAAACATGTAGAAGTGCAGTTACAAGAAAAAAATTAAACGCCACAACCCCCCACACACACACTTTCCCCCTTTTAGTGGTATTTTAGTGAAAAAATGGTTAGTACGGAGAGTCACACAGGTTTTTGCACACTTTACTGTTCCTAAAAATTCAATACGCCCTTTTTTTGGTACCTCTGCAAAATTTCCTTATAAAATAGGCTTAGTTTCCCTTGAAATTGTAAAAATAAGTATCTACGTTTACTTTACCGATATCAACGGAAGAATTGAGAAGCTTGTAGAAGACAACGTTTTTTGCTAATTTCTGGCTTTAGTGTAAAAAAAAAAAAAAGGTGTGTGTATCACTTTAAGAATTTTTTGGTGTGCATTTCCCCCTTTTTTTTTTTAATCATTGCCCGTTTTCCAATTCGAAATCTGATCGGAAAAATCACTTCTTGGAAATCATTTTCCAGGAAGTGATTTTTCATTCATTGGCAAAGATCAATAATTTGGTGATCAGAAGTGATCACCAAATTTTGATCTCTGTCCCCATTTTCTTTCTAAGTCTTTGCTAAGTAGCAAAGACTTAGAAACAATCCTATTTATGAATGAAACTTTGAGTTCCATTCACAAAAAGTATAGTAAAGCTGTCACACTGACAGCTTTACTATACCAGGTACTGCACTGTGATCTGAATGGAGATCGCAGTGCAGTACCTCCACTAGACCACCAGGGGCAGCATGTTACACCTTGTAGTGAAGACGGAAGGAAGGAGGTGCAGTGAAGGAGGAAGCTCTGTGACGTCACCGGGATCTTCCTTTCCGCTCATAAGAGAGCTCCACATGGGACCGGCTTCCTGCTATATGGTCACGGCAAAAACAGTGAGTTATCTCCCGATCCCCCCTTCGGATTTGGATGAGACCGAGGGGGGAATCGGGGGGGCTAGGGGGGCAGTTGAATGCTGCCCCCAGATCGCCCCAAGCGCAGCACAAATTTTTTTTTTTAAAGGGCAAGCCACAGATCATATATTCACGATCTGTGGCAGTTTGATCCTTTCCTGCACAGATCGTGAGTATACGATCTGTGGCAGTGAAAGGGTTAATGTGTAAACAAAGATGGTAAACATGTAAAGAAAGACGCCGGCAGTATTCACCACTTTGCATGCGTTAAATGCCAGAAGAATTTTAGACACATTTGGTTCAGTCAAAGTTTACAGTAGGAAACCCCCAGTAAATCAGGAATATTATAGATTGTTTTTTTTCAGCACAAAGTGTACTTTAACATGGTAACAAAAATTT
Organism: Hymenochirus boettgeri; assembly: GCA_019447015.1. Taxonomy (NCBI): domain Eukaryota; kingdom Metazoa; phylum Chordata; class Amphibia; order Anura; family Pipidae; genus Hymenochirus; species Hymenochirus boettgeri. The sequence goes on along the minus strand of CM033473.1, from coordinate 200,138,681 downwards.
GTAACTTTTCTGGAAATTTTATTGGAATTATGGGTAAAATATGTCAAACAATTAAAAATTTGCAAATTTTAATTTAGGTGACACACAAAAATCTTACTGTTTCTAAAAGCTCTGATACTCCAGAGTACAACGATACCAGATATATGTAGGTACCCCACTTTTCCTGTACAGGAGACCCCCCCAAACTAAAACTGCACCTTCAAGAATATTACACCAAATTAAAATGTATAACTACTACTGACAGTTAACATAGAATATCTACCAAATTAACTAAAATATCCTCACAAGTGAGATATTTTTAGATATAGGTAAGTTTTCAGCGCTTCGTCCAATTGTAAGTTATTTTCTCACATTTTCCTTTTTTTCCCTCAACTGTAAAATCAGAGACAAAATCAAATCCAAATTTTAGCTAAAAACTGCAAAGGAAAGTTCAAACGCATCTCAAATATGAAAGCCTAACCCCTCCTGAATAAAACAGTATGCCACATTCATAGGTATACCCAGAGACATGGGTACCAACTAACCCAGATCGTGACCAATGCCAAATGTCAGCAAAAATAAATTAAAATAAATAATAAAAATAAATTAGCCAGCTTTGCATTTGAACAGTCTGCAGTTTTTCGCAAAAAACACCCCCAACTCAGAAATACCCCCACAAACTATATATTCCTGAAATCTACACACCTTCAGCTATGACAGTACTGCAGTTTTTCGCAAAAAAAACACCCCCAACCTCAGAAATACCCCCACAAACATATATTCCTGAAATCTACACACCTCAGCTAGTAACACTATAGTTCGTTAATTCATACCATCAATGTGGTGTGGCCGCAGTTTCTTCATAGAAATTCACACTTTTCGCAGATTTTCTAAAAATAATAACATTCAAAAGCCAT